>OZ022264.1:185525548-185663048 GCA_963978885.1 Nemotelus pantherinus
TCCAGTAGATGGCGAAGTATCCGGATAATACTTCTCAAGCTTTGCTTTGGTTTCGCTAATGGTTTTTTACGAAAAAAAATAGGGTTTGATCTGTAGCGATTGTGTATGATTGGGAGTGTGCTGGCCTTAGCACAACTCAGAACCAGACCGAAGTCCGGCTAATGTCAAGATGGCTAATGTCCAACAGAAGTGTGAATAGCTTATGCCATTCAAGAGGCGAATTAAAAAAAAAAGAATTGCCCCGAGAGCAGGGTGCCCTAGAAATGGCCGTGAAGGCCCCTCGTCCGCATTAGCGGAGCACCCTTCAACCAACCCCGACGGATGCTTGGGTGCCGCTTTGCTAGCTCGCTGCGGCTGGGGTGGGTCAATGAAATAATGGAGTTGGTTTGCTCTCCAAGAAAACAGGATGCTACGTGTTATTCATCCGTCATGATTACGTAGCCGCAAACTGGTATATAAGAATACTACGGTACAAAAGGGGGCATCGTTCCGTTAAGGAAACCACCCATGGATCTGCAACATGGGCTGACTAAGCAGACCCAGTGTTCGTGACAACGCACGGAGCCAGAAAATTGAAAATTTGAAAAAGGAAAACGCGGGAAAAATGCTACCTCTCTTTTCAGAGGAACCTGGGTGAGGCAGCCAGCCCCGGGCCTTCGATGGTGGCGGAGCCTTAACCCCAATGGTCTAGGGTTCTCCATCCTCTGATACTGGCCATTATTTACAAATTCAAACTCAGCATCAAAAACCAGAAACTAACTAATTGGCCAGTATCCCTCCCTTAGAAGAACTCTGAAATTCCAGAACAAAACTATATCATTCTATTGGCCAGCCAGGCCTCGCGCGGACCCTGAAACAAGAAAGGAACTTCCCAGGCCTTCGCCCAATAAGAAGGCCGGCGGTTAAATTTAATACAACTTTTTTTTATTGGTAATATTAAGAAATGACAAAAGTTCTGATCTTACAACTTCTATTTTCTTTTTCTTTTTTTTTCTTTCTCTCCGAAATTCGTGTTGTCGCAAATATAGATTTATATAATGCCAACAGCAAGGAGAAGAAGACTCAACGAAGAGGGTGGCCACTATCTTACCGTCGTCCTTTACAGAAATTAACCTGCCTTTACTAATCATTGCTTTAGCTTATGAATTTAGAACACAAACATACAAAAAAAATATCTTTCTTCTTGTTTCTTCTCAGGCCTAATTATCTTTGGTAGTGTAGGATATTTTTACTGGCCTTCTAATGCATATATCATGCATATATCATATATAAACATGCAAATATCTTTTCTTTAGGCCTTAACCATTACAATAAGAATCAGGGCCAAGATTTTCGTAAACCAAAAGTCCATAGCAGTTTTGATTAAAGAAATACTAATAAATAATTACATAATTCAATGTAATGGGTAGCAAGAAATGAAATTTATCAGCTAACTTCTATCGTAGTGAGTTACACATAATCGAAATATTCCGTCAGGTAGCGCAGCCAAAAAAATGTAATATTGCCACTACCAGACAAAATTTTCTAGTTTCCCGAAGGGGGGCTTTAACAGCAAATAATCATTATTATTATTATTTATCGTGCATCCTATTAGATTCAACAGAATCGCTTTAAATTCTTACGGTGTCCGCGTGCATTTGAATCGTACTCTTCTCCGGAAATAAGTCGGTAGTAAGATTCTTGCCGTTGCATTGCGAGACCAGCTCGAACTGCTTATACAATTCCCACGGGATCTGGTTCCTTGAGGTGAAAACAACGAATTAGGTGGGGGGGGGGGCATACGCTCGTTGCCCCTAGTGATTGCTATTCACATGGAGCCCGCACGGCGCCGATCTTCAGCACAGAAACGGAACCTGAAGAAATCTGCCAGATGATCCAGAAGCACACACGTGCGGTTCGTTATCTTGACATTGATCCAACACTCACGACTTGTTCTGAAGTTGTAGGTCTGAAATTATACTCGGAGCTAATCATTTTCGCAACCGAACGATCGATCAAATCTTCCATTTACGTCGCGCAATATTCGCTTTCGGAATTGGCGTTCACAATACTCTTCGGGGCTGTGCAAGCAATGATGACAGCACACACGACGCGCTTTATCCCGCAGTCGTTGTTCGCATTGTCCGATCACTGTTTCTACTCAGCATATTTCACGTCTTCGTAATTTGTGTTTGCGACAATTATCAGAGTTGCGTCGAACCAACTTGCGAATTCAACTTTAAATATTCGGAAAAGAATTTTACATTGCACTGCGCAGCGATAAACTTCGGTGAAGATTACAACTGCAACCTCCTCAGGAGCTCCTCAATGGCCCAAAAGGTGTTTTCTACCTTCTGAAACCTATTCCACAGATCAGGGAATTTCACTGGGAATAGGGTTGAAGTTATGGGTACTAACATGAATTATGGCAGGTGCAGGTGAAGGGTTTAGGGAGATTGTGCTCTTCTGGAGCGTAATCTGCAGTCCCTTCAAAGCAGATTTACGCTGATTGGAACGTCTTCCGTGTAGGACCTTCTTCCACAAGAGTCGAAGGCGTAATCTGGAGCGCTTTGGTTTTCGTGTGGCGGCCAGTAGGGGGCCGACTGTCCGGTTTCCCTTTTCCGAAGGCGGTTGTCATGACGATGCATCAACAAAATATTAATTATTGAGCTTCGAATAATTATTGAACTTTGTAATGTGCATATACTGCAATTAATAGCACCGTAAGTGCATGCTACGCTGCATGTTTCTCACATCCAAATTGTGAACTTTCACTATCTAAAGTTGCTGTATATGCACAATAACAAGAACAAAATATGTATAAAAGTCGATACGCTTTCAATAAAGAATGTAGTCAGTTGGTGAACAAGCCTATTATTTTTTACCCAGTTGTGAGGCTGCGCTGGGCACCATTTAAACTTCCAGTTGTGTGAACATTTTGGTGACCCCTTTGAACACGCGTCTAACAAAGTTTCAATCAATTGTATTCAGATACGCGGTAGTTTTGAATCGTACTCAGATACGCGAAAGTTTTGAATCGTATTCAGTAACGCGGTAGTTTTGGATCTTTGAAAATGGAGAAGCTGTTTGCTGAGCAGTCACGAATTGGTAAGGCGATCGATAGAAGAGTGGAAAATTATTACAAGACATCAAAGACGAGGAAAAATCGTCGATATCTAAGAACTCAACTTGAGTTGTTGGATGGAGAGTGGGCATCTTTTGAGAAGAACCACACTCAAATAAATAATACATGTCCAGAGGAGTCGGGATATTTGTATTTCGAGGAGGATTTTTTCAGCCAGGTGAAGGCGGTTTACGATGATTTCAAGGCCGAACTCTTGGATCAGATAAATGCAGAAGAGATAGATCGCCCGAGCACTGCATTGACTCGAGAAAATCATTGGATTGTAAAATCCATAAAAACTCAAAAGGCACTCATATCAACGTTAAAGCGGATGCTACAAGATGTGGAAGGTTCTTTAGAATCACCACAATCTAAAGCATATTACCACCAGAATCTAGACAATCTGGGACGGCTGTGGAAAGAAATAAGCGATTACCACCACAGCATAATGGCGGAGGAAGATGAATCAGCTGGATATGATGAAATGAAATATATCAGCTTGGAGAAAGATTACAAAGCCATAGTCGTTAGTTTGTTGGAGCACATTGATGTAAGCAACAATAGTGAAATAGCATCAGCTCGGCAGCGCGAGTCCTCGGTAAGGCTTCCCGAAATTACCATTCCAACCTTTTCAGGGGACTATTCAAAGTGGAGCCAATTTAGGGATCTATTTTTGAACTTAATAGATGGTCAGCCTCTAGCTGATGCACAGAAGATGTTTTATTTAAAGGCCAACGTGGTTGGTGAAGCAAGTCGGCTAATACAGCATCTTCAAGTTACCGATAGTAACTACAAGACGGCATGGGACTTACTTCGTACTCGGTACAACAATAAACGGTTGATAGTGTCGGCATTGTTAAATAACATATTATCGATCCCAGCCACACTACAATCCGATACAGTACATTCTTTAAAAAAACTGCACGACACTGTTAGCGAAGCAATGTTGGGCATCGGAAATGAAGGTCTTAATACATCCAATTGGGATGCATTAATGATTCACCTACTACTTCAAAAAATAGACAAAGAAACTCACAGACTCTACGAACAGAGTTTAAATGATCCACGAGATATTCCGAGTCTAAGCTCATTCTTGAAATTTATTGAAGGGAGATTTCAACTACTGGAAACGCTAGGAGAGAAGTCTAGTAAAGATGCACGTAGTCGCCCAAAGCACTTAACATTACTTTCGAGTGAGAAGCCCGGATGTGAATTATGCAAGAACCAGCATTTTTCTATTCGGCAATGCAAAATGTTTCTTAAGCTGTCCATACCTGAGCGCCTAGAAACAGTTAAGAAGTACCATTACTGCATTAATTGTCTTCAGAAAGGTCATGTCCGAAGCGAATGCAAGCATCGCGGATGTTTGAAATGCAATAAACTGCACAACTCTTTATTGCATTTTGAATCACAAAAGAAAAATGCAAATGCAGCATTAAATTGTGGTCAATCGAAAAGTAATAATACAGTAAACACGGCTCTTCTGTCCACAACTTCAGCTAACTATGTGTTTTTGGGGACCGCAATACTAACAGTCAAAGGCAAAAGGAATTCAGTAAGACTTCCAGACTTCCATTCAAAAAAGGATCTGAATGCCTAGGAAATTCACGGGAAGTGGCCACATGCCGTTTTTTAAATTTAGAACGTCGACTAGAAAAAGAAAAGGCCCTAAAAGAAGGATATGCTAAATTCATGAAAGAGTTGCTTCAACTCAAACACATGGAGCCAATAAAGTATAATAAACTGCCTGATACGCATTACTTTTTGCCGCACCATTGCGTATTAAAACCAGAAAGTACTACTACAAAGCTCCGAGTAGTATTTGACGCGTCATGCAAATCTAGTAACGGCATTTCACTTAACGGCATACTACAAACAGGGCCAACAATTCAAGATGATTTATTTACGATACAACTACGATTTCGCTTGCACAAATATGTTTTTACGGCAGATATAGCCAAAATGTACAGGCAAATTCTAGTAGATGATGAAGATCAAAATCTACAACTAATAATTTGGAGGGAAAATTCGAATGAGCCGCTGCAATATTTTAAATTACGCACAGTTACTTACGGTACAACGTGTGCACCATATCTTGCAACGAAAACACTCCAGTATCTTACTGAACATCATGGGCAGCGGTATCCGCTAGGAGCAAAGGCAGCCAAACAAGATTTTTATGTTGATGACATAATGACCGGAGCAAACAGTTTAAAGAAGGCATTAGAAATACAATCAGAACTAAAACAGTTACTGGAAGAGGCTGGATTTCACCTAAGGAAATGGTGTTCAAATAACCCTGAGTTACTGAAAACAGCCGCAAAAGAAGACTTAGAAACGCTGGTAAGTTTTCAAAAAGATGAAGAAGGCTACACAAAATCATTGGGTCAGATATGGTACCCAAACTCTGATCTATTTACGGTGAAAGTCAAGCTCTCCGTACAAAAAAGGGTTACAAAACGAACCGTTTTAGCTGACATCGCGCATATCTACGATCCATTGGAACTCATTAATCCGGTGATTGCGATGGCAAAAATCTTTATTCAGCAATTATGGCAGAAAGAGTTTGATTGGGATACCGAATTACCAATCGATTTAAAGGAAAAATGGGACAAGTTCCGCAACGATTTGAAATCATTGTCTAGCATTTCAATTCCTAGACACATCTATACAGGGCAGTGTCCAACTACAGTACAAATCCATTCATTCGCTGACGCCAGTGAGAAGGCATACGGTACCAGCATTTACATTCGATCGACCGATAAGCACGGGTACGTTAGTGTTCGATTACTATGCGAGTAGCCCCAATAAAAACTGTTAGTTTACCACGATTAGAATTGTGCGCTGCTTTCCTCATGGTAGAGCTAGTCGAGAAAGTGAAGAATGCTCTTAACATCAGTGAAATCCACTTTTGGACAGATTCGTCAATCACACTATCATGGATCCAGTCGCCTAGCTCGTCGTTCAAAACTTTTGTGGCAAATATAGTATCACGTATTCACGAGAAGACTCGGCCAGAACAATGGCATCATGTCCCAACAACGGAAAATCCTGCTGATTTGTTATCACGCGGAGTGACGACAAGTGCTCTGTTAACATCAAAGATATGGTTTAATGGTCCAGAATTTTTGCAGAAGAATTCTAAATCATGGCCATCAAACAAGTTAAACACCGATAAAAATAAGTACGATACTATGAAAGAAACACGAGTTTCAAAGATAGTACTTGCTGCCACAAAGAAAAAGTCCTCGATCATCAGTGCAATTAATCACCACAATTCTTTTAAAAGGCTTCAACATGTGGTAGCATATATTCATAGGTTTTTACAAAACTCAAGGTGTCACAAGAGGGACCGAAGCATAGGTTCCTCTCTAAGTCCAAAAGAACTTGAAAATGCGCTGTATTTTATCCTAAGGGATATTCAGAAACAACAGTTTGCGGAAGAAATCAAACAAATAAAGAATGGCAAAGGAATTGTTGCACCAGGAAGCCAATTAAGCTCATTGAATCCATTCATTGATGAAAAAGGTTTGATACGGGTGGGAGGACGATTGCAAAGGTCTAGTTTACCATACGACACCAAGTTTCCAATAATCCTGCCACATTCACACATAGTCACACGTCTGCTTTTGGTTCACTTCCACAATAAACACCTTCATCCTGGAACACAAGCACTATTAGCCATCGTCCGGCAAAGGTTCTGGCCATTGAAAGGTAAAACATTAGTTCAAAGCATAATCCATCAATGCATACATTGTGCTCGAGTGAAACCCAGATTGGTGCAACAATTAATGGGCAGTTTGCCTACAGAAAGATGTAGCAATTTATGCGATGGAGAGTGCCTTAGCACAACTTAGAACCAGACCGAAGTCCAGGACCAAGAGTGCTAAGGTCTGAAAGTGGAATGGCTACTGCCATTCGAGAGGCAAAACAAAAAAAAAATTGCCCCGAGAGCAGGGTGCCCTAGAAATGGCCGTGAAGGCCCCTCGTCCGCATTAGCGGAGCACCCTTTAACCAACCCCGACGGATGCTGGGGTACCGCTTTGCTAGCTCGCTGCGGCTGGGGTGGGTTCTTGACAAATGGGGATGGTTGGCTCTCAAGAAACGGGATGCTACGTATATTCATCCGTCATGAATTGTAGCCGCAAACTGATATGTAAACATATCCAGGGACCAAAAGGGGGCATAGTTCCGTAAAGGAAACCACCCAGGCTCTGCAACATGGGCTGACTAAGCAGACCCAGTGCTCGTGACAACGCACGGAGCCAGAAAATTGAAAATCTACAAAAAAAGGAAAACGGGAAACGCGCTACCTCTCCTTTCTAAGGAACCCGGGTGAGGCAGACAGCCCCGGGCCCCCGATGTTAGTGGAGCCCTGACCCCGATGGTCTGGGGTCCTCCACCCTCTGATACTGGCCGTCATTTCAAAAAGTCAAAAAAAAATCTATCAAAAACTAATCAACAACCAGAAACTAACATTATGGATGGCCAGTATCCCTCCCTTTAAAGATGCTGAAAATACCGGAAAAATTCACGAAAACTACATTGTTATTTGTAGGCCAGCCAGGCCACGCGCAGACTCTGAAAAGTAAGAGAACTTCTCGGGCTTACACCCAATAAGAAGGCCTGATATCTTGTATTTAAGCAAACATTATTGTTTATTCATAAAGCGCATGTAAGTATTAACACGGATGATAGTGTCGATACCATTAATTTAATAATTTAAATTTAATCCAATAAGAAACTCTAAATGAAACGGATCTCCTAACTTCTATGGTACCGAATCATAGCATATACATTATCATTTTTCCGACGATTTAACCATAGTCCAAGATATATGGATGGGTTTTGGTCATACAATTAAAATATGCAAATCTACGAAAAATCAATCTTAGAACTCGAATATACCTGGAGTGATATTAGTGACCGCAATCATTACTTTTAAGAGATGAACTAAAAATTAAGATAATTGAAATGAGCGCCTGCAATCATCCTAAAGACTTAACCACCCTGTGTTCATCAATAGCTGAATTTCTTTTATATCATCACAAAAATTTCACTTTTAAATCCCAGGGTCTGAGCACAGTAAAAAAAAAAAACTCGAGTTTTCCTTTTCCCCCAGTGTTGTTTCTTTGTTTTCTTTTCTTCTTTTAAACGAATAGATAATGAGAGCAGATGTCCGTTTATGGTATATTATCAACCAAAACCCATTCGAAATAGTGCTAATTGGCTAACAATATGACAGCCAAGTTTCAACGTCTAATACTACTTAACATTAAACTTTATCATACTAGTAACGCAGCAAAAGCGTAATGGGTGAATTCTGAATCACATATAAATCCATAATTTTGTTGAATGAGAAATCGGATGCAACATACGTATGAGGGTGTTCTTCTCACGACAACTAATGAATAAAATTCCGGCAAAATAAACGTTGATCAAGAAATCAATTATGTGAACTTTAGTACAAACAAAATGCCATGTGAAGTTAGAAAGTTTACATAGTATTCTATAGATCCTCTTCATAATCGAAAACTTCATATGTAGATATATTTTCTATTTCTTCAAAAGGAAGACTGACTATTATTATTTTCAATTAGAATGATTATGTACGCCAATGTTGACTGTGGTCTAGTTAATAGCTTAAAGAAGAGTTAAGCATACATATATTAGATCAGATTCCTTTAGTAGAAGTATTCTTTTCAAAACAACTTGAGAACAATATAGTACATAGTAACGATCAAACATTAAAATATAAATGTTCAAATCATAGAGGTCACGTTACACGCAATCGAATATCATGTGCATTATAAATAGCCTGATGTGATGCACATTGCTGCATGTTCTCCTGAATTTAAATGCGATTGCATTTATACGATAAGTGCTCCATCATCTACTGGCTTGAAATATTTCCCGTCTCCAAACAAAAATCATGTCCAAAATTAATGACGGAGTTACAGTCAAAGTAGCCACGTACCAAACCGTCTGGTTACAATATAACGCGCCAAAATTGCCGAAAACCAAGCAAGAGTTTTCAGATTATTCGTCATCATGAAATCCTTAGTGCCCAATGATCCGAAAACAAAACATCCATCCCCTCGCGGACTCTGAGCCCACGTGTTCAAATCTTCCGGATCCGACCAATATTTTAAATAAATCTTTTCAATGAACAAGGAAGCTGTGACATGTATTTGCACGAAGTTTCCTCCCGCAGTCGCTGCCGAAATCATGTGAGTAAACTCCCTGCCTTGGTCCAAACTTCAGCTATCGGAATGCTCGTACTCAAATAAACTTTTCGAAGCAACGTTACGCCAACATTTTAGCCCATAATTGGGCGAGAGTAATAATGCATCACTTGTGTGGCGGAGAAACCTAGGAATTTTCACCTTTTCGTATGCTCGATCTGCACTGCAAACCAGATGCCAGAATGCAATATCATGGAACGATGTCCGGCTGAAATTTGTATGGAATGTGTACGCTTACCGAAACGCCGTGCAACCTTGTGAATTCCCCTTTCGTGATATCCAATAGTTGTCGCACCAGCCGTCACAAAAATTCAATGGTACGCACAATTCAATCGAGTGCAAATAGCCACCGTTGCAATTTCTATCAAACACAGATACACAAAATCCAATGCTACAATCGAACAGCCAAGTACTTTTTTTCTCTGTTGTTCACAGTTAACCAATCTCGTTGAATAATCCACAGCCCGCGAGATGCAACCAACAAAATAAAACCGTATCCATGCACTCCCGCTAACTTTTCACTCTATGATTTTACTTCGTCGTAGCCGCAGCCGCGACTCAACACCAAATAGCGGTACTTAAATTACACGTGTTTAAACACATTCAAAAATATGACGCCGCGACTCCACTGCTATTGCAATTAGTCCCAATTGCCAACACAATTCACTCACACAGTCAGGATGAGCGTACATACGAATACCTCCCCTCGATTCGAATCGCTCGTTTCACATACGAACGTGGAGGAATCACTCACGTTCCGACGATGGAAAGCAAAATCCTCGTGAAGACACTGCCTATCTTCTCGTCGATCCGACTGGCTTCTACCACCGAGTTCCCAATGCACAAATTTCGATTGAATCGCGTTCGTCAATATTTCAACGCATACACTTTTTCAATTCAACCGCCACACAAAAATCTTTCGGTCGACACTTCTTTTTTTAGCAGATATTTCTTGTGAAGAACGCGCCGCTACTAGAGAACTACCGTCGACTTTGGTCTGTGGGATCTTCCGGGTGGCAAATTCCGAATCGTTTCTTGTACACCAACAAGTCAAAGGAAATGCGCGTCAAGTAAACCGAAGTTAACAAAAACTCAACCACAATCATTTCCACGGCACGCAATTGACAAATCTACTTTTCCGGCTTTTATTTTCGCCCGCCCGCCGCCAAACAACTCGTCGCTACAGCGACACCCAAACGACTGCCCCGATATCCAGCACTCAGCTCGCAAAGCCCACATACACAGCAAGAGGAAATCCCGTTAGGAATTTCGTTGCTGTGCGAAAACAAAAATAAGGTCACCCGGGGGACTTGCGGGATTTTGTTTTCGTGCGATTGAAATGTAGTTTCAATTGCAAAATGTTGTAGCGTCTCCGATCCATACAGTGTGGGTCGGAGATGTGTGACCAGTAATTTTTAAATGAAAAAGATAAAAATTACTGGATGCTACAAAGAGTCCAACCAGCGCGACCATTTTTAAACGTAGGAGTTGACTTTTGCGGCCCGTTACATATACATTATAAGATAAGAGGCAAAATACCAACTAAAGCATACATAGCTGTATTTGTCTGTTTTTCTACGAAGGCGGTACACCTTGAATTAGTAACAGACCTAACGAAAGATGCATTCTTAGGTGCACTTAAACGTTTCATTAGTCGCAGAGGCCATCCCGCCAAAATATTTTGTGACAATGCCACTAATTTTGTTGGCGCTAAAAATGAGCTCAAAGAGTTGCACTCGTTATTTTTCGAGCCAGAATTTCAAAACAATCTGAGGAAGCACTGTGCAGAAAACTACATTGAGTGGCTTTTCATACCGCCTCGAGCCCCGCATTTTGGAGGACTCTGGGAGGCTGCTGTTAAATCGGCAAAATACCACATTGTACGAGTGGTAAAAGGTGCTTCATTGACATTCGAAGAAATGCAAACAGTAATTACTGAAGCAGAAGCAGTATTAAACTCACGACCGCTGACTCCAATATCAAATGACCCTTCAGACTTGCAAGCACTGACGCCAGGACACTTTCTTATTGGAGAGCCACTCACGTCAATCGGCAGTCTATATGATAAAGAGCAAAAAGTGAAATTGCTGAAACGATGGAAGTTGGTCGAAGCACTTAAACAAGAATTTTGGGCACGCTGGTCAAAAGAGTACCTTCAGCAATTACAAATAAGGCCAAAATGGAGACAAGCAACTGATATTATAAAACCAGGATTGCTGGTTCTTATCAAAGAAGAAGGGACACCTCCGCTCAAATGGCCCATGGGGCGAATCATGACCGAGCATAAGGGGCCAGACGGACACACGAGAGTTGTTGACCTCTTCACGAAAAAGGGAGTAATAAAAAGAGCTGTCCACCAGTTGTGTCCACTGCCAATAGAAGAATACAAGCAACCCGAGCCACTTAGTAAGTCTGGTCAAATAAAAGAACCAAAAACAATACAAGAGAAAGTCTTGAGCAAAAAATCATCAGCATGTTTGATAGCGTCAATAGGCAAAACAGAAACTCATAAGAAGGTAGCGCCAACTTGGTTGACAAGTCCAAGTATCAAATACCACTGCACTAACATTCGAGCACGACTTGCGAACAATAAGGAAGCAGACGAAGCTTTGATACCAGATGGTAATCAGCAGACTGTTTTAGGTACAGCAGCCACAAGCATACCAATAAAAAGGAAGCAAAGGCCTAAACATAGAATATTGCCAATCAATCCTGCATGGCTCACAAGCCCGGCTCTCAATTACCGATGCAAGGAACTTAGAAGAAACCAAGAAGACACACAACCTTCTGAAGACACACAACCACCAGTGAAAAGGACAAGGACCGGATCGGCTCGACCATGTATCTCTCCTCTACTACTTTCCTTATTTATGGTAATTTCCGTTTTCATCATGCCACTGCATGCAAGACCAACCGAAGTGCCAGTAAACATCATACCATTTCAAGAAAATCAGCCAATGTATTTTGAAGACGTAGCACAAATGGACATGGTGACAGACAACTGGAATGTTATCGTTTATTATAGACTGAAGGAATACTGGCAGGAGGCGGACCGACTACTCAACCAACTAAACAATTTAAAAGAGCTGTGCCAATATAACATAAAGGTGGGACATGATAAGCATTGCTTCAGTATTATGAGACAGTTTCAACATCAAATCAATACCATTGAAAACAACAACAAATTGTTATCATCAAACGAGAGGCAAAATCGATCAAAACGATCTCCATTTGATTTCGTTGGTACTATCGGCAACAGACTCTTTGGAATATTGGATCAAGAATATGCCAATAGTCTTGAGAAAACTATTGATGCAGTACGGCAGAATGAAGGGCATTTGCTGGACCTGCTCAGGAATCAAACTTCAATTATCGATTCCACAGAAAACTTGATTAAAAACAATCAAGATATTGCCAATCAACAATTCATAGAGTTAAATGATGTCATTGGTACGTTAAACATGGAATTGAATACGACCAATCGGATACTGAACTCACAACAACTTGCACAAACATTCAGCATTGGTGCAATATATCTAGGACTACTTATATCTTCATATCAAAGAACACAATCCTCACTGATCAACATCATTACTGACGGTCACGCAGGCAAAGTTAATCCACTTGTTCTAACGCCAGATCAATTAAAAGGAGAAACAAGATTAATCCGTGAGAATATGCCAGCAACGCTTACAATCCCTGGCCACAACACTCATGCCACACTGCTGCAACTTTATACACTTATGTCTACCCAGAGTGACATCGGAAAACATAATATTCAAAATTAAACTGCCGCTACTGGATACCAACACTTATCAAATACTGAAAGTGGTGGCTATACCACTAGAAATAAATGGTACAAGAGCAAGAATCAGGCAGAATACTGAATTCATTGCAGTCATTCTACATCGCGACATGTACTATCCAATGAACGAGAACGAAGTGTCAAATTGCATAATAATGCATGATGAAACCCTAACATGTAAAAAAACACATTCAATATTTAATAAAAATGCAGGCCTAGCACAATGCGAACTATCACTACTCAATCAAGAGACAACTTTCCCAAAATCTTGCGAATTGGAACCTAATAGTTGGATTTACAGCTTAGCTAATCCATCTAATTTACATATTGTTTGTGGCAAGCAGACGTACCAACGTACACTTCAGCAGCAGGGCATATTAAAACTAAACACAAATTGTAATGTTCGGCTAGACACCCTAACGATTTACGGTCATTCGGACTTCTCAAACAAAATCATCAACTCATATACTCCAACAATAGACAAGAATATCTCATCACTAGATAATCACATATGGGAACAAGAGATAAACCAAACCACACAATCAAACCACACAATCTACTAATACGGAACAACTCGGCAGACATCAACAAATTAAAAACTCACCTGAAGGAACTAAGAGACCAACAACAACTGTTACAAGTTCCACCGATCAATGTTCATCAATTCACGATCAGCTATTTAGCCCTTGCGATGAGCGCAGCATTAATCATCATCTATGGAATATACAGATATTTTAAAACAACAAGCATCCAATCAAACAAGGTCACCCTCCCCGAACCTAAGCCAAGACGTATCAACTTCCAGCTTAATCATCGACGAGAGCAAGGTTTGGAAATCGCAGGTGATTCCAACGGGCGGGAGAATGTCATGACGATGCATCAACAAAATATTAATTATTGAACTTCGAATAATTATTGAACTTTGTAATGTGCATATACTGCAATTAATAGCACCGTAAGTGCATGCTACGCTGCATGTTTCTCACATCCAAATTGTGGACTTTCACTATCTAAAGTTGCTGTACATGCACAATAACAAGAACAAAATATGTATAAAAGTCGATACGCTTTCAATAAAGAATGTAGTCAGTTGGTGAACAAGCCTATTATTTTTTACCCAGTTGTGAGGCTGCGCTGGGCACCATTTAAACTTCCAGTTGTGTGAACAGCGGTATTGGGGTTGGTGTAGGTGGTAGTTCCTTACTCTGAATTGAGTGATGAGTGGCAGCCGTGAGGTGGATATTGTTGCGATACCATGGGTCCATTGGTGGCGTTTCATCTTCCGCAGCCTCAAGCTCTGCAGCGCCATAGTCTCCGCGCTGGTGCATCTCGCGCTCAAATTCCTCCTCTCGCAGAACAGCATTCCGAAGCAGCTGCACTGATGGAAGATCGAGGAATAGTATACGCTGTTGCACCTTGAACAGCAGGTTGCGGCGAAGGATCCTTGCCACCTCACCATCCTCCATTGGCCGAGCCATGCGATCGACTAGTCTGAACACCTCGGAATAGAAGGTGTCGAATGGCTCACCGGGTTGCTGGTAACGCGTTGCAATTTGCTCGTGGAGCTCGAAATCGCTGAGACGATCTCCAAACTGCTCCCTCAGAGCATCGCGTAAGTGAGGCCATTCGACATCTCCGTTAATTCGGTGATACCTCCAGAACCAATCGGCCGCAGGTCTAACAAATAGAAGGTGGGCGTGCTGACAGAGAATGTAAAAATCTCTGTCGAGTGTCTGGCGTGTGAGAGCTTCTACTCTATACACAAACGATTCGAGAGGCAACGAGTCCTCGAGGCCAGAGAAGGTGATATCCCACGTGTTGATGACTTTTACAGCGAAATCATCAGGTGGTGCTACCCAATACGACGAAGAACTGGTCGCAAATCGATCATAATCCCTTCCTGAGTACATGGTGCATAAGGCAAGAGATGCTAAGACAATCAAGAAAATCTTGAGAACGTTTGATTAAGTACTAAAATTTCAAACTAAAAGGGGAAATGATATTATTGATAATACTGTGTGAGTTTTTGAGAAACTAGACTTGAATGAATAATACCAAAAATTGATAACTATAAGATTATAAGTTTTCATGAAATTTGACTGGCCTAATTATTGGGCCAGACCCAATCAGAACCCTCTCATCAGGTCCGCTGGGTGGCTGGATGAGTCAAAACGATGTAATTTTTACGTACGACTGAATTTAATTAAATGTGGAAATGAAACAAGATTTTTATTTTTTTCGAATGTAAAAATGAAATTTTACGGTATTTAAGGTTTTACTTTATGAAATTTACGAATTTAAGTTGGAAATAACATGTGAAAATAATTTAATGAGGATCGCTACCCAAAGGGAAACGTCCATTATGGAGGTCTGTCCGCCTCCTCCGAAATTCCTAAGAAAAGAGAGGAGCTAAGAGATAAAAACAAAAGTTGCAGTTGTCCAACACATGACAATCCCTCAAAGTACCGGTCGAACTGACGATACGCGATAGTGGCAACACGCCAACCACACGTATTCCAAACATCAGTACGAACCAGACCCGAAGAATTTGCCCTATGCCAGACAACTCCAAGACACAAGATGGCGTAGCTTCTAACACAAAGAGGGGCAGGGGCCCTTTGGACAACTCGGACTGGTGACTGGCGAAATTACCAGCACCCAGAGCCTAAAGCTCAAAAAGACAGCACATAAGAAGCTAACGCCAAAGGTATACTAATAAGGATTGATTTTAAAGGGGTAGGATTGGGAACGATGTATAAGGCTAGAAGGGGAAGAACGAGCCGTGCATGTCTTATATCAAGGGCTTGTTCTCTCGAACGAAATAGTTTTGAATCGCAAGGGAGGCGATTCGAAGACATGCCAGTGAGAATGAAAATGAAAGGATTTAAAGACGTGGAGTCTTGAGGGGAGTATGAGTCGAAGCTCATAACTATTTTCTCACTGTTGTGGGTTGCCCGAAAACAAGTTTCGGGCCCCACGTTGGGCGCCATTTGTAGCGATTGTGAATGATTGGGAGTGTGCTGGCCTTAGCACAACTCAGAACCAGACCGAAGTCCGGCTAATGTCAAGATGGCTAATGTCCAACAGAAGTGTGAATAGCTTATGCCATTCAAGAGGCGAATTAAAAAAAAAAGAATTGCCCCGAGAGCAGGGTGCCCTAGAAATGGCCGTGAAGGCCCCTCGTCCACATTAGCGGACCACCCTTCAACCAACCCCGACGGATGCTGGGGTGCCGCTTTGCTAGCTCGCTGCGGCTGGAGTGGGTCCATGAAATAATGGAGTTGGTTTGCTCTCCAAGAAAACAGGATGCTACGTGTTATTCATCCGTCATGATTACGTAGCCGCAAACTGGTATATAAGAATACCAAGGTACAAAAGGGGGCATCGTTCCGTTAAGGAAACCACCCATGGCTCTGCAACATGGGCTGACTAAGCAGACCCAGTGTTCGTGACAACGCACGGAGCCAGAAAATTGAAAATTTGAAAAAGGAAAACGCGGGAAAAATGCTACCTCTCTTTTCAGAGGAACCTGGGTGAGGCAGCCAGCCCCGGGCCTTCGATGGTGGCGGAACCTTAACCCCAATGGTCTGGGGCTCTCCATCCTCTGATACTGGCCATTATTTACAAATTCAAACTCTACATCAAAAACCAGAAACTAACTAATTGGCCAGTATCCCTCCCTTAGAAGAACTCTGAAATTCCAGAACAAAACTATATCATTCTATTGGCCAGCCAGGCCTCGCGCGGACCCTGAAACAAGAAAGGAACTTTCCAGGCCTTCGCCCAATAAGAAGGCCGGCGGTTAAATTTAATACAACTTTTTTTTATTGGTAATATTAAGAAATGACAAAAGTTCTGATCTTACAACTTCTATTTTCTTTTTCTTTTGTTTTCTTTCTCTCCGAAATTCGTGTTGTCGCAAATATAGATTTATATAATGCCAACAGCAAGGAGAAGAAGACTCAACGAAGAGAGTGGCCACTATCTTACCGTCGTCCTTTACAGAAATTAACCTGCCTTTACTAATCATTGCTTTAGCTTATGAATTTAGAACACAAACATACAAAAAAAATATCTTTCTTCTTGTTTCTTCTCAGGCCTAATTATCTTTGGTAGTGTAGGATATTTTTACTGGCCTTCTAATGCATATATCATGCATATATCATATATAAACATGCAAATATCTTTTCTTTAGGCCTTAACCATTACAATAAGAATCAGCGCCAAGATTTTCGTAAACCAAAAGTCCATAGCAGTTTTGATTAAAGAAATACTAATAAATAATTACATAATTCAATGTAATGGGTAGCAAGAAATGAAATTTATCAGCTAACTTCTATCGTAGTGAGTTACACATAATCGAAATATTCCGTCAGGTAGCGCAGCCAAAAAAATGTAATATTGCCACTACCAGACAAAATTTTCTAGTTTCCCGAAGGGGGGCTTTAACAGCAAATAATCATTATTATTATTATTTATCGTGCATCCTATTAGATTCAACAGAATCGCTTTAAATTCTTACGGTGTCCGCGTGCATTTGAATCGTACTCTTCTCCGGAAATAAGTCGGTAGTAAGATTCTTGCCGTTGCATTGCGAGACCAGCTCGAACTGCTTATACAATTCCCACGGGATCTGGTTCCTTGAGGTGAAAACAACGAATTAGGGGGGGGGGCATACGCTCGTTGCCCTTAGTGATTGCTATTCACATGGAGCCCGCGCGGCGCTGATCTTCAGCACAGAAACGGAACCTGAAGAAATCTGCCAGATGATCCAGAAGCACACACGTGCGGTTCGTTATCTTGACATTGATCCAACACTCACGACTTGTTCTGAAGTTGTAGGTCTGAAATTATACTCGGAGCTAATCATTTTCGCAACCGAACGATCGATCAAATCTTCCATTTACGTCGCGCAATATTCGCTTTCGGAATTGGCGTTCACAATACTCTTCGGGGCTGTGCAAGCAATGATGACAGCACACACGACGCGCTTTATCCCGCAGTCGTTGTTCGCATTGTCCGATCACTGTTTCTACTCAGCATATTTCACGTCTTCGTAATTTGTGTTTGCGACAATTATCAGAGTTGCGTCGAACCAACTTGCGAATTCAACTTTAAATATTCGGAAAAGAATTTTACATTGCACTGCGCAGCGATAAACTTCGGTGAAGATTACAACTGCAACCTCCTCAGGAGCTCCTCAATGGCCCAAAAGGTGTTTTCTATCTTCTGAAACCTATTCCACAGATCAGGGAATATCACTGGGAATAGGGTTGAAGTTATGGGTACTAACATGGATTATGGCAGGTGCAGGTGAAGGGTTTAGGGAGATTGTGCTCTTCTGGAGCGTAATCTGCAGTCCCTTCAAAGCAGATTTACGCTGATTGGAACGTCTTCCGTGTAGGACCTTCTTCCACAAGGGTCGAAGGCGTAATCTGGAGCGCTTTGGTTTTCGTGTGGCGGCCAGTAGGGGGCCGACTGTCCGGTTTCCCTTTTCCGAAGGCGGTTGTCATGACGATGCATCAACAAAATATTAATTATTGAACTTCGAATAATTATTGAACTTTGTAATGTGCATATACTGCAATTAATAGCACCGTAAGTGCATGCTACGCTGCATGTTTCTCACATCCAAATTGTGAACTTTCACTATCTAAAGTTGCTGTATATGCACAATAACAAGAACAAAATATGTATAAAAGTCGATACGCTTTCAATAAAGAATGTAGTCAGTTGGTGAACAAGCCTATTATTTTTTACCCAGTTGTGAGGCTGCGCTGGGCACCATTTAAACTTCCAGTTGTGTGAACATTTTGGTGACCCCTTTGAACACGCGTCTAACAAAGTTTCAATCAATTGTATTCAGATACGCGGTAGTTTTGAATCGTACTCAGATACGCGAAAGTTTTGAATCGTATTCAGTAACGCGGTAGTTTTGGATCTTTGAAAATGGAGAAGCTGTTTGCTGAGCAGTCACGAATTGGTAAGGCGATCGATAGAAGAGTGGAAAATTATTACAAGACATCAAAGACGAGGAAAAATCGTCGATATCTAAGAACTCAACTTGAGTTGTTGGATGGAGAGTGGGCATCTTTTGAGAAGAACCACACTCAAATAAATAATACATGTCCAGAGGAGTCGGGACATTTGTATTTCGAGGAGGATTTTTTCAGCCAGGTGAAGGCGGTTTACGATGATTTCAAGGCCGAACTCTTGGATCAGATAAATGCAGAAGAGATAGATCGCCCGAGCACTGCATTGACTCGAGAAAATCATTGGATTGTAAAATCCATAAAAACTCAAAAGGCACTCATATCAACGTTAAAGCGGATGCTACAAGATGTGGAAGGTTCTTTAGAATCACCACAATCTAAAGCATATTACCACCAGAATCTAGACAATCTGGGACGGCTGTGGAAAGAAATAAGCGATTACCACCACAGCATAATGGCGGAGGAAGATGAATCAGCTGGATATGATGAAATGAAATATATCAGCTTGGAGAAAGATTACAAAGCCATAGTCGTTAGTTTGTTGGAGCACATTGATGTAAGCAACAATAGTGAAATAGCATCAGCTCGGCAGCGCGAGTCCTCGGTAAGGCTTCCCGAAATTACCATTCCAACCTTTTCAGGGGACTATTCAAAGTGGAGCCAATTTAGGGATCTATTTTTGAACTTAATAGATGGTCAGCCTCTAGCTGATGCACAGAAGATGTTTTATTTAAAGGCCAACGTGGTTGGTGAAGCAAGTCGGCTAATACAGCATCTTCAAGTTACCGATAGTAACTACAAGACGGCATGGGACTTACTTCGTACTCGGTACAACAATAAACGGTTGATAGTGTCGGCATTGTTAAATAACATATTATCGATCCCAGCCACACTACAATCCGATACAGTACATTCTTTAAAAAAACTGCACGACACTGTTAGCGAAGCAATGTTGGGCATCGGAAATGAAGGTCTTAATACATCCAATTGGGATGCATTAATGATTCACCTACTACTTCAAAAAATAGACAAAGAAACTCACAGACTCTACGAACAGAGTTTAAATGATCCACGAGATATTCCGAGTCTAAGCTCATTCTTGAAATTTATTGAAGGGAGATTTCAACTACTGGAAACGCTAGGAGAGAAGTCTAGTAAAGATGCACGTAGTCGCCCAAAGCACTCAACATTACTTTCGAGTGAGAAGCCCGGATGTGAATTATGCAAGAACCAGCATTTTTCTATTCGGCAATGCAAAATGTTTCTTAAGCTGTCCATACCTGAGCGCCTAGAAACAGTTAAGAAGTACCATTACTGCATTAATTGTCTTCAGAAAGGTCATGTCCGAAGCGAATGCAAGCATCGCGGATGTTTGAAATGCAATAAACTGCACAACTCTTTATTGCATTTTGAATCACAAAAGAAAAATGCAAATGCAGCATTAAATTGTGGTCAATCGAAAAGTAATAATACAGTAAACACGGCTCTTCTGTCCACAACTTCAGCTAACTATGTGTTTTTGGGGACCGCAATACTAACAGTCAAAGGCAAAAGGAATTCAGTAAGACTTCCAGACTTCCATTCAAAAAAGGACCTGAATGCCTAGGAAATTCACGGGAAGTGGCCACATGCCGTTTTTTAAATTTAGAACGTCGACTAGAAAAAGATAAGGCCCTAAAAGAAGGATATGCTAAATTCATGAAAGAGTTGCTTCAACTCAAACACATGGAGCCAATAAAGTATAATAAACTGCCTGATACGCATTACTTTTTGCCGCACCATTGCGTATTAAAACCAGAAAGTACTACTACAAAGCTCCGAGTAGTATTTGACGCGTCATGCAAATCTAGTAACGGCATTTCACTTAACGGCATACTACAAACAGGGCCAACAATTCAAGATGATTTATTTACGATACAACTACGATTTCGCTTGCACAAATATGTTTTTACGGCAGATATAGCCAAAATGTACAGGCAAATTCTAGTAGATGATGAAGATCAAAATCTACAACTAATAATTTGGAGGGAAAATTCGAATGAGCCGCTGCAATATTTTAAATTACGCACAGTTACTTACGGTACAACGTGTGCACCATATCTTGCAACGAAAACACTCCAGTATCTTACTGAACATCATGGGCAGCGGTATCCGCTAGGAGCAAAGGCAGCCAAACAAGATTTTTATGTTGATGACATAATGACCGGAGCAAACAGTTTAAAGAAGGCATTAGAAATACAATCAGAACTAAAACAGTTACTGGAAGAGGCTGGATTTCACCTAAGGAAATGGTGTTCAAATAACCCTGAGTTACTGAAAACAGCCGCAAAAGAAGACTTAGAAACGCTGGTAAGTTTTCAAAAAGATGAAGAAGGCTACACAAAATCATTGGGTCAGATATGGTACCCAAACTCTGATCTATTTACGGTGAAAGTCAAGCTCTCCGTACAAAAAAGGGTTACAAAACGAACCGTTTTAGCTGACATCGCGCATATCTATGATCCATTGGAACTCATTAATCCGGTGATTGCGATGGCAAAAATCTTTATTCAGCAATTATGGCAGAAAGAGTTTGATTGGGATACCGAATTACCAATCGATTTAAAGGAAAAATGGGACAAGTTCCGCAACGATTTGAAATCATTGTCTAGCATTTCAATTCCTAGACACATCTATACAGGGCAGTGTCCAACTACAGTACAAATCCATTCATTCGCTGACGCCAGTGAGAAGGCATACGGTACCAGCATTTATATTCGATCGACCGATAAGCACGGGTACGTTAGTGTTCGATTACTATGCGAGTAGCCCCAATAAAAACTGTTAGTTTACCACGATTAGAATTGTGCGCTGCTTTCCTCATGGTAGAGCTAGTCGAGAAAGTGAAGAATGCTCTTAACATCAGTGAAATCCACTTTTGGACAGATTCGTCAATCACACTATCATGGATCCAGTCGCCTAGCTCGTCGTTCAAAACTTTTGTGGCAAATAGAGTATCACGTATTCACGAGAAGACTCGGCCAGAACAATGGCATCATGTCCCAACAACGGAAAATCCTGCTGATTTGTTATCACGCGGAGTGACGACAAGTGCTCTGTTAACATCAAAGATATGGTTTAATGGTCCAGAATTTTTGCAGAAGAATTCTAAATCATGGCCATCAAACAAGTTAAACACCGATAAAAATAAGTACGATACTATGAAGGAAACACGAGTTTCAAAGATAGTACTTGCTGCCACAAAGAAAAAGTCCTCGATCATCAGTGCAATTAATCACCACAATTCTTTTAAAAGGCTTCAACATGTGGTAGCATATATTCATAGGTTTTTACAAAACTCAAGGTGTCACAAGAGGGACCGAAGCATAGGTTCCTCTCTAAGTCCAAAAGAACTTGAAAATGCGCTGTATTTTATCCTAAGGGATATTCAGAAACAACAGTTTGCGGAAGAAATCAAACAAATAAAGAATGGCAAAGGAATTGTTGCACCAGGAAGCCAATTAAGCTCATTGAATCCATTCATTGATGAAAAAGGTTTGATACGGGTGGGAGGACGATTGCAAAGGTCTAGTTTACCATACGACACCAAGTTTCCAATAATCCTGCCACATTCACACATAGTCACACGTCTGCTTTTGGTTCACTTCCACAATAAACACCTTCATCCTGGAACACAAGTACTATTAGCCATCGTCCGGCAAAGGTTCTGGCCATTGAAAGGTAAAACATTAGTTCAAAGCATAATCCATCAATGCATACATTGTGCTCGAGTGAAACCCAGATTGGTGCAACAATTAATGGGCAGTTTGCCTACAGAAAGAGTCCAACCAGCGCGACCATTTTTAAACGTGGGAGTTGACTTTTGCGGCCCGTTACATATACATTATAAGATACGAGGCAAAATACCAACTAAAGCATACATAGCTGTATTTGTCTGTTTTTCTACGAAGGCGGTACACCTTGAATTAGTAACAGACCTAACGAAAGATGCATTCTTAGGTGCACTTAAACGTTTCATTAGTCGCAGAGGCCATCCCGCCAAAATATTTTGTGACAATGCCACTAATTTTGTTGGCGCTAAAAATGAGCTCAAAGAGTTGCACTCGTTATTTTTCGAGCCAGAATTTCAAAACAATCTGAGGAAGCACTGTGCAGAAAACTACATTGAGTGGCTTTTCATACCGCCTCGAGCCCCGCATTTTGGAGGACTCTGGGAGGCTGCTGTTAAATCGGCAAAATACCACATTGTACGAGTGGTAAAAGGTGCTTCATTGACATTCGAAGAAATGCAAACAGTAATTACTGAAGCAGAAGCAGTATTAAACTCACGACCGCTGACTCCAATATCAAATGACCCTTCAGACTTGCAAGCACTGACGCCAGGACACTTTCTTATTGGAGAGCCACTCACGTCAATCGGCAGTCTATATGATAAAGAGCAAAAAGTGAAATTGCTGAAACGATGGAAGTTGGTCGAAGCACTTAAACAAGAATTTTGGGCACGCTGGTCAAAAGAGTACCTTCAGCAATTACAAATAAGGCCAAAATGGAGACAAGCAACTGATATTATAAAACCAGGATTGCTGGTTCTTATCAAAGAAGAAGGGACACCTCCGCTCAAATGGCCCATGGGGCGAATCATGACCGAGCATAAGGGGCCAGACGGACACACGAGAGTTGTTGACCTCTTCACGAAAAAGGGAGTAATAAAAAGAGCTGTCCACCAGTTGTGTCCACTGCCAATAGAAGAATACAAGCAACCCGAGCCACTTAGTAAGTCTGGTCAAATAAAAGAACCAAAAACAATACAAGAGAAAGTCTTGAGTAAAAAATCATCAGCATGTTTGATAGCGTCAATAGGCAAAACAGAAACTCATAAGAAGGTAGCGCCAACTTGGTTGACAAGTCCAAGTATCAAATACCACTGCACTAACATTCGAGCACGACTTGCGAACAATAAGGAAGCAGACGAAGCTTTGATACCAGATGGTAATCAGCAGACTGTTTTAGGTACAGCAGCCACAAGCATACCAATAAAAAGGAAGCAAAGGCCTAAACATAGAATATTGCCAATCAATCCTGCATGGCTCACAAGCCCGGCTCTCAATTACCGATGCAAGGAACTTAGAAGAAACCAAGAAGACACACAACCTTCTGAAGACACACAACCACCAGTGAAAAGGACAAGGACCGGATCGGCTCGACCATGTATCTCTCCTTTACTACTTTCCTTATTTATGGTAATTTCCGTTTTCATCATGCCACTGCATGCAAGACCAACCGAAGTGCCAGTAAACATCATACCATTTCAAGAAAATCAGCCAATGTATTTTGAAGACGTAGCACAAATGGACATGGTGACAGACAACTGGAATGTTATCGTTTATTATAGACTGAAGGAATACTGGCAGGAGGCGGACCGACTACTCAACCAACTAAACAATTTAAAAGAGCTGTGCCAATATAACATAAAGGTGGGACATGATAAGCATTGCTTCAGTATTATGAGACAGTTTCAACATCAAATCAATACCATTGAAAACAACAACAAATTGTTATCATCAAACGAGAGGCAAAATCGATCAAAACGATCTCCATTTGATTTCGTTGGTACTATCGGCAACAGACTCTTTGGAATATTGGATCAAGAATATGCCAATAGTCTTGAGAAAACTATTGATGCAGTACGGCAGAATGAAGGGCATTTGCTGGACCTGCTCAGGAATCAAACTTCAATTATCGATTCCACAGAAAACTTGATTAAAAACAATCAAGATATTGCCAATCAACAATTCATAGAGTTAAATGATGTCATTGGTACGTTAAACATGGAATTGAATACGACCAATCGGATACTGAACTCACAACAACTTGCACAAACATTCAGCATTGGTGCAATATATCTAGGACTACTTATATCTTCATATCAAAGAACACAATCCTCACTGATCAACATCATTACTGACGGTCACGCAGGCAAAGTTAATCCACTTGTTCTAACGCCAGATCAATTAAAAGGAGAAACAAGATTAATCCGTGAGAATATGCCAGCAACGCTTACAATCCCTGGCCACAACACTCATGCCACACTGCTGCAACTTTATACACTTATGTCTACCCAGAGTGACATCGGAAAACATAATATTCAAAATTAAACTGCCGCTACTGGATACCAACACTTATCAAATACTGAAAGTGGTGCCTATACCACTAGAAATAAATGGTACAAGAGCAAGAATCAGGCAGAATACTGAATTCATTGCAGCATTACATCGCGACATGTACTATCCAATGAACGAGAACGAAGTGTCAAATTGCATAATAATGCATGATGAAACCCTAACATGTAAAAAAACACATTCAATATTTAATAAAAATGCAGGCCTAGCACAATGCGAACTATCACTACTCAATCAAGAGACAACTTTCCCAAAATCTTGCGAATTGGAACTCTTTAATATTTCAAACACTTGGATACATTTACACGAACCTAATAGTTGGATTTACAGCTTAGCTAATCCATCTAATTTACATATTGTTTGTGGCAAGCAGACGTACCAACGTACACTTCAGCAGCAGGGCATATTAAAACTAAACACAAATTGTAATGTTCGGCTAGACACCCTAACGATTTACGGTCATTCGGACTTCTCAAACAAAATCATCAACTCATATACTCCAACAATAGACAAGAATATCTCATCACTAGATAATCACATATGGGAACAAGAGATAATCAAACCACACAATCTACTAATACGGAACAACTCGGCAGACATCAACAAATTAAAAACTCACCTGAAGGAACTAAGAGACCAACAACAACTGTTACAAGTTCCACCGATCAATGTTCATCAATTCACGATCAGCTATTTAGCCCTTGCGATGAGCGCAGCATTAATCATCATCTATGGAATATACAAATATTTTAAAACAACAAGCATCCAATCAAACAAGGTCACCCTCCCCGAACCTAAGCCAAGACGTATCAACTTCCAGCTTAATCATCGACGAGAGCAAGGTTTGGAAATCGCAGGTGATTCCAACGGGCGGGAGAATGTCATGACGATGCATCAACAAAATATTAATTATTGAACTTCGAATAATTATTGAACTTTGTAATGTGCATATACTGCAATTAATAGCACCGTAAGTGCATGCTACGCTGCATGTTTCTCACATCCAAATTATGGACTTTCACTATCTAAAGTTGCTGTATATGCACAATAACAAGAACAAAATATGTATAAAAGTCGATACGCTTTCAATAAAGAATGTAGTCAGTTGGTGAACAAGCCTATTATTTTTTACCCAGTTGTGAGGCTGCGCTGGGCACCATTTAAACTTCCAGTTGTGTGAACAGCGGTATTGGGGCTGGTGTAGGTGGTAGTTCCTTACTCTGAATTGAGTGATGAGTGGCAGCCGTGAGGTGGATATTGTTGCGATACCATGGGTCCATTGGTGGCGTTTCATCTTCCGCAGCCTCAAGCTCTGCAGCGCCATAGTCTCCGCGCTGGTGCATCTCGCGCTCAAATTCCTCCTCTCGCAGAACAGCATTCCGAAGCAGCTGCACTGATGGAAGATCGAGGAATAGTATACGCTGTTGCACCTTGAACAGCAGGTTGCGGCGAAGGATCCTTGCCACCTCACCATCCTCCATTGGCCGAGCCATGCGATCGACTAGTCTGAACACCTCGGAATAGAAGGTGTCGAATGGCTCACCGGGTTGCTGGTAACGCGTTGCAATTTGCTCGTGGAGCTCGAAATCGCTGAGACGATCTCCAAACTGCTCCCTCAGAGCATCGCGTAAGTGAGACCATTCGACACCTCCGTTAATCCGGTGATACCTCCAGAACCAATCGGCCGCAGGTCTAACAAATAGAAGGTGGGCGTGCTGACAGAGAATGTAAAAATCTCCGTCGAGTGTCTGGCGTGTGAGAGCTTCTACTCTATACACAAACGATTCGAGAGGCAACGAGTCCTCGAGGCCAGAGAAGGTGATATCCCACGTGTTGATGACTTTTACAGCGAAATCATCAGGTGGTGCTACCCAATACGACGAAGAACTGGTCGCAAATCGATCATAATCCCTTCCTGAGTACATGGTGCATAAGGCAAGAGATGCTAAGACAATCAAGAAAATCTTGAGAACGTTTGATTAAGTACTAAAATTTCAAACTAAAAGGGGAAATGACATTATTGTTAATACTGTGCGAGTTTTTGAGAAACTAGACTTGAATGAATAATACCAAAAATTGATAACTATAAGATTATAAGTTTTCATGAAATTTGACTGGCCTAATTATTGGGCCAGACCCAATCAGAACCCTCTCATCAGGTCCGCTGGGTGGCTGGATGAGTCAAAACAATGTAATTTTTACGTACGACTGAATTTAATTAAATGTGGAAATGAAACAAGATTTTTATTTTTTTCGAATGTAAAAATGAAATTTTACGGTATTTAAAGGTTTTACTTTATGAAATTTACGAATTTAAGTTGGAAATAACATGTGAAAATAATTTAATGAGGATCGCTACCCAAAGGGAAACGTCCATTATGGAGGTCTGTCCGCCTCCTCCGAAATTCCTAAGAAAAGAGAGGAGCTAAGAGATAAAAACAAAAGTTGCAGTTGTCCAACACACGACAATCCCTCAAAGTACCGGTCGAACTGACGATACGCGATAGTGGCAACACGCCAACCACACGTATTCCAAACATCAGTACGAACCAGACCCGAAGAAATTGCCCTATGCCAGACAACTCCAAGACACAAGATGGCGTAGCTTCTAACACAAAGAGGGGCAGGGGCCCTTTGGACAACTCGGACTGGTGACTGGCGAAATTACCAGCACCCAGAGCCTAAAGCTCAAAAAGACAGCACATAAGAAGCTAACGCCAAAGGTATACTAATAAGGATTGATTTTAAAGGGGTAGGATTGGGAAGGATGTATAAGGCTAGAAGGGGAAGAACGAGCCGTGCATGTCTTATATCAAGGGCTTGTTCTCTCGAACGAAATAGTTTTGAATCGCAAGGGAGGCGATTCGAAGACATGCCAGTGAGAATGAAAATGAAAGGATTTAAAGACGTGGAGTCTTGAGGGGAGTATGAGTCGAAGCTCATAACTATTTTCTCACTGTTGTGGGTTGCCCGAAAACAAGTTTCGGGCCCCACGTTGGGCGCCATTTGTAGCGATTGTGAATGATTGGGAGTGTGCTGGCCTTAGCACAACTCAGAACCAGACCGAAGTCCGGCTAATGTCAAGATGGCTAATGTCCAACAGAAGTGTGAATAGCTTATGCCATTCAAGAGGCGAATTAAAAAAAAAAGAATTGCCCCGAGAGCAGGGTGCCCTAGAAATGGCCGTGAAGGCCCCTCGTCCACATTAGCGGAGCACCCTTCAACCAACCCCGACGGATGCTGGGGTGCCGCTTTGCTAGCTCGCTGCGGCTGGAGTGGGTCCATGAAATAATGGAGTTGGTTTGCTCTCCAAGAAAACAGGATGCTACGTGTTATTCATCCGTCATGATTACGTAGCCGCAAACTGGTATATAAGAATACCAAGGTACAAAAGGGGGCATCGTTCCGTTAAGGAAACCACCCATGGCTCTGCAACATGGGCTGACTAAGCAGACCCAGTGTTCGTGACAACGCACGGAGCCAGAAAATTGAAAATTTGAAAAAGGAAAACGCGGGAAAAATGCTACCTCTCTTTTCAGAGGAACCTGGGTGAGGCAGCCAGCCCCGGGCCTTCGATGGTGGCGGAACCTTAACCCCAATGGTCTGGGGCTCTCCATCCTCTGATACTGGCCATTATTTACAAATTCAAACTCTACATCAAAAACCAGAAACTAACTAATTGGCCAGTATCCCTCCCTTAGAAGAACTCTGAAATTCCAGAACAAAACTATATCATTCTATTGGCCAGCCAGGCCTCGCGCGGACCCTGAAACAAGAAAGGAACTTTCCAGGCCTTGGCCCATTAAGAAGGCCGGCGGTTAAATTTAATACAACTTTTTTTTATTGGTAATATTAAGAAATGACAAAAGTTCTGATCTTACAACTTCTATTTTCTTTTTCTTTTTTTTTCTTTCTCTCCGAAATTCGTGTTGTCGCAAATATAGATTTATATAATGCCAACAGCAAGGAGAAGAAGACTCAACGAAGAGAGTGGCCACTATCTTACCGTCGTCCTTTACAGAAATTAACCTGCCTTTACTAATCATTGCTTTAGCTTATGAATTTAGAACACAAACATACAAAAAAAATATCTTTCCTCTTGTTTCTTCTCAGGCCTAATTATCTTTGGTAGTGTAGGATATTTTTACTGGCCTTCTAATGCATATATCATGCATATATCATATATAAACATGCAAATATCTTTTCTTTAGGCCTTAACCATTACAATAAGAATCAGCGCCAAGATTTTCGTAAACCAAAAGTCCATAGCAGTTTTGATTAAAGAAATACTAATAAATAATTACATAATTCAATGTAATGGGTAGCAAGAAATGAAATTTATCAGCTAACTTCTATCGTAGTGAGTTACACATAATCGAAATATTCCGTCAGGTAGCGCAGCCAAAAAAATGTAATACTGCCACTACCAGACAAAATTTTCTAGTTTCCCGAAGGGGGGCTTTAACAGCAAATAATCATTATTATTATTATTTATCGTGCATCCTATTAGATTCAACAGAATCGCTTTAAATTCTTACGGTGTCCGCGTGCATTTGAATCGTACTCTTCTCCGGAAATAAGTCGGTAGTAAGATTCTTGCCGTTGCATTGCGAGACCAGCTCGAACTGCTTATACAATTCCCACGGGATCTGGTTCCTTGAGGTGAAAACAACGAATTAGGGGGGGGGGGGGGCATACGCTCGTTGCCCTTAGTGATTGCTATTCACATGGAACCCGCGCGGCGCTGATCTTCAGCACAGAAACGGAACCTGAAGAAATCTGCCAGATGATCCAGAAGCACACACGTGCGGTTCGTTATCTTGACATTGATCCAACACTCACGACTTGTTCTGAAGTTGTAGGTCTGAAATTATACTCGGAGCTAATCATTTTCGCAACCGAACGATCGATCAAATCTTCCAGTTACGTCGCGCAATATTCGCTTTCGGAATTGGCGTTCACAATACTCTTCCGGGCTGTGCAAGCAATGATGACAGCACACACGACGCGCTTTATCCCGCAGTCGTTGTTCGCATTGTCCGATCACTGTTTCTACTCAGCATATTTCACGTCTTCGTAATTTGTGTTTGCGACAATTATCAGAGTTGCGTCGAACCAACTTGCGAATTCAACTTTAAATATTCGGAAAAGAATTTTACATTGCACTGCGCAGCGATAAACTTCGGTGAAGATTACTCCACACGACACTGTTCAGAATGGCGATCGAGACGGACATTTCATATGGCGTCAAACTTGTTGTCATCACGTCACGCACATTTTCCCCTTTGACTGATTGAAGAATTTTTCACACTCCAATGCACTTTCAAAGCACTTGCTTCAATCACCAAGACCGAAATAGAGAGACTCAGGTCGATAACAATGTCATAAATAGAACAATATGTTCTTGCATATACGCTTAGACGTTGTGTTTCAGACAATCACGAAAACGCTGGGCAGCAAAAATAGAATGAGGCGAACAATAGCACGATTTGAATTATTTATTGACGCACTATTGCAAAGCAAGAGAAAAGGAAAGCAACTCATCGAAATTTTTTGACTAGAACGTGCACTGTCAATATCTCAGCACAGGATCAACTCCCGACTCGTTTCCAACTGCAGAGCTGGGAGATAAGAATCGACGATTTGACACACCGAACATTCTTAGGCCAATGACAACATGGCGGCTCCAGGGGGCACTTTTCAAGATCACTACTACATTCCAGGACAAACTCCTCGATAAACGTTTAGGAGCTTACAGGGGTAGAACAATTACGTTTATTTCCACTTTAGACCGAAAACATGACAACAGTGCAAATTATCGTTAGGGCGTTCGCGGCCTATTCAATCATTGGTTCGCTTAATTGCCCTGTAAGTGTCGAACGGAATCGAAGGGATAACTGCCGTGACAAGATATAACGGAACGTCAAGCACATGGAGCACTATATCATACTGGCCATCGTGTCTGGCGTATGAGAACTTTTCTCACCTATAAAGCACATGTGACTGTCGGGTACCTCGCGGGAATGCACTAGGGAAGTTTTCTCACAGCAACATATTACACTGAGTCGAGAACTTAAAATGCCGCTGCACGCATTATAACATCGCGGCCACAGAATTGCGATTGCCGAAAATTCGTTTTCGATACGACCGACCTTAGCGAAATTCCGGTTGATTTTTTTCAATGCGGATAGACCAGCAATCTTTTGGACACTCAATCACGCTCACTGTCTGATTCTATTATTTCACCAAAAGAAATGCTATCTTTACACCAATTCAAATACAAGTTTAATTGAAACTCCCGCACCCATTCGACTGGCCGCCGCTACGACGCTAGAAGCGACCGCACGTCGCTACGACTTCTCCAAGACCGTCCCGAAACGCCATATGCGCTTCGAAACGAGCGAGCGAAATTCCGTTAGGAATTCGCTTGCTGTTCAATTACAATAACAAGGTCGCATAGGACTTGCAGTACCTTGTTATGTTCAAATTGAAACGCATTTCAATTTGAAATAAATGTAGCGATTTCGAGCACAGGACAGTGTGCGTCGAAATAATGGGTCCAGTAATTTCAATTGAAATCACACAGATCTTTCCACAAGGGCAATTGCGTGGAAAGAGCTGAAGGATGGATGTAATTTCTGAAGGACATGACGTGAACAAGTGACCAAGCCTTTTACAATCCAAGCCTTTATAAAAAAGAAACGTGAACTTAGTGAACGGGGTAATTTGAAATAAAGAATAATAGGGAATCTAGTGAACAAAGTGTACTAGAATGATTAATTGAAATATCTTGAATGAAAATGTATTGAACTAAGTGAACATATTTCAAGATACGGAGGGAAAATAGGAAAGAAGAAGTAATTGGAGAATTGAGGTGTGTGAACTAGTGGACTAGATCACCTCGGGGCTTCTTCTTATGCTGCAACCTCCTCAGAAGCTCCTCAATGGCCCAAAAGGTGTTTTCTACCTTCTGAAACCTATTCCACAGATCAGGGAATTTCACTGGGAATAGGGTTGAAGTTATGGGACCTAACATGAATTATGGCAGGTGCAGGTGAAGGGTTTAGGGAGATTGTGCTCTTCTGGAGCGTAATCTGCTGTCCCTTCAAAGCAGATTTACGCTGATTGGAACGTCGTCCGTGTAGGACCTTCTTCCACAAGAGTCGAAGGCGTAATCTGGAGCGCTTTGGTTTTCGTGTGGCGGCCAGTAGGGGGTCGACTGTCCGGTTTCCCTTTTCCGAAGGCGGTATTGGGGCTGGTGTAGGTGGTAGTTCCTTACTCTGAATTGAGTGATGAGTGGCAGCCGTGAGGTGGATATTGTTGCGATACCATGGGTCCATTGGTGGCGTTTCATCTTCCGCAGCCTCAAGCTCTGCAGCGCCATAGTCTCCGCGCTGGTGCATCTGGCGCTCAAATTCCTCCTCTCGCAGAACAGCATTCCGAAGCAGCTGCACTGATGGAAGATCGAGGAATAGTATACGCTGTTGCACCTTGAACAGCAGGTTGCGGCGAAGGATCCTTGCCAGCTCACCATCCTCCATTGGCCGAGCCATGCGATCGACTAGTCTGAACACCTCGGAATAGAAGGTGTCGAATGGCTCACCGGGTTGCTGGTAACGCGTTGCAATTTGCTCGTGGAGCTCGAAATCGCTGAGACGATCTCCAAACTGCTCCCTCAGTGCATCGCGTAAGTGAGGCCATTCGACACCTCCGTTAATCTGGTGATACCTCCAGAACCAATCGGCCGCAGGTCTAACAAATAGAAGGTGGACGTGCTGACAGAGAATGTAAAAATCTCCGTCGAGTGTCTGGCGTGTGAGAGCTTCTACTCTATACACAAACGATTCGAGAGGCAACGAGTCCTCGAGGCCAGAGAAGGTGATATCCCACGTGTTGATGACTTTTACAGCGAAATCATCAGGTGGTGCTACCCAATACGACGAAGAACTGGTCGCAAATCGATCATAATCCCTTCCTGAGTACATGGTGCATAAGGCAAGAGATGCTAAGACAATCAAGAAAATCTTGAGAATGTTTGATTAAGTACTAAAATTTCAAACTAAAAGGGGAAATGACATTATTGATAATACTGTGCGAGTTTTTGAGAAACTAGACTTGAATGAATAATACCAAAAATTGATAACTATAAGATTATAAGTTTTCATGAAATTTGACTGGCCTAATTATTGGGCCAGACCCAAACAGAACCCTCTCACCAGGTCCGCTGGGTGGCTGGATGAGTCAAAACGATGTAATTTTTACGTACGACTGAATTTAATTAAATGTGGAAATGAAACAAGATTTTTATTTTTTTCGAATGTAAAAATGAAATTTTACGGTATTTAAAGGTTTTACTTTATGAAATTTACGAATTTAAGTTGGAAATAACATGTGAAAATAATTTAATGAGGATCGCTACCCAAAGGGAAACGTCCATTATGGAGGTCTGTCCGCCTCCTCCGAAATTCCTAAGAAAAGAGAGGAGCTAAGAGATAAAAACAAAAGTTGCAGTTGTCCAACACATGACAATCCCTCAAAGTACCGGTCGAACTGACGATACGCGATAGTGGCAACACGCCAACCACACGTATTCCAAACATCAGTACGAACCAGACCCGAAGAAATTGCCCTATGCCAGACAACTCCAAGACACAAGATGGCGTAGCTTCTAACACAAAGAGGGGCAGGGGCCCTTTGGACAACTCGGACTGGTGACTGGCGAAATTACCAGCACCCAGAGCCTAAAGCTCAAAAAGACAGCACATAAGAAGCTAACGCCAAAGGTATACTAATAAGGATTGATTTTAAAGGGGTAGGATTGGGAAGGATGTATAAGGCTAGAAGGGGAAGAACGAGCCGTGCATGTCTTATATCAAGGGCTTGTTCTCTCGAACGAAATAGTTTTGAATCGCAAGGGAGGCGATTCGAAGACATGCCAGTGAGAATGAAAATGAAAGGATTTAAAGACGTGGAGTCTTGAGGGGAGTATGAGTCGAAGCTCATAACTATTTTCTCACTGTTGTGGGTTGCCCAACAACAAGTTTCGGGCCCCACGTTGGGCGCCATTTGTAGCGATTGTGAATGATTGGGAGTGTGCTGGTCTTAGCACAACTCAGAACCAGACCGAAGTCCGGCTAATGTCCAACAGAAGTGTGAATAGCTTATGCCATTCAAGAGGCGAATTAAAAAAAAAAGAATTGCCCCGAGAGCAGGGTGCCCTAGAAATGGCCGTGAAGGCCCCTCGTCCACATTAGCGGAGCACCCTTCAACCAACCCCGACGGATGCTGGGGTGCCGCTTTGCTAGCTCGCTGCGGCTGGGGTGGGTCCATGAAATAATGGAGTTGGTTTGCTCTCCAAGAAAACAGGATGCTACGTGTTATTCATCCGTCATGATTACGTAGCCGCAAACTGGTATATAAGAATACCAAGGTACAAAAGGGGGCATCGTTCCGTTAAGGAAACCACCCATGGCTCTGCAACATGGGCTGACTAAGCAGACCCAGTGTTCGTGACAACGCACGGAGCCAGAAAATTGAAAATTTGAAAAAGGAAAACGCGGGAAAAATGCTACCTCTCTTTTCAGAGGAACCTGGGTGAGGCAGCCAGCCCCGGGCCTTCGATGGTGGCGGAGCCTTAACCCCAATGGTCTGGGGTTCTCCATCCTCTGATACTGGCCATTATTTACAAATTCAAACTCAACATCAAAAACCAGAAACTAAGTAATTGGCCAGTATCCCTCCCTTAGAAGAACTCTGAAATTCCAGAACAAAACTATATCATTCTACTGGCCAGCCAGGCCTCGCGCGGACCCTGAAACAAGAAAGGAACTTCCCAGGCCTTCGCCCAATAAGAAAGCCGGCGGTTAAATTTAATACAACTTTTTTTTATTGGTAATATTAAGAAATGACAAAAGTTCTGATCTTACAACTTCTATTTTCTTTTTCTTTTTTTTTCTTTCTCTCCGAAATTCGTGTTGTCGCAAATATAGATTTATATAATGCCAACAGCAAGGAGAAGAAGACTCAACGAAGAGAGTGGCCACTATCTTACCGTCGTCCTTTACAGAAATTAACCTGCCTTTACTAATCATTGCTTTAGCTTATGAATTTAGAACACAAACATACAAAAAAAAATATCTTTCTTCTTGTTTCTTTCATATTTCTCAGGCCTAATTATCTTTGGTAGTGTAGGATATTTTTACTGGCCTTCTAATGCATATATCATGCATATATCATATATAAACATGCAAATATCTTTTCTTTAGGCCTTAAACATTACAATAAGAATCAGCGCCAAGATTTTCGTAAACCAAAAGTCCATAGCAGTTTTGATTAAAGAAATACTAATAAATAATTACATAATTCAATGTAATGGGTAGCAAGAAATGAAATTTATCAGCTAACTTCTATCGTAGTGAGTCACACATAATCGAAATATTCCGTCAGGTAGCGCAGCCAAAAAAATGTAATATTGCCACTACCAGACAAAATTTTCTAGTTTCCCGAAGGGGGGCTTTAACAGCAAATAATCATTATTATTATTATTTATCTTTTCGTGTATCCTATTAGATTCAACAGAATCGCTTTAAATTCTTACGGTGTCCGCGTGCATTTGAATCGTACTCTTCTCCGGAAATAAGTCGGTAGTAAGATTCTTGCCGTTGCATTGCGAGACCAGCTCGAACTGCTTATACAATTCCCACGGGATCTGGTTCCTTGAGGTGAAAACAACGAATTAGGGGGGGCATACGCTCGTTGCCCTTAGTGATTGCTATTCACATGGAGACCTTGCGGCGCCTATCTTCAGCACAGAAACGGAACCTGAAGAAATCTGCCAGATGATCCAGAAGCACACACGTGCGGTTCGTTATCTTGACATTGATCCAACACTCACGACTTGTTCTGAAGTTGTAGGTCTGAAATTATACTCGGAGCTAATCATTTTCGCAACCGAACGATCGATCAAATCTTCCATTTACGTCGCGCAATATTCGCTTTCGGAATTGGCGTTCACAATACTCTTCCGGGCTGTGCAAGCAATGATGACAGCACACACGACGCGCTTTATCCCGCAGTCGTTGTTCGCATTGTCCGATCACTGTTTCTACTCAGCATATTTCACGTCTTCGTAATTTGTGTTTGCGACAATTATCAGAGTTGCGTCGAACCAACTTGCGAATTCAACTTTAAATATTCGGAAAAGAATTTTACATTGCACTGCGCAGCGATAAACTTCGATGAAGATTACTCCACACGACACTGTTCAGAATGGCGATCGAGACGGACATTTCATATGGCGTCAAACTTGTTGTCATCACGTCACGCACATTTTCCCCTTTGACTGATTGAGAATTTTTCACACTCCAATGCACTTTCAAAGCACTTGCTTCAATCACCAAGACTGAAATAGAGAGACTCAGGTCGATAACAATGTCATAAATAGAACAATATGTTCTTGCATATACGCTTAGACGTTGTGTTTCAGACAATCACGAAAACGCTGGGCAGCAAAAATAGAATGAGGCGAACAATAGCACGATTTGAATTATTTATTGACGCACTATTGCAAAGCAAGAGAAAAGGAAAGCAACTCATCGAAATTTTTTGACTAGAACGTGCACTGTCAATATCTCAGCACAGGATCAACTCCCGACTCGTTTCCAACTGCAGAGCTGGGAGATAAGAATCGACGATTTGACACACCGAACATTCTTAGGCCAATGACAACATGGCGGCTCCAGGGGGCACTTTTCAAGATCACTACTACATTCCAGGACAAACTCCTCGATAAACGTTTAGGAGCTTACAGGGGTAGCACAATTACGTTTATTTCCACTTTAGACCGAAAACATGACAACAGTGCAAATTATCGTTAGGGCGTTCGCGGCCTATTCAATCATTGGTTCGCTTAATTGCCCTGTAAGTGTCGAACGGAATCGAAGGGATAACTGCCGTGACAAGATATAACGGAACGTCAAGCACATGGAGCACTATATCATACTGGCCATCGTGTCTGGCGTATGAGAACTTTTCTCACCTATAAAGCACATGTGACTGTCGGGTACCTCGCGGGAATGCACTAGGGAAGTTTTCTCACAGCAACATATTACACTGAGTCGAGAACTTAAAATGCCGCTGCACGCATTGTAACATCGCGGCCACAGAATTGCGATTGCCGAAAATTCGTTTTCGATACGACCGACCTTAGCGAAATTCCGGTTGATTTTTTTCAATGCGGATAGACCAGCAATCTTTTGGACACTCAATCACGCTCACTGTCTGATTCTATTATTTCACCAAAAGAAATGCTATCTTTACACCAATTCAAATACAAGTTTAATTGAAACTCCCGCACCCATTCGACTGGCCGCCGCTACGACGCTAGAAGCGACCGCACGTCGCTACGACTTCTCCAAGACCGTCCCGAAACGCCATATGCGCTTCGAAACGAGCGAGCGAAATTCCGTTAGGAATTCGCTTGCTGTTCAATTACAATAACAAGGTCGCATAGGACTTGCAGTACCTTGTTATGTTCAAATTGAAACGCATTTCAATTTGAAATAAATGTAGCGATTTCGAGCACAGGACAGTGTGCGTCGAAATAATGGGTCCAGTAATTTCAATTGAAATCACACAGATCTTTCCACAAGGGCAATTGCGTGGAAAGAGCTGAAGGATGGATGTAATTTCTGAAGGACATGACGTGAACAAGTGACCAAGCCTTTTACAATCCAAGCCTTTATAAAAAAGAAACGTGAACTTAGTGAACGGGGTAATTTGAAATAAAGAATAATAGGGAATCTAGTGAACAAAGTGTACTAGAATGATTAATTGAAATATCTTGAATGAAAATGTATTGAACTAAGTGAACATATTTCAAAATACGGAGGGAAAATAGGAAAGAAGAAGTAATTGGAGAATTGAGGTGTGTGAACTAGTGGACTAGATCACCTCGGGGCTTCTTCTTATGCTGCAACCTCCCCAGGAGCTCCTCAATGGCCCAAAAGGTGTTTTCTACCTTCTGAAACCTATTCCACAGATCAGGGAATTTCACTGGGAATAGGGTTGAAGTTATGCGACCTAACATGAATTATGGCAGGTGCAGGTGAAGGGTTTAGGGAGATTGTGCTCTTCTGGAGCGTAATCTGCAGTCCCTTCAAAGCAGATTTACGCTGATTGAAACGTCGTCCGTGTAGGACTTTCTTCCACAAGAGTCGAAGGCGTAATCTGGAGCGCTTTGGTTTTCGTGTGGCGGCCAGTAGGGGGTCGACTGTCCGGTTTCCCTTTTCCGAAGGCGGTATTGGGGCTGGTGTAGGTGGTAGTTCCTTACTCTGAATTGAGTGATGAGTGGCAGCCGTGAGGTGGATATTGTTGCGATACCATGGGTCCATTGGTGGCGTTTCATCTTCCGCAGCCTCAAGCTCTGCAGCGCCATAGTCTCCGCGCTGGTGCATCTGGCGCTCAAATTCCTCCTCTCGCAGAACAGCATTCCGAAGCAGCTGCACTGATGGAAGATCGAGGAATAGTATACGCTGTTGCACCTTGAACAGCAGGTTGCGGCGAAGGATCCTTGCCAGCTCACCATCCTCCATTGGCCGAGCCATGCGATCGACTAGTCTGAACACCTCGGAATAGAAGGTGTCGAATGGCTCACCGGGTTGCTGGTAACGCGTTGCAATTTGCTCGTGGAGCTCGAAATCGCTGAGACGATCTCCAAACTGCTCCCTCAGAGCATCGCGTAAGTGAGGCCATTCGACACCTCCGTTAATCCGGTGATACCTCCAGAACCAATCGGCCGCAGGTCTAACAAATAGAAGGTGGACGTGCTGACAGAGAATGTAAAAATCTCCGTCGAGTGTCTGGCGTGTGAGAGCTTCTACTCTATACACAAACGATTCGAGAGGCAACGAGTCCTCGAGGCCAGAGAAGGTGATATCCCACGTGTTGATGACTTTTACAGCGAAATCATCAGGTGGTGCTACCCAATACGACGAAGAACTGGTCGCAAATCGATCATAATCCCTTCCTGAGTACATGGTGCATAAGGCAAGAGATGCTAAGACAATCAAGAAAATCTTGAGAATGTTTGATTAAGTACTAAAATTTCAAACTAAAAGGGGAAATGACATTATTGATAATACTGTGCGAGTTTTTGAGAAACTAGACTTGAATGAATAATACCAAAAATTGATAACTATAAGATTATAAGTTTTCATGAAATTTGACTGGCCTAATTATTGGGCCAGACCCAAACAGAACCCTCTCACCAGGTCCGCTGGGTGGCTGGATGAGTCAAAACGATGTAATTTTTACGTACGACTGAATTTAATTAAATGTGGAAATGAAACAAGATTTTTATTTTTTTCGAATGTAAAAATGAAATTTTACGGTATTTAAAGGTTTTACTTTATGAAATTTACGAATTTAAGTTGGAAATAACATGTGAAAATAATTTAATGAGGATCGCTACCCAAAGGGAAACGTCCATTATGGAGGTCTGTCCGCCTCCTCCGAAATTCCTAAGAAAAGAGAGGAGCTAAGAGATAAAAACAAAAGTTGCAGTTGTCCAACACATGACAATCCCTCAAAGTACCGGTCGAACTGACGATACGCGATAGTGGCAACACGCCAACCACACGTATTCCAAACATCAGTACGAACCAGACCCGAAGAAATTGCCCTATACCAGACAACTCCAAGACACAAGATGGCGTAGCTTCTAACACAAAGAGGGGCAGGGGCCCTTTGGACAACTCGGACTGGTGACTGGCGAAATTACCAGCACCCAGAGCCTAAAGCTCAAAAAGACAGCACATAAGAAGCTAACGCCAAAGGTATACTAATAAGGATTGATTTTAAAGGGGTAGGATTGGGAAGGATGTATAAGGCTAGAAGGGGAAGAACGAGCCGTGCATGTCTTATATCAAAAGCTTGTTCTCTCGAACGAAATAGTTTTGAATCGCAAGGGAGGCGATTCGAAGACATGCCAGTGAGAATGAAAATGAAAGGATTTAAAGACGTGGAGTCTTGAGGGGAGTATGAGTCGAAGCTCATAACTATTTTCTCACTGTTGTGGGTTGCCCAAAAACAAGTTTCGGGCCCCACGTTGGGCGCCATTTGTAGCGATTGTGAATGATTGGGAGTGTGCTGGCCTTAGCACAACTCAGAACCAGACCGAAGTCCGGCTAATGTCAAGATGGCTAATGTCCAACAGAAGTGTGAATAGCTTATGCCATTCAAGAGGCGAATCAAAAAAAAAAAAGAATTGCCCCGAGAGCAGGGTGCCCTAGAAATGGCCGTGAAGGCCCCTCGTCCACATTAGCGGAGCACCCTTCAACCAACCCCGACGGATCCTGGGGTGCCGCTTTGCTAGCTCGCTGCGGCTGGGGTGGGTCCATGAAATAATGGAGTTGGTTTGCTCTCCAAGAAAACAGGATGCTACGTGTTATTCATCCGTCATGATTACGTAGCCGCAAACTGGTATATAAGAATACCAAGGTACAAAAGGGGGCATCGTTCCGTTAAGGAAACCACCCATGGCTCTGCAACATGGGCTGACTAAGCAGACCCAGTGTTCGTGACAACGCACGGAGCCAGAAAATTGAAAATTTGAAAAAGGAAAACCCGGGAAAAATGCTACCTCTGTTTTCAGAGGAACCTGGGTGAGGCAGCCAGCCCCGGGCCTTCGATGGTGGCGGAGCCTTAACCCCAATGGTCTAGGGTTCTCCATCCTCTGATACTGGCCATTATTTACAAATTCAAACTCAACATCAAAAACCAGAAACTAACTAATTGGCCAGTATCCCTCCCTTAGAAGAACTCTGAAATTCCAGAACAAAACTATATCATTCTATTGGCCAGCCAGGCCTCGCGCGGACCCTGAAACAAGAAAGGAACTTCCCAGGCCTTCGCCCAATAAGAAGGCCGGCGGTTAAATTTAATACAACTTTTTTTTATTGGTAATATTAAGAAATGACAAAAGTTCTGATCTTACAACTTCTATTTTCTTTTTCTTTTTTTTCTTTCTCTCCGAAATTCGTGTTGTCGCAAATATAGATTTATATAATGCCAACAGCAAGGAGAAGAAGACTCAACGAAGAGGGTGGCCACTATCTTACCGTCGTCCTTTACAGAAATTAACCTGCCTTTACTAATCATTGCTTTAGCTCATGAATTTAGAACACAAACATACAAAAAAAAATATCTTTCTTCTTGTTTCTTTCATATTTCTCAGGCCTAATTATCTTTGGTAGTGAAGGATATTTTTACTGGCCTTCTAATGCATATATCATGCATATATCATATATAAACATGCAAATATCTTTTCTTTAGGCCTTAAACATTACAATAAGAATCAGCGCCAAGATTTTCGTAAACCAAAAGTCCATAGCAGTTTTGATTAAAGAAATACTAATAAATAATTACATAATTCAATGTAATGGGTAGCAAGAAATGAAATTTATCAGCTAACTTCTATCGTAGTGAGTCACACATAATCGAAATATTCCGTCAGGTAGCGCAGCCAAAAAATGTAATATTGCCACTACCAGACAAAATTTTCTAGTTTCCCGAAGGGGGGCTTTAACAGCAAATAATCATTATTATTATTATTTATCTTTTCGTGTATCCTATTAGATTCAACAGAATCGCTTTAAATTCTTACGGTGTCCGCGTGCATTTGAATCGTACTCTTCTCCGGAAATAAGTCGGTAGTAAGAATCTTGCCGTTGCATTGCGAGACCTGCTCGAACTGCTTATACAATTCCCACGGGATCTGGTTCCTTGAGGTGAAAACAACGAATTAGGGGGGGGGGGGGCATACGCTCGTTGCCCTTAGTGATTGCTATTCACATGGAGCCCGCGCGGCGCCGATCTTCAGCACAGAAACGGAACCTGAAGAAATATTCCAGATGATCCAGAAGCACACACGTGCGGTTCGTTATCTTGACATTGATCCAACACTCACGGCTTGTTCTGAAGTTGTAGGTCTGAAATTATACTCGGAGCTAATCATTTTCGCAACCGAACGATCGATCAAATCTTCCATTTACGTCGCGCAATATTCGCTTTCGGAATTGGCGTTCACAATACTCTTCGGGGCTGTGCAAGCAATGATGACAGCACACACGACGCGCTTTATCCCGCAGTCGTTGTTCGCATTGTCCGATCACTGTTTCTACTCAGCATATTTCACGTCTTCGTAATTTGTGTTTGCGACAATTATCAGAGTTGCGTCGAACCAACTTGCGAATTCAACTTTAAATATTCGGAAAAGAATTTTACATTGCACTGCGCAGCGATAAACTTCGGTGAAGATTACTCCACACGACACTGTTCAGAATGGCGATCGAGACGGACATTTCATATGGCGTCAAACTTGTTGTCATCACGTCACGCACATTTTCCCCTTTGACTGATTGAGAATTTTTCACACTCCAATGCACTTTCAAAGCACTTGCTTCAATCACCAAGACTGAAATAGAGAGACTCAGGTCGATAACAATGTCATAAATAGAACAATATGTTCTTGCATATACGCTTAGACGTTGTGTTTCAGACAATCACGAAAACGCTGGGCAGCAAAAATAGAATGAGGCGAACAATAGCACGATTTGAATTATTTATTGACGCACTATTGCAAAGCAAGAGAAAAGGAAAGCAACTCATCGAAATTTTTTGACTAGAACGTGCACTGTCAATATCTCAGCACAGGATCAACTCCCGACTCGTTTCCAACTGCAGAGCTGGGAGATAAGAATCGACGATTTGACACACCGAACATTCTTAGGCCAATGACAACATGGCGGCTCCAGGGGGCACTTTTCAAGATCACTACTACATTCCAGGACAAACTCCTCGATAAACGTTTAGGAGCTTACAGGGGTAGAACAATTACGTTTATTTCCACTTTAGACCGAAAACATGACAACAGTGCAAATTATCGTTAGGGCGTTCGCGGCCTATTCAATCATTGGTTCGCTTAATTGCCCTGTAAGTGTCGAACGGAATCGAAGGGATAACTGCCGTGACAAGATATAACGGAACGTCAAGCACATGGAGCACTATATCATACTGGCCATCGTGTCTGGCGTATGAGAACTTTTCTCACCTATAAAGCACATGTGACTGTCGGGTACCTCGCGGGAATGCACTAGGGAAGTTTTCTCACAGCAACATATTACACTGAGTCGAGAACTTAAAATGCCGCTGCACGCATTGTAACATCGCGGCCACAGAATTGCGATTGCCGAAAATTCGTTTTCGATACGACCGACCTTAGCGAAATTCCGGTTGATTTTTTTCAATGCAGATACACCAGCAATCTTTTGGACACTCAATCACGCTCACTGTCTGATTCTATTATTTCACCAAAAGAAATGCTATCTTTACACCAATTCAAATACAAGTTTAATTGAAACTCCCGCACCCATTCGACTGCCCGCCGCTACGACGCTAGAAGCGACCGCACGTCGCTACGACTTCTCCAAGACCGTCCCGAAACGCCATATGCGCTTCGAAACGAGCGAGCGAAATTCCGTTAGGAATTCGCTTGCTGTTCAATTACAATAACAAGGTCGCATAGGACTTGCAGTACCTTGTTATGTTCAAATTGAAACGCATTTCAATTTGAAATAAATGTAGCGATTTCGAGCACAGGACAGTGTGCGTCGAAATAATGGGTCCAGTAATTTCAATTGAAATCACACAGATCTTTCCACAAGGGCAATTGCGTGGAAAGAGCTGAAGGATGGATGTAATTTCTGAAGGACATGACGTGAACAAGTGACCAAGCCTTTTACAATCCAAGCCTTTATAAAAAAGAAACGTGAACTTAGTGAACGGGGTAATTTGAAATAAAGAATAATAGGGAATCTAGTGAACAAAGTGTACTAGAATGATTAATTGAAATATCTTGAATGAAAATGTATTGAACTAAGTGAACATATTTCAAAATACGGAGGGAAAATAGGAAAGAAGAAGTAATTGGAGAATTGAGGTGTGTGAACTAGTGGACTAGATCACCTCGGGGCTTCTTCTTATGCTGCAACCTCCCCAGGAGCTCCTCAATGGCCCAAAAGGTGTTTTCTACCTTCTGAAACCTATTCCACAGATCAGGGAATTTCACTGGGAATAGGGTTGAAGTTATGCGACCTAACATGAATTATGGCAGGTGCAGGTGAAGGGTTTAGGGAGATTGTGCTCTTCTGGAGCGTAATCTGCAGTCCCTTCAAAGCAGATTTACGCTGATTGGAACGTCGTCCGTGTAGGACTTTCTTCCACAAGAGTCGAAGGCGTAATCTGGAGCGCTTTGGTTTTCGTGTGGCGGCCAGTAGGGGGTCGACTGTCCGGTTTCCCTTTTCCGAAGGCGGTATTGGGGCTGGTGTAGGTGGTAGTTCCTTACTCTGAATTGAGTGATGAGTGGCAGCCGTGAGGTGGATATTGTTGCGATACCATGGGTCCATTGGTGGCGTTTCATCTTCCGCAGCCTCAAGCTCTGCAGCGCCATAGTCTCCGCGCTGGTGCATCTCGCGCTCAAATTCCTCCTCTCGCAGAACAGCATTCCGAAGCAGCTGCACTGATGGAAGATCGAGGAATAGTATACGCTGTTGCACCTTGAACAGCAGGTTGCGGCGAAGGATCCTTGCCAGCTCACCATCCTCCATTGGCCGAGCCATGCGATCGACTAGTCTGAACACCTCGGAATAGAAGGTGTCGAATGGCTCACCGGGTTGCTGGTAACGCGTTGCAATTTGCTCGTGGAGCTCGAAATCGCTGAGACGATCTCCAAACTGCTCCCTCAGAGCATCGCGTAAGTGAGGCCATTCGACACCTCCGTTAATCCGGTGATACCTCCAGAACCAATCGGCCGCAGGTCTAACAAATAGAAGGTGGGCGTGCTGACAGAGAATGTAAAAATCTCCGTCGAGTGTCTGGCGTGTGAGAGCTTCTACTCTATACACAAACGATTCGAGAGGCAACGAGTCCTCGAGGCCAGAGAAGGTGATATCCCACGTGTTGATGACTTTTACAGCGAAATCATCAGGTGGTGCTACCCAATACGACGAAGAACTGGTCGCAAATCGATCATAATCCCTTCCTGAGTACATGGTGCATAAGGCAAGAGATGCTAAGACAATCAAGAAAATCTTGAGAATGTTTGATTAAGTACTAAAATTTCAAACTAAAAGGGGAAATGACATTATTGATAATACTGTGCGAGTTTTTGAGAAACTAGACTTGAATGAATAATACCAAAAATTGATAACTATAAGATTATAAGTTTTCATGAAATTTGACTGGCCTAATTATTGGGCCAGACCCAAACAGAACCCTCTCACCAGGTCCGCTGGGTGGCTGGATGAGTCAAAACGATGTAATTTTTACGTACGACTGAATTTAATTAAATGTGGAAATGAAACAAGATTTTTATTTTTTTCGAATGTAAAAATGAAATTTTACGGTATTTAAAGGTTTTACTTTATGAAATTTACGAATTTAAGTTGGAAATAACATGTGAAAATAATTTAATGAGGATCGCTACCCAAAGGGAAACGTCCATTATGGAGGTCTGTCCGCCTCCTCCGAAATTCCTAAGAAAAGAGAGGAGCTAAGAGATAAAAACAAAAGTTGCAGTTGTCCAACACATGACAATCCCTCAAAGTACCGGTCGAACTGACGATACGCGATAGTGGCAACACGCCAACCACACGTATTCCAAACATCAGTACGAACCAGACCCGAAGAAATTGCCCTATACCAGACAACTCCAAGACACAAGATGGCGTAGCTTCTAACACAAAGAGGGGCAGGGGCCCTTTGGACAACTCGGACTGGTGACTGGCGAAATTACCAGCACCCAGAGCCTAAAGCTCAAAAAGACAGCACATAAGAAGCTAACGCCAAAGGTATACTAATAAGGATTGATTTTAAAGGGGTAGGATTGGGAAGGATGTATAAGGCTAGAAGGGGAAGAACGAGCCGTGCATGTCTTATATCAAGGGCTTGTTCTCTCGAACGAAATAGTTTTGAATCGCAAGGGAGGCGATTCGAAGACATGCCAGTGAGAATGAAAATGAAAGGATTTAAAGACGTGGAGTCTTGAGGGGAGTATGAGTCGAAGCTCATAACTATTTTCTCACTGTTGTGGGTTGCCCCAAAACAAGTTTCGGGCCCCACGTTGGGCGCCATTTGTAGCGATTGTGAATGATTGGGAGTGTGCTGGTCTTAGCACAACTCAGAACCAGACCGAAGTCCGGCTAATGTCAAGATGGCTAATGTCCAACAGAAGTGTGAATAGCTTATGCCATTCAAGAGGCGAATTAAAAAAAAAAGAATTGCCCCGAGAGCAGGGTGCCCTAGAAATGGCCGTGAAGGCCCCTCGTCCACATTAGCGGAGCACCCTTCAACCAACCCCGACGGATGCTGGGGTGCCGCTTTGCTAGCTCGCTGCGGCTGGGGTGGGTCCATGAAATAATGGAGTTGGTTTGCTCTCCAAGAAAACAGGATGCTACGTGTTATTCATCCGTCATGATTACGTAGCCGCAAACTGGTATATAAGAATACCAAGGTACAAAAGGGGGCATCGTTCCGTTAAGGAAACCACCCATGGCTCTGCAACATGGGCTGACTAAGCAGACCCAGTGTTCGTGACAACGCACGGAGCCAGAAAATTGAAAATTTGAAAAAGGAAAACGCGGGAAAAATGCTACCTCTGTTTTCAGAGGAACCTGGGTGAGGCAGCCAGCCCCGGGCCTTCGATGGTGGCGGAGCCTTAACCCCAATGGTCTAGGGTTCTCCATCCTCTGATACTGGCCATTATTTACAAATTCAAACTCAACATCAAAAACCAGAAACTAACTAATTGGCCAGTATCCCTCCCTTAGAAGAACTCTGAAATTCCAGAACAAAACTATATCATTCTATTGGCCAGCCAGGCCTCGCGCGGACCCTGAAACAAGAAAGGAACTTCCCAGGCCTTCGCCCAATAAGAAGGCCGGCGGTTAAATTTAATACAACTTTTTTTTATTGGTAATATTAAGAAATGACAAAAGTTCTGATCTTACAACTTCTATTTTCTTTTTCTTTTTTTTTCTCTCTCTCCGAAATTCGTGTTGTCGCAAATATAGATTTATATAATGCCAACAGCAAGGAGAAGAAGACTCAACGAAGAGGGTGGCCACTATCTTACCGTCGTCCTTTACAGAAATTAACCTGCCTTTACTAATCATTGCTTTAGCTTATGAATTTAGAACACAAACATACAAAAAAAAATATCTTTTTTCATGTTTCTTCTCAGGCCTAATTATCTTTGTTAGTGTAGGATATTTTTACTGGCCTTCTAATGCATATATCATGCATATATCATATATAAACATGCAAATATCTTTTCTTTAGGCCTTAACCATTACAATAAGAATCACCGCCAAGATTTTCGTAAACCAAAAGTCCATAGCAGTTTTGATTAAAGAAATACTAATAAATAATTACATAATTCAATGTAATGGGTAGCAAGAAATGAAATTTATCAGCTAACTTCTATCGTAGTGAGTTACACATAATCGAAATATTCCGTCAGGTAGCGCAGCCAAAAAAATGTAATATTGCCACTACCAGACAAAATTTTCTAGTTTCCCGAAGGGGGGCTTTAACAGCAAATAATCATTATTATTATTATTTATCTTTTCGTGTATCCTATTAGATTCAACAGAATCGCTTTAAATTCTTACGGTGTCCGCGTGCATTTGAATCGTACTCTTCTCCGGAAATAAGTCGGTAGTAAGATTCTTGCCGTTGCATTGCGAGACCTGCTCGAACTGCTTATACAATTCCCACGGGATCTGGTTCCTTGAGGTGAAAACAACGAATTAGGGGGGGGCATACGCTCGTTGCCCTTAGTGATTGCTATTCACATGGAGCCCGTGCGGCGCCGATCTTCAGCACAGAAACGGAACCTGAAGAAATCTGCCAGATGATCCAGAAGCACACACGTGCGGTTCGTTATCTTGACATTGATCCAACACTCACGACTTGTTCTGAAGTTGTAGGTCTGAAATTATACTCGGAGCTAATCATTTTCGCAACCGAACGATCGATCAAATCTTCCATTTACGTCGCGCAATATTCGCTTTCGGAATTGGCGTTCACAATACTCTTCGGGGCTGTGCAAGCAATGATGACAGCACACACGACGCGCTTTATCCCGCAGTCGTTGTTCGCATTGTCCGATCACTGTTTCTACTCAGCATATTTCACGTCTTCGTAATTTGTGTTTGCGACAATTATCAGAGTTGCGTCGAACCAACTTGCGAATTCAACTTTAAATATTCGGAAAAGAATTTTACATTGCACTGCGCAGCGATAAACTTCGGTGAAGATTACTCCACACGACACTGTTCAGAATGGCGATCGAGACGGACATTTCATATGGCGTCAAACTTGTTGTCATCACGTCACGCACATATTCCCCTTTGACTGATTGAGAATTTTTCACACTCCAATGCACTTTCAAAGCACTTGCTTCAATCACCAAGACCGAAATAGAGAGACTCAGGTCGATAACAATGTCATAAATAGAACAATATGTTCTTGCATATACGCTTAGACGTTGTGTTTCAGACAATCACGAAAACGCTGGGCAGCAAAAATAGAATGAGGCGAACAATAGCACGATTTGAATTATTTATTGACGCACTATTGCAAAGCAAGAGAAAAGGAAAGCAACTCATCGAAATTTTTTGACTAGAACGTGCACTGTCAATGTCTCAGCACAGGATCAACTCCCGACTCGTTTCCAACTGCAGAGCTGGGAGATAAGAATCGACGATTTGACACACCGAACATTCTTAGGCCAATGACAACATGGCGGCTCCAGGGGGCACTTTTCAAGATCACTACAACATTCCAGGACAAACTCCTCGATAAACGTTTAGGAGCTTACAGGGGTAGAACAATTACGTTTATTTCCACTTTAGACCGAAAACATGACAACAGTGCAAATTATCGTTAGGGCGTTCGCGGCCTATTCAATCATTGGTTCGCTTAATTGCCCTGTAAGTGTCGAACGGAATCGAAGGGATAACTGCCGTGACAAGATATAACGGAACGTCAAGCACATGGAGCACTATATCATACTGGCCATCGTGTCTGGCGTATGAGAACTTTTCTCACCTATAAAGCACATGTGACTGTCGGGTACCTCGCGGGAATGCACTAGGGAAGTTTTCTCACAGCAACATATTACACTGAGTCGAGAACTTAAAATGCCGCTGCACGCATTGTAACATCGCGGCCACAGAATTGCGATTGCCGAAAATTCGTTTTCGATACGACCGACCTTAGCGAAATTCCGGTTGATTTTTTTCAATGCGGATAGACCAGCAATCTTTTGGACACTCAATCACGCTCACTGTCTGATTCTATTATTTCACCAAAAGAAATGCTATCTTTACACCAATTCAAATACAAGCTTAATTCAAACTCCTGCACCCATTCGACTGCCCGCCGCTACGACGCTAGAAGCGACCGCACGTCGCTACGACTTCTCCAAGACCGTCCCGAAACGCCATATGCGCTTCGAAACGAGCGAGCGAAATTCCGTTAGGAATTCGCTTGCTGTTCAATTACAATAACAAGGTCGCATAGGACTTGCAGTACCTTGTTATGTTCAAATTGAAACGCATTTCAATTTGAAATAAATGTAGCGATTTCGAGCACAGGACAGTGTGCGTCGAAATAATGGGTCCAGTAATTTTAATTGAAATCACACAGATCTTTCCACAAGGGCAATTGCGTGGAAAGAGCTGAAGGATGGATGTAATTTCTGAAGGACATGACGTGAACAAGTGACCAAGCCTTTTACAATCCAAGCCTTTATAAAAAAGAAACGTGAACTTAGTGAACGGGGTAATTTGAAATAAAGAATAATAGGGAATCTAGTGAACAAAGTGTACTAGAATGATTAATTGAAATATCTTGAATGAAAATGTATTGAACTAAGTGAACATATTTCAAGATACGGAGGGAAAATAGGAAAGAAGAAGTAATTGGAGAATTGAGGTGTGTGAACTAGTGGACTAGATCACCTCGGGGCTTCTTCTTATGCTGCAACCTCCTCAGAAGCTCCTCAATGGCCCAAAAGGTGTTTTCTACCTTCTGAAACCTATTCCACAGATCAGGGAATTTCACTGGGAATAGGGTTGAAGTTATGGGACCTAACATGAATTATGGCAGGTGCAGGTGACGGGTTTAGGGAGATTGTGCTCTTCTGGAGCGTAATCTGCAGTCCCTTCAAAGCAGATTTACGCTGATTGGAACGTCGTCCGTGTAGGACCTTCTTCCACAAGAGTCGAAGGCGTAATCTGGAGCGCTTTGGTTTTCGTGTGGCGGCCAGTAGGGGGTCGACTGTCCGGTTTCCCTTTTCCGAAGGCGGTATTGGGGCTGGTGTAGGTGGTAGTTCCTTACTCTGAATTGAGTGATGAGTGGCAGCCGTGAGGTGGATATTGTTGCGATACCATGGGTCCATTGGTGGCGTTTCATCTTCCGCAGCCTCAAGCTCTGCAGCGCCATAGTCTCCGCGCTGGTGCATCTGGCGCTCAAATTCCTCCTCTCGCAGAACAGCATTCCGAAGCAGCTGCACTGATGGAAGATCGAGGAATAGTATACGCTGTTGCACCTTGAACAGCAGGTTGCGGCGAAGGATCCTTGCCAGCTCACCATCCTCCATTGGCCGAGCCATGCGATCGACTAGTCTGAACACCTCGGAATAGAAGGTGTCGAATGGCTCACCGGGTTGCTGGTAACGCGTTGCAATTTGCTCGTGGAGCTCGAAATCGCTGAGACGATCTCCAAACTGCTCCCTCAGAGCATCGCGTAAGTGAGACCATTCGACACCTCCGTTAATCCGGTGATACCTCCAGAACCAATCGGCCGCAGGTCTAACAAATAGAAGGTGGGCGTGCTGACAGAGAATGTAAAAATCTCCGTCGAGTGTCTGGCGTGTGAGAGCTTCTACTCTATACACAAACGATTCGAGAGGCAACGAGTCCTCGAGGCCAGAGAAGGTGATATCCCACGTGTTGATGACTTTTACAGCGAAATCATCAGGTGGTGCTACCCAATACGACGAAGAACTGGTCGCAAATCGATCATAATCCCTTCCTGAGTACATGGTGCATAAGGCAAGAGATGCTAAGACAATCAAGAAAATCTTGAGAACGTTTGATTAAGTACTAAAATTTCAAACTAAAAGGGGAAATGACATTATTGTTAATACTGTGCGAGTTTTTGAGAAACTAGACTTGAATGAATAATACCAAAAATTGATAACTATAAGATTATAAGTTTTCATGAAATTTGACTGGCCTAATTATTGGGCCAGACCCAATCAGAACCCTCTCATCAGGTCCGCTGGGTGGCTGGATGAGTCAAAACAATGTAATTTTTACGTACGACTGAATTTAATTAAATGTGGAAATGAAACAAGATTTTTATTTTTTTCGAATGTAAAAATGAAATTTTACGGTATTTAAAGGTTTTACTTTATGAAATTTACGAATTTAAGTTGGAAATAACATGTGAAAATAATTTAATGAGGATCGCTACCCAAAGGGAAACGTCCATTATGGAGGTCTGTCCGCCTCCTCCGAAATTCCTAAGAAAAGAGAGGAGCTAAGAGATAAAAACAAAAGTTGCAGTTGTCCAACACACGACAATCCCTCAAAGTACCGGTCGAACTGACGATACGCGATAGTGGCAACACGCCAACCACACGTATTCCAAACATCAGTACGAACCAGACCCGAAGAAATTGCCCTATGCCAGACAACTCCAAGACACAAGATGGCGTAGCTTCTAACACAAAGAGGGGCAGGGGCCCTTTGGACAACTCGGACTGGTGACTGGCGAAATTACCAGCACCCAGAGCCTAAAGCTCAAAAAGACAGCACATAAGAAGCTAACGCCAAAGGTATACTAATAAGGATTGATTTTAAAGGGGTAGGATTGGGAAGGATGTATAAGGCTAGAAGGGGAAGAACGAGCCGTGCATGTCTTATATCAAGGGCTTGTTCTCTCGAACGAAATAGTTTTGAATCGCAAGGGAGGCGATTCGAAGACATGCCAGTGAGAATGAAAATGAAAGGATTTAAAGACGTGGAGTCTTGAGGGGAGTATGAGTCGAAGCTCATAACTATTTTCTCACTGTTGTGGGTTGCCCAAAAATAAGTTTCGGGCCCCACGTTGGGCGCCATTTGTAGCGATTGTGAATGATTGGGAGTGTGCTGGCCTTAGCACAACTCAGAACCAGACCGAAGTCCGGCTAATGTCAAGATGGCTAATGTCCAACAGAAGTGTGAATAGCTTATGCCATTCAAGAGGCGAATCAAAAAAAAAAAAAGAATTGCCCCGAGAGCAGGGTGCCCTAGAAATGGCCGTGAAGGCCCCTCGTCCACATTAGCGGAGCACCCTTCAACCAACCCCGACGGATGCTGGGGTGCCGCTTTGCTAGCTCGCTGCGGCTGGGGTGGGTCCATGAAATAATGGAGTTGGTTTGCTCTCCAAGAAAACAGGATGCTACGTGTTATTCATCCGTCATGATTACGTAGCCGCAAACTGGTATATAAGAATACCAAGGTACAAAAGGGGGCATCGTTCCGTTAAGGAAACCACCCATGGCTCTGCAACATGGGCTGACTAAGCAGACCCAGTGTTCGTGACAACGCACGGAGCCAGAAAATTGAAAATTTGAAAAAGGAAAACGCGGGAAAAATGCTACCTCTCTTTTCAGAGGAACCTGGGTGAGGCAGCCAGCCCCGGGCCTTCGATGGTGGCGGAGCCTTAACCCCAATGGTCTAGGGTTCTCCATCCTCTGATACTGGCCATTATTTACAAATTCAAACTCAACATCAAAAACCAGAAACTAACTAATTGGCCAGTATCCCTCCCTTAGAAGAACTCTGAAATTCCAGAACAAAACTATATCATTCTATTGGCCAGCCAGGCCTCGCGCGGACCCTGAAACAAGAAAGGAACTTCCCAGGCCTTCGCCCAATAAGAAGGCCGGCGGTTAAATTTAATATAACTTTTTTTTATTGGTAATATTAAGAAATGACAAAAGTTCTGATCTTACAACTTCTATTTTCTTTTTCTTTTTTTTTCTTTCTCTCCGAAATTCGTGTTGTCGCAAATATAGATTTATATAATGCCAACAGCAAGGAGAAGAAGACTCAACGAAGAGGGTGGCCACTATCTTACCGTCGTCCTTTACAGAAATTAACCTGCCTTTACTAATCATTGCTTTAGCTTATGAATTTAGAACACAAACATACAAAAAAAAATATCTTTCTTCTTGTTTCTTCTCAGGCCTAATTATCTTTGTTAGTGTAGGATATTTTTACTGGCCTTCTAATGCATATATCATGCATATATCATATATAAACATGCAAATATCTTTTCTTTAGGCCTTAACCATTACAATAAGAATCAGCGCCAAGATTTTCGTAAACCAAAAGTCCATAGCAGTTTTGATTAAAGAAATACTAATAAATAATTACATAATTCAATGTAATGGGTAGCAAGAAATGAAATTTATCAGCTAACTTCTATCGTAGTGAGTTACACATAATCGAAATATTCCGTCAGGTAGCGCAGCCAAAAAAATGTAATATTGCCACTACCAGACAAAATTTTCTAGTTTCCCGAAGGGGGGCTTTAACAGCAAATAATCATTATTATTATTATTTATCTTTTCGTGTATCCTATTAGATTCAACAGAATCGCTTTAAATTCTTACGGTGTCCGCGTGCATTTGAATCGTACTCTTCTCCGGAAATAAGTCGGTAGTAAGATTCTTGCCGTTGCATTGCGAGACCTGCTCGAACTGCTTATACAATTCCCACGGGATCTGGTTCCTTGAGGTGAAAACAACGAATTAGGGGGGGGCATACGCTCGTTGCCCTTAGTGATTGCTATTCACATGGAGCCCGTGCGGCGCCGATCTTCAGCACAGAAACGGAACCTGAAGAAATCTGCCAGATGATCCAGAAGCACACACGTGCGGTTCGTTATCTTGACATTGATCCAACACTCACGACTTGTTCTGAAGTTGTAGGTCTGAAATTATACTCGGAGCTAATCATTTTCGCAACCGAACGATCGATCAAATCTTCCATTTACGTCGCGCAATATTCGCTTTCGGAATTGGCGTTCACAATACTCTTCGGGGCTGTGCAAGCAATGATGACAGCACACACGACGCGCTTTATCCCGCAGTCGTTGTTCGCATTGTCCGATCACTGTTTCTACTCAGCATATTTCACGTCTTCGTAATTTGTGTTTGCGACAATTATCAGAGTTGCGTCGAACCAACTTGCGAATTCAACTTTAAATATTCGGAAAAGAATTTTACATTGCACTGCGCAGCGATAAACTTCGGTGAAGATTACTCCACACGACACTGTTCAGAATGGCGATCGAGACGGACATTTCATATGGCGTCAAACTTGTTGTCATCACGTCACGCAAATTTTCCCCTTTGACTGATTGAGAATTTTTCACACTCCAATGCACTTTCAAAGCACTTGCTTCAATCACCAAGACTGAAATAGAGAGACTCAGGTCGATAACAATGTCATAAATAGAACAATATGTTCTTGCATATACGCTTAGACGTTGTGTTTCAGACAATCACGAAAACGCTGGGCAGCAAAAATAGAATGAGGCGAACAATAGCACGATTTGAATTATTTATTGACGCACTATTGCAAAGCAAGAGAAAAGGAAAGCAACTCATCGAAATTTTTTGACTAGAACGTGCACTGTCAATATCTCAGCACAGGATCAACTCCCGACTCGTTTCCAACTGCAGAGCTGGGAGATAAGAATCGACGATTTGACACACCGAACATTCTTAGGCCAATGACAACATGGCGGCTCCAGGGGGCACTTTTCAAGATCACTACTACATTCCAGGACAAACTCCTCGATAAACGTTTAGGAGCTTACAGGGGTAGAACAATTACGTTTATTTCCACTTTAGACCGAAAACATGACAACAGTGCAAATTATCGTTAGGGCGTTCGCGGCCTATTCAATCATTGGTTCGCTTAATTGCCCTGTAAGTGTCGAACGGAATCGAAGGGATAACTGCCGTGACAAGATATAACGGAACGTCAAGCACATGGAGCACTATATCATACTGGCCATCGTGTCTGGCGTATGAGAACTTTTCTCACCTATAAAGCACATGTGACTGTCGGGTACCTCGCGGGAATGCACTAGGGAAGTTTTCTCACAGCAACATATTACACTGAGTCGAGAACTTAAAATGCCGCTGCACGCATTGTAACATCGCGGCCACAGAATTGCGATTGCCGAAAATTCGTTTTCGATACGACCGACCTTATCGAAATTCCGGTTGATTTTTTTCAATGCAGATACACCAGCAATCTTTTGGACACTCAATCACGCTCACTGTCTGATTCTATTATTTCACCAAAAGAAATGCTATCTTTACACCAATTCAAATACAAGTTTAATTGAAACTCCCGCACCCATTCGACTGCCCGCCGCTACGACGCTAGAAGCGACCGCACGTCGCTACGACTTCTCCAAGACCGTCCCGAAACGCCATATGCGCTTCGAAACGAGCGAGCAAAATTCCGTTAAGAATTCGCTTGCTGTTCAATTACAATAACAAGGTCGCATAGGACTTGCAGTACCTTGTTATGTTCAAATTGAAACGCATTTCAATTTGAAATAAATGTAGCGATTTCGAGCACAGGACAGTGTGCGTCGAAATAATGGGTCCAGTAATTTCAATTGAAATCACACAGATCTTTCCACAAGGGCAATTGCGTGGAAAGAGCTGAAGGATGGATGTAATTTCTGAAGGACATGACGTGAACAAGTGACCAAGCCTTTTACAATCCAAGCCTTTATAAAAAAGAAACGTGAACTTAGTGAACGGGGTAATTTGAAATAAAGAATAATAGGGAATCTAGTGAACAAAGTGTACTAGAATGATTAATTGAAATATCTTGAATGAAAATGTATTGAACTAAGTGAACATATTTCAAAATACGGAGGGAAAATAGGAAAGAAGAAGTAATTGGAGAATTGAGGTGTGTGAACTAGTGGACTAGATCACCTCGGGGCTTCTTCTTATGCTGCAACCTCCCCAGGAGCTCCTCAATGGCCCAAAAGGTGTTTTCTACCTTCTGAAACCTATTCCACAGATCAGGGAATTTCACTGGGAATAGGGTTGAAGTTATGCGACCTAACATGAATTATGGCAGGTGCAGGTGAAGGGTTTAGGGAGATTGTGCTCTTCTGGAGCGTAATCTGCAGTCCCTTCAAAGCAGATTTACGCTGATTGGAACGTCGTCCGTGTAGGACTTTCTTCCACAAGAGTCGAAGGCGTAATCTGGAGCGCTTTGGTTTTCGTGTGGCGGCCAGTAGGGGGTCGACTGTCCGGTTTCCCTTTTCCGAAGGCGGTATTGGGGCTGGTGTAGGTGGTAGTTCCTTACTCTGAATTGAGTGATGAGTGGCAGCCGTGAGGTGGATATTGTTGCGATACCATGGGTCCATTGGTGGCGTTTCATCTTCCGCAGCCTCAAGCTCTGCAGCGCCATAGTCTCCGCGCTGGTGCATCTCGCGCTCAAATTCCTCCTCTCGCAGAACAGCATTCCGAAGCAGCTGCACTGATGGAAGATCGAGGAATAGTATACGCTGTTGCACCTTGAACAGCAGGTTGCGGCGAAGGATCCTTGCCAGCTCACCATCCTCCATTGGCCGAGCCATGCGATCGACTAGTCTGAACACCTCGGAATAGAAGGTGTCGAATGGCTCACCGGGTTGCTGGTAACGCGTTGCAATTTGCTCGTGGAGCTCGAAATCGCTGAGACGATCTCCAAACTGCTTCCTCAGAGCATCGCGTAAGTGAGGCCATTCGACACCTCCGTTAATCCGGTGATACCTCCAGAACCAATCGGCCGCAGGTCTAACAAATAGAAGGTGGACGTGCTGACAGAGAATGTAAAAATCTCCGTCGAGTGTCTGGCGTGTGAGAGCTTCTACTCTATACACAAACGATTCGAGAGGCAACGAGTCCTCGAGGCCAGAGAAGGTGATATCCCACGTGTTGATGACTTTTACAGCGAAATCATCAGGTGGTGCTACCCAATACGACGAAGAACTGGTCGCAAATCGATCATAATCCCTTCCTGAGTACATGGTGCATAAGGCAAGAGATGCTAAGACAATCAAGAAAATCTTGAGAATGTTTGATTAAGTACTAAAATTTCAAACTAAAAGGGGAAATGACATTATTGATAATACTGTGCGAGTTTTTGAGAAACTAGACTTGAATGAATAATACCAAAAATTGATAACTATAAGATTATAAGTTTTCATGAAATTTGACTGGCCTAATTATTGGGCCAGACCCAAACAGAACCCTCTCACCAGGTCCGCTGGGTGGCTGGATGAGTCAAAACGATGTAATTTTTACGTACGACTGAATTTAATTAAATGTGGAAATGAAACAAGATTTTTATTTTTTTCGAATGTAAAAATGAAATTTTACGGTATTTAAAGGTTTTACTTTATGAAATTTACGAATTTAAGTTGGAAATAACATGTGAAAATAATTTAATGAGGATCGCTACCCAAAGGGAAACGTCCATTATGGAGGTCTGTCCGCCTCCTCCGAAATTCCTAAGAAAAGAGAGGAGCTAAGAGATAAAAACAAAAGTTGCAGTTGTCCAACACATGACAATCCCTCAAAGTACCGGTCGAACTGACGATACGCGATAGTGGCAACACGCCAACCACACGTATTCCAAACATCAGTATGAACCAGATCCGAAGAAATTGCCCTATGCCAGACAACTCCAAGACACAAGATGGCGTAGCTTCTAACACAAAGAGGGGCAGGGGCCCTTTGGACAACTCGGACTGGTGACTGGCGAAATTACCAGCACCCAGAGCCTAAAGCTCAAAAAGACAGCACATAAGAAGCTAACGCCAAAGGTATACTAATAAGGATTGATTTTAAAGGGGTAGGATTGGGAAGGATGTATAAGGCTAGAAGGGGAAGAACGAGCCGTGCATGTCTTATATCAAGGGCTTGTTCTCTCGAACGAAATAGTTTTGAATCGCAAGGGAGGCGATTCGAAGACATGCCAGTGAGAATGAAAATGAAAGGATTTAAAGACGTGGAGTCTTGAGGGGAGTATGAGTCGAAGCTCATAACTATTTTCTCACTGTTGTGGGTTGCCCAAAAATAAGTTTCGGGCCCCACGTTGGGCGCCATTTGTAGCGATTGTGAATGATTGGGAGTGTGCTGGCCTTAGCACAACTCAGAACCAGACCGAAGTCCGGCTAATGTCAAGATGGCTAATGTCCAACAGAAGTGTGAATAGCTTATGCCATTCAAGAGGCGAATCAAAAAAAAAAAAAAGAATTGCCCCGAGAGCAGGGTGCCCTAGAAATGGCCGTGAAGGCCCCTCGTCCACATTAGCGGAGCACCCTTCAACCAACCCCGACGGATGCTGGGGTGCCGCTTTGCTAGCTCGCTGCGGCTGGGGTGGGTCCATGAAATAATGGAGTTGGTTTGCTCTCCAAGAAAACAGGATGCTACGTGTTATTCATCCGTCATGATTACGTAGCCGCAAACTGGTATATAAGAATACCAAGGTACAAAAGGGGGCATCGTTCCGTTAAGGAAACCACCCATGGCTCTGCAACATGGGCTGACTAAGCAGACCCAGTGTTCGTGACAACGCACGGAGCCAGAAAATTGAAAATTTGAAAAAGGAAAACGCGGGAAAAATGCTACCTCTCTTTTCAGAGGAACCTGGGTGAGGCAGCCAGCCCCGGGCCTTCGATGGTGGCGGAGCCTTAACCCCAATGGTCTAGGGTTCTCCATCCTCTGATACTGGCCATTATTTACAAATTCAAACTCAACATCAAAAACCAGAAACTAACTAATTGGCCAGTATCCCTCCCTTAGAAGAACTCTGAAATTCCAGAACAAAACTATATCATTCTATTGGCCAGCCAGGCCTCGCGCGGACCCTGAAACAAGAAAGGAACTTCCCAGGCCTTCGCCCAATAAGAAGGCCGGCGGTTAAATTTAATATAACTTTTTTTTATTGGTAATATTAAGAAATGACAAAAGTTCTGATCTTACAACTTCTATTTTCTTTTTCTTTTTTTTTCTTTCTCTCCGAAATTCGTGTTGTCGCAAATATAGATTTATATAATGCCAACAGCAAGGAGAAGAAGACTCAACGAAGAGGGTGGCCACTATCTTACCGTCGTCCTTTACAGAAATTAACCTGCCTTTACTAATCATTGCTTTAGCTTATGAATTTAGAACACAAACATACAAAAAAAAATATCTTTCTTCTTGTTTCTTCTCAGGCCTAATTATCTTTGTTAGTGTAGGATATTTTTACTGGCCTTCTAATGCATATATCATGCATATATCATATATAAACATGCAAATATCTTTTCTTTAGGCCTTAACCATTACAATAAGAATCAGCGCCAAGATTTTCGTAAACCAAAAGTTCATAGCAGTTTTGATTAAAAAAATACTAATAAATAATTACATAATTCAATGTAATGGGTAGCAAGAAATGAAATTTATCAGCTAACTTCTATCGTAGTGAGTCACACATAATCGAAATATTCCGTCAGGTAGCGCAGCCAAAAAATGTAATATTGCCACTACCAGACAAAATTTTCTAGTTTCCCGAAGGGGGGCTTTAACAGCAAATAATCATTATTATTATTATTTATCTTTTCGTGTATCCTATTAGATTCAACAGAATCGCTTTAAATTCTTACGGTGTCCGCGTGCATTTGAATCGTACTCTTCTCCGGAAATAAGTCGGTAGTAAGATTCTTGCCGTTGCATTGCGAGACCTGCTCGAACTGCTTATACAATTCCCACGGGATCTGGTTCCTTGAGGTGAAAACAACGAATTAGGGGGGGGGGGCATACGCTCGTTGCCCTTAGTGATTGCTATTCACATGGAGCCCGCGCGGCGCCGATCTTCAGCACAGAAACGGAACCTGAAGAAATCTGCCAGATGATCCAGAAGCACACACGTGCGGTTCGTTATCTTGACATTGATCCAACACTCACGACTTGTTCTGAAGTTGTAGGTCTGAAATTATACTCGGAGCTAATCATTTTCGCAACCGAACGATCGATCAAATCTTGCATTTACGTCGCGCAATATTCGCTTTCGGAATTGGCGTTCACAATACTCTTCGGGGCTGTGCAAGCAATGATGACAGCACACACGACGCGCTTTATCCCGCAGTCGTTGTTCGCATTGTTCGATCACTGTTTCTACTCAGCATATTTCACGTCTTCGTAATTTGTGTTTGCGACAATTATCAGAGTTGCGTCGAACCAACTTGCGAATTCAACTTTAAATATTCGGAAAAGAATTTTACATTGCACTGCGCAGCGATAAACTTCGGTGAAGATTACTCCACACGACACTGTTCAGAATGGCGATCGAGACGGACATTTCATATGGCGTCAAACTTGTTGTCATCACGTCACGCAAATTTTCCCCTTTGACTGATTGAGAATTTTTCACACTCCAATGCACTTTCAAAGCACTTGCTTCAATCACCAAGACTGAAATAGAGAGACTCAGGTCGATAACAATGTCATAAATAGAACAATATGTTCTTGCATATACGCTTAGACGTTGTGTTTCAGACAATCACGAAAACGCTGGGCAGCAAAAATAGAATGAGGCGAACAATAGCACGATTTGAATTATTTATTGACGCACTATTGCAAAGAAAGAGAAAAGGAAAGCAACTCATCGAAATTTTTTGACTAGAACGTGCACTGTCAATATCTCAGCACAGGATCAACTCCCGACTCGTTTCCAACTGCAGAGCTGGGAGATAAGAATCGACGATTTGACACACCGAACATTCTTAGGCCAATGACAACATGGCGGCTCCAGGGGGCACTTTTCAAGATCACTACTACATTCCAGGACAAACTCCTCGATAAACGTTTAGGAGCTTACAGGGGTAGAACAATTACGTTTATTTCCACTTTAGACCGAAAACATGACAACAGTGCAAATTATCGTTAGGGCGTTCGCGGCCTATTCAATCATTGGTTCGCTTAATTGCCCTGTAAGTGTCGAACGGAATCGAAGGGATAACTGCCGTGACAAGATATAACGGAACGTCAAGCACATGGAGCACTATATCATACTGGCCATCGTGTCTGGCGTATGAGAACTTTTCTCACCTATAAAGCACATGTGACTGTCGGGTACCTCGCGGGAATGCACTAGAGAAGTTTTCTCACAGCAACATATTACACTGAGTCGAGAACTTAAAATGCCGCTGCACGCATTGCAACATCGCGGCCACAGAATTGCGATTGCCGAAAATTCGTTTTCGATACGACCGACCTTAGCGAAATTCCGGTTGATTTTTTTCAATGCAGATACACCAGCAATCTTTTGGACACTCAATCACGCTCACTGTCTGATTCTATTATTTCACCAAAAGAAATGCTATCTTTACACCAATTCAAATACAAGTTTAATTGAAACTCCCGCACCCATTCGACTGCCCGCCGCTACGACGCTAGAAGCGACCGCACGTCGCTACGACTTCTCCAAGACCGTCCCGAAACGCCATATGCGCTTCGAAACGAGCGAGCAAAATTCCGTTAAGAATTCGCTTGCTGTTCAATTACAATAACAAGGTCGCATAGGACTTGCAGTACCTTGTTATGTTCAAATTGAAACGCATTTCAATTTGAAATAAATGTAGCGATTTCGAGCACAGGACAGTGTGCGTCGAAATAATGGGTCCAGTAATTTCAATTGAAATCACACAGATCTTTCCACAAGGGCAATTGCGTGGAAAGAGCTGAAGGATGGATGTAATTTCTGAAGGACATGACGTGAACAAGTGACCAAGCCTTTTACAATCCAAGCCTTTATAAAAAAGAAACGTGAACTTAGTGAACGGGGTAATTTGAAATAAAGAATAATAGGGAATCTAGTGAACAAAGTGTACTAGAATGATTAATTGAAATATCTTGAATGAAAATGTATTGAACTAAGTGAACATATTTCAAAATACGGAGGGAAAATAGGAAAGAAGAAGTAATTGGAGAATTGAGGTGTGTGAACTAGTGGACTAGATCACCTCGGGGCTTCTTCTTATGCTGCAACCTCCCCAGGAGCTCCTCAATGGCCCAAAAGGTGTTTTCTACCTTCTGAAACCTATTCCACAGATCAGGGAATTTCACTGGGAATAGGGTTGAAGTTATGCGACCTAACATGAATTATGGCAGGTGCAGGTGAAGGGTTTAGGGAGATTGTGCTCTTCTGGAGCGTAATCTGCAGTCCCTTCAAAGCAGATTTACACTGATTGGAACGTCGTCCGTGTAGGACTTTCTTCCACAAGAGTCGAAGGCGTAATCTGGAGCGCTTTGGTTTTCGTGTGGCGGCCAGTAGGGGGTCGACTGTCCGGTTTCCCTTTTCCGAAGGCGGTATTGGGGCTGGTGTAGGTGGTAGTTCCTTACTCTGAATTGAGTGATGAGTGGCAGCCGTGAGGTGGATATTGTTGCGATACCATGGGTCCATTGGTGGCGTTTCATCTTCCGCAGCCTCAAGCTCTGCAGCGCCATAGTCTCCGCGCTGGTGCATCTCGCGCTCAAATTCCTCCTCTCGCAGAACAGCATTCCGAAGCAGCTGCACTGATGGAAGATCGAGGAATAGTATACGCTGTTGCACCTTGAACAGCAGGTTGCGGCGAAGGATCCTTGCCAGCTCACCATCCTCCATTGGCCGAGCCATGCGATCGACTAGTCTGAACACCTCGGAATAGAAGGTGTCGAATGGCTCACCGGGTTGCTGGTAACGCGTTGCAATTTGCTCGTGGAGCTCGAAATCGCTGAGACGATCTCCAAACTGCTCCCTCAGAGCATCGCGTAAGTGAGGCCATTCGACACCTCCGTTAATCCGGTGATACCTCCAGAACCAATCGGCCGCAGGTCTAACAAATAGAAGGTGGACGTGCTGACAGAGAATGTAAAAATCTCCGTCGAGTGTCTGGCGTGTGAGAGCTTCTACTCTATACACAAACGATTCGAGAGGCAACGAGTCCTCGAGGCCAGAGAAGGTGATATCCCACGTGTTGATGACTTTTACAGCGAAATCATCAGGTGGTGCTACCCAATACGACGAAGAACTGGTCGCAAATCGATCATAATCCCTTCCTGAGTACATGGTGCATAAGGCAAGAGATGCTAAGACAATCAAGAAAATCTTGAGAATGTTTGATTAAGTACTAAAATTTCAAACTAAAAGGGGAAATGACATTATTGATAATACTGTGCGAGTTTTTGAGAAACTAGACTTGAATGAATAATACCAAAAATTGATAACTATAAGATTATAAGTTTTCATGAAATTTGACTGGCCTAATTATTGGGCCAGACCCAAACAGAACCCTCTCACCAGGTCCGCTGGGTGGCTGGATGAGTCAAAACGATGTAATTTTTACGTACGACTGAATTTAATTAAATGTGGAAATGAAACAAGATTTTTATTTTTTTCGAATGTAAAAATGAAATTTTACGGTATTTAAAGGTTTTACTTTATGAAATTTACGAATTTAAGTTGGAAATAACATGTGAAAATAATTTAATGAGGATCGCTACCCAAAGGGAAACGTCCATTATGGAGGTCTGTCCGCCTCCTCCGAAATTCCTAAGAAAAGAGAGGAGCTAAGAGATAAAAACAAAAGTTGCAGTTGTCCAACACATGACAATCCCTCAAAGTACCGGTCGAACTGACGATACGCGATAGTGGCAACACGCCAACCACACGTATTCCAAACATCAGTACGAACCAGACCCGAAGAAATTGCCCTATACCAGACAACTCCAAGACACAAGATGGCGTAGCTTCTAACACAAAGAGGGGCAGGGGCCCTTTGGACAACTCGGACTGGTGACTGGCGAAATTACCAGCACCCAGAGCCTAAAGCTCAAAAAGACAGCACATAAGAAGCTAACGCCAAAGGTATACTAATAAGGATTGATTTTAAAGGGGTAGGATTGGGAAGGATGTATAAGGCTAGAAGGGGAAGAACGAGCCGTGCATGTCTTATATCAAGGGCTTGTTCTCTCGAACGAAATAGTTTTGAATCGCAAGGGAGGCGATTCGAAGACATGCCAGTGAGAATGAAAATGAAAGGATTTAAAGACGTGGAGTCTTGAGGGGAGTATGAGTCGAAGCTCATAACTATTTTCTCATTGTTGTGGGTTGCCCAAAAACAAGTTTCGGGCCCCACGTTGGGCGCCATTTGTAGCGATTGTGAATGATTGGGAGTGTGCTGGTCTTAGCACAACTCAGAACCAGACCGAAGTCCGGCTAATGTCAAGATGGCTAATGTCCAACAGAAGTGTGAATAGCTTATGCCATTCAAGAGGCGAATTAAAAAAAAAAGAATTGCCCCGAGAGCAGGGTGCCCTAGAAATGGCCGTGAAGGCCCCTCGTCCACATTAGCGGAGCACCCTTCAACCAACCCCGACGGATGCTGGGGTGCCGCTTTGCTAGCTCGCTGCGGCTGGGGTGGGTCCATGAAATAATGGAGTTGGTTTGCTCTCCAAGAAAACAGGATGCTACGTGTTATTCATCCGTCATGATTACGTAGCCGCAAACTGGTATATAAGAATACCAAGGTACAAAAGGGGGCATCGTTCCGTTAAGGAAACCACCCATGGCTCTGCAACATGGGCTGACTAAGCAGACCCAGTGTTCGTGACAACGCACGGAGCCAGAAAATTGAAAATTTGAAAAAGGAAAACGCGGGAAAAATGCTACCTCTGTTTTCAGAGGAACCTGGGTGAGGCAGCCAGCCCCGGGCCTTCGATGGTGGCGGAGTCTTAACCCCAATGGTCTGGGGTTCTCCATCCTCTGATACTGGCCATTATTTACAAATTCAAACTCTACATCAAAACCAGAAACTAACTAATTGGCCAGTATCCCTCCCTTAGAAGAACTCTGAAATTCCAGAACAAAACTATATCATTCTATTGGCCAGCCAGGCCTCGCGCGGACCCTGAAACAAGAAAGGAACTTCCCAGGCCTTCGCCCAATAAGAAGGCCGGCGGTTAAATTTAATACAACTTTTATTTATTGGTAATATTAAGAAATGACAAAAGTTCTGATCTTACAACTTCTATTTTCTTTTTCTTTTTTTTCTTTCTCTCCGAAATTCGTGTTGTCGCAAATATAGATTTATATAATGCCAACAGCAAGGAGAAGAAGACTCAACGAAGAGGGTGGCCACTATCTTACCGTCGTCCTTTACAGAAATTAACCTGCCTTTACTAATCATTGCTTTAGCTTATGAATTTAGAACACAAACATACAAAAAAAATATCTTTCTTCTTGTTTCTTTCATATTTCTCAGGCCTAATTATCTTTGTTAGTGTAGGATATTTTTACTGGCCTTCTAATGCATATATCATGCATATATCATATATAAACATGCAAATATCTTTTCTTTAGGCCTTAACCATTACAATAAGAATCAGCGCCAAGATTTTCGTAAACCAAAAGTCCATAGCAGTTTTGATTAAAGAAATACTAATAAATAATTACATAATTCAATGTAATGGGTAGCAAGAAATGAAATTTATCAGCTAACTTCTATCGTAGTGAGTTACACATAATCGAAATATTCCGTCAGGTAGCGCAGCCAAAAAAATGTAATATTGCCACTACCAGACAAAATTTTCTAGTTTCCCGAAGGGGGGCTTTAACAGCAAATAATCATTATTATTATTATTTATCTTTTCGTGTATCCTATTAGATTCAACAGAATCGCTTTAAATTCTTACGGTGTCCGCGTGCATTTGAATCGTACTCTTCTCCGGAAATAAGTCGGTAGTAAGATTCTTGCCGTTGCATTGCGAGACCTGCTCGAACTGCTATACAATTCCCACGGGATCTGGTTCCTTGAGGTGAAAACAACGAATTAGGGGGGGGGGCATACGCTCGTTGCCCTTAGTGATTGCTATTCACATGGAGCCCGCGCGGCGCCGATCTTCAGCACAGAAACGGAACCTGAAGAAATCTGCCAGATGATCCAGAAGCACACACGTGCGGTTCGTTATCTTGACATTGATCCAACACTCACGACTTGTTCTGAAGTTGTAGGTCTGAAATTATACTCGGAGCTAATCATTTTCGCAACCGAACGATCGATCAAATCTTCCATTTACGTCGCGCAATATTCGCTTTCGGAATTGGCGTTCACAATACTCTTCCGGGCTGTGCAAGCAATGATGACAGCACACACGACGCGCTTTATCCCGCAGTCGTTGTTCGCATTGTCCGATCACTGTTTCTACTCAGCATATTTCACGTCTTCGTAATTTGTGTTTGCGACAATTATCAGAGTTGCGTCGAACCAACTTGCGAATTCAACTTTAAATATTCGGAAAAGAATTTTACATTGCACTGCGCAGCGATAAACTTCGGTGAAGATTACTCCACACGACACTGTTCAGAATGGCGATCGAGACGGACATTTCATATGGCGTCAAACTTGTTGTCATCACGTCACGCACATTTTCCCCTTTGACTGATTGAGAATTTTTCACACTCCAATGCACTTTCAAAGCACTTGCTTCAATCACCAAGACCGAAATAGAGAGACTCAGGTCGATAACAATGTCATAAATAGAACAATATGTTCTTGCATATACGCTTAGACGTTGTGTTTCAGACAATCACGAAAACGCTGGGCAGCAAAAATAGAATGAGGCGAACAATAGCACGATTTGAATTATTTATTGACGCACTATTGCAAAGCAAGAGAAAAGGAAAGCAACTCATCGAAATTTTTTGACTAGAACGTGCACTGTCAATATCTCAGCACAGGATCAACTCCCGACTCGTTTCCAACTGCAGAGCTGGGAGATAAGAATCGACGATTTGACACACCGAACATTCTTAGGCCAATGACAACATGGCGGCTCCAGGGGGCACTTTTCAAGATCACTACAACATTCCAGGACAAACTCCTCGATAAACGTTTAGGAGCTTACAGGGGTAGAACAATTACGTTTATTTCCACTTTAGACCGAAAACATGACAACAGTGCAAATTATCGTTAGGGCGTTCGCGGCCTATTCAATCATTGGTTCGCTTAATTGCCCTGTAAGTGTCGAACGGAATCGAAGGGATAACTGCCGTGACAAGATATAACGGAACGTCAAGCACATGGAGCACTATATCATACTGGCCATCGTGTCTGGCGTATGAGAACTTTTCTCACCTATAAAGCACATGTGACTGTCGGGTACCTCGCGGGAATGCACTAGAGAAGTTTTCTCACAGCAACATATTACACTGAGTCGAGAACTTAAAATGCCGCTGCACGCATTGTAACATCGCGGCCACAGAATTGCGATTGCCGAAAATTCGTTTTCGATACGACCGACCTTAGCGAAATTCCGGTTGATTTTTTTCAATGCGGATAGACCAGCAATCTTTTGGACACTCAATCACGCTCACTGTCTGATTCTATTATTTCACCAAAAGAAATGCTATCTTTACACCAATTCAAATACAAGCTTAATTCAAACTCCTGCACCCATTCGACTGCCCGCCGCTACGACGCTAGAAGCGACCGCACGTCGCTACGACTTCTCCAAGACCGTCCCGAAACGCCATATGCGCTTCGAAACGAGCGAGCGAAATTCCGTTAGGAATTCGCTTGCTGTTCAATTACAATAACAAGGTCGCATAGGACTTGCAGTACCTTGTTATGTTCAAATTGAAACGCATTTCAATTTGAAATAAATGTAGCGATTTCGAGCACAGGACAGTGTGCGTCGAAATAATGGGTCCAGTAATTTTAATTGAAATCACACAGATCTTTCCACAAGGGCAATTGCGTGGAAAGAGCTGAAGGATGGATGTAATTTCTGAAGGACATGACGTGAACAAGTGACCAAGCCTTTTACAATCCAAGCCTTTATAAAAAAGAAACGTGAACTTAGTGAACGGGGTAATTTGAAATAAAGAATAATAGGGAATCTAGTGAACAAAGTGTACTAGAATGATTAATTGAAATATCTTGAATGAAAATGTATTGAACTAAGTGAACATATTTCAAGATACGGAGGGAAAATAGGAAAGAAGAAGTAATTGGAGAATTGAGGTGTGTGAACTAGTGGACTAGATCACCTCGGGGCTTCTTCTTATGCTGCAACCTCCTCAGGAGCTCCTCAATGGCCCAAAAGGTGTTTTCTACCTTCTGAAACCTATTCCACAGATCAGGGAATTTCACTGGGAATAGGGTTGAAGTTATGGGACCTAACATGAATTATGGCAGGTGCAGGTGACGGGTTTAGGGAGATTGTGCTCTTCTGGAGCGTAATCTGCAGTCCCTTCAAAGCAGATTTACGCTGATTGGAACGTCGTCCGTGTAGGACCTTCTTCCACAAGAGTCGAAGGCGTAATCTGGAGCGCTTTGGTTTTCGTGTGGCGGCCAGTAGGGGGTCGACTGTCCGGTTTCCCTTTTCCGAAGGCGGTATTGGGGCTGGTGTAGGTGGTAGTTCCTTACTCTGAATTGAGTGATGAGTGGCAGCCGTGAGGTGGATATTGTTGCGATACCATGGGTCCATTGGTGGCGTTTCATCTTCCGCTGCCTCAAGCTCTGCAGCGCCATAGTCTCCGCGCTGGTGCATCTCGCGCTCAAATTCCTCCTCTCGCAGAACAGCATTCCGAAGCAGCTGCACTGATGGAAGATCGAGGAATAGTATACGCTGTTGCACCTTGAACAGCAGGTTGCGGCGAAGGATCCTTGCCAGCTCACCATCCTCCATTGGCCGAGCCATGCGATCGACTAGTCTGAACACCTCGGAATAGGTGTCGAATGGCTCACCGGGTTGCTGGTAACGCGTTGCAATTTGCTCGTGGAGCTCGAAATCGCTGAGACGATCTCCAAACTGCTCCCTCAGAGCATCGCGTAAGTGAGACCATTCGACACCTCCGTTAATCCGGTGATACCTCCAGAACCAATCGGCCGCAGGTCTAACAAATAGAAGGTGGGCGTGCTGACAGAGAATGTAAAAATCTCCGTCGAGTGTCTGGCGTGTGAGAGCTTCTACTCTATACACAAACGATTCGAGAGGCAACGAGTCCTCGAGGCCAGAGAAGGTGATATCCCACGTGTTGATGACTTTTACAGCGAAATCATCAGGTGGTGCTACCCAATACGACGAAGAACTGGTCGCAAATCGATCATAATCCCTTCCTGAGTACATGGTGCATAAGGCAAGAGATGCTAAGACAATCAAGAAAATCTTGAGAACGTTTGATTAAGTACTAAAATTTCAAACTAAAAGGGGAAATGACATTATTGATAATACTGTGCGAGTTTTTGAGAAACTAGACTTGAATGAATAATACCAAAAATTGATAGCTATAAGATTATAAGTTTTCATGAAATTTGACTGGCCTAATTATTGGGCCAGACCCAATCAGAACCCTCTCATCAGGTCCGCTGGGTGGCTGGATGAGTCGAAACGATGTAATTTTTACGTACGACTGAATTTAATTAAATGTGGAAATGAAACAAGATTTTTATTTTTTTCGAATGTAAAAATGAAATTTTACGGTATTTAAAGGTTTTACTTTATGAAATTTACGAATTTAAGTTGGAAATAACATGTGAAAATAATTTAATGAGGATCGCTACCCAAAGGGAAACGTCCATTATGGAGGTCTGTCCGCCTCCTCCGAAATTCCTAAGAAAAGAGAGGAGCTAAGAGATAAAAACAAAAGTTGCAGTTGTCCAACACATGACAATCCCTCAAAGTACCGGTCGAACTGACGATACGCGATAGTGGCAACACGCCAACCACACGTATTCCAAACATCAGTACGAACCAGACCCGAAGAAATTGCCCTATGCCAGACAACTCCAAGACACAAGATGGCGTAGCTTCTAACACAAAGAGGGGCAGGGGCCCTTTGGACAACTCGGACTGGTGACTGGCGAAATTACCAGCACCCAGAGCCTAAAGCTCAAAAAGACAGCACATAAGAAGCTAACGCCAAAGGTATACTAATAAGGATTGATTTTAAAGGGGTAGGATTGGGAAGGATGTATAAGGCTAGAAGGGGAAGAACGAGCCGTGCATGTCTTATATCAAGGGCTTGTTCTCTCGAACGAAATAGTTTTGAATCGCAAGGGAGGCGATTCGAAGACATGCCAGTGAGAATGAAAATGAAAGGATTTAAAGACGTGGAGTCTTGAGGGGAGTATGAGTCGAAGCTCATAACTATTTTCTCACTGTTGTGGGTTGCCCAAAAATAAGTTTCGGGCCCCACGTTGGGCGCCATTTGTAGCGATTGTGAATGATTGGGAGTGTGCTGGCCTTAGCACAACTCAGAACCAGACCGAAGTCCGGCTAATGTCAAGATGGCTAATGTCCAACAGAAGTGTGAATAGCTTATGCCATTCAAGAGGCGAATCAAAAAAAAAAAAAAGAATTGCCCCGAGAGCAGGGTGCCCTAGAAATGGCCGTGAAGGCCCCTCGTCCACATTAGCGGAGCACCCTTCAACCAACCCCGACGGATGCTGGGGTGCCGCTTTGCTAGCTCGCTGCGGCTGGGGTGGGTCCATGAAATAATGGAGTTGGTTTGCTCTCCAAGAAAACAGGATGCTACGTGTTATTCATCCGTCATGATTACGTAGCCGCAAACTGGTATATAAGAATACCAAGGTACAAAAGGGGGCATCGTTCCGTTAAGGAAACCACCCATGGCTCTGCAACATGGGCTGACTAAGCAGACCCAGTGTTCGTGACAACGCACGGAGCCAGAAAATTGAAAATTTGAAAAAGGAAAACGCGGGAAAAATGCTACCTCTGTTTTCAGAGGAACCTGGGTGAGGCAGCCAGCCCCGGGCCTTCGATGGTGGCGGAGCCTTAACCCCAATGGTCTAGGGTTCTCCATCCTCTGATACTGGCCATTATTTACAAATTCAAACTCAACATCAAAAACCAGAAACTAACTAATTGGCCAGTATCCCTCCCTTAGAAGAACTCTGAAATTCCAGAACAAAACTATATCATTCTATTGGCCAGCCAGGCCTCGCGCGGACCCTGAAACAAGAAAGGAACTTCCCAGGCCTTCGCCCAATAAGAAGGCCGGCGGTTAAATTTAATACAACTTTTTTTTATTGGTAATATTAAGAAATGACAAAAGTTCTGATCTTACAACTTCTATTTTCTTTTTCTTTTTTTTTCTTTCTCTCCGAAATTCGTGTTGTCGCAAATATAGATTTATATAATGCCAACAGCAAGGAGAAGAAGACTCAACGAAGAGGGTGGCCACTATCTTACCGTCGTCCTTTACAGAAATTAACCTGCCTTTACTAATCATTGCTTTAGCTTATGAATTTAGAACACAAACATACAAAAAAAAATATCTTTCTTCTTGTTTCTTTCATATTTCTCAGGCCTAATTATCTTTGGTAGTGTAGGATATTTTTACTGGCCTTCTAATGCATATATCATGCATATATCATATATAAACATGCAAATATCTTTTCTTTAGGCCTTAACCATTACAATAAGAATCAGCGCCAAGATTTTCGTAAACCAAAAGTCCATAGCAGTTTTGATTAAAGAAATACTAATAAATAATTACATAATTCAATGTAATGGGTAGCAAGAAATGAAATTTATCAGCTAACTTCTATCGTAGTGAGTCACACATAATCGAAATATTCCGTCAGGTAGCGCAGCCAAAAAAAATGTAATATTGCCACTACCAGACAAAATTTTCTAGTTTCCCGAAGGGGGGCTTTAACAGCAAATAATCATTATTATTATTATTTATCTTTTCGTGTATCCTATTAGATTCAACAGAATCGCTTTAAATTCTTACGGTGTCCGCGTGCATTTGAATCGTACTCTTCTCCGGAAATAAGTCGGTAGTAAGATTCTTGCCGTTGCATTGCGAGACCAGCTCGAACTGCTTATACAATTCCCACGGGATCTGGTTCCTTGAGGTGAAAACAACGAATTAGGGGGGGGGGGGCATACGCTCGTTGCCCTTAGTGATTGCTATTCACATGGAGCCCGCGCGGCGCCGATCTTCAGCACAGAAACGGAACCTGAAGAAATCTTCCAGATGATCCAGAAGCACACACGTGCGGTTCGTTATCTTGACATTGATCCAACACTCACGACTTGTTCTGAAGTTGTAGGTCTGAAATTATACTCGGAGCTAATCATTTTCGCAACCGAACGATCGATCAAATCTTCCATTTACGTCGCGCAATATTCGCTTTCGGAATTGGCGTTCACAATACTCTTCGGGGCTGTACAAGCAATGATGACAGCACACACGACGCGCTTTATCCCGCAGTCGTTGTGCGCATTGTCCGATCACTGTTTCTACTCAGCATATTTCACGTCTTCGTAATTTGTGTTTGCGACAATTATCAGAGTTGCGTCGAACCAACTTGCGAATTCAACTTTAAATATTCGGAAAAGAATTTTACATTGCACTGCGCAGCGATAAACTTCGGTGAAGATTACTCCACACGACACTGTTCAGAATGGCGATCGAGACGGACATTTCATATGGCGTCAAACTTGTTGTCATCACGTCACGCACATTTTCCCCTTTGACTGATTGAAGAATTTTTCACACTCCAATGCACTTTCAAAGCACTTGCTTCAATCACCAAGACCGAAATAGAGAGACTCAGGTCGATAACAATGTCATAAATAGAACAATATGTTCTTGCATATACGCTTAGACGTTGTGTTTCAGACAATCACGAAAACACTGGGCAGCAAAAATAGAATGAAGCGAACAATAGCACGATTTGAATTATTTATTGACGCACTATTGCAAAGCAAGAGAAAAGGAAAGCAACTCATCGAAATTTTTTGACTAGAACGTGCACTGTCAATATCTCAGCACAGGATCAACTCCCGACTCGTTTCCAACTGCAGAGCTGGGAGATAAGAATCGACGATTTGACACACCGAACATTCTTAGGCCAATGACAACATGGCGGCTCCAGGGGGCACTTTTCAAGATCACTACAACATTCCAGGACAAACTCCTCGATAAACGTTTAGGAGCTTACAGGGGTAGAACAATTACGTTTATTTCCACTTTAGACCGAAAACATGACAACAGTGCAAATTATCGTTAGGGCGTTCGCGGCCTATTCAATCATTGGTTCGCTTAATTGCCCTGTAAGTGTCGAACGGAATCGAAGGGATAACTGCCGTGACAAGATATAACGGAACGTCAAGCACATGGAGCACTATATCATACTGGCCATCGTGTCTGGCGTATGAGAACTTTTCTCACCTATAAAGCACATGTGACTGTCGGGTACCTCGCGGGAATGCACTAGGGAAGTTTTCTCACAGCAACATATTACACTGAGTCGAGAACTTAAAATGCCGCTGCACGCATTGTAACATCGCGGCCACAGAATTGCGATTGCCGAAAATTCGTTTTCGATACGACCGACCTTAGCGAAATTCCGGTTGCTTTTTTCCAATGCGGATAGACCAGCAATCTTTTGGACACTCAATCACGCTCACTGTCTGATTCTATTATTTCACCAAAAGAAATGCTATCTTTACACCAATTCAAATACAAGTTTAATTCAAACTCCCGCACCCATTCGACTGCCCGCCGCTACGACGCTAGAAGCGACCGCACGTCGCTACGACTTCTCCAAGACCGTCCCGAAACGCCATATGCGCTTCGAAACGAGCGAGCGAAATTCCGTTAGGAATTCGCTTGCTGTTCAATTACAATAACAAGGTCGCATAGGACTTGCAGTACCTTGTTATGTTCAAATTGAAACGCATTTCAATTTGAAATAAATGTAGCGATTTCGAGCACAGGACAGTGTGCGTCGAAATAATGGGTCCAGTAATTTTAATTGAAATCACACAGATCTTTCCACAAGGGCAATTGCGTGGAAAGAGCTGAAGGATGGATGTAATTTCTGAAGGACATGACGTGAACAAGTGACCAAGCCTTTTACAATCCAAGCCTTTATAAAAAAGAAACGTGAACTTAGTGAACGGGGTAATTTGAAATAAAGAATAATAGGGAATCTAGTGAACAAAGTGTACTAGAATGATTAATTGAAATATCTGGAATGAAAATGTATTGAACTAAGTGAACATATTTCAAGATACGGAGGGAAAATAGGAAAGAAGAAGTAATTGGAGAATTGAGATGTGTGAACTAGTGGACTAGATCACCTCGGGGCTTCTTCTTATGCTCCAACCTCCTCAGGAGCTCCTCAATGGCCCAAAAGGTGTTTTCTACCTTCTGAAACCTATTCCACAGATCAGGGAATTTCACTGGGAATAGGGTTGAAGTTATGGGACCTAACATGAATTATGGCAGGTGCAGGTGAAGGGTTTAGGGAGATTGTGCTCTTCTGGAGCGTAATCTGCTGTCCCTTCAAAGCAGATTTACGCTGATTGGAACGTCGTCCGTGTAGGACCTTCTTCCACAAGAGTCGAAGGCGTAATCTGGAGCGCTTTGGTTTTCGTGTGGCGGCCAGTAGGGGGTCGACTGTCCGGTTTCCCTTTTCCGAAGGCGGTATTGGGGCTGGTGTAGGTGGTAGTTCCTTACTCTGAATTGAGTGATGAGTGGCAGCCGTGAGGTGGATATTGTTGCGATCCCATGGGTCCATTGGTGGCGTTTCATCTTCCGCAGCCTCAAGCTCTGCAGTGCCATAGTCTCCGCGCTGGTGCATCTCGCGCTCAAATTCCTCCTCTCGCAGAACAGCATTCCGAAGCAGCTGCACTGATGGAAGATCGAGGAATAGTATACGCTGTTGCACCTTGAACAGCAGGTTGCGGCGAAGGATCCTTGCCAGCTCACCATCCTCCATTGGCCGAGCCATGCGATCGACTAGTCTGAACACCTCGGAATAGAAGGTGTCGAATGGCTCACCGGGTTGCTGGTAACGCGTTGCAATTTGCTTGTGGAGCTCGAAATCGCTGAGACGATCTCCAAACTGCTCCCTCAGAGAATCGCGTAAGTGAGACCATTCGACACCTCCGTTAATCCGGTGATACCTCCAGAACCAATCGGCCGCAGGTCTAACAAATAGAAGGTGGGCGTGCTGACAGAGAATGTAAAAATCTCCGTCGAGTGTCTGGCGTGTGAGAGCTTCTACTCTATACACAAACGATTCGAGAGGCAACGAGTCCTCGAGGCCAGAGAAGGTGATATCCCACGTGTTGATGACTTTTACAGCGAAATCATCAGGTGGTGCTACCCAATACGACGAAGAACTGGTCGCAAATCGATCATAATCCCTTCCTGAGTACATGGTGCATAAGGCAAGAGATGCTAAGACAATCAAGAAAATCTTGAGAACGTTTGATTAAGTACTAAAATTTCAAACTAAAAGGGGAAATGACATTATTGATAATACTGTGCGAGTTTTTGAGAAACTAGACTTGAATGAATAATACCAAAAATTGATAACTATAAGATTATAAGTTTTCATGAAATTTGACTGGCCTAATTATTGGGCCAGACCCAATCAGAACCCTCTCATCAGGTCCGCTGGGTGGCTGGATGAGTCAAAACGATGTAATTTTTACGTATGACTGAATTTAATTAAATGTGGAAATGAAACAAGATTTTTATTTTTTTCGAATGTAAAAATGAAATTTTACGGTATTTAAAGGTTTTACTTTATGAAATTTACGAATTGAAGTTGGAAATAACATGTGAAAATAATTTAATGAGGATCGCTACCCAAAGGGAAACGTCCATTATGGAGGTCTGTCCGCCTCCTCCGAAATTCCTAAGAAAAGAGAGGAGCTAAGAGATAAAAACAAAAGTTGCAGTTGTCCAACACATGACAATCCCTTAAAGTACCAGTCGAACTGACGATACGCGATAGTGGCAACACGCCAACCACACGTATTCCAAACATCAGTACGAACCAGACCCGAAGAAATTGCCCTATGCCAGACAACTCCAAGACACAAGATGGCGTAGCTTCTAACACAAAGAGGGGCAGGGGCCCTTTGGACAACTCGGACTGGTGACTGGCGAAATTACCAGCACCCAGAGCCTAAAGCTTAGTTGGTTTGCTTTCCAAGAAAACAGGATGCTACGTGTTATTCATCCGTCATGATTACGTAGCCGCAAACTGGTATATAAGAATACCAAGGTACAAAAGGGGGCATCGTTCCGTTAAGGAAACCACCCATGGCTCTGCAACATGGGCTGACTAAGCAGACCCAGTGTTCGTGACAACGCACGGAGCCAGAAAATTGAAAATTTGAAAAAGGAAAACGCGGGAAAAATGCTACCTCTCTTTTCAGAGGAACCTGGGTGAGGCAGCCAGCCCCGGGCCTTCGATGGTGGCGGAGCCTTAACGCCAATGGTCTGGGGTTCTCCATCCTCTGATACTGGCCATTATTTACAAATTCAAACTCTACATCAAAAACCAGAAACTAACTAATTGGCCAGTATCCCTCCCTTAGAAGAACTCTGAAATTCCAGAACAAAACTATATCATTCTATTGGCCAGCCAGGCCTCGCGCGGACCCTGAAACAAGAAAGGAACTTCCCAGGCCTTCGCCCAATAAGAAGGCCGGCGGTTAAATTTAATACAACTTTTTTTTATTGGTAATATTAAGAAATGACAAAAGTTCTGATCTTACAACTTCTATTTTCTTTTTCTTTTTTTTTCTTTCTCTCCGAAATTCGTGTTGTCGCAAATATAGATTTATATAATGCCAACAGCAAGGAGAAGAAGACTCAACGAAGAGGGTGGCCACTATCTTACCGTCGTTCTTTACAGAAATTAACCTGCCTTTACTAATCATTGCTTTAGCTTATGAATTTAGAACACAAACATACAAAAAAAAATATCTTCTTGTTTCTTCTCAGGCCTAATTATCTTTGGTAGTGTAGGATATTTTTACTGGCCTTCTAATGCATATATCATGCATATATCATATATAAACATGCAAATATCTTTTCTTTAGGCCTTAACCATTACAATAAGAATCAGCGCCAAGATTTTCGTAAACCAAAAGTCCATAGCAGTTTTGATTAAAGAAATACTAATAAATAATTACATAATTCAATGTAATGGGTAGCAAGAAATGAAATTTATCAGCTAACTTCTATCGTAGTGAGTCACACATAATCGAAATATTCCGTCAGGTAGCGCAGCCAAAAAAAATGAAATATTGCCACTACCAGACAAAATTTTCTAGTTTCCCGAAGGGGGGCTTTAACAGCAAATAATCATTATTATTATTATTTATCTTTTCGTGTATCCTATTAGATTCAACAGAATCGCTTTAAATTCTTACGGTGTCCGCGTGCATTTGAATCGTACTCTTCTCCGGAAATAAGTCGGTAGTAAGATTCTTGCCGTTGCATTGCGAGACCAGCTCGAACTGCTTATACAATTCCCACGGGATCTGGTTCCTTGAGGTGAAAACAACGAATTAGGGGGGGGGGGCATACGCTCGTTGCCCTTAGTGATTGCTATTCACATGGAGCCCGCGCGGCGCCGATCTTCAGCACAGAAACGGAACCTGAAGAAATCTTCCAGATGATCCAGAAGCACACACGTGCGGTTCGTTATCTTGACATTGATCCAACACTCACGACTTGTTCTGAAGTTGTAGGTCTGAAATTATACTCGGAGCTAATCATTTTCGCAACCGAACGATCGATCAAATCTTCCATTTACGTCGCGCAATATTCGCTTTCGGAATTGGCGTTCACAATACTCTTCGGGGCTGTGCAAGCAATGATGACAGCACACACGACGCGCTTTATCCCGCAGTCGTTGTTCGCATTGTCCGATCACTGTTTCTACCCAGCATATTTCACGTCTTCGTAATTTGTGTTTGCGACAATTATCAGAGTTGCGTCGAACCAACTTGCGAATTCAACTTTAAATATTCGGAAAAGAATTTTACATTGCACTGCGCAGCGATAAACTTCGGTGAAGATTACTCCACACGACACTGTTCAGAATGGCGATCGAGACGGACATTTCATATGGCGTCAAACTTGTTGTCATCACGTCACGCACATTTTCCCCTTTGACTGATTGAAGAATTTTTCACACTCCAATGCACTTTCAAAGCACTTGCTTCAATCACCAAGACCGAAATAGAGAGACTCAGGTCGATAACAATGTCATAAATAGAACAATATGTTCTTGCATATACGCTTAGACGTTGTGTTTCAGACAATCACGAAAACGCTGGGCAGCAAAAATAGAATGAGGCGAACAATAGCACGATTTGAATTATTTATTGACGCACTATTGCAAAGCAAGAGAAAAGGAAAGCAACTCATCGAAATTTTTTGACTAAAAAAGGCAAAAATAATGAGGCCAGCAATTTCCGCCCGATCTCTCTGCTTCCTAACTTGGGAAAGCTCTTTGAGAAAATTTGGTTGGAAATGATTTCCACCTACTGCGAGCTCGCTAATATCATACCAGAATATCAATTAGGCTTTAGGCGTAAGCATGGGACCCAGCACGCTATCTCGTACTTGCACGATCAGATTGTGTCACACCTGAATGAGCGACACACTCCGACGGTTGTTTGTGCTTTAGATATCGAGAAGGCCTTCGATAGTGTATGGCACGGAGGTCTTCTATACAAGTTGATCAAGTTGGGATTTCCAGAAATAGTAATACGACTCGCCGCAAGCTTCCTTAGCAACAGACAATTTTATGTTAGCTTTAATGGAGCAAGTTCACCCCTGGGACCTGTGACATCAGGAGTGCCACAAGGTTCTGTCACTGGACCTGTTTTATATACCATTTTCACTGCTGACCTCCCTCTTCCAGCGGGCAATCCCCAAGTTAAGGTCCTACAATATGCAGATGACACGCTCTTATTCGCGTCGAGCCAAGACCCGCTCAAAGCTGCGAAGAGCCTTGAAGATTACTTGGTCAACCTTAAATTTTATTTTGATGAATGGGGCATCAAGCTTAATAGTTGCAAAACACAGCTGACTGTATTCAGGAACCCTTCCAAGTATCGGGGATCGCAAACCATCCGCAATAAGGCCAAAAAAGTCGCTGTCTTGTTCGGAACCTCTAGAATTACTCCTAATCCTACATTGCGCTACCTTGGAGTAGATATGCATGAATTCTTGAAATTTAACCCCTATGTTCGACATAGAATAAAAGTAGCCAGGTCCGCATTTCAGCGCATCAGACATCTTTTCGCCAAAAAGATGGGCATGACGACAAGGGCTAAATCCATTTGCTACAAAACACTCATTAGGCCAATCCTGACATACGCATCCCCATCCTGGATTACCTGTTCCAAATCAGCCATGGCAGAGGCGGAGATGTTCGAACGAAGAATTCTACGTTTCTGCACTGGCAGGTTTTACAACCCGGTAACTAAAAAGTGGCCGAAGAACTCTCTTCTATATCAGGAGACAGGTCTTGAGCCACTTAGGGACCGGGTTGTGGAACTGACGACAAGGTTTTACACACAGACAGACGGACATGAAAACGGACTGATCCGGGGTATCGGACGTATGAGTGGCTCTAATGAGCCATTTATGCGTCCAGCGGAAATAGCAGGGCAGCGGCGGCTCATGGACATGCTGTTCACTTATGTTGGCCTTCCGACGAATCGGAGAGGATAGCTAAGACCTAGGTTAAGTTTAGGTCTAAGTAGGCTAAGCTAGTTGTATTTAGACTTAAGCTAGATTTAGTTTAGTAAATTAAGTTAGTATTTAAGTACTTTATTGCTAAGTCAACCCCAGGTATTGTACTATCTGGGTAATAGTTAATAAGTGTAAATCGGAAAATTAATAAATGATAAAAAACAATAAAAATTAAAACCCAATAAGAGCCAGCAGGCCAAAAAAAGGATAGCCGCTAAATATAAGTTCTTTTAAGTTAAATACCCCTTTAGTTAAGTTATCTATGTACAATTTATTGAATAAAATTTCTAATTAAATTAATTAAAAAAAAAAAATTTTTTGACTAGAACGTGCACAACGAAATTCCGGTTGATTTTTTTCAATGCGGATAGACCAGCAATCTTTTGGACACTCAATCACGCTCACTGTCTGATTCTATTATTTCACCAAAAGATATGCTATCTTTACACCAATTCAAATACAAGTTTAATTCAAACTCCCGCACCCATTCGACTGCCCGCCGCTACGACGCTAGAAGCGACCGCACGTCGCTACGACTTCTCCAAGACCGTCCCGAAACGCCATATGCGCTTCGAAACGAGCGAGCGAAATTCCGTTAGGAATTCGCTTGCTGTTCAATTACAATAACAAGGTCGCATAGGACTTGCAGTACCTTGTTATGTTCAAATTGAAACGCATTTCAATTTGAAATAAATGTAGCGATTTCGAGCACAGGACAGTGTGCGTCGAAATAATGGGTCCAGTAATTTTAATTGAAATCACACAGATCTTTCCACAAGGGCAATTGCGTGGAAAGAGCTGAAGGATGGATGTAATTTCTGAAGGACATGACGTGAACAAGGGACCAAGCCTTTTACAATCCAAGCCTTTATAAAAAAGAAACGTGAACTTAGTGAACGGGGTAATTTGAAATAAAGAATAATAGGGAATCTAGTGAACAAAGTGTACTAGAATGATTAATTGAAATATCTTGAATGAAAATGTATTGAACTAAGTGAACATATTTCAAGATACGGAGGGAAAATAGGAAAGAAGAAGTAATTGGAGAATTGAGGTGTGAACTAGTGGACTAGATCACCTCGGGGCTTCTTCTTATGCTCCAACCTCCTCAGGAGCTCCTCAATGGCCCAAAAGGTGTTTTCTACCTTCTGAAACCTATTCCACAGATCAGGGAATTTCACTGGGAATAGGGTTGAAGTTATGGGACCTAACATGAATTATGGCAGGTGCAGGTGAAGGGTTTAGGGAGATTGTGCTCTTCTGGAGCGTAATCTGCTGTCCCTTCAAAGCAGATTTACGCTGATTGGAACGTCGTCCGTGTAGGACCTTCTTCCACAAGAGTCGAAGGCGTAATCTGGAGCGCTTTGGTTTTCGTGTGGCGGCCAGTAGGGGGTCGACTGTCCGGTTTCCCTTTTCCGAAGGCGGTATTGGGGCTGGTGTAGGTGGTAGTTCCTTACTCTGAATTGAGTGATGAGTGGCAGCCGTGAGGTGGATATTGTTGCGATACCATGGGTCCATTGGTGGCGTTTCATCTTCCGCAGCCTCAAGCTCTGCAGCGCCATAGTCTCCGCGCTGGTGCATCTCGCGCTCAAATTCCTCCTCTCGCAGAACAGCATTCCGAAGCAGCTGCACTGATGGAAGATCGAGGAATAGTATACGCTGTTGCACCTTGAACAGCAGGTTGCGGCGAAGGATCCTTGCCAGCTCACCATCCTCCATTGGCCGAGCCATGCGATCGACTAGTCTGAGCACCTCGGAATAGAAGGTGTCGAATGGCTCACCGGGTTGCTGGTAACGCGTTGCAATTTGCTCGTGGAGCTCGAAATCGCTGAGACGATCTCCAAACTGCTCCCTCAGAGCATCGCGTAAGTGAGACCATTCGACACCTCCGTTAATCCGGTGATACCTCCAGAACCAATCGGCCGCAGGTCTAACAAATAGAAGGTGGGCGTGCTGACAGAGAATGTAAAAATCTCCGTCGAGTGTCTGGCGTGTGAGAGCTTCTACTCTATACACAAACGATTCGAGAGGCAACGAGTCCTCGAGGCCAGAGAAGGTGATATCCCACGTGTTGATGACTTTTACAGCGAAATCATCAGGTGGTGCTACCCAATACGACGAAGAACTGGTCGCAAATCGATCATAATCCCTTCCTGAGTACATGGTGCATAAGGCAAGAGATGCTAAGACAATCAAGAAAATCTTGAAAACGTTTGATTAAGTACTAAAATTTCAAACTAAAAGGGGAAATGACATTATTGATAATACTGTGCGAGTTTTTGAGAAACTAGACTTGAATGAATAATACCAAAAATTGATAACTATAAGATTATAAGTTTTCATGAAATTTGACTGGCCTAATTATTGGGCCAGACCCAATCAGAACCCTCTCATCAGGTCCGCTGGGTGGCTGGATGAGTCAAAACGATGTAATTTTTACGTACGACTGAATTTAATTAAATGTGGAAATGAAACAAGATTTTTATTTTTTTCGAATGTAAAAATGAAATTTTACGGTATTTAAAGGTTTTACTTTATGAAATTTACGAATGTAAGTTGGAAATAACATGTGAAAATAATTTAATGAGGATCGCTACCCAAAGGGAAACGTCCATTATGGAGGTCTGTCCGCCTCCTGCGAAATTCCTAAGAAAAGAGAGGAGCTAAGAGATAAAAACAAAAGTTGCAGTTGTCCAACACATGACAATCCCTCAAAGTACCGGTCGAACTGACGATACGCGATAGTGGCAACACGCCAACCACACGTATTCCAAACATCAGTACGAACCAGACCCGAAGAAATTGCCCTATGCCAGACAACTCCAAGACACAAGATGGCGTAGCTTCTAACACAAAGAGGGGCAGGGGCCCTTTGGACAACTCGGACTGGTGACTGGCGAAATTACCAGCACCCAGAGCCTAAAGCTTAGTTGGTTTGCTTTCCAAGAAAACAGGATGCTACGTGTTATTCATCCGTCATGATTACGTAGCCGCAAACTGGTATATAAGAATACCAAGGTACAAAAGGGGGCATCGTTCCGTTAAGGAAACCACCCATGGCTCTGCAACATGGGCTGACTAAGCAGACCCAGTGTTCGTGACAGCGCACGGAGCCAGAAAATTGAAAATTTGAAAAAGGAAAACGCGGGAAAAATGCTACCTCTCTTTTCAGAGTAACCTGGGTGAGGCAGCCAGCCCCGGGCCTTCGATGGTGGCGGAGCCTTAACCCCAATGGTCTGGGGTTCTCCATCCTCTGATACTGGCCATTATTTACAAATTCAAACTCTACATCAAAAACCAGAAACTAACTAATTGGCCAGTATCCCTCCCTTAGAAGAACTCTGAAATTCCAGAACAAAACTATATCATTCTATTGGCCAGCCAGGCCTCGCGCGGACCCTGAAACAAGAAAGGAACTTCCCAGGCCTTCGCCCAATAAGAAGGCCGGCGGTTAAATTTAATACAACTTTTTTTTATTGGTAATATTAAGAAATGACAAAAGTTCTGATCTTACAACTTCTATTTTCTTTTTCTTTTTTTTTCTTTCTCTCCGAAATTCGTGTTGTCGCAAATATAGATTTATATAATGCCAACAGCAAGGAGAAGAAGACTCAACGAAGAGGGTGGCCACTATCTTACCGTCGTCCTTTACAGAAATTAACCTGCCTTTACTAATCATTGCTTTAGCTTATGAATTTAGAACACAAACATACAAAAAAAAATATCTTTCTTCTTGTTTCTTCTCAGGCCTAATTATCTTTGGTAGTGTAGGATATTTTTACTGGCCTTCTAATGCATATATCATGCATATATCATATATAAACATGCAAATATCTTTTCTTTAGGCCTTAACCATTACAATAAGAATCAGGGCCAAGATTTTCGTAAACCAAAAGTCCATAGCAGTTTTGATTAAAGAAATACTAATAAATAATTACATAATTCAATGTAATGGGTAGCAAGAAATGAAATTTATCAGCTAACTTCTATCGTAGTGAGTCACACATAATCGAAATATTCCGTCAGGTAGCGCAGCCAAAAAAAATGAAATATTGCCACTACCAGACAAAATTTTCTAGTTTCCCGAAGGGGGGCTTTAACAGCAAATAATCATTATTATTATTATTTATCTTTTCGTGTATCCTATTAGATTCAACAGAATCGCTTTAAATTCTTACGGTGTCCGCGTGCATTTGAATCGTACTCTTCTCCGGAAATAAGTCGGTAGTAAGATTCTTGCCGTTGCATTGCGAGACCAGCTCGAACTGCTTATACAATTCCCACGGGATCTGGTTCCTTGAGGTGAAAACAACGAATTAGGGGGGGGGGGGCATAAGCTCGTTGCCCTTAGTGATTGCTATTCACATGGAGCCCGCGCGGCGCCGATCTTCAGCACAGAAACGGAACCTGAAGAAATCTTCCAGATGATCCAGAAGCACACACGTGCGGTTCGTTATCTTGATATTGATCCAACACTCACGACTTGTTCTGAAGTTGTAGGTCTGAAATTATACTCGGAGCTAATCATTTTCGCAACCGAACGATCGATCAAATCTTCCATTTACGTCGCGCAATATTCGCTTTCGGAATTGGCGTTCACAATACTCTTCGGGGCTGTGCAAGCAATGATGACAGCACACACGACGCGCTTTATCCCGCAGTCGTTGTTCGCATTGTCCGATCACTGTTTCTACTCAGCATATTTCACGTCTTCGTAATTTGTGTTTGCGACAATTATCAGAGTTGCGTCGAACCAACTTGCGAATTCAACTTTAAATATTCGGAAAAGAATTTTACATTGCACTGCGCAGCGATAAACTTCGGTGAAGATTACTCCACACGACATAGCGACGGCTAGTGGAAATGAAACAAGATTTGTATTTTTTTCGAATGTAAAAATGAAATTTTACGGTATTTAAAGGTTTCACTTTATGAAATTTACGAATGTAAGTTGGAAATAACATGTGAAAATAATTTAATGAGGATCGCTACCCAAAGGGAAACGTCCATTATGGAGGTCTGTCCGCCTCCTCCGAAATTCCTAAGAAAAGAGAGGAGCTAAGAGATAAAAACAAAAGTTGCAGTTGTCCAACACATGACAATCCCTCAAAGTACCGGTCGAACTGACGATACGCGATAGTGGCAACACGCCAACCACACGTATTCCAAACATCAGTACGAACCAGACCCGAAGAAATTGCCCTATGCCAGACAACTCCAAGACACAAGATGGCGTAGCTTCTAACACAAAGAGGGGCAGGGGCCCTTTGGACAACTCGGACTGGTGACTGGCGAAATTACCAGCACCCAGAGCCTAAAGCTTAGTTGATTTGCTTTCCAAGAAAACAGGATGCTACGTGTTATTCATCCGTCATGATTACGTAGCCGCAAACTGGTATATAAGAATACCAAGGTACAAAAGGGGGCATCGTTCCGTTAAGGAAACCACCCATGGCTCTGCAACATGGGCTGACTAAGCAGACCCAGTGTTCGTGACAGCGCACGGAGCCAGAAAATTGAAAATTTGAAAAAGGAAAACGCGGGAAAAATGCTACCTCTCTTTTCAGAGTAACCTGGGTGAGGCAGCCAGCCCCGGGCCTTCGATGGTGGCGGAGCCTTAACCCCAATGGTTTGGGGTTCTCCATCCTCTGATACTGGCCATTATTTACAAATTCAAACTCTACATCAAAAACCAGAAACTAACTAATTGGCCAGTATCCCTCCCTTAGAAGAACTCTGAAATTCCAGAACAAAACTATATCATTCTATTGGCCAGCCAGGCCTCGCGCGGACCCTGAAACAAGAAAGGAACTTCCCAGGCCTTCGCCCAATAAGAAGGCCGGCGGTTAAATTTAATACAACTTTTTTTTATTGGTAATATTAAGAAATGACAAAAGTTCTGATCTTACAACTTCTATTTTCTTTTTCTTTTTTTTTCTTTCTCTCCGAAATTCGTGTTGTCGCAAATATAGATTTATATAATGCCAACAGCAAGGAGAAGAAGACTCAACGAAGAGGGTGGCCACTATCTTACCGTCGTCCTTTACAGAAATTAACCTGCCTTTACTAATCATTGCTTTAGCTTATGAATTTAGAACACAAACATACAAAAAAAATATCTTTCTTCTTGTTTCTTTCATATTTCTCAGGCCTAATTATCTTTGGTAGTGTAGGATATTTTTACTGGCCTTCTAATGCATATATCATGCATATATCATATATAAACATGCAAATATCTTTTCTTTAGGCCTTAACCATTACAATAAGAATCAGCGCCAAGATTTTCGTAAACCAAAAGTCCATAGCAGTTTTGATTAAAGAAATACTAATAAATAATTACATAATTCAATGTAATGGGTAGCAAGAAATGAAATTTATCAGCTAACTTCTATCGTAGTGAGTCACACATAATCGAAATATTCCGTCAGGTAGCGCAGCCAAAAAAATGTAATATTGCCACTACCAGACAAAATTTTCTAGTTTCCCGAAGGGGGGCTTTAACAGCAAATAATCATTATTATTATTATTTATCTTTTCGTGTATCCTATTAGATTCAACAGAATCGCTTTAAATTCTTACGGTGTCCGCGTGCATTTGAATCGTACTCTTCTCCGGAAATAAGTCGGTAGTAAGATTCTTGCCGTTGCATTGCGAGACCTGCTCGAACTGCTTATACAATTCCCACGGGATCTGGTTCCTTGAGGTGAAAACAACGAATTAGGGGGGGGGGGCATACGCTCGTTGCCCTTAGTGATTGCTATTCACATGGAGCCCGCGCGGCGCCGATCTTCAGCACAGAAACGGAACCTGAAGAAATCTTCCAGATGATCCAGAAGCACACACGTGCGGTTCGTTATCTTGACATTGATCCAACACTCACGACTTGTTCTGAAGTTGTAGGTCTGAAATTATACTCGGAGCTAATCATTTTCGCAACCGAACGATCGATCAAATCTTCCATTTACGTCGCGCAATATTCGCTTTCGGAATTGGCGTTCACAATACTCTTCGGGGCTGTGCAAGCAATGATGACAGCACACACGACGCGCTTTATCCCGCAGTCGTTGTTCGCATTGTCCGATCACTGTTTCTACTCAGCATATTTCACGTCTTCGTAATTTGTGTTTGCGACAATTATCAGAGTTGCGTCGAACCAACTTGCGAATTCAACTTTAAATATTCGGAAAAGAATTTTACATTGCACTGCGCAGCGATAAACTTCGGTGAAGATTACTCCACACGACACTGTTCAGAATGGCGATCGAGACGGACATTTCATATGGCGTCAAACTTGTTGTCATCACGTCACGCACATTTTCCCCTTTGACTGATTGAAGAATTTTTCACACTCCAATGCACTTTCAAAGCACTTGCTTCAATCACCAAGACCGAAATAGAGAGACTCAGGTCGATAACAATGTCATAAATAGAACAATATGTTCTTGCATATACGCTTAGACGTTGTGTTTCAAACAATCACGAAAACGCTGGGCAGCAAAAATAGAATGAGGCGAACAATAGCACGATTTGAATTATTTATTGACGCACTATTGCAAAGCAAGAGAAAAGGAAAGCAACTCATCGAAATTTTTTGACTAGAACGTGCACTGTCAATGTCTCAGCACAGGATCAACTCCCGACTCGTTTCCAACTGCAGAGCTGGGAGATAAGAATCGACGATTTGACACACCGAACATTCTTAGGCCAATGACAACGTGGCGGCTCCAGGGGGCACTTTTCAAGATCACTACTACATTCCAGGACAAACTCCTCGATAAACGTTTAGGAGCTTACAGGGGTAGAACAATTACGTTTATTTCCACTTTAGACCGAAAACATGACAACAGTGCAAATTATCGTTAGGGCGTTCGCGGCCTATTCAATCGTTGGTTCGCTTAATTGCCCTGTAAGTGTCGAACGGAATCGAAGGGATAACTGCCGTGACAAGATATAACGGAACGTCAAGCACATGGAGCACTATATCATACTGGCCATCGTGTCTGGCGTATGAGAACTTTTCTCACCTATAAAGCACATGTGACTGTCGGGTACCTCGCGGGAATGCACTAGGGAAGTTTTCTCACAGCAACATATTACACTGAGTCGAGAACTTAAAATGCCGCTGCACGCATTGTAACATCGCGGCCACAGAATTGCGATTGCCGAAAATTCGTTTTCGATACGACCGACCTTAGCGAAATTCCGGTTGAATTTTTTGAATGCAGATAGACCAGCAATCTTTTGGATACTCAATCACGCTCACTGTCTGATTCTATTATTTCACCAAAAGAGATGCTATCTTTACACCAATTCAAATACAAGTTTAATTCAAACTCCCACACCCATTCGACTGCCCGCCGATACGACGCTAGAAGCGACCGCACGTCGCTACGAATGTTCTGCAACATGGGCTGACTAAGCAGACCCAGTGTTCGTGACAACGCACGGAGCCAGAAAATTGAAAATTTGAAAAAGGAAAACGCGGGAAAAATGCTACCTCTCTTTTCAGAGGAACCTGGGTGAGGCAGCCAGCCCCGGGCCTTCTTTGGTGGCGGAGCCTTAACCCCAATGGTCTAGGGTTCTCCATCCTCTGATACTGGCCATTATTAACAAATTCAAACTCTACATCAAAAACCAGAAACTAACTAATTGGCCAGTATCCCTCCCTTAGAAGAACTCTGAAATTCCAGAACAAAACTATATCATTCTATTGGCCAGCCAGGCCTCGCGCGGACCCTGAAACAAGAAAGGAACTTCCCAGGCCTTCGCCCAATAAGAAGGCCGGCGGTTAAATTTAATACAACTTTTTTTTATTGGTAATATTAAGAAATGACAAAAGTTCTGATCTTACAGTTTCTATTTTCTTTTTCTTTTTTTTTCTTTCTCTCCGAAATTCGTGTTGTCGCAAATATAGATTTATATAATGCCAACAGCAAGGAGAAGAAGACTCAACGAAGAGGGTGGCCACTATCTTACCGTCGTCCTTTACAGAAATTAACCTGCCTTTACTAATCATTGCTTTAGCTTATGAATTTAGAACACAAACATACAAAAAAAAATATCTTTCTTCTTGTTTCTTCTCAGGCCTAATTATCTTTGGTAGTGTAGGATATTTTTACTGGCCTTCTAATGCATATATCATGCATATATCATATATAAACATGCAAATATCTTTTCTTTAGGCCTTAACCATTACAATAAGAATCAGCGCCAAGATTTTCGTAAACCAAAAGTCCATAGCAGTTTTGATTAAAGAAATACTAATAAATAATTACATAATTCAATGTAATGGGTAGCAAGAAATGAAATTTATCAGCTAACTTCTATCGTAGTGAGTTACACATAATCGAAATATTCCGTCAGGTAGCGCAGCCAAAAAAATGTAATATTGCCACTACCAGACAAAATTTTCTAGTTTCCCGAAGGGGGGCTTTAACAGCAAATAATCATTATTATTATTATTTATCTTTTCGTGTATCCTATTAGATTCAACAGAATCGCTTGAAATTCTTACGGTGTCCGCGTGCATTTGAATCGTACTCTTCTCCGGAAATAAGTCGGTAGTAAGATTCTTGCCGTTGCATTGCGAGACCTGCTCGAACTGCTTATACAATTCCCACGGGATCTGGTTCCTTGAGGTGAAAACAACGAATTAGGGGGGGGGGCATACGCTCGTTGCCCTTAGTGATTGCTATTCACATGGAGCCCGCGCGGCGCCGATCTTCAGCACAGAAACGGAACCTGAAGAAATCTGCCAGATGATCCAGAAGCACACACGTGCGGTTCGTTATCTTGACATTGATCCAACACTCACGACTTGTTCTGAAGTTGTAGGTCTGAAATTATACTCGGAGCTAATCATTTTCGCAACCGAACGATCGATCAAATCTTCCATTTACGTCGCGCAATATTCGCTTTCGGAATTGGCGTTCACAATACTCTTCCGGGCTGTGCAAGCAATGATGACAGCACACACGACGCGCTTTATCCCGCAGTCGTTGTTCGCATTGTCCGATCACTGTTTCTACTCAGCATATTTCACGTCTTCGTAATTTGTGTTTGCGACAATTATCAGAGTTGCGTCGAACCAACTTGCGAATTCAACTTTAAATATTCGGAAAAGAATTTTACATTGCACTGCGCAGCGATAAACTTCGGTGAAGATTACTCCACACGACACTGTTCAGAATGGGGATCGAGACGGACATTTCATATGGCGTCAAACTTGTTGTCATCACGTCACGCACATTTTCCCCTTTGACTGATTGAAGAATTTTTCACACTCCAATGCACTTTCAAAGCACTTGCTTCAATCACCAAGACCGAAATAGAGAGACTCAGGTCGATAACAATGTCATAAATAGAACAATATGTTCTTGCATATACGCTTAGACGTTGTGTTTCAAACAATCACGAAAACGCTGGGCAGCAAAAATAGAATGAGGCGAACAATAGCACGATTTGAATTATTTATTGACGCACTATTGCAAAGCAAGAGAAAAGGAAAGCAACTCATCGAAATTTTTTGACTAGAACGTGCACTGTCAATGTCTCAGCACAGGATCAACTCCCGACTCGTTTCCAACTGCAGAGCTGGGAGATAAGAATCGACGATTTGACACACCGAACATTCTTAGGCCAATGACAACATGGCGGCTCCAGGGGGCACTTTTCAACATCACTACTACATTCCAGGACAAACTCCTCGATAAACGTTTAGGAGCTTACAGGGGTAGAACAATTACGTTTATTTCCACTTTAGACCGAAAACATGACAACAGTGCAAATTATCGTTAGGGCGTTCGCGGCCTATTCAATCATTGGTTCGCTTAATTGCCCTGTAAGTGTCGAACGGAATCGAAGGGATAACTGCCGTGACAAGATATAACGGAACGTCAAGCACATGGAGCACTATATCATACTGGCCATCGTGTCTGGCGTATGAGAACTTTTCTCACCTATAAAGCACATGTGGCTGTCGGGTACCTCGCGGGAATGCACTAGGGAAGTTTTCTCACAGCAACATATTACACTGAGTCGAGAACTTAAAATGCCGCTGCACGCATTGTAACATCGCGGCCACAGAATTGCGATTGCCGAAAATTCGTTTTCGATACGACCGACCTTAGCGAAATTCCGGTTGAATTTTTAGAATGCGGATAGACCAGCAATCTTTTGGATACTCAATCACGCTCACTGTCTGATTCTATTATTTCACCAAAAGAGATGCTATCTTTACACCAATTCAAATACAAGTTTAATTCAAACTCCCGCACCCATTCGACTGCCCGCCGATACGACGCTAGAAGCGACCGCACGTCGCTACGACTTCTCCAAGACCGTCCCGAAACGCCATATGCGCTTCGAAACGAGCGAGCGAAATTCCGTTAGGAATTCGCTTGCTGTTCAATTACAATAACAAGGTCGCATAGGATTTGCAGTACTTTGTTTTTGTTCAAATTGAAACGCATTTCAATTTGAAATAAATGTAGCGATTTCGAACACAGGACAGTGTGCGTCGAAATAATGGGTGCAGTAATTTCAATTGAAATTACTGGATGCTACAGATCATAACACGAAATTTTTTTTTCCATTGTAACAAAAGCATTCGGAGGTTAGTTGCTTTCAAGCTGTAGAGTGGATTTCAAGCTTGTAGAATGGATTGTATTCAAATTTTGATAGGCGTGATTTGAAGGATGGAACTATCAAAAATTATAGCAGTTGGTTCTAATTGATGCCATCTCATAGATTTTTCAGGGAACTACCAAACGCCTTAGTAAATAGACACTAATTATAAAGTTATCACCTTATTCAAGATCTTAACATGATAATTCATATATGATACTAACCAGGCATAATATAAAAATATCAGGCTTATATTGATCTTCATCGTTAAATCACTCACATAAACCTCGCTTATATATCCTTTTCACCTTCCATAATAGGAAAGATAAATCTATTTGACAATTTCGCCACTAAAAATAAATACATGAATTCTCTAGCCAGTTTTGAGTACTCTTCTTCAATCAACAAGCCTAGACGTAACCATTTACATTCTCTCTTCTTCGTTGTGTAGCGATTTATCAAGTCGGAGGGTTACCTTGCAGGCGTCTCAGCTGAACCGAAGTCCAGAAGAGGGCCTGCCAGGCAGGTAAAAGTGATAGCGAACTATCAATTGGGACAAATCAATAAAAAAAAAGAAGTGCCCTAGGAGCAGAGTACCTTAGAAATGGCCGTGAAGGCCCCTCATCCGCATAAGCTGAGCTCCCTTTAGTTCGACCCCGACGGATGCTGGTTTGCCGCTTTGCTAGCCCTACGCGGCTGGGGTGGGTCATTGAAAATAGGGCGGACTTGCTCCCAGAAAACAAAGGGGTACGCTACGTATTATTCATTCGTCATGAAATAATACTAGCCGCAATATACAAAAAGGAAGAGGGACTTTGTCCGTAAAGGACCAGATGCAGCTCTCAGGCATGGGCTGGAAGACAAACCCAGCCGAGATGTGACGAAGCCCGTTGCTAGCGTTCTGAAAAAAGGGGGAAACGAGAAACTCGCGAGAAATTTAATATGGGGGAAAACTGCCTCTTATTAGCAGGCTCGAGGATGAAACAGACAGTCTCAGGCCCCTGATGTTATTGGGGCCCAGACCCCAGATGTTAGGGGGCCTCGCCGCTTACTGACCTTGGCCTTAAATAAGCAAATCTAACAGAAGCTAATAAAAACTAAGTGGCCAAGGTCCCTCCCTTTGAAAAAATCTGAAACCCCGCAATAAACTAATCAAAATCGGCTAGCCAGGCCATCGCAAAACCTGAAAAGAGAAGTCTTCCTGGGCTTTCACCCAATAAGAAGGCCTAAATGATCTAATTTATAATTCCATAATTATCAAAAAAAAATTCTTGTTCTTTGGGTATAGAACTATAGAATTAAATATAGCCTAAATGAGTAACAACTATTGCTTCATTAGTTTATATATATTCCAAATTTATTGCCCTGATTAGTGCGGTAAGTTTTTGTATCACTTAATTGTAAGCGTATACTCACTAGTTATTCAATTCGCGCATGAATTACATTAATGATTGTATATAGTGCACAAAACTTATAACTTCCAAGTATACGAGTAGATCGAGTTCAATTCAATGATTCGTAAAGGAAAAGAAATTATCTAACAATTCATTGGTAATCGGGTTTGAAACTAGCCGAATTACAAATTATCTATACATACAAAATAATTGAGTTTCAAGGTCGTGCGCTTAGCCTCTTATCTATCAGATTAATATAATAAATAATGAGTCACCGGTGGCAACTTTATCTAGACTGTACATCCTGTACACTTTAGCTCCATGCGAAAACAAACTAATAGTGTCAAAACCAACAAGTTAACCGGAGATTGCAAAGTTTAAATTCAACGCTAATCACTGTATCAAATGTAGGAATTTGCGCTAAAGCTAACTCCACTTCGCTATTACATCGACAATCTATGATTTTATATGGCTTAGCCAAAAATCATTTTTAATAACCAAAACTAAAATTCAAAGCATCTTCAGATGACTAGTATATAATTTTACATGGCTTAACGTCAAATCATTTTAATAACCAAAACTAAAATTCAAAACATCTCCAGATGACTAGCATATAGTTTTATATAGCTTAACGTCAAATCCTTTTTGTTTCCATTTTCGCAATGTAATTCTTGTCCGATTACCCGAACAACATTCTTCGTGATAGAACGTTTTTGTCAGCAATAATTACTTTATAGAATAGGTTTAAATTAAATATGAGAGACTTCAACAAAAGGAAAATATAGAAATTTTTTTTTCATCCTCTCGTGAAGTCTGCCTCATTCAACAATCAAAGGTTAATTCCATTTGTTGTTCAAAAGATCTCACTCTCGGGCAGCCAAACCAAAAATATGTGCTCATACCTGTGATCATTGCATCACTTGACTGTTATTGACGATCGCTTGACTTTTCCTGATTTTTCTGCATCCGCTGTTGCAACCGCTGAAGTTCGGCCGCTATTCATTTCAACACCATGTTGACTCCACCATAGTAACTACAAGTGCATTTAGCGAGATCGAAAGTTCTTTGAATACTCGGCAACAGCCCCAAAAGCCATGAAAATTTTATTACAACCGCTAAGCGCTCGTCGCTCACTCTTAGTGACAAACGTAACCACACAATCCCGATAGTTTTTGACCAATCCCGCTTTTACCAGAAACTTACAGCTATGAACGGTTTAAGATGCCAATCTTCCGCAGAAAGAATTCAAAACATACGTACACATACGTGCACTCCCAAAAACAACTGGCTTCTACAAATCCCTAGTAGTAATAGCACCTAAATGCTTTCGAACTTAGATTAGGTTGTACTGGCTGGCACAAGGCCACACTTAGACCAGATAAATGGACCTCGAAAAAGAAAGTTCAGTCCAAGCGGCCATCAAAGGCCCCGCACTTTTTCACGAACTGAAGGATGTTCTTCAGCTTTTGTTCTGCCGCGTGCGAGAAACCCACCAGTCAGGGCTCACCGAAGTATCGCAGTCTGATTTTCCCTAATGCCGGGCAGTGACACAGGAGATGCTGGATTGTTTCTGAGACCCCCGGCTCTTGACACATCCTACAGGTGTCGCTCGTCAGGAGTCCCATTTTCATAGTAAGTGCTGCTACAAAACAATGGCCAATAATGATGCCAACCAGTCGTTTGCAGTCAGTCCGCGTTAACTCGAGTAGGTATTTAGTCGATGCGAGATTGTATGACCCCCACATGATTCTGGTTACCCTGCAGGTCTGAGTTGCACTCCATCTGCACGTCGAGAAGGGGAAGACTAGCCCCATACTTAATTTTTTATTTTTTATTTTGTTTATTTACCAAGCAAGGCGTACATGTATAAAAAGAATAAAATAAAATAGTGCACGCATAAAATTACCAAACATAATAAAAACAAAACAAATTATATATATTAATACAAGGCTATTAAATAGTGCAAAAATAAAATTAGTTATAAACAGACAACAAATAAAGTAATAAATAAATGACAAATGACAAATAAATGTCTAACAAATTGAATATCAAATTTAAATTTAAATTTAAATTGAATATACATATATGTTAGTATGGTGGGGGATGGGGGAGATTATAAAGAGAGAGCCTTGATGATGTTATTTTTAAACGTTGATTTACAGATCATAGGGAAAAAGGTCTCGCTCATGCTAATGAATAGCCTGCCGCACCTATTTATTGGCTCGTTTGTTGCATATATTGTGTTGTGTTGGTATTCAATAAGCAATCGTCGGGATCTAGTGACTCTCAAGGGCTGATTGAGTACAAACCTTTCTTTCAAGTAAACGACATTCACCACGTCTCTGATGACATCGAAGCTGAAGCAGGCAGATAACATTAATCTTCTCGACGCAAGGGGTAACAAATTAATACATTTAAGGCGATATTCGTATGATGGTAGATCACTGAAATCATAAGGGTTGAAAATACCTCTCAAAGCGAATATTAAAAACTGCTTCTGAACAGACTCAAATCTTTGGCTGTGAATTTCGAAGGCCGGGTTCCAGATAGTGCACGCATATTCGAGAAGAGGACGCACGAGTGAAATATATAAGGATTTAGTAACCCAAAGATTCCTAAACTCTTTGGCCCGTCGCTTAATGAAACCAAGTTGTTTACTTACTCGGGAAAGCACTCTATCGTAATGTAGATTGAAGCGGAGCTTTTCACCCAGGGTGACACCGAGATCTAATATGTTGTCAACCCTGCTGAGTGACGTGCTGTTGAGGCGGTACGTATTATGAACGCGTGCAGTTTTCCGAGAGAAGCTAATTGCGCGGTATTTAGCAGTGTTAAGAGGGAGCTTGTTCGCAGAGCAATGGTTTAGTTTAGACTGAAAAAAGGTAGCGTCAGATGGTGTCCTGATGACATGGTAGATTTTGAGGTCGTCCACATATAGAGAATGGGGAATGTCAGATAAAACCTCCGGTCTGTCAGATATAAAAATATTTAAAAAAAAACTCTAGCGCACCTGAACCACTAGAAACACTAATGTTCGAAGAACAGTAGAAGAATCGTGCAGGTTTTGAGTGCATATTCTACCACACGAGCTGCTTATTACAGCCAAACTGTTTCAAACGCCACGTTTTACTTTGGTGTTAAGAATGCATTATAACTCATATGGTGGAAGGTTTCAGATATTACCACTGGCATGAATTTCAACGCTTATGAGAACAAAACACGGACTAATTATATTCGTTATCAGTTGCTTATTTCACAAAATTTTGAAAGCAGCATCTCATATAACATCAATGAAGAAAATGCTCAGTGCCTGCAACACTGTAATTGAAGTTGGTGTTTGGGGCTGCGATCCGAAAAATTTAAAGAACTTTGGGAATTGAAACATCGGTTATTTATTTTCATTGTAAATGTTTCCGGTATGAATACTAACTGTAAGCATTTATTGGTACAAAAGTAGCAGAAGCGACTTGTGCTTGCAACCTTCTGCCAGTATCAAAGCCAAGAATGTATCACATCTGCTTCACGTTGTTACATTACATTCGAAGTTACAGAAGTATAAAGAAATTTAGGGTTACCTGCAGCGAGTTTTTTCAAAGAATCAATAACTTAATATTTGCTGTTTATTGTGACTACAATATCATTACCATTTGAAAATTCTACGATAAAACCGCTTAATAAAGATATTGCAATTAAACACAAAACCAACAATAGCTGGCAACCCTATTATGGCTTTTCAACCAAATTTGGTCTGAATAATGTCTGTAGCAGGTTCCATTAATTGTTTTTTTCATTAATTGATTTCATGACTGCACTGGAAGTTATAGGGCAAAAAGCTTTATTTTCCTGAGTGAATTTTCAAAGCCAAAGACACAAAAATTACCATAGCTGGCAGCACCAATCGAATTTCTGAACCAAATTTCTACCAAACACAGCTTAAAGTAAGGTTCAGCTATTGTGTCAATTTTATGAGAATCTGGTAACTTATTGACATTTCGTAGGGCAAAAAGCAGTTTTTTTTCTTTGTAGTTTTTCAAGATGCCACCACTGGCACAGAGTTGCCCACAATTCAAAATCGCATCTGTCAGATCTGGTCCTATTTTAGTCCAATGCATTCTATAAATTTCAGTTGTATCTGATTATTGGTTCCTGAGTTCCCGTGAACAGAAGTTTTTGATTCTAAATATAAAGGTTAACTGGGAGAGGGTAACCGTTCTTGTCCGACATGAAATTTCCAAAGTTTTACTTCAAACGTGTAGATAAAGCATAAGATTTGTATACAGATTGGTTTTATTGTAAGAAACGGACATTTTTAGGATATTCGATGGTTTGAATGGTTTCACTTCCAAATTTTTATTTTTTCAAATTTAAGACACCAAAATTATCATAGCTGGCAGCTCTAACCGAATTTTTCAACAAAATTTCTGCAGTAAGGTCCAGCTACTGTGTGAATTTCGTCAAAATCGAACGATTGAATCAGAATTTATAGGGCTAAAAGCAGTTATCTTTTTTAGTGATTTTGACTTTTTTAGTGATTTTTCAAGCCAAGGTTCAGAGAGTTTATCTGTTTTTCTTATCTTAGGTACAAACTTATCAACCGCGTCAAATACTACTCTATAAAACATAGCTACATCATCATCAAGCGAATGGCACATAAACATATTTGTCGAATCGACATTGTCAAGGAGATTGTGAATGCTATCATAATCAGCATTATGGAAATCATATACAATCGTATTATTGTATGTACTTAACATGTTCCAATCTGTAGTGGAAAGTTCAACTATAAGAGCGGAATGGTGAAGACTATAAGAAAAGAGATTCTCTGCGTCATTAGCTGGGCTAACCACTACATGGTCATAAACATTTGTAAAGATTAAGTCTAACCAATTACCATTTTGGTTGGGAGTAGGAACAACCTGCTGCGAATCATGGCTGTACAACGTACTCACATGGTTAAAATCAGAAGACTCAAGTAGGTTTACTGGTATTAAACCATCATCAGACTTATCAGAAACAAAACGCAAAATCGGGCGAATAAAATCACCCAAGAATATAACTTTATCCTCAGCACGACGAGAAGCCATAAAAGAAGATATTTGCTCGCATATATAATTGTACACTGATTCGTCAGATCTCGGTGGGACGTAAAATAAACCAATATAAACTGAGGTTTTGTCAATTGAAACGCGGATAAATATATGCTGGAACAGTTCGTGAGAAGCAGAGTTTACAAGTTCACTTGAGTGAGTGTTCTTAACTGCGAGTAAGACACCACCACCTCTTGATTGACCACCTCTTGATGTTCTACTGGATGAATTTGAATTACGAGTTACGATTGAGTCGGAATATTCCTTACGGGGATGAGAAGTCGATGGAGAAGAGGCTTGAGTTGGATATGCTATACACCTGACGGTAGAATTTCGATTAAAGCTGGGGAAGTGTCTAGTCAGAAGATTTGAAGGAGCTATCTGGTTAGTAGATACAGATGAAGTACAATTACTAGACACAATTGAGTCCTTATTTCTACTTTTGATGTTGCTGCTAGCGATGATGGTCCTCCAACGACGAAATATGATTCCATTCTATTTATAGCTATTATTGCTTCCATTCACGTGAGTAAAAAGCCAGGCATACTTTTCAGGAATTGAAACTTTGAAGAACCTTCTTGCATGTTTATTACGTTGAGGTAAGATCTCAACGCTTAAATCACTGATGGAAAGTTTTTCCTTTAAGATCCTGTTAAGCCAAGACGTATCGGTGGAATCTGGTACTCCTTTTACAAAAAACGGATTCTTCTAATTGATCGAAACTTTCGTCATGAATTAAATTGCAGCTTTTGATTTTTGAGATACGTCTCAGCCAATTATCTTCCGACCAATAAGTGCCAAATTTAAAAATTGTTTTATGAGAATCGTTATTGGGAGGCTCAGATAGAGTTTTTTGTTGGATAAAAGCTTCGTGATTCTCGATGGCAGTGAACAATTCCTTGATAAGAGAGGTTGCGGCATCTTTGGTAGACTTCATCGGCATTAACAAGTATGAAGAATTGTTATTATGTGCACTCAGTAGTTCCTCGTGAAGTGATATTTCAAACAAAGGTGCACAAGAATTGGATGGCCCTACTTCTGCCGACGGTTTTGTATCGGGCTTAACTATACTCTCTAATTTATTAACAATTAAATTTTGGTTGGAGAGTAAGTGGGTAGAGATGGTATTTGACAACTGATCAATCTTGGTAGTTAATGCTGCCGTTATTTTATTTTCAAGCATTTTAAAAAGATCGCTATCATTCGCTTGGCATTTAAATTTGGATGTGCTTAATGTGCTGATAGAAGAATTAAATTGAGCTAAGATGTCGTTAAGCTCAGCTGATCTGTCTGAATTTCTTTTGCTGGCATTAGAAACAGCAGCTAGGGTAGCTGTAAAACTTTCGATGTGCCTTGTGATTTCGGTAAGAATTTCATCGTTGAGTTTCGTTTGAGCGTGTAGTTTCGAAAGTATATGATCCTTTTCGCCATTAAGGCTGCCGATGTAGTTTGCTAAGTTGTTATACATACTCTGCATGAGTTTTTCTGTATGCTGGCAGTCAGAGCAAATAAAATGGGACTCCAAGTAGGGATTAAACCAATCTCTCGATGCACCCATGCAAGGACCGTGCAGTTTCCTGTTGCGAAATACCTTGCGTGTTACAGATTTTAACGTATTGTCGAAGGCTATGCAGTTATCAAGGCGACACTTGTAACTCATATTAACTAGTTGATCCAAGGCAAAAAAAATGCTCGAAGAAAGCTACAAAAAGTCGCACGAGTCGAGGATCGAACCCGCTAGTATGCTAGTCCAGAAACCTTCGCACTATACTGCTGGTGTTTTGAAAATTCTGCTCAATAAAAGCAATCAAATCAGCATTAACACCCTGCTCACAATTTCAATTAACAAAAAATCGCAATTATAAAATATCTTCAATAATATATTAAATTTTGTTGTTTTGATTTTTAAATTTTTAAATTATTTTATATTTTTCTTTTATTAGTATTTGTTATGACTTACAAAAACGAAATGCTTAGTACGAGTATCGAACTCCGTCCGTTAGAGTGCATCTTCTGAGCTGTACTGTGGAACTCGGGTGTTGAATTGACCAGTGAAAGTATTAGAATGGAAACATACACTTATACAAATTTTCGCATTAATGTTATAATAAACTGTAAGCATAAATTTCTTTGTCAGTGATTTTCATTACACAACATTTAAATTTATCATCCAAGAAAACGAAAAAATAACAAAAACGAACGATGAAATAGAACGTACAAGGCTTGACACAACAGAAAACCGGGTCGACCCCTCAGAGTTTCTGTTGACGCGTATTAGAAACGACGCGACGTTACGCGGCCTTGTTTAAGATGAATTCCTCGAATGTAGAAAAAAACAAGAAAACAAACAAGTAATGAGGGAAAGCACTCGCGTAAGGTTAATTGGCGCAGAGCACATAAACTTAAAAACACTTCACTGTAGAGACTGTATGTATTTTGATGCAAATATAACGAATAATCAGTTACTTCTGAAGCATCGAATTCAGACACAGTTGGCACATCAACAACATTGACCAATACTTGGCTAACGCATCCGCCTTCTCATTTCTGTCAATGCCCTTATGATCAGGAACCCAGAAGATTCGGACTCTTCTGCTGTTACCCAGTCTGTTCAGGGCTTGAATGCAATCGAGTACACACTTCGATTTGTATGAGTGAGACATCAGTGCTTTTACCGCCGCTTGACTGTCCGTAAATATATTTATTTCCTCACTTGTAGTATCTTTGGCATATATCACATCTGCGGCTTTACGTACCGCAAAAAGCTTCACCTGGAAAATACTACTGTGATTCGGAAGACAAATATTTAAAACTACAACTATTACAAATTACAACAACAAATCTCAACTCTGAAAATTTAGATACATAATAAAGAAGCATATAAAAATTTCTGCCAAAATTTACTGTTTTTTCGGAAGTAACATTGAAGCTATAGCAAAGCAACCAAAGTATCGCCTCCAAGCCTGCTTCTAAATATATTCCCGATGTTAGACGCCGCGGAAAAAACTCGTTCTGGCTCGATACTTATTAGTTGAACATTCGATAAATATTAGTACGCCTGCTCCAAATTATGTCCACGAGTGCCACCACTTTCGAAAAGATTCATTCCTTTTGCAATGGTTTTAATTAGATCAGTTTCTTGCGGCATTCCACGATTAATGATTTTCATACTTTTGCAGCTCTCCTTGTAGCGTCAATTGACGACTACCTTGTCTTGATTCAATATGGGTATCTACTGGGTTCTTCTCATTTCTTTGGCTACCAAGCAAAGGGTTAATCTGAACCCTTTTAATTTTTTTGAATATTTGTGTTGCTTGGTTTCAAAAATAGAGATTCTATTTCACTTGGTAAATTTTCGCTGGCACAATGTGGATTCTGGAGATAGCTTAGCATACCAGATATCTCAGTACACTGAAGCTCTTTTATTCGGTCCAATACTGCAATTTTCATAGCATTCGCAAGAATGGGCCGTTTTTCTCTTAACTGCCTAAATAAAAATCTTGATGAAGTATTAGTAGTGCATAAATTTGCACCTTTGCGACTTAAGGCCTCCACAGTCAATTTTACAGGGAGTAAAAATTCAATAATTTTCAGAATCGAATCAATTTCAGTTGCTTCTAATCTATCTGGATACTGAAGGTCTATTAATGCCTTCTGTATACTATTTTTCAAAATGGAAAACCGTTTGAGCATTATCAATAGACTATTTCATCTTGTTTTGCAATCCAGTAAAAGAGACAGTTCTTTGCCTTGCTGGGATTTTACATAGTTATGAAGAACGTCATCATTTTTCATTGGAGATTTTTGTAAAATACAAAACTACCTTACGAACTTTCTTTTTGCATGCGGTGATGACATAATCCTTTGTCAGATCTGGCGTGTCTTGCAGGTGACCGGGTTCAACGTAGAAAGCTGATTCAGGACCGTCCAAATCTTCGTGGTCGTCATGGAGACTATCAGCTGTTTCATCAACTCTTTAATTTGGAATAGACCTAATATTATAGAAAACATCGCCAACTGCTAAGTGAATGTTATGCGCCAAACAAATATGTTGCTCTGTATCAACTAGTCTGCCTACTTTTCGCATCAAGTTTGTGTTGTGCACGATTGTTGACATTGTTGACACCTGACAAATGTCAACAATTGATTCCACGCACCGACAACAGCGACATCCCCCTCCGAGCGGGCGAAACGCAAGTTACATTAAATTAATTTTCATTTTTTGAAAAACCGATCCACATACTGTCTAATTCGAATGTACCATATATATAGAAGAAATTGATATGAATAAATCAGTCTGTTCGGTGTGCCAAAATCGGTCGGCGACCAAGCAGACATTTCAAATTAAAACAAAACGATTGTTTCATTTATTAATGAAAAACAATTAATTGTTTCACTTAACAAGTGCATTTCAAGCTGAGGCGAGTAGGTGCGGTTAGATTCGCCACTCCGAAGCTCAAATCACTTGTATTCACTAGATACTCCGAAGCTTAAATCACTTCTGTTCACAAGAGTGATATTCTTTTCATTATTTTCTACCACGACTCTAATTTTGTGGTAGTAATTCATTTGTCTAGTCCAAAACAAAAAAGAAACAAGTACAACTTGACTCAAACAACTTGGCTAGAACGACCAGTTTTACCATTTCATTAGGCCCATCAGTTACGATGGCAGCAATGTCGTTTTCTAGAGAAACATCAAACTCAGTAAGACGCTCTTTCAATATCTCTAGGCAGTTTGCAGCTGTCATTGACATCCTTAGGCTCGTTTTACACATATGAGGTTCCATTCGCTTCGGTTCGTTTTCGGTTCGTTTTCGGTTCGTTTTCGGTCGCTGCCGACAAGTGTGAAACGATAATTCGGTTTCTATTCGGTGCCTAATAGAAACCGCATAGAACCGAATACTCCCTGAGCACGAATAGGTTTCATCAGGTTTCTATTAGGTGTGAATTCATGTCCAGGGAACAGAAGGCAATCAAGGCGTTCACACATGCACGGTTTAGAATCGGTTTCAAACTGATTGGATCATTTGAATTTTTTTTAAATTTATCAATTATCAGTTTGGATCTCTTAATTTGAAATATTTAGACGTTTTACCCAGTTAGTTTAGCCAGTTTTAGTTAGTTTTATTATTACCTACAATTTTTTTGGAATTATAAGTCGCAGTTTTTCTGATAAAATGAGCGATTTATAAGATTTTGATGTAGATCGGCTGATTTGTCCTGTGCAATCTAAAATAGTACTGTGGGACAAAACTTGTGCAAAATATGAACATAAATTTAAGACGCAAGAGGCATGAGAAAACAATTGTGTGGAAATTTTTGAAGACTTTAATGAATTTTTTAATGAAAAAACACAAAACCTAATATGAACCGTGTAGGGACCGTGTATGTGTGAAGGGGTTTCATTCAGTTCGGTTTGTTTTCAGTTACAACCGAAAACGAACCGAACCGAATAGAACCTCGTACGTGTGAAACAAGCCTTACTCGCACCAAGCTCCAGTAAGAATTTACTGAGTGGATATTAATATCTATAAAGCGCCTATTTGCAGTCGAAGTCCATTCATCACACGTCAAACTGAACCGTTCACCTGGGATTTTAGCCTGTCTTATCTCATTTCTTATAATTTTCTTGATCCTGCTTGCCTATCCTACAACCTTATTTTTGATTGTTGTTGAGGGTTTTGGTAAATCTGTATATGCATTCGCTGGTATTAATTTCCTCAAATCATTCGAATTAACGAATACTCTAAATGCGAAACAGTCCCAACTTATTTATTAACAAACCCCTTTGTATTCTCTTGTTAACTGTTACATAGGTTTGTTTTGCTCTATTCTTTACGCATTTTGATGTGAGCCTGCATGTTAATTGTTTTCTCATAAATATGGATTCTATTTGCACTTTTCGAGTCTTGCCGTAATTTGACTGCCGATTATGCTTGACTCTCGGCAAATTTCTGGTCCCGAAAATCTTGGGATTAGAAACCATATATCCCGGGAATTTCGGGACCTGAAATTGGCCGGGATTCCGGGATTGCATTCCCTAGATAGAACCCCTCCCTGCGTTGTCCTCTTTTGACCTTTCTTGTGATTTGCGCACCCGACTACGCCGCTGATATGAGCCTGTGTATATGTTGTTTATAAAGCTACAAACAGCGGGATGAGTGTTGTGTGCGTGAAGGCTCTCCATAATAACTGTTGTATGCACGTTATTGAAGGCGCCTTCAATATCTGGAAAGGCTCCCAAAGTGTATTCTTTGCAATGGAGTGCCCTTTCAATTTTGAGGACTACCCTATGGAGAGCCGTTTCAACAGATTTCCCTTCCATATACGCATTTTGGGCTCTCGATACAATTCAATAGCCTTTATAAGTAAATTATATAGATGGATATAAGTCGGAGATGTTAAAATTTGTCACAACTAGCGTAAATAAAAATTAATGATTTGCAACTGCAGGTGGTCACATCAGTCAAGTATGCACTGTGTGCTGGTGTCTAATGAGAATCAATCCATACTCTCGAAACCACTTTGTCAAATAAAATTTTCAATGTAAATAAAAAAAAAATGTTTTTTTCAATTTTAATCATCCCGCAAAAACAATTCCAATTTCTCTCTATAGAGTTTGAGTACCAAGTCTTTGTTTGATATGAAGACCTAGTAATCTTTCGAAACCTTTAAGGAGGAAGTAAGTCAGGCTAATTGGCCTGTAGTCCTTCGGATACGCAAAGTTGACTTTACCTGCCTTGGGTATAAATACAACCTTAGCGGCCCACCAGGCTGCAGGTACTTGGCTTAGCACTAGGCAACCTTTGCAAATTTGTGTTAGCCAGGAAACGGCAAGCATACCTGTCTTTTGAAGTATGACCGGCAGAATTCCATCCGGACCAGGAGACTTGAAGGGCTTGAAGGTGTCAATTGCCCAGACAAGCCTCTGATTGGTGACAACTTTGCCAATGCCTTCGATGTCATGCAGGTCAGACGCCTGCTTTCCTGTGAAAGGGGCGGAATCATTCAAAAAGCGCGGAAAGTGAGTATCTACGAGAATCTTCAGCGTTTCCGAGCTGTTGCTTGTCCACTCCCCATCAGGCTTGCATACCAGGCTAGGCATGACAGGGCGCTTAGCCAGCAGATTTCTAAGTCTAGCCGTCTCCGAGGTGGATTCAATCCTGCCACACAGCTCTTTCCAGGAGTTCAATCTGGCTTTCCTTATTTCCATTTTGTAGAGCCTAAGCACGTCCTTGTATTCGTCCGATTATGCCCTACAGTCAGCTACTTTGGTTAACTTAAAGAGTTCTCGTATTTTTCTTCTGGGACAAACCAAGTCCCTGTTCCACCAGGGTGGCTTAGGTTTGTGCTGCGGACAGACTTTGGGACAAGACCTTTTAAAAGATTTTACCAGTTTACCAGTGAGAGTGTTAACCGCAGATTCCAGGTCAGCTACAGAACCTATCCTGGGAGGAGGGCCTAAGCCGTTGGTCACTTTCCGTTTGAAGTTCTCCCAATTTGTTTTTCTGGGATTGCGAAACGATCGAGAAGTGCGAGCTAGGTTGAAATTTAAACGGTAGCTAATTTAACAGTGGTCAGAGAATGATGGGCTTTCAAGAACCCTCCAATTCTCGGTTAGTTGTTCATTCGGGTCATTGTGAAGAGTTCTATCTAGCACGTTTTAACTGCGAGGTCCCCTATAAGTGGGGGTGTTTGCTCGGTTTGCCGCGGGTAGATTATAATTAATGATAAAATTGAGTAAAGACTCACCTCTATTGTTAATATCACTGCTGCCCCAGACAGTGTGATGCGCGTTGGCATCTGCTCCCACGAGCAGCAACTGGTTCTTCCTTAGTGTCTTCGCGGTGACTTCTGTGACCTCATCCGGCGGAGCGGGTCTCTCGTGTGCCATGCAGGCGGATGCTAGGAGCACTTGCTCCTCTTCGTCCCCCTCACATCCCACCACTGTTAAATCGTCCGTGCTGAAATTAGATTCCTCGCCAGCATAGCCGTTCTTATTCTCGCTACTGCGGTGGGGAAGAAAAGATTGAAATACCGTGACGCCAATCATGCAACCCGGCCCTCCGCAGAGATCCAAGGTTCCTGAAACAGCGCCACGCCAAACTTACCTTCGTCGAGTGTAAGCAGTAGTTCGGCCGAGGCCAACTTACTACGGTACAGATTGATCTGCAGCACTTTGAGTGCTGGCCGTGGCATCCTCCTTGACTGGCGCCTCGTCCTTCTGGGGATCGGCCGTTGTACCCTGCAGGTCAACGGTGCCTAGATCCCTCTCAATCTCGCCAGCCTCCAGGGTGTTTTTATTATCATCCTTCGGGTGGCGTTTTTTTTTCAGGCGCAGGTAGACACTACCTACACCCTAAGCCAACTTGCCAAAACGCGGGTAAAGCAAGTCGTCAGCCTCCTTGTTTATTTGGAGGATGTACACCTGCCCTCCGTCTTGTGCAGCCGGTTTCCTAACATCCAGGACTTTCCAATCCTGTGCTGGAATATCCAGGTTTTGCCTTTGTAGCACTTTCAGGGCCACTTCCGGTTCCACTATCCGCGGTATTGTTACCTTCGCTCTAGGCAGTGTCGGGATGCTCCCTCTGCTCACAATCGCTAGCCGAGCTCCTTGCCATAGCCCCGGTAAAGCCGGGACTACAGCCGAACACCACCGCAACGTAAGCACATCGTTGCACTTGATGATCTTTACACCATTGAACCAGCCCGCCCCGTCAAACGAAGGCATGGCCAGTTCAGGGTGCTTCTCTATTCGGTCAATCATCGCATTAAGCAGGCCTGACTCTACGATTTTCCACTTCTCTAGCGACAATTGACCCAACGGGTTGCTTCGATCTATCAAAGCCACGATGAGGTGTTGTTTAGCCACATCGCTGGCCTATATGACCTTCTTTGGCTTCGAGGTAGAGGGTTGTTGGACCCCTTGCCGACTGGTCTCATTTTTAGGCCTCTCGGTCGCCAGTTTTTCCTCCTCAGCGGACCTCTGCCTTTTTTCTGCCAGCTTATTTGAGAAGTTCTGCTCCACCTTGTTGTGGAAAACAGAGTCCTTAAGAGCCAGCTGCTTTTTGCCAGCGAAATACTCACGACCTTTTGCCACCGTCGTCCGAGCCCAGCACAACCAATCCTTCTCCTCCGCGGGGAGGGAGGGTCTGTCACCAAGCCTGTCGACAATGCGCAACGCCGCTTCGAACTTGGTCGGCACACATATTCGTCTTCACATAGAGTTCACTTGAAAATTTCCCGTTGTGATTCCTGCTATATCTTACTATATCTGCTATATCTCCATCTGTTCCTAAGCGCCGAGAAAATGGAAACTTTCACCAGATTTGTTTCGTTTGAAACTACCCGATAAATTACAATACTTGGATCGATCGCAAATTAGAGTACTTTTCTCGGATCTCAAATCGCAAGCCATGCAATGCGCATAGATCGGAATAACTGTAACCCGCAATTTCATGGTCAAACCAACAAGTCACAGCCAGTCCGATCTGAAATAAAGCGTAATTTTGATGCTCGTTATAGTGCGCGTCGAAATTACTCGTCCAGGATTTTCGAATGAACATTTCTGGATGTTACAGTTGACCACTTATATATGTGCCGGAGACTTATTCAAAACAACTAAGATATTTTTTCAACAGTCCCAAAAACAGTATAACGGGTCACAAATCTTTCATGTTTACAACCCTACTAGACCCAACCTATTTAAAGAAAGGAACCTACGAATGTTAAGGGATAGTATTGAAGACGGGCTTTAATTAAAAAAAATCTCCACAAAATCGTTTGTCCTAAGGTGCCGTATGATAGTGAAAAATAGAAAAAAATTACGTGAGTTTTCGGGGTTTACCTTTGGCGAAAACTCAAACGAATTCCTGGCAAGAGTATAGTTTATTGATAGGGAGTTTGCCGACGCAGAGCTTGGTCCTGTGTGTGTTACATTTTATATATCGAGGCAGTGGCAAGGGAAGACATATGTAAGCAAATACGTTTCTACCTGGTCAACTTCCAGGAGTTGGTGGCTAGGGTAAGTAAAGAAGAAGAAAGTGATGACAATGAAAGAGACGACAGCGTTGCAGACAAGGATATTCAAGAACCGGCAGCAAAGAAAATGGATTCGGGCAACACTAGGAGACTTAAACCAAACGATATCAGAACCATGCTCGAAGATAAAGCTGTAGGAATTCCTGTTGATTATATAACAAATCAGACAAAATTTACGGTGACTTTTCGCGATGTTCCGAAATGTATGAGATCATTTGGCGATAATGATGGATACCCGGTAAAAAATGGATGTCCGATTTCGAGGAAATTATGACGATGATGAAATGGAACTCCTAGAAAACGTTTATTTTTGCGAAAAAAAATCTCTGGAAGTCCTCTGGAAGAAACTATTTATGCAAGACGAAAGAGGAATCACGTCGTGGACAATTTTCAAAGACACAGAAGAAATCAACGTGAGAACGAGCAACGCCGAAATACATCGAATGTTGGCAGCCAGCACGCAAGAAACAACGTGAAGAGTCATTGCAAGAGTATTTTCTGGTTATGGTTAAAATTGCGAGCAGAGGCGAAATCGATGAAGTGTCATTAACACATTATGTGGTTGGCGGTATAGATTACGATTTAGGTACGAAATTGATTTTGTATGGCGTTAGTATATTGAAAGAGCAAAAAAAAACTAAGATTCTACTGTGGATACACTTCCATAAACACAATTCACTTACATGCATCCCACAACTCCTCACAAACATTAAACACCAATTGAAATTTTAATAAACAAGTAGCCTAAGTTAAAAAATGTAATGTGACGAAAAAAAAATATGAGTATGGGTTGTCAATGTTTTGTAATTAGCTTTGAAGTTGTAATTGTTACTAAACAACAAATATTACAAAATGAAGTACTTAGCATTAAATAATTCCATTTATAAATAAATGATATTGTTTATAACATTTTATTAATTTTAGTATTTAATTTTGGGAAATCTAATCCTAAATTGGTGACCCTGCCAGGAGCATGCCGAAGTCTGGACCACCGAGTCTTGACTGACGACAAGACGGTTTGAATAGAAGATTCTTCTACGAAAAACACTACCGACAAGGTGAGAGCTGCATACAACCGAAGGCCCCTACCGACGGGAAGAACTGGAACATTTTCAGCAGCTGATTGAAGGCGCTGAAGCAGACAGTCCCTCGCAGCATGTCCAATTGGTGTTGGGTTGCGAGTGACAGGTGAAACTACGACTTTGGTGTTGTGAAGAAATTTCCAATTTGAAGATTGATTTGCTTGAGAGATTTTCAATTGATTTCCAATCCAGTAGCGAAACCCTGTATAGTTTTTCTCGTGAGAGTCTCAAACGCGCTTCAGATACTGCCGCTGCTACTCCAAGTGCTTCGCACGGACTATACCGCCGATCGCCTACCTGTCCGGAGAATCAGAGTAACGAATTAAATAGAACCGTACTTTGATATGTTCATGTTTCGTTGAGGCTTAGTGCAAGCATTCCGCAGTCGATTATGTCATTAGTGATCATTTTGGTGAATTCAAACTGTTAAAGCAGAAACAAACAACTACCAAAACTCCGATTCGAATCAATTCAGAACAGCTACAATAAACTCTTAACCGTTTTAACAAAAAACGCATGCCGTGTCGATCAGTGTCTGAACGAAGTCTCATTGAAAAACTTTTAATTTAAAAAAACAGCATAAAATTCCACGCATCGACGTATTTTCTTATTACATGCTTCCATTTATTTATTTATTTATTAATTTGGTACGTATTCAATACAACAGGCAAAACTGCCCAGTTACAAATTGGATACCATGAACAAAATAAAATAAAATAACAAGAACTAAATAAGTATATATAAGTATATAAAATAATTAAAGTATATAAGTATAAGTATATAAAATAATTAAAGTTAAAATAAGATAAAGTTATAAAAAAATAAAAAATAAAGTAAAGTAAAAAAGAAAAAAAAATCCATTACAAACAAGAATGTCCAATTCTACAATAAATTAGCATAATAAAAAATAGTAAAAAGTAAATGAGTAAATATAAATATAAGTATTTAAAAAAAATAAAATAAAATAAAGTGGTAAATTGTAAGATTAAGTAGAAAAAAAGATTATTAAGAAAATAGAAAATAAAACTAATTAGAAAAATATATACATAACTATATATAAAAATAAAAATACACAAAAAGTTTAAGCAATAAATAAGAAAGTTAAATTTAGTAGAGCAAAAAAGAAGAGAAAGAATCCATTATAAACAAGAATATAAAATAAAACAAGAATAGAAAATAAAACTAATTAATTAAAATCGAAAATTTTACTACGGACCATATATTTGAAAATGACAATAGATTGTGGAAGAGGACCAAGTTGAAGACTATTGTGAGTGCGTACTTCAAATAAAATGGAAGACCTGATTCGCCTTCCGGAGTCCCGCTCAATGATCAAAAATGCGAATGAGGAAGATAGGTAGCCGCGAAAGATTTTGAACAGGAAACACTCATCCAAGTAAACTCTGCGCTGCTCAAAGAAAAGAATGTTAAGGAGAGATAGACGTTCACTATATGGTAAATACGGCAGACTATATTTAAAAAGTAAAGTACGTGTAAACCTGCGCTGAACTGATTCAACAGCGTCAGCGAGGTATTTAAAACAAGGACACCACACTTGACTGCAGTATTCAAGTACAGAACGGACTAGGGTAATAAACAGGTGGACACAAGTAGAAATACTAAATGAATTGTGGCAGGAACGAACCACGAAGCCAGCAATTCGAGAAGCTTTTCTAGTGATAGTAAGGACATGAATGTCGAATTTTAGTTTGCGATCAAATGTGACCCCAAGATCTGAGGAAAAATACATAGAAAAACACTTGGAAACATTAAGGGACAAACAGTTCATGTTACACCAACCAGAGAGAGCATACAAATCGTCCTAAAGAAGCAGAGAGTCAGCAGTATTTTTGATCACCCGGAAGATTTTTAAATCATCTGCATATAGAAGACATGAAGACTTAAAAACCTTGGGAAGGTCATTGATAAATAGATTGAACAAAAGTGGTCCTAAGATGGAACCTTGAGGAACATCAGAAGAAGGGGAGAAAGGTGAGAACCCAAAGAGGGAGACAACACAAATGCGATCAGTTAAAAACGAAGAGATCCAGGAAAGCAAAAGTTCACGAATGCCATAATGCTTCAGTTTGATAAGAAGCAGCTTATGATTAACAGCGTCAAAAGCTTTGGCAAAACCAGTATAAATGACCTCAACTTGATTATTGCTGTCAATTGCAAAAGCGACTACATGAGTAAACTCAAGAAGGTTCGTAGAGGTGCTCCGGCCTTTTACAAAACCATGTTGTTGCGCTGCAAAGACACAAAAGAGGGAATCATAGATACGATTGTAAACAAGGCGTTCCAAAATTTTGGAAAGGCAAGGAAGAATGGAGATAGGGCGATAGTTAGAGGCAAGGTTCCGATCACCCGATTTGAAAATGGGGAGAATATTAGAGAGCTGCCAAGAGGATGGAAAGTTACCAGCACAGAGACTGACATTGAATAAGATGGCTAAAGGGACACAAAGTGAAGAAGCAAGATTTTTTACCAAAAAAATGGGAATATCATTTTGAATGCTAGATCTAGCATTATTTTTTCCAAAACGGCATTCAAAATTTGGAGTAAGCATCTAGCATTATTTTTAGCATTTAAATTTAGATTTCGGAATAATCTGGCACTCATCTATTTCAAATTTTTCAAATCAAATCAAATCAAAATCAAATTTTTCTCAATAATAGCTCTATTTGTGTACTTTTACCCGCGTTCATGAAAGGAAACTTCCTGAATCATTTGGTTTTGGCAATTCATGAAAAATACAAAAACGCGCTCATGGCATTTTCTTAAAAGTGACAACCAGAAGTGTATGTATAAAGTCTAAAATATAAAGATTATTAAGTCATCTATATTGCTTTAAATATGGTGACGTTCAATTAAATCGTGATGATGCTAAAAATCAGTGATGTGGTTCCATTCACTTCAGCCTCCCAGGAGCCTCGGGCATCTACAAGTTCAAGTTTACCAAAGTATCTGCATTCTAGTTAGATATTTTTTCCTGAATAATGTGAATCAATTGTTTTGCTATGGCTTCAAATGTAAGAAAAATCTTCGTTATCCGACACTAATACTTTTTCTTCACTTAAAAATAAAAACTTGTTGCTGTTTTGATTGTGAGATTCCACACGATGTTTTGAAAAACATTGGTAGAAATGAGCTTTACACAAGAGAAGAATATTTAGACATAACTGATATGTCTGTAATAGATCGCAAAACGATCGAGTTTCCCGTATCAATATTCTCTGCTTTGATAAGGCTTAGAGACGATATACGTTGTCTATGCTGATTTATAGACAAGAAGGGAACAATGATCACAATCAATAACCAACCTTTACAAGTAAAAATTATATCGATGGATATAAGTTGGAGATGTTAAAATTTATCACAACTAGCGTAAATAAAAATTAATGATTTCCAACTGCAAATGGTCACATCAGTCAAGTATGCACAGTGTGCTGGTGTCTGATGAGAATCAGTGCATACTTTCGAAACCACTTTGCCAAATAAAATGTTCAATGTAAATAAAAAATTATTCAATTTTAATAATTCCGTAAAAACTATTCCACTTAGATATAGAATCTTTTTTTAAACTTCAAATATTAAACTTCTAATTTGTTTTTGTTATACAAATGAGGTTTGATCAATAAGTAATGGTAATGAATATAAACCAAGGTGATTAAACTTAAAAGATATATTTATTTCTCAACATAGTCTTCTAGCAAGTTAATACATTTAGTCCATCTTTTTTCCAAACCCAGGATACTCTCAAAAAAAATTCTTTATCTGGACTCTCCCAAAACGCCTCAACAGCGGCCATCACTTCCCTATCATCTTCAAATTTCTTACTCCGAATGTGTTGTTTGAACCGAGGAAAGAGATAGAAGCCACTGAGAGCTAAATCTAGCGAATAGAGTGGGTGTTCAAGCATCTTGAATCCTGTTTCTTTAATTGTATCCATTGCAACCATAGCCTTGTGAGTCGGTGCGTTGTTTTGAGGAAACAGAACTCCAGCTCGCAATTGGCCGTGTCTTTTTTCCTTAATCGCCTTTCGCAATCTTCTTATTTGGCCAGCTTAGTAAGAGCCTAATATAGTGGCTCCCTTTTCCAAGTATTCAACCATAATATTTTTTTCAGCGTCCCAAAAAACTGATGCGTTAGCCGTTCCTGCCTAACTCGATACTTTGAATCTTCGGCGTCGATGAAGAAGGTCGCTTTCAAGTCATCGATTGCATTTTGGTTTCTGGATCAAAATGGTGGATTCAGGTCTCGTCCATGGTCACGAAATGTTTTTTTTTTTTTTAATAATACCTTTATTAAACTGTTTCCTTCGTATAAGAAGCTTCAGTTAGTTTTAAAATCTTACATGCTAAAACAAGTGATGTCCACTCCTCACAGTTGAAGACGTGAACATTTTGGATCCAAGTTACTTTATTGACACAAAATCACACAGCAAAGAGCAAAGCTATGATCTGTGTTTTAGAATTACAGTGTTCAATGTTTGAAAGAGTTTGAAAATCAAAGAAATTGGCTACGCAGGCTGTATTTTCTACGTTAAAGATGGAAGGTCCAACGGGTCAGTTCTTTTCAATCGCTGAAATTTACGATGAGTTAGTATTTTTTTTGCCAGCTTGTTGGGATGATGAGCGAAGGCTGCAATATATTTTCCACTACGGTTCTTAATTTCTTCTGAAATCGTCTCGACTCGCAGGTCTTTATGGAGATTGGCGCTGCGGAAGTACCACGGGGCTCCGGTGATAGATCGAAGTATTTTTGATTGGGTCCTCTGGATGATGTTGATGTTTGAAGGGCGGGCTGCACCCCATATTTGTAAGCCATATGTCCAGATTGGCTTTAAGACAGACTTATAGACGAGCACTTTAGAGTCGAGAGAAAGTTTTGACCTGCTACTGAGCATCCATTTGAGGTTTATGAATTTGAGCTTCAGTTGTTGATTTTTAGCTTCAATGCGCCGTTTCCAGGTGAGCCTCCTATCAAGGTGCATTCCGAGATACTTTACTTCGTTACTTTGAGGTATAGGTACATTGTTTAAATATACTTGAGGGCAAGTCAGTTTTAACAATGTGAAGGTAACGTGTATGCATTTCGTTTCGTTCATTCTAATTCTCCATTTCGCTAGCCATTCTTCAAGAAGTGAGATGTGGCCTTGCAATGTACGGGATGCCGTAACTGGGTCTGAATCAGTGCATAGTATGGCAACGTCATCCGCAAAGGTAGCTGTCGTTGTTTTGTCGCATATTGGGAGATCAGATGTGAATATAGTGTAAAGTACCGGTCCCAAAACACTTCCTTGTGGTACACCAGCATGCACACGATGTTTAGCGGTAGAATAGCTTTTGTATCTCACCTGGAATGTGCGGTTGGTCAGGTAGGAGGAGAGTATTTTGTGGAAGCTTTTTGGAAGCATTGATTCAATTTTGAAGATCAACCCTTCGTGCCAGACTTTATCGAAGGCTTGAGTTACATCTAAAAAGATTGCTGAGCAGTACTTCTTGTCTTCGAATGCTATTTTAATGTCTGACGCGATTCGATGGACCTGTTGAATGGTGCTGTGATGTCTTCGAAACCCAAATTGCTGTTCTGGAATAATTTTTGCATCTTCTAGTATCGGTAGTAGCTTTTTCAACAGAACTTTCTTGAAAACTTTGGAGACGCATGACAAAAGGCTAATATGTCTGTATGACTTCACTTGAGAAGAGTCCTTACCAGGCTTAGGGATCATTATGATCTCACCTGTTTTCCAAACTTCAGGAAAATATCCGATTCGAAAGATAGCATTGAATAGATTAGAAAGCCAAGAGAATACGATCGGTGGCATCTGTTTGAGCATAGCATTGGTGATGAGATCAATTCCCGGAGATTTTTTTGAGCATGTTTCCTGAATAATGATATTTTGCACTTCCTTAGCCGAAGTCTTGATTGGTTCTGAGTCCTGAGCGTTGACATTAGTTGGAAAGTCACATGTTGCCGTGGTGAAAGGTGTGAAAACCTGTTCTAGGTGAACTGCGAAGGCGGTGGCTTTCTCTGCGTCACTTTTGGCCCATTGCCCGTTGACAGTTCTTAGTGGAGCTTCCCTGATGGTAGGTTTGTTGATTCTTTTGACTGCTTTCCACAATGAATAGTCGGCATTTTTAGTAAGACTGAGGCTCTCTAAGAATGAATGGAACTTTAACTCGTTGTCTTTCGCAAGTGCCAGTCTGAGCTCACTAAAAGCTTTGTTGAGTAGTGTTTTAGTTTGGGGAGACCGGTGCAGCTGCCAATTCCTTCGTGCTAGCCTTTTTTTCTATACTAAGATTTTTATTGATGAGGAATATGTTGTTTTCCGAGTTGAGGGATTTAGTTCCATTTTAGGTGTCGCGATGTCGAATGCCTCCAAGACATGCTCGTTGAAAAGGATAACAGCGGAATTGGCATCATCCGGTGATTTGAGAGATGCACTAAGAGATGTTGAGCTGGTGAGGTGACGTCTGAATGCACTCCAGTTGGTTTTTTGTGAATATCTACGCTTACAGCAAGCGAAGTGGGGTGACATATCCAGAGTAATGATGACAGGAGAATGATCTGAGGACAAATCAAAAACTACTTCTGATTTTGCGGAGTTTGGAGGTATTCCCTTCGAGATTGCGAAGTCTATGAGGTCCGGAATTTTGTTGATATCTGACGGCCAATATGTTGGCTGGCCGGTTGAGATATGACTCAAACCATAGTTTTGTAATGTATCGAAGAGTGCTTTGCCCCTAGGTGTTATGAGACGTGATCCCCAAAACGTGTGTTTCGCGTTAAAGTCGCCAGCCACGATGAATTTGGTTCCCAGCGATGAGAAGAAGCTTTCGAATACTGCCTTTGAAATGTTGTGCCTCGGTGGACAGTAGATGGACGAAATTACAATCTCGCTCGACTGCTCACGTAGGCAAATGGATGTCGCTTGCATGTAATTTTCGCTGAGTTCTTCCAAAGGATGATGGAACAGATGTTTTTTAATAAGTATTGCAGACCCGCCTCTAGCCTTACCATCTGGGTGTTTGGTATCGTAGAAGATGTAGCCTGGGATGTCGAATTTATTATTTTTTTCCGTGAGGTGCGTTTCCGATAAGAGAAGCACATCAATGTCGTGGGTTGATATAAAGCAGGTTATTTCCGTTTTATGCTGGACAATGCCATTCGCGTTCCAATGGGCGATCTTGAATGAGTTCATTTGCTGTTAATGAGAAATTGGAGCAACATATTTTGATTTTTAAGTAATTCTTGCATCATATTACTCATCGTCGTCATGAATCGATTCATGTTGTCTCAGAGCGTTGACAAAATCGAAGAGAATTCGGTGAAGGAGCTGCTTTGAGCAGTGGTTTCAGCAGAGCAATGTGCGTTTTGTTTGATTGCGTCGGAATATTTGATACTAGGAGTTACAAGTGATGAAGGTGCAAAAGTCTCCGGCATGAGGACTGGTCTATTAGCTGCAATATTTAGAGCCTGTTGAGCGTGGTTCTGAGGCGGGAACAACTTTACTTTCAGAGATTGGAATACTGGGCAACCTCTGTAGTTTGCAGTATGGTTGTTACCACAATTGCTACATTTTTTAATTGCAGGATCTAGTTTACTCTTGTCACAGGACTTGGTAGCGTGAAACTCGCCACATATAACACACACGCTAGAGAGTGAACAATAGGTTTTGGTGTGGCCATATTCTTGACAATTTGCACATTGCACGGGGCCTTTACGTTTGATCGGCTCTTCGACGGTGATTCTGCGGTGCATAATATATCGCAGGCTATAAATTTTGTGAGTTTCACCTCTTTTGGGCTTGCTGGCTTCGGGCTCTAGTTCCACTTTGAACAGTGGCTGGGGCTGTTTGAATTTATTAAATATATTTGTGATAGATTTAACTGCAAATCCGAGGCTTTCGAGCTCCTGCTTTAACTCATCAACATCAATATCAGGTTCTATGCCTTTAATTACCACCGACAATCCTTTGCAACTTTTTAGTTGGTAAGTATAATATTGACGACGCTGTGAATCAAACTCTTTTGTCACCTTCCTGAAGTTTTCTTCAGAAGAAACTTGTATTTTGGTCTCAGAAACGTGACCACGTTTTAGCGGTGTGACATGAAAGTTGTTTTTACCAGCAATTGATACCAACATGTTGACTAAGCTATTGCTTGTTTTTTCTCTCAGGTATATTGGCGGTGGCTTAATTTGCTTTGGCAACGAAGCAATTTCGGAGTCGTTTTCGGTTGCAAGTAGTTGGTAGTAGTTCCTACTGGTAGAAGCTTGTTGATTATCGGGCTTAGAAATTTTCTTCTCGTTTCCAATTTGAGACGAGTGGGGACTTCGCCGTCTTTTGACAATGTTGAAGTATCGGTTCAAACCCTTTTTCTTGTCCACATTTGGAGGCCTCGCATCTACGTTAGCATTAGATGCTCCATTTTCATTCGATGTGTTCCCAACCATGTCATCCAGCTGCTTACGAGACGAGATAGCTTCGTTTGTTTTTTTTTGAATGCTCTGTAGGTAGCTGTCTTGGATTGAGTGAATATCAATTTGTTCTAAGCTACTGTACTGTCTCTGATTTTTTGTAGACATATCAAAGACAGTAATTAGAATGGGTCATGCCTCGGATGTGGAATGTGTTAGCGAAGCACAAGTGTCCCAAGTTGGTGGCTAGGTGGCGCTGCGTGCAATTATTCCACGTGATACAATTATTTTGATTGATTTCAACTTTAGAATTTTAATTGTGTATTATTTTGGAATTTGATTTGAGAGTTTTATTTATGCAATTGAAATTTATTTTAGAATTTTTAAAATCCGAACAACACTTAACAAAAACTGAAGCGGCGCTGATGGGAGACGAACCGACAGCTTTTGTATCAGAGAGCCGAGTACGTACCCACTGCGCTATTTTGGCTGTTGAAGGTTAGAACAGCAGAAAAGTATAACAATGTCAGGTTGACGCGCACTTAGTTTACTGAAAAAAAAACTAACCGTACTTCTTGCGTTTCTTTGTTCGATGATGCACTTTCACAGCTTGAAAGAAAGAAACAAAGTGTGTTAGGAGGTCAGATCGTGAACAAGATAAGCGATGTACAACAAAACAGCCAAGTCGACCTTTCGGAGCTATTATGCTGACGACACGATAGACACGGCGTTACGCGGCTTACGACGGCCTTCCCTTTGGGGGATTCCCGAAAACGAAGATTTATTTCTTTGATCAAGATTTTGAACTGGAGATTAAATGATACGATATTGAGGAATAGTATCAAACGATGCCGAGAGAAGTAATCACAAAGTTGAACACTTTTGATATGTTGATTTGCACTTTAGAACCTTGTTTTTAGCTAAATTTCCACGCAGAGATTTCCGCACCAGTCATTCCGTTTGACGTTGACAGGTCACGAAATGTGACAAAAAATTCTCATGATCTACCTGGAACGTTTCGAGATTCATCCTTTCTCTCGACTCGTTTCTTCTTATGCTCGTCCGTTAACATTCTCGGTACCCAACGCGCAGAGACCTTCTTCATATGTAATTTTTGGCAAAGATTTTTCGAACACTACCATATCAGATCCCAGTGACCTCAGCTACATGCCTGAAGGTCACTCTTTGATCTGCCAACACGACATCTTCGACTTTTTTTTACGTTGTCTTCAGTTGTCTTCGCGGTGTTCATCTTCAGTGGATGTTCTTCCCAGCTTAAACTCCTTGGCCTAGCGTGCAACGGTGGAATATGGAGGAGCAGAGTCCCCTAATGTTTCCACCAATGTATGCCTCTGGTAGAGAGTTTTTTCAAACAGGGATACTTAATGAAATTTCGTTTTCCCCCATTTTGATGTTGTCTCTTCGACGGTTTGTATTCAAATGAATGTCGCTCTCTGGAATCGACACCTATTTATATGTTTTTTTCATGCTGACTTAGTGAGCATATGTAGTAGTAATGAATTTTTTTTTTTTTAATTTTATCCCAACTGGAAATAACCGATTACCATTACTTATTGATCCACCCTCATATAAATATACATATTATCTTCATATTGAACCATGTTTATTTCAATTAAATAAGAAAGCATTACTTAGCATTATAATTTTACAAGATCTAGCATTATTTAGCATTAAATAAAATTGAATCTAGCATTATTTCAAAAAAATAAATGGCAGCACTGGTGAGGATAAAAGCAAGTCAACCTCTACGGGGTTAGTTACGACTGAGGAGAGGCTAGCAGTGAAATCAAAGGAAAATCAGTCAGTAGCAGGAATCAATGGAATTACAGAAGAAAAAAATTATGCAAAGAGATTGCAAGTGTCAAGAGGGTTGGAAGCAGTAAAGGTATTAAACACTGAGTCAGGAAGAGAGGAGGAAGCTTTTAAGGAGCTGACAAAAGACCAGAAAGATTTAGGGTTGTTCGAGTTTAAATAAGATTCAACAGACCAGGAATAGTTGAGTACTTTTAATCTAATTTCTTTCTTGGCAGAGGAACGTAAACGGGAGAATATAGCATAATCTTCACCAGACCGAGAATTCAAAAATTTCAAACGCGCTGAATTTGTATCTCTAAAGGCACACTTTACCCTCGCGGTAACTCCATAACTCCTGTTCCCAAATAGTTGTAACCAGTCAACTGGTATCGTAAACAGCAACGTATAGTAACATCAACGAATTGTTGTCGAATTTGAAGGAGGACATTCGCACCGTCGGAATTTCAACGAATTGAAACACGACCCGAAGACGAAGAAGAAGAAGTGCATAGAGAACCTGTGCAATGAAAAGAAGAACAATTGCTGCAGCTACTACAAGGTAAGCAAGAGAATAACTGCACAGGGCGCGTGAGTAGTTCTATTTTGTGAATTTAGTAGCTTTTAGACCATTTCAAAATACTTTTCATAAATTATACGGTGCAAACTCAAAGCTTAAGTGATGATTGCACAGAATTGATCAGTGTGTAGCGTCGTGAAGCTTAGAGGCTGCAATAACAGTCAACTTACGATCCATAACGAGATAAAGTGAAAGCAAGTGTTTCGTTTTGTGGAAAATTCTCAATGCGAAGCAGCAGATTTTACAAGAACAGTAAATCATAGTATATAACACAATCACGTTACAATCATCACAAAAACAAACTGTGCATAGGTATGAAGTGAGTAACGATTCGCATATATTAAGCGAAATTAATTTGAATGCTCCAGTCAAAGAAGACTTCAGTCAGCCAAAACGCACGTCACTATTAACTAGTATATAATATTTAAAAAAAAATATTTTTGTTGTTCTATTTCTTTCTCTGTTCAAATATTATATGCTACAGTAATTTACAAACAAATTTTAACAACAAATTTCAGCCACCATACTTTTCGGCCGCGTTTCGTCCGTTCCGTCACGTATTTCGTTGAAAATGTCATTGGAAAAAGAGGATACGGTTCCCTCAGGCGCGTCCGCGGAACCGCAACTTTGTGCGACGTCATTCAAGCCACCCGCGTTGTGGCAAGAAGAGCCAGCTTTGGGGTTCACCCAACTAGAGAGCCACTTCGCAAAAGCTGGAATTAAGGCATCGGAGACAAAATACCATTATGTGGTCTCCTCGCTGGGTTCGACGGAGCTGAAGGTGGTCAGGAACGTGGTTGCGAGCCCGGACCCTGAATTCGGCCAGTGATTCGGCCAAACTAAAATACCTCTTGGGGGATATCTCGCTAGATGATAGGCAGCCTTCCCAATTGCTGCGCGATATGAAGCAGTTGGGAGGCTCCACGTTTGGAGAAGAGTTTTGATGATCCTCTGGCTGCATCGGCTTCCGAAACAGACTCAGACTATTTTAGCCTGCTCTCCGGAAGCCAGCCTGAACAAATTGGCGGAAACGGCAGACCAAATAGCTGAAGTTTTTGTCCAGCCACAAGTAAGCTCAGTCACCATTTCCCCCCAGCAGTCAGAGGTGGCCGCTTTAACAAAAGAGGCCGCTGCATTAACGCGACTGGTCCACCAGCAACTTCGAACACGATCGCGTTCAAGGTCCCACGGGAGATCTCGCTCGATGTCACGTCGCCGGAGCCAATCCCGAAAATCTGATGTTTGTTGGTATCACAACAAATTTGGCCCAAACGCTCTTAAAACCGTCTCTCCATGCGTCTACAAGGCTGGTTCATCTGATCGAAAAAACTAAGTCGCCGTTCTCTTCAGACGGCAAGAAAACGCGACTTATAACCTAGCCGTCGTCTAATAATACACGACAACTGGTCTAAACAACACTACCTTGTTGATACGGGCGCCGATATTCTGGTGCTTCCTGCACCTGCAATCGAAAAACTTCCACCTTCTAGTCTACGACTTGCTGCGGCAAACCAGTCAACCATTTAGTGCCTCCGCACACGGGTCGACATTTAGTCGACTCGACTGCGACTCGAACTCGAAACGGGTCGTTTTCTACGCGAAGTTTTGACAAACAAACAATAGTATATATTATTTATTTATATATTTATTTTACGAAAGAAGGCAACATACACAACAAGAAAACATAATATAAATCTAAAATACAATTAATCATTATAAATATAAAATACAAATTGTCCGTAAAAAATATTTCAAAACATCACAAATTTTGAAGCAGTTACTCTACATTATTTTAATTAAATTTAGGCTAATAACGATGGAAGCTATGCGGGTTCGGATGTGGAATGGGCTTTGGACCAGTTATTTTTGAAGTTTGATTTGGTAATCCCCGAAGAGTACTGGCTGCTTTTAGAATTGAATATTCCACAGCACCTATTAATGGGCTCATTATATGATAAGTAGTGTGATGAATGAATTCATTGAGCAGATTTGCAAATCTGGTGCGTCTTGGTCGGTTATTGAAAGTAGGTGAGATCTTGAATAATATTATATACTTGTATGTTATTAGTATATGTCGCTTTGTCACGTGTAACTTATATTCACCCACTATGGATTACTACAAGTAATAATGATCCGACCTTTATTGAATCCGATGTGAAGCACTTCCATTAATATTCTGACAAGCATGTCCCAGGGTCCAACTAAATTAACAGTCTCAGTGCAAAATTTCTATCCTCGCAGATGGTACTGCTATATCATCTAAGAATGTCAATACCAATCGAATCATTAGCCATTGGCAGCAACAACTAGTGTTCAATAAAAGCTTCTCCAGTAAGTGGAAATTCATCCTGAAAAATTGCAAGCTTGTTTCTTTGTTAGGAAAGTATATTAGAAACACTTCACTGTTGCTTGAATAAATATATAGGTGCTAAATTGGAATTGTTTTTGCGGGATGATTAAAATTGAAAATGTTATTGAACTTTTTTTTTGACAAAGTGGTTTCGAAAGTATACACTGATTCTCATCAGACACCAGCTCACACAAACTCGATTGTTTTGCGTTTTACGGAGATGCTAAAATTTGTCACAACTAACGTAAATAAAAATTACTGATTTCCAACTGCAAGTGATCACATCAGTCAAGTAAGCACTGTAAGCTGGAGTCTGATGAGAATCAGTGCATACGTTCGAAACCATTTTGTAAAAAAAACATTTTCTATAAAATTTTCAATTGTAATCATCCCGCAAAAACAATTCCACTTTGATTCTGCTTTCGGCGGCTTATTCCGCAAAACAATCGAGTTTCCCGTATCAATTATGCTCTGCTTTATCTATGCTGATTTATAGACAAGAAGGGAACCATGATCACAAATCAATAACCTTTATGAGCATATAGGTGCAACTATTTTGTGGCCAACATAATTAAAATATATATAGGAAAATTTCATGTATATAACATTACAATATGTAACATTACATTATAGGTTAGGTTAGGTTAGCTGGCTGGCACAGGGCCACACATAGACCCATTGGTCCGTAGTGATACCAGATAAATGGACCCGGAGAAGGAAAGTTCAGTCCAAACGGCCATCGAAGGCCCCGGACTTTTTTGCGAACTGAAGTATGTCCTTCAGCCTCTGCTCCGCCACATGCAAACATATAAAAATACATACGTGATACGTTATCAGAAACACTAATATTTTTCAAAGAACCAATCATAATAATACATAAAATAAAATAATGCATACATTATAAAAAAAACAATTTCATATATTTCGAAAAAAAATATCACGCGTCTTGCTCGACTTTTCCCGTTCCAAACACTTCGAGCGAGACGAGTGCCTGTCGAGTCGCAGTCGCACCGAGTCCGAGTTGAGCACAAGTCGACCCGTGTGCCAAGTCGACCCCTCCATTCATTTACATTGGAAATCGCAAGGAGTTCGAGTCGCAGTCGAGTCGATTGAATGTCGACCCGTGTGCGGAGGCACTAACACCTACGAACGAAAGGTGATTAAACTAGAATTGGGACTCCGTCGTGAGTTTTCATAGGACTCCATAATTGCCGACGTCTCTAGACCCATTTTAGGCGCAGACTTCCTCTGTCACTCTTTTCCACCACACACGGTTGGTAAGGCTACTGGGGAATGGCGTCCCTGCGGCGATTTCAGACGCCTTAACGCCATAACGCCATAACTGTCCCGGACAGATATCCGATCCCCATTATCCAAAACTTCTGTCATGATCTACATGGCAAAATTATTTTTTTCCCCGTTAACCTGACTAAGGCCTACCATCAAATTCCAGTCGAGCCGAACGATATTCCTAAGACCGCCATCTGCACACCTTTCGGACTCTTTGAGTTCACCCGAATAACTTTCGGACTTTGCAATGCGGCACAATCTTCCCAACGTTTTATCCATGAAGTCTTACACAGACTAAAATTCTGTTTCATTTACCTCGACGACATTTTGGTAGCGTTAACTTCCGAAGAGGAGCATCTTGTTCACTTAGAACAAATTTTTAAACAATTTGCGGATCATAGTCTTATAATTAACTTGGAGAAATGCCATTTCCTTCGACCATTTGTTAAATTCTTAGGTCATGAGGTTTCGTTCATATCTTCAGCTAAACTCCCCAAGACGATGAAAGACCTAAGAAGATTTTTGGGGATGGTCTATTTTTATCGTTTCTCTCTTCCTCACATAACAGAGATGTGGCTCCAAGAAAGATGGTGCTAAGACAATTGACTGGTCAACAAAAGCGAGCAAAGCTTTCGACCAAGTCAAGACTGGTCTAACAGAAGCCACTCTATTGTCCTTCCCCGACTCAAACGCCGAGTTCGTTTTATTCGTAGCAAAAATGTCAAGGCTCTTGGCAACCCCTTGGTTTTGACTCGGCCAAACTAAGCGACACACAAAGAAAATATAGTGCATACGACCGCGAACGCTTAGCGGCATATCAGGGCATTCGTTACTTCCGATACTTTTTGGAGGCCCAGAGGTTCACACTATGCACTGATCACAAACCACTGACTTTTGCTTTCAAACAAAAGCCAGAAAAGGCCACACCTCGTCAACTTAGGCACCTAAGCTATATAAGTGAGTTCACTTCTGACATTCGGCATGTCTCTGGTTGCAACAACGTTGTTGCTAACGCACTCTCTCGTCTAGAAGAAATCATTTTTCCTAGTACTTTTGACTTTGACGCAATCGCCTCGTCCCAAGCATCAAATGCAGAGTTTCAGAAGATTCTAAAGGACTCCAAATTCGTTTTAAAGAAACAGCCAATCTTTGGCACCTACGTCGACATTTTTTGTAAAGTGTCTGGCCCAACCATTCGACCTTATATTTCTCTTATGTTCAGGAAACAGGTGTTCAACTCAAAACACAATTTGCTCATTCTGGTATTCGTGCTTCACGAAAGCACATTGCAACCAAATTCTTCTGGCTTTCGATGAAGAGGGACTTGGGCCCGAGAATTTATATCTTGTCAAAAATGCAAGATAACCAGACATGTGAGCAAACCTGTATCAACCTTTCCTACGGTCTCCGAACAATTTAAGGTCATTCACATCGACATAGTTGGTCCACTAACACACTCACAAGGATACACATACTGTTTAACCATTATCGACCATTTCACGCGTTGGCCTGAAGCAATTACTTTAGCCAGCATTACTGCCAATGACTGTACTACTGCTTTACTAAGCACCTGGATTGCTAGATTTGTAGTTCGCCAATCCATTGTCATCGACCAGGGCAGACAATTCGACTCTTGGGCTTCGAACGCAATCGTACCACAGCGTACCACCCTCAGGCTAACGGTTTCTTAGAAAGATGGCATCGTACTCTTAAATCGGATATCATGGCTCAGAACGATACGTCCTGGACTAGAATACTTCCAAAAATTCTTCTTGGCTTAAGATCACTTATCCGAGAAGAATCCTCAGCATCACTGGCACAGCTCCTACACGGAGAAAACCCGCGCCTTCCTAGTGATTTTCTTTAAGAAAATCCTAGGAGGCTTCGCCAGACAGGCTTTGCCTCCGACTTTACGGTTACAATGGAAAAACTTCGGCCGGTTGATGCCAAACACAACACAACACCGAAGATATTCATCTTCAAGCAACTCGACTCTGGCTCTCACGTCTTCGTTAGAGTCGATTTTTTACGTCCACCGCTCATTCCACCGTATGAGGGTCCATTCAAAGTCTTAGCCAGACATACACATTATATCACTCTTGACATACGAAATAAATCTGTCAATGTTTCCATTCACGTGCTCAAGCTCTGTTACATATCATCCTCCACGGAACCTATTGGTAAACTTTCCAAAAAACAGTAAACATCAGAAAAATCGACCACAACATTGCTGTCTTCGGCTCCCGAAAAGAAACCAGCGAGGAAAGTTTCCTTCGCCCCATACATCTTTCTAGCTGGGCAAACCACAAAGGTGGCACTCTCCTACGCCTCGCGATAACGCTGGCAGGGGAGTATTGTGGATACACTTCCATAAATACAATTCACATACATACATTCCACAACTCTTCACAAACATTATGTACTAATTGAAATTCTAAAACACAAGTAGCCTAAGTTGAAAAATGTAATGTCACGAAAAAAATAAAATATATGTATGAGTTGTCAATGTTCTGTAATTATCTTTGAAGTTGTAATTATTACTAAAAAACAAATGTCATAGAATAAATTACTTAGTATTAAATAATTCCATTTATAAATAAATGATATTATTGCTTATAACATTTTATTAATTTTTGTATTTTATTTTGGGGAAATTTAATCCTAAACTACGAATACGATGCCACAAAATGAATACAAGAAAAAGTACAAAAGGAATGTGTAGTGGAACAGCCATGAACAGCCGCCACCACAACAGAAATTTTGGCCTGACCTGCTACCCTCGCGTGACTAATGGTGCCGGCTAGTCACCGGTGTCGTGGGTAGTTTGAGGGGCAGGTCAAGCCCTAGCTGTGTCACGCATAGCGGACGCGGACCAACATGAAATGATAATGACTGGAATAAAAAAACCCACTTCATCATGGCTCCACTGAACCTATTCGCTGGTGTTTACTTACTCATTGCTATTTTAATATTCCTTATATAAAAAAACTAATGCAAGTTTTTACTTTTTTTAACGTAAAACAAATATATTCAAAATAGTAAAATAAATAAAATGAAAACAATTCTCCAGAACAATCTAAACAATATTCAAAAATCAAATAATTCTAAATAATAACAGGGACTTCAATTATTATAAAAGTAAATAATAATAAAAAAAAATCCATGCAATAACTTTCAATAAATTAAATATTAAAATTCATTAATCATTATATATATAAAAATCAAAATAATTTTTCTTACCAGTGTTCCGGAAGACGGTACCGTATCCTCGCCCACTGTAACGTTATTTAGTTTTCTTGATTTTAAGAGCTGAATCAAATTATCAAAACTAAACTGTTGTTTATATTTTAATTAGTTCTTTTTTTAACTTTTTGCTCAAAAAGGAATTTGCATTAGAATAAGACTTAACTTCAACATTCTTTACACTTTGTATCTATATTAATTTTCAAATTGTTTAATTGTCGATGATTAATTCTATTCTGTTTCCCGTTCTAAACACTGGTTTGGGGAAAAGATCCTGCATGCACTCCCATCAGAATTTTTTTTTCTTCAAATTAAATTCTCGGTGTGAATAACTATAGCCATACACTTCAGAGAGGTGGTTGGAAGATGAAGTCTATTAAGAAATGCATAAACAACAGTGCATTCGCTGTCTCTCGAAATCACAAACGTTATGAATACAACGGTTTTACATCAAATCAGCAACGGAGATCCAGTTGTTGTCTGAGGCATCTTTCCAATGCTTTGGACAGTATCATAAACTCTATAGAAAATAGTGTCTGAGTTAAAAGATAACTTTGTTCGGTAATGATTGCTAATTGCACCAACTCGCAATCAAATCACAGTGCCATACCACGCACATTAACTTTCACAATTTCGCACAATTTTTTTCAGAAAATATTCCGAGGATAAGTTTGTACGATATTTAGCGTGTTTTTACCACTATGTGCACACTATTCTCTTGGACAGGGTTCTCCGCGCATTTAATTGCATCCACAAATGGATTAAACTTTTGACAAATTCAGAATCCTAAAATTCAACACCGGCACAAAATCTTTAGTACATTCGCGATGCGAACCACCATTCAAGCTCGTCTAATAGCATCACAAAACACCTGTTCCACCGCTCATGCCCAGACAATCGATCGAAATCCCACCAAATTCTCGATTCAGATTCGCGTTTAATTGGATTATGTTCCGTAGAATGCGAATTTAGTACAAAATTGGAATAATATTAATCTCAACAGTTTCGCAATTTCGCGAATCGAGCCAAATCTAAACTTTGCACAATCTCAAAAACTCTAACGCTCCAGCAAAAACTCCCGCCAATTTTCCGCAAACAGCGACGACGGAATTCCTACGGCGGCAGCCACTGCTGCCGCCGCGAATCAAAACCTCAACCTGACTCCCGATCAGTTAGCATCTCCCTCGATTGCTCAGCGATCCGCCACGTACCGTTGCTGACCAGCCGTTATCAGCTGTGCAGCTCTTCCACAGCACACGCAAACAGCACCCAATATTTCCAGTTTCGCTGACCTGATAGCGCAACTGATTCAAGTTTCGTTGCAAATCAGCTGCGCTCAGGCCAGTGAACCCTATGCTATGCAATGCAACATTCGAAAATCAAACGCATATACATAGCCTGTTTTTGGATGGCCATGCAATGCATTTGACCATCGAATGCAGCATAGCATACGCAATGGTTGTAGGTGTGTGTGCGAGTGCGTGGTGGCGGCAAGGCTGTTCCGTAACAAATTAAACGGTCAAGTGATCCAGCGCGGAGAGAGAGATCAATGGCCGTTGTGAGGAGTGATGTCGAAGATATCTCTGAAAAAATGTTTAACTGCGGGAAGACAAGATAATTGTCACGAGACTGCGCACACAAGAGTAAAAGTGTTTTAAATATATTGCTTAGTGCAGTTGAATGCACTAAGGTGAATATAGGAGATCAAAAGCAGTCTATGAGCATGAATGCTGAATCGAAAAGTAGCAACAATGGTTACAAGAAGAAATTAGTTCAGACATGCAGTCGGAAAGTAGAAGCATTAATTGATAGTGAGCCTTATAAGAAAATATGTGTATGAATCGCTGAAATAACCAAAGTTAGAAAAAAACAGACTTGATATTGACGGGGTTTGGGGAAAGTGTTGTGTTGCCGCAAGGCTATTTTCGCACAATCATTGAAGTTGATAGCAGAAAATTTGAAACAGATGTAGCAAATTGATTTATTGGAGAGATGATTTAATTTTTCACTATTCCATGTCAGCTCCCCTCATCCTTACCGAAGTATGAATGAGAGACCGACAAGAAATAGCGAAGAGCGTGATGGCGAACCATCAAGGAGGCAAAAAAAAAAATAATTAATTGCTTCTGGAGCAGGGTGCCCTAGAATTGGCCGTAAAGGCCCCTAGTCCGCTTATAGCGAAGCACCCTTTTATCCGGCCCCGACGGATGCTGGTGTGCCGCTTTGCTAGCTCTACGCGGTTGGGGTGGGTCATTACAGAAATGGGGTGGATGAGATATAGAAAAGACTGCTACTTGTATTTCATCCGTCATACAAAGTAGTAACCGCAAAGTGCAAATATACAAAAGGGATTTAAGGCCTATGTTCGTAAAGAACCGCCATACAAATCTCTCAGGCATGAGCTGATACCAGACTCAGCCGGGACGTGTCAACACACGTAAGGGAACCTGAAAAACGTTACGTTAAATTACGAGGGGAAAAAATGGCCTTAATCTTGTGCCGACCCGAGGCAAGGCACACAATCTCAGGCCCCTGATATCATTGGGGCCTTTACCCCGGATATAGGTGGGGTAACGCCACCCACTGAATTCGACATGAAAATTCGTCGAAATACCACTCCTAGAAAAACTTAGGCCAGCCAGGCTCTCGCCCACCTATCGCTGAACAGTTCTCATGGGTCGAGACCCAATAACAAGACCAAAAGTGTAATTGGTTAACACATATTTGTTTTAGCTAATTTGTTTTAGCTCATAAAAAAATTTTTGTTTCTCATATTTTTCTTTTCTTATGCTAATCCTAAAGGCCTTGTGCAAGCTAATTTTTGATATTATTTCTCTGGTCTATAACACATTCTTATTTTATGTTAAATCAACTATCTTCCGTTGAATGTGAAAAATGAACATTAAATTTCGTATTCTAATTTGCTTTAGCGTTTAAGTATGTAGAGATGCCGATCAGAGTCGTCTTAATACATAAACAGTGTAATTAATCAATTTAATCATTAAATATAGTCTGAAAATTCACTATGTTTTGAATTAATCAACTGCTACTCCTGCTTTCGATGATGCATTTTATATTCATCAATAACAATATATGCCTTTTGTGCGTCAATAAATCGAAATCCGATTATATAGGTTATAGTTTGGTCGGGACCAAGAAAAATCTTCGTTAGATTTATAGAAAAAAAAAAACTGTTGTGTCATTCTGATGCAAACAACAGTTTCGATTAGAACATATTCGATAGTTTCATGAAATTTTTCATGATAAATTCATACATGAAAAAAAAATATTGAAGCAATTATCCACGCTTACACCTATCGCATTTATTTTCTCCTTTCTGTATCTTTGTTTTGTTGTCTATTACCAATTCACGTCAAGATATTCATAAAATCAATTACATGCCATGCGAACATGGAAGTCATTACACGTATTACACTTTCATCACAAATGTTAGTATTCGCGATCATTTACGCGCACATTTTCTGCTGAGCATATGTGAGATTCTAATCGTAAATACACAGGATTCCACACGAAATAATATCTAAGTAATATATGGTCTGATATTTGGTTACCCATATTACTAGTAATAATTGTATACTGCATCCACTGCAGAGCATTCGTTGCTGAACAACCAGCCCTCGTATGTTATATGTTTTGTACCTTGCTACAACCCAAACAATCACCGGATAATTATCAGGGTATCCGTTCCCAATTCCAAATTCAGGGCTGCAGAGCACAATGCACGTTGATAACTTTTATAGTTACTTAGAAATAAGCCTGCACCAAAATGGACGAGAATTCAAATGGAATCCGACGATTATGCACCTCGGTTGCCCAAGATGTTTCCACAGTTGCAAAACGAGAAATTGCCAATTTCCTTGTTGTAGGTTTGTCAAACGCAAATCAACTTCATCTTCAATGCTAGAATAAAAGCTGCCGTCGTATTCAGTTCTATCGAAGACCGCACCATTGGAGCCCAATCTCACTGCTGTAGCAACATCTTTCAACATTTCGGTAACCAGAATATAAGCGATTTTTCTTCCAGAATGTTAAGCATCTGTTTTCAAGATATGAACTAAATCCCACAATTTAAAGTTGCATCGCGAGCTATTTGCTATACATATACATGTAAGTTTAACATAATGCTTGCTAGGATTGCTGTACGTATAAGAATTGTCCCGGAATTTGGACTGTTTCATTTCGTCCGGGTTCGAAGAATTTTCTCGGAAACTTATTGCTTGATCATCCAATGCTCGGTCGCATGAACGTTTTCTCCGTTCAGCATTAGCGACATTCTTTGGTTGGGGTGCGAGCATTGGATATATGGTTGTTGTTGGCGAATTTTCATGCCGGGCGATAACAAAGTCGTCGTCGTGAACATTTTGAGTCGCGGCGGCTCGAAATTTCCTCCAAATTCAACAACAACATGTAGCGAGAATGTGATTGAGAATTGCCTTAGCACAACTTAGAATCCGACCGAAGTCCAGAACCAAGAGTGCTAAGGTCAAAAGTGGAATGGCTACTGCCATTCAAGAGGCAAAACAAAAAAAAAAGAATTGCCCCGAGAGCAGGGTGCCCTAGAAATGGCCGTGAAGGCCCCTCATCTGCATTAGCGGAGCACGCTTTAACCAACCCCGACGGATGATGGGGTGCCGCTTTGCTAGCTCGCTGCGGCTGGAGTGGCTCCATGAAATAATGGAGTTGGTTTGCTCTCCAAGAAACGAGATGCTACTTAATATTCATCCGTCATGAATACGTAGCCGCAAACTGGTATATAAAAATACCCAGGGACAAAAAGGGGGCATAATTCCGTAAAGGAAACCACCCATGGCTCTGCAACATGGGCTGACTAAGCAGACCCAGTGCTCGTGACAACGCACGGACCCAAAATTGAAAGATCTAAAAAGGAAAAATGTGGAAAAAAAGGCTACCTCTCTTTTCAGAGGAACCCGGGTGAGGCAGACAGCCCCGGGCCCCCGATGGTAGCGGAGCCCTGACCCCGATGGTCTGGGGTCCTCCACCCTCTGATACTGGCCATAATATCAAAAATTCAAAAATCTAAATCAAAACGGAAACTACTAGATATGGCCAGTATCCCTCCCTTTAAAGCTGAAAAATGCCAAAAAATCACGAAAACACTAAGTCATTGGCCAGCCAGGCCAGGCGTGGACCCTGAAAAGGAATAAGAACTTTTCGGGCTCACGCCCAATAAGAAGACCGAAGGTTAAATTTACAAACACATCATACTTTATTCAAATTAAGGTGCTCTCCAGCGAAATTAAACTCAAGTCTCAGACTATGGGGAATATCGAACAATAATTTCAAACAATATCGAACAATAGTAAATTATTGCGTCTCGAAATTTGGCGCCAAATCCTCTTCGACAACTATATAACAACATTTCATGTTAAACCAAATAATATGCACCGAAAAGCTCTTCATGGAGCTTCTTGACTTCATTTTTTTTTATATCATCCATATTCAACTTAGTCTAGAATTAACTTATTTTGAGTTAAATTTCCTATATCATAATGCTTGCAGGCTTAAGCTATTTATTTAAAAGTTTTGGATATATTTCCAATTTCTCTACCAATTAATAATTTATCCTAAATCTTAATTCAAAATCGTTATTTCACAACCAATAATAATAAAGTTGATATATAGATAATCGATTGCTAAATTCAATGACATATTCCTGCAATTTTAATCAAAATCAAAAACTCTAAGTCTAAATTTTATCAACCATTTTCGAATCTGTCTTAATTACATTTTGATTGGTGCGTTAAGGAAACGCTTAGTATTAGTGTAATTTTCGTTTTTGTTCGCTATTATCTTTTCATTTATTAATATCATCAATTATGCAATATATATTTGATATACAATGGTTAAGTCACGTGCAAGATATAGAGTGATCCGCGAGAGAGAGTATGGGCAACGAATATCATCTATCTGACAACATTAGCGCAGGAGCCAAGATTCCCATTTGGACAGGCATCAATGTTCTCAATCTCAGTGACTGGTAGTTTTCATAACTTGTCTAGCTTTAAATACTATTCAATTCGCTTTTTGCTGCCATTTAAGTGGTTACGGCGACTTTATCAGCATTATATTGATCATTTTACTATTGCGCGTATTGAATTAAATTTCTCCGAATTATGGGCATTATCATGGTTCCATCGTTCCCGCCGCGATAATTCGAATTATCAAAATTGGGGCCCATGCGATTGATATTAACAGAAAAATTTATAAGAGAAAATACAGACGATAATGAACAAAAATTGAGCGTTACTATTAGGAATTTGTAATAGTTTATATGTTATGTCATTTCTTAATTCTTCTCGTCACTTAAGAACTCGCGATTAATAGTAAAACTTGCAGCCTAAAGATTTTATACATTGTCCGTTTATCTTAGAAAATTCGACTTGTTTGTTTCAGGTTATAGTTCTGATAAATTAGATTTAAAGAGTTGTTAACATTTAACTCGGTTTGTTTAAAACACATTTAATGATTATTCATGATCATGCAAATTAAGTATCCGACCAAATTCGATCTGATTTTGGAATTGTCGATTTTTTCAGGTGTGCTATTAAACTTCAATGTACCTTTTAACAAAGCGACCGAGAAGCGTTGTCCAGAAAAGTTTTACTTCTGGTGGCTATTGCTGGAAATTTTTCATGATGATCAGCTTCATCCGAACTCCTTCAGAAATCGCCATACGTAGATATGGATTTGGAAAGTGATGCCGATGTCTCCGTATCGTTTGAAAGATATTTACAGCAACCGAACGGGCTGGGTGCAGAAAATGTATAATGCAATGGAGGCAAGTATTGTCAAATTCGTTGTATCGTGAACCAGTGTCGTTTACTTTACTGTTGCGTTCGTACTAAAGAGACAACCCATTCGTCAAACGATTCGGCGACGTCTTTCCTCAAATTTCGCTTTAATTTGCGCCACTTCTCGTTCCAGTTTCCTCTGCCGGGGAACAGATACAATCTATACGCAAATATATTTCATGATGAAAACCGTGTCGTCAACAATGCTCAAGTGCTGATCGAATGACGAAATTCAATCTCTTGAAATCCAACTTGGGGCGCTGGGGTAGCGGCGCTCATAGAACTAGCAAAACGCCGATCCAGCGACAATAGCGACGCGAGCACTGACTCAAGAGCGGGCGGGTGGCATTTGATCACGTTTTCCTTTTTTGTGTTCTTCTTCTTGTGTATGCCAACACTTCAACAGAAATTTTGAATATAAGCATTCGAGAATCATTTGCATTTATAACGGAACTAATTACATCACGAGCTTCGTCACTAATATTCCTAGTTAAGTACTCTTTCTCAGCACTCACTGTATTTATTGTATAGATACACTGACATGCACCCTGGAAACACTTGCTCGCTTGTCTTTTCAAGCAATCACGAAAAACGGTTGGTGGCTGGTGAACGGGGATGCGGCGACTGCGACGGGATGATGAATGCAATTTCGAATTTTCTTTCCTATGATGAGACGATGGTCGAGGAATTGAAAATTGCTGTTTAAGACTCTTCCGGATTTGACTTTTTCTGCACTGGTTTCGAATTGATGTTCGTTCTTCAAACGGTGGAGAAGCAAGTCGCCCGTTTTAACTCTCATTACCAAAATCCAGCGGGCAGTGAGGTGGTTTCGTTGCACGCAAAATCTCCGCCAATGTTCGGGAAACACATGGAAGCCGCCATCCGGGTGGCGAGGCGATTCCCTCTTATATTATATTGGATCACTTACTCGTAAAGATCCTGCGGTCTGCTGCCTCGTGTCACGCTTACTTACTCCTTCCGAGCGTTCAAGTCATCCTCCGTCGCCTTCCTCAGGATTTTCGCCTCCGGGAGTCCGCTGCCTAGAAAAATATTCCCCTACAAGGTTAGCAGATGCTTTGCTTCACGATAACTAATACCCACCTAGGTTGTGAAGCTGCCGATGTCTTCAATTTCCTTAGATCTAGTTTTGCGGGACCTTGCTCCAACCTCAACCTCTCTTCAGCTCGACACCACCAGCACCACTCACTCTGACAGATGTTCTGTCCGATTCGCCATTTTTCATGGTTACCAACCACAGTGACGTGAACTTGGTTGGAAGGCATTATTTACCAAGTTTACAACAGTGGCAGCTCGCAAACGTTTTGGGGATCGATTGCAAGTGCTACAAAAAATTTCGGGGTTCCGAGCTCATTGCCAGTAATTAATATTAGCTCGGAATGAGCTCCGGAAATGCCAAAACATTGTTGTTACTGGATTCGGAAGAATCCTCGAGCTGTTATTGCGTTTTGCAGGTTTGGTATCAATTATGGTTAAAATGGAATATTGATGGGTAATGAGGCATATGCATGTTGAGATGCATATGCGAATTAGGGTATCTATGGACGTTGGATTTGCAGGTTGGGGTATGGATACATATGCATGTTGAGATGCATATGTGAATTAAGGTATATATGCATAGTGGATTTACAAATGAGGATATGGATACATATGCATGTTGAGATGCATATGTGAATTAAGGTATATATGCATAGTGGATTTGCAAATGAGGATATGGATACATATGCATGTTGAGATGCATATGTGAATTAAGGTATATATGCATAGTGGATTTGCAAATGAGGATATGGATACATATGCATGTTGACATGCATATGCAAATCAGGGTATTTATGCATACTGCATTTGCATTGGTGCCTAAGGGTACCTCTACACGTGTCCATGCACATGCTGAGTACATGTCGCCGAGGGGATTCTGCTACAAGTTACAAAAGAATACGAATTAGAAATTAACTTCGAGAAATGTCAGTTTCTTCAAAGTAAGTATCTTGGATATATTATGCAGCAAGGTCAAATCCAGCCATCAGTCGAAAAAACATGTGCAGTTTCAAATTTTTCAGAATCGAAGAATTAAGAAGGAATCCAAAGTTTTCTGGGACTTACTAGATATTTTTGAAAGTTTATGCCAAACTAGGCAAAAGTAGCCAAACCATCAAGAGACTTATTTCAAGGGAAACAGCTGTCTAAATTTGACTAAGAACAAAGAAATGCTTATAAGTAATTGAAAAATATGCTTGCATGGAGACCAGTTTTAACAATTTACCATCCGAAATGTGAAACGAGGCTACATACAGACGCGAGTAAGTATGGCTGCAGAGACCATTTCTAGATTATGAAAATCTGCATCCAATTTCATATATAAGCAAGAAAACGACAATTCAAGAGAAGAAAATCAGTGGTTATTAGCTTGAAGTCCTTACCGCAATAAAAGCAGTAAGAAAGTACCGAGTGTATCTTTTTGGGATGAATTTTCAAATAATCGTAGATTGTAACGCCTTTCAAAAAACGATGCATAAAAAGGATATCTCTGAAAGTAGCCAGATTAGCACTCAAGCTGGAGGAATATGCATACAACATAGAACATTAATCGGGCATTATGATGAAGCACTTTGATGCATTGAGTCGCTATCTAACCGTGTGTTAAGGATTTGTGGATATCATCAGAATAAAAATCAAAAAGTCTCAGGGCTAAGACGAGGGTATAGTTGTTATTAAGCGGTCACTAAATGGTGGACCTTACGAAGATATTTGCTGAGAGGCGGAATTTTATTCAAATTTAATACAAGACAAGACACTCTTGTAGTTCCACGAGCTATGGACAATGAAATAATCAGAGCGGCACATGAGATAGATCACTATGTAGCTAAAAAGATTGAAGAGCATGTGAAACAAGAATATGATATACCAAATCTTGTAGAAAAAGTAAAACGAGTCTTTAAAAACTGTGTAGGTTATTTTGCGGTAAACAGAATCCCAGGAAAGAAAGAATGTCTACTTCATCAATTCTTTAAAAAGAGCAAACCATTGCACACGTATCGGCCCGTTATCAACACACAAAGGATATAAATACATCTTTACCATTATTGAAACGATTAAAGATTGACACGATTAAAGATTACAAAATCGAGCGAAACTATCGACAAAATGGAATTGCAGAAAATTAATTTTGGCAGTCCGTTACAAGACATCACAGACAGAGAAACATCTTTCATTTAAAAAAACATGTAGAATTCTGAGAGTCAGAAGAGATAAAGCACATTTTGATCGCAACAGGACTACCTACGGCAAATGGATAGTGGCGATAATCGCAAAGCTATCTATTTATGACCTAGCGAAATGGTACAGAGTGGTGACAGCAGTCCAAAGAGCGACAAACTAAACATTTTATCTGTGGCGGCTGTTGCGTACGATGGCTGTATGTGCGATTCAATCAAAAGAAATCATCAACGACACATCAGCCGCGCAGTGGAGTTTGCGGCTGTGCAAAACGACGAGCACGCAAAGACAGACATATCGTAAGACGAAACCATATTTGAAAGTCAATATTTTGCAAAAAATACCACTGCTAAATTAATAAACTATACTCAAGTGTGAAATCTGTGTGTTCTTTAT
>OZ022264.1:185668048-185680982 GCA_963978885.1 Nemotelus pantherinus
AACAGCCGCCACAGATAAAATGTTTAGTTTATCGCTCTTTGGACTGCTGTCACCACTCTGTACCATTTCGCTAGGTCATAAATAGATAGCTTTGCGATTATCGCCACTATCCATTTGCCGTAGGTAGTCCTGTTGCGATCAAAATGTGCTTTATCTCTTCTGACTCTCAGAATTCTACATGTTTTTTTAAATGAAAGATGTTTCTCTGTCTGTGATGTCTTGTAACGGACTGCCAAAATTAATTTTCTGCAATTCCATTTTGTCGATAGTTTCGCTCGATTTTGTAATCTTTAATCGTGTCAATCTTTAATCGTTTCAATAATGGTAAAGATGTATTTATATCCTTTGTGTGTTGATAACGGGCCGATACGTGTGCAATGGTTTGCTCTTTTTAAAGAATTGATGAAGTAGACATTCTTTCTTTCCTGGGATTCTGTTTACCGCAAAATAACCTACACAGTTTTTAAAGACTCGTTTTACTTTTTCTACAAGATTTGGTATATCATATTCTTGTTTCACATGCTCTTCAATCTTTTTAGCTACATAGTGATCTATCTCATGTGCCGCTCTGATTATTTCATTGTCCATAGCTCGTGGAACTACAAGAGTGTCTTGTCTTGTATTAAATTTGAATAAAATTCCGCCTCTCAGCAAATATCTTCGTAAGGTCCACCATTTAGTGACCGCTTAATAACAACTATACCCTCGTCTTAGCCCTGAGACTTTTTGATTTTTATTCTGATGATATCCACAAATCCTTAACACACGGTTAGATAGCGACTCAATGCATCAAAGTGCTTCATCATAATGCCCGATTAATGTTCTATGTTGTATGCATATTCCTCCAGCTTGAGTGCTAATCTGGCTACTTTCAGAGATATCCTTTTTATGCATCGTTTTTTGAAAGGCGTTACAATCTACGATTATTTGAAAATTCATCCCAAAAAGATACACTCGGTACTTTCTGACTGCTTTTATTGCGGTAAGGACTTCAAGCTAATAACCACTGATTTTCTTCTCTTGAATTGTCGTTTTCTTGCTTATATATGAAATTGGATGCAGATTTTCATAATCTAGAAATGGTCTCTGCAGCCATACTTACTCGCGTCTGTATGTAGCCTCGTTTCACATTTCGGATGGTAAATTGTTAAAACTGGTCTCCATGCAAGCATATTTTTCAATTACTTATAAGCATTTCTTTGTTCTTAGTCAAATTTAGACAGCTGTTTCCCTTGAAATAAGTCTCTTGATGGTTTGGCTACTTTTGCCTAGTTTGGCATAAACTTTCAAAAATATCTAGTAAGTCCCAGAAAACTTTGGATTCCTTCTTAATTCTTCGATTCTGAAAAATTTGAAACTGCACATGTTTTTTCGACTGATGGCTGGATTTGACCTTGCTGCATAATGTATCCAAGATACTTACTTTGAAGAAACTGACATTTCTCGAAGTTAATTTCTAATTCGTATTCTTTTGTAACTTGTAGCAGAATCCCCTCGGCGACATGTACTCAGCATGTGCATGGACACGTGTAGAGGTACCCTTAGGCACCTATGCAAATGCAGTATGCATAAATACCCTGATTTGCATATGCATCTCAACATGCATATGTATCCATATCCTCATTTGCAAATCCACTATGCATATATACCTTAATTCACATATGCATCTCAACACGCATATGTATCCATATCCTCATTTGCAAATCCACTATGCATTTATACCTTAATTCACATATGCATCTCAACATGCATATGTATCCATATCCTCATTTGTAAATCCACTATGCATATATACCTTAATTCACATATGCATCTCAACATGCATATGTATCCATACCCCAACCTGCAAATCCAACGTCCATAGATACCCTAATTCGCATATGCATCTCAACATGCATATGCCTCATTACCCATCAATATTCCATTTTAACCATAATTGATACCAAACCTGCAAAACGCAATAACAGCTCGAGGATTCTTCCGAATCCAGTAACAACGTTTTGGCGTTTCCGGAGCTCATTCCGAGCTAATATTAATTACTGGCAATGAGCTCGGAACCCCGAAATTTTTTGTAGCACTTGCAATCGATCCCCAAAACGTTTGCGAGCTGCCACTGTTGTAAACTTGGTAAATAATGCCTTCCAACCAAGTTCACGTCACTGTGGTTGGTAACCATGAAAAATGGCGAATCGGACAGAACATCTGTCAGAGTGAGTGGTGCTGGTGGTGTCGAGCTGAAGAGAGGTTGAGGTTGGAGCAAGGTCCCGCCAAACTAGATCTAAGGAAATTGAAGACATCGGCGGCTTCACAACCTAGGTGGGTATTAGTTATCGTGAAGCAAAGCATCTGCTAACCTTGTAGGGGAATATTTTTCTAGGCAGCGGACTCCCGGAGGCGAAAATCCTGAGGAAGGCGACGGAGGATGACTTGAACGCTCGGAAGGAGTAAGTAAGCGTGACACGAGGCAGCAGACCGCAGGATCTTTACGAGTAAGTGATCCAATATAATATAAGAGGGAATCGCCTCGCCACCCGGATGGCGGCTTCCATGTGTTTCCCGAACATTGGCGGCATCCTTACTCACCTGACTTGAGTCCTTGTGTCTTTTTCCTCTTCCCAAGATTGAAAATTCATTTCAGGCTACATCATTTTGGGACGCTCGAAAACATTCAAACGGTTGATACCGACCAGCTGAAGGCTATTCCAGCACTGCAATGAGGAGTGGATATATACATATATATATAAATAAATAAATATATATATATATATATATATATATATATATATATATATATATATATATATATATATATATATATAGACCAAATATATATATATATTGCTATATATATATTGCTATATATATATATACATATATATATATATATACATATATATATATATATATATATATATATATATATATATATATATATATATATATATATATATTTATATATATATATATATATATATATATATATATATATATTTATATATATATATATATATATATATATATATATATATATATATATATATATATATATATATATATATATATATATATATATATATATATATATATATATATATATATGTATATGTAGGAAAAAATATCAAAGATTAAAATTCAGTATTCTTAAAAGTTCTCTTTACGTAACAATGTATCTCTTACGACTAACATCACATGAAATTCACTCGCAAAAACTCCTTTTTAGTCCTTTACCGAAGTGAAGTTCGCTGTCATTCGCACGGGTATTTGATTACAGCGGTAATCCTACAATTCGGCCATTCTGACAATCATACGGCTCGGATGATACCCATGGTTTCATGAATTCTGCACATGTTCTGGTCACTAAAGGGCCTTCTCCATCATCCAATCGTTTCACATCATATGTGTCGTTTTTTTAGTTTTGATGATCTCGTACGGCCCAAGAAATTTAGCACGTAGCTTTCTTCCTGGTGTAAGTTGCGTACGTTTGATCGCAACTAAGTCCCCAATCGTATAAGTCTTTGGCTCTCGGCGTCGTATATTATAATTTTTCCGGTTTTCTTCGTGAACATTAAGGATTTGTTTTTTCGCTTCTAATCTTGCCGCATTTCTGTTTTCTGCAAACTGGTTCTGAAACTCCTCATCTAACAGCTCTCTGATACGTATATCGTCTTTGCATCGCATTTTTACCCCAGTAAGCAATTCGAATTGAGTTTTTCCGATACTTCGTTGGTAAGCGGAGTTTAATGTCTGCTGAAGTTTCGAAACATGGCAATACCACTTAGTAGGATCATCAAAAGAAAATTTCGTAAGAACAGGGATAATTGACCGATTGAGTGTTTCTATTTGGCCATTTGCTCTTGGTAATCCAGTTGTTATTAAACAAGTAGCAATTCCCTCTTCATTGCAATATTCGGTGAACTCATTTGATGTGAATGACGTACCTCGATCGGTAATAACCCGTACAGGGTTCCCGAAAATACTCTTCTGTAACTCCATCTTTTGAATGACTTCACGGGTTGTTGTAGATTTGGTCCCTACCAATTCCAAGCAATTTAGAGAGCCACACAAACTTTGTAAAACTATCAATGATTGCTAGTATGTATTGATAGTTTTTATTTGTAGATTCTAATGGGCCTAGATGGTCCATGTGGAATGTGTGAAGTGGTATATCTGGTTTGGTTAACGGGTGTAAAAACCCTTCTTTCTTGCTACCCATTATACATCGCACACAGTTTGCGATAATATTTTCTATTTTTGTCCTTAAATTGGGAATAAAATATTCCTGTTTTATGGCTTCTTCAGTCCTTTTTACCCCAAAATGGCCTCTTTGATGGGTTGTTTTAATAATTTCATCTTGCATTTGATTAAGTACAAAAAGTAAATCATCGCCATTGTTAAATTTATACAAAAGCCCGCTTTTCAAAGAATAGTCTTTGTTTTTACAACTGTACTCTTGTTGGGGCCCAATGCGGCCTCACATTGGGTATGAAAACGACAAAGGCTTGTTTCACCTCAGAGTGTCTTTATTACAATGAATAGTATGAATATTATTACAATATTTATATGATTTTAGTCTGTCCGCAGTTCATTGCATATTTGCTGATGAAAAATACTTATTCTGCAATTCAGCTCTGCGATGAACTCGGATCGGACTTTACACTTGTACCAAGAACATAGTCCAATTAATTGATTAGCAATGTAGGTATTTTAATACAATGTTTGTGTCGTTGAACTAGTGAAATTCTACTTATGAATTACAAATGAATGAGTGGAAGAAAGTGCATAGTGCAGTATAATGTATATATTTAGTATAATGAATATATGAGTATGTATTATAATGAATATATGTATTAACATATTCCCCGGCCTTGAAGTGATCGGGTTCAAAAAGATCTAGTTCGTTGCGGTCGTAGGTTGTAATTTATTGTTGTTGACTTCGGTTCTGCTGTTGGTGTGCTCTTTGATTTTCGCTTTTTACAGAAGTAGACGGTCGAAATAAAAACGATGGCTAGTATTGTGACGGATAGGCCAAAAGAGATTGAAGTATGCGCCGTTGTTGTCGTCCAATTTGTTTCCTGTTGCTCTTTGATGTTGGTAATAGTTTTCTTCAGTTGGTTTATTTCGTTGCTAGTGTTGAATATATTAATTTTCGGAAATTCTTGTCCAAAGGTGTGTAAAGGAAGTTCGTCAATTGATGATAAGTTGAAGGCGATCGATGAGTTGTATGTCGAAGTGATTTTATTAGTGTAGCGATGATGTGCTGTAATTTTAATTAACCCTTCGCGTAAACTGCAATCATCGATGAATTGAAGTACGCCTGTTCCTCTTAATTTGGTTTGATACGTTTGGCTACCGCATACAATGTTTGTTGGTGTGTAATCCTGCAATGAGTATATCCAGGTGTTTGGATTATGCATTTGTGTCCATGCTATGTAGGTGTTGACTGGTTCTATTCTGCAGATTTTCGGGAGAATCGTTGCTTGATTTAGAAGAGACAGTTCGCATTGTGCCGGGCCGTCATTTTTAGCATATACTGTATGTTTCTGGTTACATATGTAGTGTCCATTGTCATTTATGATGCACCGACTAACCTCATCTTCAGATAATATGTAGTACTGGTCCCTGTGAAGAGTCAAAGCTAAAAATTTAGCGCTTGTTTTTATTTGGACAGACTCTGAAGATAGTTTGAATGTGACAGGAATGACGTTGAATAACTGGAAAGTATCTGCAAGTATCAGAGGAACAGTGATTTTAAAAATTGTTTTATCAGGTGTTATTCTAGCTCGAACGTGTAGTAACTTATACAGGTGAATTAGAGCATTGGGGTTCGATTGGCCTGGGATTGTTAGTGAAGCCGGTATGTGTTCCCTTATTAGACGAATCTCTTCCAGAAGTTGGTTTGGTGTGATAATCCATGGAGTTACCTTCCCGTTGTTACTATCGGTAACGATGTTGAATAGTGTTGATTGGGTATGAGCATAGGCTTCCATTGTTAATGTTAGGTGAATCGCTAGAGTGTTGAATGTTTGAAGGATGTTTTGGTTGTTTAGGATGCGGTTCGTTGAATTAAGTTCGCGATGGAAACTTTCCATATATTCGTTGACGGTCTGGAACTGCCTGTTAATGAAATCTCTGTCTCGAGAAATTAGGTTTATTGTGGAGTCTATTAACGATGTTTAATTTTTACTCAGTGAAATTGCGTGATCTTCGTTTAGTCTTATTTTATCAATTGTGTCTGACATACGATCTGCGTAATCTTGATCTAAGATACCGAATAATTTGTTGCTGATCATTCCCACAAAATCAAAGGGTGATCTTCTTTTCCGGATACTGCTTCTGTTAAGAAGTAGGTCATTCTTTGCTGACATCGTGTCTAAGCGTATTTGAAATTGCATTGTAAGCATTAAGCACTGTTTATGATTTTCAGTTAATCGATTTACGCACATTTCTTTCATTATTTTTATTTGGTTCTGGATGTCCCGTAAATCAGTCCAATAGTGCTTCATATCAAAATAAGCTATGATATTCCAGTGATCTGCTATCATTGATGTCTGGGCTATGTCTTCGAAATAGGCAATTGTTCCTTCATCAAAAGGTGTGATTTTCACGACCCGGTCAATTGGCTGGTTTGGTGAAGCACCAATTATAGGCGGGATCAATAGTACTAGTAGTGCGAGCGTTATCGGTGCAATGGAACCTAGTGAAATAAGCTTTTTCTTCTTGACATCCGGTGGTTGAGGTGTATTAGATTCATGATGTAACTGGTTTTGCGGGGAATTTGGACGAATATACATTATCGGGTTTAATAACCAATTGGTGTTGATGGGATGTATTTTTCGTTTTGTAGACTTATTTTTGGTTCTGGTTGTGCTGGCTAACAGTACCTGCGAAGAACTATGGCTCGCGGATATTTGTTCTGTTGTCTTATTTGTACCGGCTTCGTCCTCTACTGGTAATGGGCATAAGTTATGAATTGCTCGCCTGAGAATGCCGATTTTGGTTTGCACGTCTACTACTCTAGTCAATCCATCTGAACCCTTGTGTTCCACAACTAATCTTCCAAGCGGCCATTTGAGTGGTGGTGTATTGTCTTCCTTTAATAGTACGAGTGTTCCCGGAGACAAGCATGACGTTGAACCTCTCCATTTTGTGGTTATTTGTAAATGCTGAAGGTATTCTTTAGTCCAGCGTTTCCAAAAGTCCATCTGACAGGCTTCAATTAACTCCTTTCTTTGTAATAATGATATATTCCGTTCCTTGGCCCTCGGATTAGGAAGTGTTGACAGCGGTTCTCCGATGAGGAAATGTCCTGGAGTTAGAGCCTGTAAATCATTTGGGTTGCTAGAAAGTGGTGTTAGGGGCTAGAATTCAGGATGGCTTCTGCTTCGACAATAATCGTGTGGAGTTCTTCGTATGTTAACGCGACACTGCCAGCAACGCGCTTTAGATGAAATTTTGCTGCTTTAACAGCGGCTTCCCAGAGACCTCCAAAATGAGGAGACCTGGGAGGAATAAAGTTCCACTCTATCTGCTCGTCTGCGCAAAATTTAACGGTCTCTTGTTTTGTTTTGGAGTCAGTGAACAAAGCAATTACTTCTTGTAATTCATTCTTAGCGCCCACAAAGTTGGTGGCATTGTCACAGAATATTTTTGTGGGTTTGCCTCTTCTGGCAATGAACCTTTTAAGGGCGCCCAAAAAGGCCTGTTTAGTCAAATCTGAGACCAGTTCTAAATGAACTGCCTTCGTACAGAAACAAACAAAAACTGATATGTAAGCCTTTGTGGGGGCCTTTCCTCGAATTCGGTAATGTATGGATATCGGTCCACAGAAGTCGATACCAACATTTGTGAATGGTCGTGCAGGTTGAATTCGTTCCTTCGGTAAAGGTCCCATGACTTGTTTCAATAGTTTTGGTATGGCCTTACAGCATCGAATGCATTTTTGGACAATTGATGAGGTGAGTTGTTTCCCTTTAAGGGGCCAAAAGCGTTCTCGAACCTTTGCTAATAGTGCTTGAGGTCCTGCATGTTGTTCTTTTTCGTGGATTTGCTGTACTATGAGTTGAATGATTTTGTTGGAGTGAGGTAGCAATATTTGGTGTTTTGCGGTGTAATCCACTGTCGAATTTTCTATTCTTCCTCCAACTCGGATAAGACCTTCTTCGTCTATGAATGGCTTAAAAGCGCTTAGTCGATTCTTTTCTGGCAAGGTGCAACCTTTTTTTAATGTTTTGACTTCTTCGGTGAATGCGGTGGCTTGAATGGCTTTGCAGATGGTGTGAAGAGAATGTTGCAATTCGGCTGGCTGAAGACAGTCGGTTCCATTTTTTAGGTCGGGTGCTGTCTTTCGAGCATTGCCTACAAAACGTAGGACGTAAGCGATAGTACGCTGTAAGAATTTAAAAGAGTTTCGGTGATTAATTGTTTCTAGAAATTGATCTTTGATATGGGAGATGAGAACGATTTTTTGTTTCCGAGTTTCGGTATTGTCTTCACTGTGGTGAATATGGGTTGTTGGCCATGTGTTTAGATTGTTTTTAAGAAACGTAGGGCCTTGAAACCATGCTTTAGATGCAAATAACTCGTTTGGAGTGGCACCTCTGGATAGAATATCTGCTGGATTTTCAGCTGATTTTATGTGTTTCCATTCTGAACCTTTTGTGTGTTCCTGGATGTATGATATTCGATTAGCTACAAAAGTTTTGAACTGTGAAGATGAAGCGTTAATGATTCGTGAAAGTGTAATCATTGAGTCAGTCCAATAATATGTTTGGTCGATGGGAATACGTAATGATTCTTTGACTTTTCTTACCAATGTGACCAGTAATTGAGCTGAACATAATTCTAGTCTTGGCGTACTGAGTCGTTTCAGTGGGGCTACCCGTGAGCGTGCACATAATAGGTGGCATATGCTTTCGCCGTTTTGATGGGTAGACCGTACGTATACCACTGCCCCATAAGCGTCATCGCTCGCATCGCAAAAACCATGCAGCTGTATTTCTACAATGTTTTCTTGAAGTACAAAACGAGGAATACTGAGGCTGTTTAAGGCTTTGAGTTGTTCACGAAAAGTTGACCACTTGCTTTGAAATTCACTAGTTAGTGTCGCATCCCAGTCTACTTTGAGCTGCCACAGCTGTTGGAGAAAGATTTTTCCCAAAACGACAACAGGATTAATTAGCCCTAATGGGTCATATATGAGCGCAATATCCCGTAGAATGGAACGTTTGGTGATTTCCTTTTGATGAGATAGATTCACTCGAATGGAATAAGTGTCTGTCTCCGGATACCATATAACCCCGAGGGATTTTGTGTGGGCTTCGCTTTCTTTATCAAAGGTTACCATCTTCTCCAAATCATCCTTTGGGATTGATTCCAATAACTTCGAATTATTGGCACACCACTTATGCAGATGAAAACCACCTTCTGCTAGCATGTTGATTAGTTCTGTTTGTATTTGAATGGCTTCCTTTAGATTATTCGAGCCCGTGATAATATCGTCGACGTAGAAGTCTTGTTGTGCTGCCGTTGATCCAAGTGGATACTGCTCTTTCTGTATTTCCGTTAAATGCTGATGTACCTTGGTTGCGAGGTATGGTGCGCATGCTGTTCCATACGTTACTGTTTTTAGCCGAAAATACTGGAGTTTTTTTGTTGGATCATCCCTCCATACGATAAGTTGGTAATTTTGGTCTTCGTTGGCCACTAAAATTTGTCGGTACATTTTAGAGATATCCGCTGTAAATACATAGCGGTGTAATCTGAAATGAAGTAAGACAGAAAATAATTCATCCTGCACTGTTGGTCCAACCAAAAGTATATCATTGAGTGATTTCTGGTTGGAAGTTTTACACGATCCATCAAATACGACTCTCAACTTTGTCGTTGAACTTTCTGGTCGTAAGACACAATGGTGAGGGAGAAAATAATGTTCCTTTGGAATGTCAGTGTAACTTATAAGCTCCATGTGATCACAGTCTTTCTCTATTTGTGTTAGGGACTTAGATGCATACTTTATGTCTTCTAGCTCCCAAAATCTTTCCAACTGAGTTTCTAGGGATGTGCTTATACCGCAAAGAAATGATGTTGCTGGATGTTCGCATTTGGCTTTGCCAAGTACTACCCATCCAAATACTGAATTCTGCAGTGTGGGCAAGTCTGGTGAGAGTTTAATCTGCCCTGGGGATATCAAATTGGCATAAATATCTGCTCCCAATAACAAATCTACTCGGCGTGGTGTATTGAACTCTGGGTCAGCAAGTTCAATATTATCTGGTATTGGCCACGAACTTATATCAAGTGTACAGCTTGGCTGATTCGAAGTAATTTCCGGAAGAATCACCGCTTCGATGGAAGTGCTAAAGTTCGTACAGCGAGAAAGTATGGTTAGATTTACACGTCCTCGGCTGTACAATTTTGACCCTCCAATACCACTGATGTCCACTGGTTGTTCATGTCCAGATAGACGTAATTTGTGAAATAACCGTTCGGTTATAAAATTGAGCTGTGATCCGGAGTCAAGTATGGCTCGACACACTTTAGCTTGTCCATCTTTTCCTTCAATTTTAATAATAGCTGTTCCAAGGAATACATAGCTAGCTGTTTTCAAACAGCTTAGAGCCGAATGGCTGATCTCTGTGGTACCTGCAACCGACCCAACCTTTCCCTGAAGGCTAGACTCTTGATCTGGTATCTTCTTGTTGTCATGATGCAATAAGGTATGGTGCCGTTTATTGCACTTGAGGCAATTCCTTGAAGGGCAAGTTTTCGAACTGTGACCTTCTTGGAGAGTTTATGCACCTTTGTAGCTTTTTTACGGTATCAAATCTTGCTTTGGTAGACATCTGAAGAAATTTGGAACATTGACGTAGATTTATGCATTTTTGTCTGCAACAGCCGCACGCTTGTTTCTCTTTAATTGTCAGGAATGTAGATTGTTTCTTTTCGATTTTCCTGCCCTTGCTATCGCCAAGACTTTCTAGTAATTGGAACCTTGACTCAATAAAATTTAGGAATGTGATTAATTTCGGTACTTGTCGAGGGTCATGAAGAGATTGTTCAAACAAGCAATGAGTTTCTTTATCCACTTTTTGGAGCAATATGTGAACTATTAATGGATCCCAGCTTGCCGTATCGACTCCTAAGTTTCTTATACCAAAAAGTGACTCGGTAACAGTATCGTGCATTCTTTTCAAATGCGCTGCTGATTCCATATTTGAACATGATAGTCCCAAAAGACTGTTCAGAAATGCTGAAACAATAAGGCGTTGATTTTCATAACGATTACACAGAATATCCCAGGCTGCCTGATAATTCTCTTCAGAAACAGGCAAATGCGCTATAAGACGGCTAGCTTCACCCGTTAGGTTGGTTTTTAAATAAAACATCTTCTGTATCTTTGGCAGCGTTGTGCCTCCAATCATTTGCTTAAACAGCTCAGAGAATGAACTCCATTTTAAATAATCACCAGAGAATGTTGGAATAGTGACCGTTGGTAGTTTTACGTTTGACTGGGAAGTCTCATTGGACGCATTACCGAATTTCGCCGTTGTCTCCATTAGCCTTATCATTAATTCCTGATAGGCATTCTCTAACGATGATATTTCAGCGCTCGAATTGTATTCTGTTGTCTCTGCCACCAGTTCATGATGAGCATCGGATATTGTTGTCCAATAATTGGTAAGGGTTGCCAAATGCTGCTGACAAAAGGCCAGCGAACGATCCGGCTGGTCTATGAGAAGTTGATTCACGTTCTCAATTGCCTTCTTCAACGAACCACTCAATGATTGCTGCTTTACCACTTGCTTTGCCACGTCCACTAAAATGGGTTTCGGCAGGTTTGTGTCGTCAGGTACTGTGGCACCTATCGAGTGGGCTTCTTCAAGCTCACTAAGCCCATCTTTTAACTCCCCTTTGAGATCTTCGTAAACTTCTTGAGCTTGCAAGAAGTATGTTTCTCTAAAATATGGGTGCTCCATGTTCGTGGCTCGAAACTTTTGCAGTTCCACATCTCGTCGCACGAACTCGCTCCACTCAGCTTCTAGCTTTTTCAGCCGATTTTCATAATATCGCCCGGTCTTCCTTGATTTCGAGTCTTTGTAAAAGTTGGTCAGCATTCGCTCCATTGCTTGGTCTGCCGATACCTGCTGCCCAGCTAACGCCTCCATATTTCCCACCAAAATTTCTTTCTATAATAAAAAGGAAAAATCAGAAAAATTTCAAATTTTGATATTTGTTTTCCTGATGCTTGATAGCGTCGTAGGAGAATTCGGCCAGTATTTAACGACAAGAACTGGTATCGAATTGATCTGATAAATATCAGAAGAACGCGTCGTTCTGATATGTAGGGGTCACCAATGTTTTTACAACTGTACTCTTGTTGGTGCCCAATGCGGCCTCACATTGGGTATGAAAACGACAAAGGCTTGTTTCACCTCAGAGTGTCTTTATTACAATGAATAGTATGAATATTATTACAATATTTATATGATTTTAGTCTGTCCGCAGTTCATTGCATATTTGCTGATGAAAAATACTTATTCTGCAATTCAGCTCTGCGATGAACTCGGATCGGACTTTACACTTGTACCAAGAACATAGTCCAATTAATTGATTAGCAATGTAGGTATTTTAATACAATGTTTGTGTCGTTGAACTAGTGAAATTCTACTTATGAATTACAAATGAATGAGTGGAAGAAAGTGCATAGTGCAGTATAATGTATATATTTAGTATAATGAATATATGAGTATGTATTATAATGAATATATGTATTAACAGTCTTCGTATCGACCTTTCTTACATTTTTCAATTATGTCATTCAGATTATTATCTTCATACTGTGCTTTTTTTATTCGGAACATAGCATCACTCAAGTTAGCCATCATAACTGGGAAACGACTCAACGCATCAACATGTTTCATGCGTTCACTTGTGC
>OZ022264.1:185681182-185691182 GCA_963978885.1 Nemotelus pantherinus
TTTCCAATTAAAGATTGATTTACTCGCTCCAATTGTGCACAGTAAAGGTCTGCATTAACAGTTTGTCCAGGTTTTAGCAACTCAAAATGAACAACGCCGCGAATACTCCACCATACACACAAAAGCGCTTTTTTAGGGTGTAAATCTGGCTTAGCAGTGCTTCGTGGCAATTCATTTGGAGAGAGCCACTGCCTTTTGCGTTTGGGATTATCATAAAGGACCCATTTCTCATCTCCAGTAATCAAGCGATCAAAAAATGATTCTGTGTTGTATCTTTGAAGCAATATGTTGCATGTGGTGGATCGGTTAGCTTTGTTCTGATCGGATAAGTTGTGCGGGATCCAGACTCCTGCTCTGCTTACTTTTCCAATCTGCTGCAAATGTTCTTGGATGGTGGACCATGATCGGTTAAGACTATTTGACAATTCTTCGATTGTTTGACGCGGATTTGCTTCCACTTCCGCCCTTAACATGTCGTTGTCTAATGTTGTTGGTCTTCCTGATCGATACGAGTCCGAAAGATCAAAATTACCCGATTTGAATCTGGAAAATTGGCATTTACGAACGTCCAGTGCATTTGGATAAACATCGCAAATGTTTTTGGTCCCAACCGTTGCGTTGCTACCCTTGCGAAACTCAAAAAGCATGCAGTGTCGGATGTGTACCTCTTCTGGTATTTGGCTGGCCATTTCAGCTAAGATCGCAAAAAAACAAAATTAATTTCATTGTTTATAAGTAAACAAGTCACTATAACCTTACAATGCCTTTAGCACCACTTTGAAATGCACAATGAGCTGACAGATGACAATCAAGTTTTGACATGCGCAGAAACGACATTACTTTCCGGTCCCCCTAATATATATATATATATATATATATATATATATATATATATGTATATATATATATATATATATATATATATATATATATATATATATATATATATATATATATATATATATATATATATATATATATATATATATACATATATATATATATATATATATATATATATATATATATATATATATATATATATATATATATATATATATATATATATATATATATATATATATATATATATATAAAATTAATTAAAAATAAAATGAAAATTAATTTAATGTATTTTGCGTTTCGCCCGCTCGGAGGGGGATGTCGCTGTTGTCGGTGCGTGGAATCAATTGTTGACATTTGTCAGTTTGACATGTCAACAATTGTGCACAACGCCCTCTCCCTTTGGGAAGAAATTTTTTTTTCTTGTGGGAAACTAAAAATTTTTAAATTCAAATCGATACGCGTACAATTTTCGTCCAATTTTGATCAAATAATTTCCATTTCGTTTTTTAAAAACTCATGATTCAATTAAGGTAGCTTACAATAGATATATATATTTTTTTGTTCTTTTGTTATTCAATTCATGGTAGTTTTTCCTTAAATATGATTTTGATTACATGTTTTTTTTTATTTTGTTTTTGATGATTTGAACACATTTCATTTGTTAGGGTAACCATATATATATTATTTTTTTGCATATTTTTTTTTCTTTGACATGTATACTTTGTGTTACTTATTTGGTATTGTCTTACAATAATAATGATGTACATATTCAAATACATTTATCTAGTAATTTCAAGTTAGTGGTGTATATAATTTTAAGAGATTGTTGTGGTATTTCTTACACCTTCCATTCATTAATATATTGGTATTAACACCATTTTTTTCTAGTATTTCATATGGTCCGTGATATGTATTCTGTAATTTTTTTCTATTAATGTTTCTGACTAAAACTAGGTCTCCTTCTTTGAAGTTTGCTGGATTTATGTTACTATGAGTATCTAATCTATCTTTTCTTTTCATTTTTGCTTTCTCAATCAATTTTCGAGCCAAACTAATACTATTTTTAAGTCTAATTTTCAGTTCATTAGCGAAATTGTCTAAATTGTTAATTGGCTCGTTTTCTTCTATAATATCGTCGGGTAATTGGGGTAATTTTCCACAGATAAGTTCATATGGAGAATATTGCGTGTCTACTTGTGGGGTAGTATTATACGCGAAAGTATAGTACAGTATCCATTTGTCCCATTCGTAGTCATTAGCAAAATTAAGCAAATATTCATTTAGTACTCTGTGGTTACGTTCCACAGTGCCAAGTGTTTCGTGATGATATGGTGCTGAGAAGATTTGTTGAATTTTTAGTAAATTACAAATGTTTGCAATTCAGTTCCATTGTCGGATTTCAATATTTTGAAAATACCATGCTTTAATATTAATTGTTCTACTAATGTTTTAGCGATGGTTTTAGCGTCTTTTGTTTCTATTGGGTAGGCAATAATGTATTTAGATAATTCGCATTGCAGTGTAAGGATATATCTATAACCGTTGGATATTTTAAGTGGTCCTACTGTATCTATAGCAATTGTTTCAAATGTATTTTTCGGTGTGTCAGTTATTGTTTGCTTTTCTTTTATATGTTTTGTTTGTTTGCTTTTCGTACAAATTTCACAGTTTTTAATAAATGTTTTTATCATCTTATTCATATCTTTCCATATAAATTTTTGTTTTAGTTTAAGTAATGTCTTTCTTACACCCAAGTGTCTTCCTATCGGTGTTGTGTGGTAATTATTTATTAGTTTGAATTGTATTATTTTATCAGATATTCGTTTTGGTGGTTTGTATAATATTATTTTTAGGGGTTCTTTATTATTTGTTAGGATACTATTCTGTAGTTGATTAAATTTGTTTTTAAATTCTTCTTTATTTATCATGTTATATATCTCATCTCTTTCTTTTATATATATTTTCGTAATATTTCTTCTAGTTGCTTGTGATGTTAGTTTCTCCAATGTTGGAACTAATTCCGATGGATTTTCGCTGCATCGAACTAAGATCTGATTGTCTTCAAACATAATTTTTGGAATGCTCCCTATTTCGAATTTTAATTTTGCTAGATTTTTTATATCAGCTGGGGAATCGCTGTCCCATATGTAGATTTCGTTAGCCATTAGGTTATGTTTTAGTTTGCTTACTTTTCTTGTTTGCACTTTTTTAGTGTTTTCTAAGTTTTTTGCCATATTTCTTGTAAGGGGTAATACTTTCATTGCTTCGGTAACATTTCTCTATTTTGGTATCATATTTTTTAACGTGTCTGAATTTAATTTGATGCGTGATAATGCATCTGCATTAACATTCATTTTGCCCTTTTGATATATTCTATGGAAGTCGTAATCGCATAAATCTAGTCTTATGCGTGTCATCTTTGATGATGGGTTTTTATGTGTAAACAATGATATAAGTGGTCTGTGATCTGTAATGACTGTAAATTTGTTTCCAAATAGATAAGGTCTAAAAAAATTTATCGCCCAATGGATTGCTAATAATTCTTTTTCGATGATCGGTTTGTTTATTTCATGTTTCACTAGGGTTCTACTTGCGTAGGAAATGGGTAAGTCATGTCCTATTTCGCCTTGTGAGAGTACTGCACCTAACGCGTAGTCTGATGCATCGGTTGTGACAATAAATGGTTTATTGAAATCTGGGTATTGTAATATTGGCGCATTCATCAGTTTATTTTTCAGTATTTCAAATGTTGATTGACATTTTTCCGTCCATAAGAATTTCGTATTCTTTTTTAACAAATCATTCAGGCATTTTGTGGTTTTGGCGAAGTCTAGAATAAATCGGCGGTAGTAATTCGCGAATGCAACGAATCTTCGGACTTCGTCTGCGTTTAAAGGTACTGGATAGTTTCTAATTGTATTAAGGGGGAATATACCTTTGTAAACATTTTTTTAAAATTTATTTTTTATTGGCTTAAATGGTCCCTTAAGGGGTAACACCTATGTGGAACGCTGTTTTCGAGGGTGTTTTTTTGCATTTTTTTCCAAGAAAACTTTATATTTGATTGAAAAAATAAGTACATGGCTTTATTATACATGTTTTGAAGTATACAAATTAATTTTTACAACGTCCTAAAATACAAAATGGCGGCTGTACCAGGCTACGAGCATCAGACGATTTTTCAAAGATGCCTCAACGGCCCGCAACTTTTCGTCGTCGCAAATGGTCTGAAACACAAAAATCAAAATTTTTCTTAAAGTTTGAACTAAAAGTAGGGGAAATACGTACGGGTTTTCAAAAATATTGAATTTTGAAAGATTGGCGTACGGTTTTCCAAAAAAAAATTTTTTGGCAAAAAAAAAAATCGTACAAAATCAGCCGTAAAAATGAAAATTTTCAATTTATCAACAAAATCTTACGTACTTCCCTAGAAAATGATGTTATGAAGCTTGCACCAAAATTTAAAATTGATCGGATACAAATTGGCTGAATAATCGTGCGGGCAGTATAAAAAAATGTGGTTTCGAGAAAAACGCATTTTAAGTTTGAAAACAAAGGGCGGCTCTTTCACGTTTCTCGTTTTCGCTTTGTGGATCTATTGCCTTTTTTGTGGCAAATGTTGGTCTACTACCTGTCATACTGAATGGTAATTTACTAATGAGAAAAGTCGCCAACGGATACCTGTGATAGGTATAAGGACTTTGGAGCAGAGCCTGCCGTACGCGCGCCGCATAGGCCCCGACCGCACGATGGGGCGTCCAACGTTTATGCTCATAACTCTTTGAAAATAACTTAAGACGCTATTCTAGACATGTTTCCCTGCCATTTTAGCATAAACAAACAAATACATTTTTTTGAAATTTCTACATAACCCCTTAACTATCCAAAAATGATATCCAAAAGGTTTTATGAGGGAACATTTTTTTTTAAGTGATTCAAAAACTCGATTTTCCGAGGAAGGTTTTATTGCTATTTTTCAGCATTTTAAGACAATTTTTGAAATACTTGTTTTTTCAAATTTGAAATAGTATGGCGTCAAATATGTATATTATCGACAGTAGATGTTAATTATATCTACTAACTAGTCACTCAATGGTGCCAAAATAATAGAAAGAGAAAGCGATAGACGCCAGAGACAACGTAAATTCCGTTTGAAAGTGACTCCGCGTGCCTCGTGAATAACACGTGTTTCTTGTTGATGCAGTGATTTTCAAACGTTTGCATTAGTTTTCTATTATCAATATGAATGGTACATCGTATCAATCTCGCAAAGGAATGCGAGGTGGACAGAGGAAAAACTCTAGACGTAATATACGTCATCGCACAGGGCCTAATCCTCGGCTTAATCCGCACGAGCAGGAAACAGAAGCTGAGAGTGTCGGTACGTCGGCGAAAAAAATGAAGCTGTCCGAAAATAATTATGAAATTGACTACGATTCTTCTTTTGGCTATCGTATTTTGTGTTTTGCCTTAGTTTTTTCTGCTCTGTCAGATATTTTAGTGTGTCTAAAGTGCCATAAAAAAGTAAAACTCACTGAAGCCGGCAAACAAGGCTTGGGTTTTAAGATCGTCGTTACGTGTGATGATTGTGCTCCTGTGTATATAAACAACTGTCCAAAAATAGCAAATAAAGCATATGAAGTGAATAGACGTCTAATTTTAGTGATGAGATTGCTAGGCATCGGAATTAATGGAATTAAAAAATTCTGATCTATAATGGACTTACCGTCGCCAGTAGCACAAAAAAGTTATGATGTAATTGTCTCAACAATTCACAAAGCTTCCGAAACTATTTGTTCTTTCTCAATGAAAAATGCAGGTCAAGATGAAAAAAGGATGTCTGTTGAAAAAGGAATCGATAATGGAATAACAGTTTCAGGCGATGGAAGCTGGCGTAAAAGAGGTTTTTCGTCTTTCCTTGGCGTTGTTACACTAATCGGCTGGTGTACTGGAAAGGTTGTCGGTGTCGTCGTGAAAAGTAAGATATGTAAAGCGTGTTCATTTTGGCATCAAAAAGATGGCAAGGCAGAGTTCGAGCAATGGCAAGAGGTACACAAAGACGCATGCCAAGCAAATCACGAGGGTTCAGCTGGAAAGATGGTGGTGGACGGAGCGAACGAGATGTTTGCACGATCGAACGAAAAGAATGGAGTTTCTTACATAAATTACATCGGAGATGGCGATTGTAAGACTTTTAAAGCGATTCTTGAGGAAAATCCTACAGTTCATAAAAAAGAGTGTATCGATCACGTACAAAAACGTATGGGTACCCGACTCCGAAATCTCGCAAAAAAAAATAAATTGGGCGGTAGAGGCAAACTAAATGGTAAATTAATTGATTAACTCACGATATACTATGGACTGGCAATTCGTAGGAATTGCCATTCAATTGAAGAAATGAGAAAAGCCATATGGGCCACGCTATATCATAAGATTTCCACTGACGATAAACCTCAACATCACTATTGCCCAGTAGGTCCAAAATCATGGTGTGGTTGGCAACTTAGTAAGGCTATTGGAGGAGATGAAAGTCAGTATGAGCACGAGCCAGCGATGTCGGAAGAAGTATTTGAAGCCATCAAAAAAACATACGAGGAATTGAGTACTGACGAATTGCTGTCTCGTTGTCTGGGTGGATATACACAGAACGCGAACGAAAGGTTTAATGCGATGGTATGGTCGATGGCTCCAAAACCTGTTTCTGGCGGTAAGGTAATGCTTGATATTGCAGTCAATCTAGCTGCAATTTACTTCAATGATGGCTATACAGGCATTATGCACGTTATGAACATTCTGGGTTTGTCCATTGGCCTTCAATGCTATAATTTTTGTACCGAAGCTGACGAAAAACGAATCGAAAAATCGGAGCGCTCTCTTACAGAAGAGGCAAAAACAGCCCGTAAAGAAGCCACAGCTTCAAGAAAAGAAGAAGACCAGGAAAATTTAGAAGTTGAAGGTCAATTATATGGTCCAGGCATCGCAGATTGAAGGTAAACATTAAATTTTCACGATTTTATAGTACTTAAAACTTTAAACGCGTTTTCCTCGAAACTATGTTTTTTGACTCGGGCGTATTCATAGCGCCTTCAATTTTCAAGCGATCAACTTGAAATTTTACCTGCAGCTTTCTGAATATATTATCTAGAAAAGTACGACAGATTTTTCCGATCGGTTGAAAATTAACGATTTTATAACCGATTTTCGATCGATTTTTTTTCGAAAAATCGTTGTTTTTTTTCATATTGACGCCATTTTATTTTAAATCAATATTTTGGAAAAATCTCTCGTACCTTTCTAGTTTTTTATATATACTTTCAAAATCTTTTTCGTTTTTTGTTCTAGATATTTAATTGCAACCTGTACGAATACGCCCGCGGAGGACTGTGAAAAAAATAAGTTTTCTGGCATCAGCCATTACCCCGCCATTTTGTTTTAAAATTAAATTTAAATAATGTTTTCTTGTACCTTAAGAGTTGTACTTACATGTACAAAAACTCGAATTAAAAAATTTTGCATTGTCTTCTTAAAATAAATTGTTGAATATGACCCTTGATTTCGACCTCACAAAGGTATATTCCCCCTTAAATTTTGCAGGATCTGTACGGACTCCGTCTTTTGTGATTAAGTGTCCCAAATACACTACTTCACTTCTTAAAAAAGTGCATTTTTCAGGGTTGAGTTTGAGGTTGTATTTTTCTAGCCTATCAAATATTTTTATTAGATTGCTATTATGGTGTGCGAGGCTGCAACCAAAGACAATTATGTCATCAACATATAAAAAGGCTGCTGAATCTAATCCACTCAGAGCTATTGTTAGCATGCGTTGGAAGCTATTGGATGAAATAGTTAGACCGAAAGGTAATCGTCTGAATTGATAATGTCCTTTGTTTGTCGAAAAGGCTGTTAATGGTCTTGATTCTTTTGTCAGTTCGATTTGGTGAAAGGAACTTGTCATGTCAAAAGTGGAGAAGTATCTCGCTCTCCCTAGCCTGTCTAAGACATCCTCTAATCTAGTTAGTGGAAACTTATCATTAACAATTTTGTTGTTGAGTGCCCTGAAATCCACTACAAGTCTCCATTTTGTTGGGCCTGACTCACTTTTCTTTGGTGTCAAAAGTAATGGTGAGTTGAATGGGCTCGTGGAGTTTTCGATAATGTTATCATTTAGTAATTGATTTACTTGTTTATTTATTTCATCAATGGGACAATCTATAGTTTTTGATATATGTTGGAGTGTTATCTGTGACGTGGATTTCTTGTTTATAAAAATTATTTGCTGTAAGAAGGTCGTGTTCTAGTTGAAAGATATGCTGATAATGTTGAATTATTTCTAGTATCGATTTTTTGTCTTCTGAGTTCAAGTGGTTTATGTTGATATTTTTTAGTAAATCTTTAAATCTCTGCTTATCTCTGATGTCTTTATTTACTGAAGTATTGTTTTTGTGTGTTTTGTATCTAGCTAATGGTTCTGTTTCTATTTTAAAATTTTTAATTACAATGTCCTCTTCGTTAGTGTTAAGTAGTTTTATATGTTTAATGCCTTCTGCTGGTATTATTGTACTACCTATGTAGACTCCCGTTGTGATTTCTTTATTAACTATCACACTGTCTTCTTCAATGCTAAAGTCAACTGGACAAATAAATTCACATCGTGCGGGTATCATTAATTTGTATATTTTGGAATCTGTACTGATTGGTATTGTATAATCTTCACCGTCGATATTAATTGCTAACGTATATGTTTCGTAATCAATTTTTGCCAGTTTCTGTACCAGGAAATCTCTTCCTAGTATTCCATCTGTATGGATGGGGAAATCAGGTTCCATAATTTGGAAAGGGTAGACTTTTCATTGGACTTTTCATTAGACTTTTCGCCAATGTGCAAGTCTAGGTTTGCAATACCTATTGAGTATATTTCCTGGTCTGTTATGCCAGAGAATTTGCATCGTTTGTCTTTTCTATGTTTTCATCTTCTGAAATTGCATTTGTTTTGCAGATATATATATCTGCTCCTGTATCTATTAATAGTTTCAAATATTTTCTCGACTTTCTACAATATAGAGTAACGTAATTCTTTAATTGTGTATTTAATAAGTATATCTTTTCTATCTGGATCCCGGGGTCAACTTTTATTCCTCGTTGCTGCTGGCCTCCGGGCCGATGGCGTTTCCCTGTATTATGTTTACTCTGTGTTGCCTATTATTTTCGTAATTTCTATTTGTTCCCCTGTTGTTCCTATTATTTATGTTAGAGGAGTGATGTGTGTTTCTGTGCCTTTGATTCGTTACTTCCTCATATCTGGGGTTGTAATTATTTCTATAATTATTTCTGTGATTGTTGTTTTGATTTGTTGTATTATTTCTGATATTATAATTGCTTCTATTAGTCCTGTTATTACTTCTGTTATTATTAACATAGTTTTGGCTATAGTTATTATTCCTATAAGTGTTATTGTTACTTGATTACTGTTATATTGTTACTTGATTCAAACTCGGTTGCTATCTGAATTGCTTCGATAAATGTTTTGGGTTGAGCCGCAAAAATAGTCGGCTTGAGGGGTTCACTTAACCCATTTTTGAAAATAGTTAATGCATATGAGTCATTTGACTTCTGTATTGCGCTTTTTTCTGCGGGAGATGGGTTCTGACCTACTAATCTGAATTTCACTTAGTTCATTAATAAGCTCAGATATTTTTTCGCCGAATTTTTCAGCCGTTCCGCGTTGACTTAATTGTGCTAATTAAGTATGAATTTGCTGTGGACTTTTTTTATTTTTAAACCTATTTCTGAGAATTTTTTCTAATTCTTCATATGTTTTTATATCTAAAGTTAAGAGCTGAGTTTTAACTGCTGTTCCTAATTTCACATTTCTTGTAAAATTCAGCAAATTGTTTTTGCCATCTTCATTAAGACTTTCGTTGATTAGACTAACTATTGTTAGAAATGCTTCTAGTTCTTTGGGGTTTCCAGTAAAAGTTGGTATGGATTTTAACGCTAATTCAATATTGAAATTACTCATTTTGCTGTCTACTGCACTTTCTAATTTTTCTAATAGTAGTTCTTTTGCCTCTTTATATTTTCTTATCAATGTTTCTAGTAACTCTTGACTACTGTCTATGTTAATTGCTTCTTTTTGGATTTCCTCTATAGTATT
>OZ022264.1:185693682-185696182 GCA_963978885.1 Nemotelus pantherinus
ATATATATATATATATATATCATCAAAAAATTTCAGTGAAAAAATCTCAGGAACGCGCCATCTGATTGAACTGAAATTTTCAGGATACATTGGTGTATATGCAGAATAGTGCCAGGTCTCACAAAAAGTTAATAAACTTTAACCCGTTGGCGCCACCGGCCATTTTAGTGATATTTTAAATATACCTATTATTCTGTCAAAAAATAAATTTTGCAAAAATAATGTTTATGTAATGAATTTTGAACATGTTTCAAATGTGAATATGATGTTTTTGAAATTTTTAACTCTTTGTATGCGCTAGGCGCCTAAAATGAGATCGGGAAAATTGGGAAATTTTTGAATTGTGATAACTTTTTATTAGATTATCAGATCATTATGAAACTTACAAAACATATAAATGTTGTTAAGTTGCAAACTTGCGTAGTTTTTCATGAAGGTGCTGGCAACGCTGTAGCTACGGCAGGCACTGAAAGTGAAAACATTCTAACCATCGAATCTCCTAACATATGTCCGTTTCTTAGGATAAAAACCAACTTGTATACAAATCTTATGCTTTGTCTAAACAATCAAGGGAAATTTTTGGAATTTTCATGTCGGACAAGATCGGTAACTCTTTCCCAATTTACCTATATTTTTAGCATCAAAAACTTCTGATCACGGGAACTCACGAACCAATAATCAGATGCAGTTGAAATTTACAGAATACATTGGACTTAAGCAGGAACAGGTCTGATAGAAGCGATTTTGAATTGTGGGAGTAGGTAAAGGGCCGGTTGAGCCAGACAGTCGTGACGTCACAGGCGCCACAAACCGGTTTCGAGGCAAGGGTAATAATTCACGTTATGATCTTGCATACACGCCAATGCATAACACCACAGACGCAAGTTACAGACACCAGTAATTGACCTTGTACGAGGTCATTTACCTTTTATCACACACACACACACACACACACACACACACACACACACACACACACACACACACACACACACACACACACACACAAAAGATTTTTGCTTAGACCGGGTAGCGGTTAAAGTCCAATGGCCTGAATAAGTGTAACTCTGTATGATTATTAAAAATTTGGTCATTTTGCGTAATTCGAAATTTCATTAAAAAGCCCAGAAGCCCCTGAAACTTGCCATATTTAGAAATATTTTACAAGTCGCCGAACAAGTACAGTAAAGTTTATAAATTTGCACTACCAGGCAATCAGATATCGAAAACACAAAATCTTGCTTAAGATCTTATGCAGCTAGAACAGCGTGCATCGTTGTTTTCATATCTTTGGTTGCTGTGCATATTTAGAATGAAACCAAAACAGATTGGACAAAAGTAATACAAAAAAAAACTTGTTGCTACAAGCAAGATGCAATCTTTGAATGAATAGCAAGAAGGTATTATAAAGTTATAGGTTTTCTTGATGTATTCGATCGAGATCGGCGATTTTTAACCCTAGACTCATAAATATCCATTGGAGTTACACTATTCATAAACATTCGTCTCTCAGACGAACATATTATATTGATTATTTTTATTTTAAAGAACACAAAAAGCAATGAAACACACTTAAAATCTTTCAATATGGTCATTAATCATGAATTTTCTGCAATGAAAATAAACACAATGGTTATTGTCAGCAATCGACACATAATAAATCGTGTTGATCCATACACATGAATGATACATATATGTATGTGTTTTGCGTGGTCTCTGGCCACTCTGACTGCCATGAGGCTAATGATAAAATAAAACATGTACATAATACTATTGTTGTCTTCTTTTTAGTATCAAATGTACCTGAAAGCATCCAAAAATTTACTGTACCATTCTAGGGTTAAACACGTTGTATGTTTTCAGTCTGTGACGATCGATCAGGTGGTTGATTAGCACATGTATTTCTGTTAGTAAACAAACCAGTTCACGATGATTCAACAGAACGGCCGTGAAATCGCAACAATATATGCATGAATCTTTTTTATTTCATTTAAGCTACGTAAGCTGATTGCCGCGAATGCATATGCAATTTTTTTTTGTACTTGCATATTCGATGAGGAGGCAGAGCTTCATTCATTCATCTGTGAGAACTAGTTTTTTTGGTAGCCTGATATTCGGTGAACGTAAATCACATTTTACTACGTCCAAAATACAAATCGTAACTATATTACGCATGATTCTTCAATTCAAACATTCGCTGTTTGTATATAAATTTGAATTGTATATAATAAATCGTTCGAAAAAAGAGGAGAATAATTTATTTTTAAAATAAATTAAGACATATATAAAAATTGCATTGAAGGTGCATATGGTTAAATTATAAAAAACTCTAGCGCACCTGAACCGCTAGAAACACTAATGTTCGAAGAACAGTAGAAGAATCGTGCAGGTTTTGAGTGCATATTCTACCACATGAGCTGCTTATTACGGCCAAACTGTTTCAAATGCAACGTTTTACTTTGGTCTCAAGAATGCATTATAACTCATATGGTAGAAGGTT
>OZ022264.1:185701182-185758682 GCA_963978885.1 Nemotelus pantherinus
TGGTTTGTTCCCGGGCAGTATCCATCTACTTTGACACCATTCAACACTGCCTCTCTTTGCTTAAAAGCATGTAAGATATTAATTTTGCGCTGGTCTTCTTCCCATATCAACCATTGTATTGCTGTTTTCGATTGATTATCGGCATTCCGATAGCCGTTTCTTGGCATAATTCCAATAGTATCTTCCTTAAGGAAATTGCGTCGATATACAAGATTGCAGGCAGAAGCTATTGTTGTTGCCTCCAAAAACGGCTCAACATTACATTCTTCGAGGAACAGTTTTCTAAATTTTAAGCATGCTTCGGTCAAAATTTGCACGTCACTAACACAATATTCGACAATATCACGCTGCATATTACATTCTTCATCCTTATGTTCGTCATACCACCTAAGAAAAGTCTTCCGTTCTTCGATTTTCATTGTATCAGGGCTGTAATATTTCATGTCAGGAAGCTTACCAATATAATTTTCATTTTCTATTGTATTGAAAAGATGTGGAAAGTAGCCCTTTTTATATACAGGTGGTAAGTCAAATGATTTCGGTAATTTTGACAGAGCCATTGGAAAATAGTTTAGTGAATCTATAAATTTGACGTTATCCAGTTGCATAAGTATAATCTTGGTTCCGCGCATAATTAACTCGGGTTTTAAATCCATGTTTTGTAGAATGTAGCTCAGCATAAATTGATGATCAAATGCTTGGCCGTTGTGTGCAATTACAACAACATTTTGAAATAATTTTCTCTGATTTAGCACAAAATCTAGAAATATTTTCACAGGATCTCTTTTTAACACATGCTCTCTTATTCCACATTTTGTGCATATTCTTATTTCGGATTCGACATTTAAGCATTGATCGCATCTTTGTTGAAACACACATACATTCATTGGTATACGAAATTAGCTTAAGTTGCTAGAACGGACATTGAAAAATATTTTACTACGGCCTATACGATATGTCGTGCAGCTCACAGTTCAAGTTCACTAAAAAACTTTAATTGTCAACCTGTTTTTTACCGGCACGAGCCCCTTGTTTACATACCTGTCCAATAGCCCTTAGATTTAGCTTTTTTCGGTTATCTTGCAAAACCTTATATATACCTCGTGATTTTTGTTTATGTTACCTTCCTACAAGACATACTTATTTTGTACTTGTTCGTCATTAATCATCATCATCAAATGTATGCATAATCTCCCATTCCCACATATATATACAATATTCCAAAATGTATTTAAACAAGATCAGAGATGGCAATTTCGCAATATTATGCAAATATCCAGATTTTATTATTTATATAAGAATAATGCATAGTAGCAGTAGCAAGAAAGTGAATCTAAAAAAGTGAACTAACAGGAGCACATGAAGGTAAATGCGTAATTGCACACATGAGCGCATCCACAGAAAAGTGTAGTGTGCTGTTCTTGCTTATTAAACCTTCTTGATGCAACAGTAGATTTTCTTTTTATTCTTGTTTTGCAAATTGCATTTATATTTTCTACTCCATTGCTTCACACCGGTTAATTATTTTTCTGCCGCTCCAACTAAGCTTGATGAGTTAGTCACTCTTATTTATGTCAATAGTCCATACCAGGCATATTTCTTGTGGATCTTACGAATTTTAAAAAACTTGAACTTGACCGCTATGCAATTAAGGTTTTGTTGTTGTTTCTTTATGAGCAGAAGTAAAAAGTGTCTACTTATTCACCCATTCATGTAGATAACCATGAGCAATGCATTTTATGCATGCGGTCGGCGAGGGTTATCATGCACTGTATGCATGAGCATATCAAACAAATTTTGCTGTCTGAATTCATGATCGCCTGATACAATATTATGAATTATCTACTTCGATAGGGCTATTTAATTAATAACAGCACACTTAAAGGAAGTAATTTATAGTCCCATCTTTCAATAATTATTCAATTATTAATAACTAAAGATCAGTAGTCAATAATATATATTTTACTTGATCGTGTGGAGTAGTGAGAGGGCTAACAAATTATGTATTTATTGAATCGAGTATGAATTCTAGCATCATCGCTTTGCGATATTTCGTTATCTGTGGAATAAATCGTCTCAACATAAAAATTATTTCAAACGAAACGATCTGGTTTATCCCATTCTTAATTGGATATTCAACGTGACTAGACGTGCTAGTTAATCTGCTTGAAAAAATTTATAATTTCTAAAATGAAAAAATTTATAATTTCTAGAGATTGTATAACTCATATCAAACGTTTTAATACTCGAGGCCGGAAACTTGAGTTCAAAATTAGTGCCCCATCTTCAAATGCGAAGCCCTCATCTTGGATTAGGAGCTCCATTGAAGAATTTATCCAGTATGCTACGAGAGGCCTCCAATCAACTGATCAGGTTGAAATAACCTTCTGCGGGGAGAGTTTTAAGGAGAGAGGCCCAGGCTGGCTCAGCTTTAGACCTGCCTCGGAGGTTAAATTGGGAGATATTTGGGAATTAATCTCAAAAATCTTTCAAAGCAATTCAGCAGGTAATGATAAAAGTATACTGTCTTCACTGTTCTTTAACCATATTTTATATTTATATGTTTTTTAACCATATTTTATATTTATATTTTTTTTAACCATTATAGGACTAAGCACGGACACATTTTGTTTGGGGGTAACAGCGGTTCATTTACCCCAAGGAAGAGGAACTGACCGCGGAAGGAAGTATAATACATTCAACGAAGAATGTGCGATGCGCAGAGGAATAGTAACAATCAACAATAAGGATGGCTTATGTCTTCCAAGAGCCCTAGCTGTCGCATTAGCGAATATCGAAAAAGATGCCGATTATATCAAAGTTCGAAAAGACACCGGGAAGCTTCAAACACAGCGTGCTTTAGAATTATTAAATATGGCGCAAATTACTATACCATTCGAAGGAGCGGGAATTCAAGTACTTCGCAAATTTCAGGAGTATCTAAAGGAATATAAGATTATTGTATACCAGTATGGTACAACAAAAGGCAGAGATGTTATTTTTGAGGGGTTTGGTATTGGAAAACATCTGAATCTACTGTACCACGAGGGTCATTACAACGTGATAACCTCGCTCACAGCGGCATTCTGTTGCAACTATTTTTGTGAAAAGTGTCATGTACCATACAATAACAAAAATTATCACAGATGTGGAGGAACATGCCCCCAATGTCAACAATCTCCATCCTGCCCTAAGGATATAAATGAAAGTTTATGTAATGTTTGCAACCGTTACTTTAGGGGTCAAGAATGTTTCAATCATCACAAAGCTTCTGGATCTTTAAACAAGAGCAGTGTTTGTGAACAGATAAAAAGATGTGTGGGCTGCCTAAAAACATATAAGACAAACAGGAACCACGTTTGTGGAGAATATTTTTGCAAGGTCTGTGACATGCATGTTTCTCAAGGCCATTTTTGTTACATTCAACCAGACAAAAGGCGACCAAAACTCAAAGGCGCATTATATATATTTTATGATTTAGAATCACGGCACGAAAGAGTTATTGAGCAAAAAGTTCTAGGAGAAAATACAACCGGTGAAATTAAACAGCACGAGCCCAATGTATGTGTGTTTCAACAAAGATGCGATCAATGCTTAAATGTCGAATCCGAAATTAGAATATGCACAAAATGTGGAATAAGAGAGCATGTGTTAAAAAGAGATCCTGTGAAAATATTTCTAGATTTTGTGCTAAATCAGAGAAAATTATTTCAAAATGTTGTTGTAATTGCACACAACGGCCAAGTATTTGATCATCAATTTATGCTGAGCTACATTCTATAAAACATGGATTTAAAACCCGAGTTAATTATGCGCGGAACCAAGATTATACTTATGCAACTGGATAACGTCAAATTTATAGATTCACTAAACTATTTTCCAATGGCTCTGTCAAAATTACCGAAATCATTTGACTTACCACCTGTATATAAAAAGGGCTACTTTCCACATCTTTTCAATACAATAGAAAATGAAAATTATATTGGTAAGCTTCCTGACATGAAATATTACAGCCCTGATACAATGAAAATCGAAGAACGGAAGACTTTTCTTAGGTGGTATGACGAACATAAGGATGAAGAATTTAATATGCAGCGCAGTGGCGGCCTTGCCATATGTGCACATGAGCACGTGAACCCCGTGACAAAAAAGCATATCAGCTAAAAATACTATAACATTTACATACCAAAAACTAATTTCCCAAATCTTATATGCATGAGAACATTATTAACTTGCAAATATTCATCATACATCAGCGACATTGCAGGCAAAACATGTGCACATGAAAATTTGTGCACTGATCGAACCTACCACCGACAATTTCGCTTGCTTGCTATGCAGCAGTGAGCACACGCTCCAGTATTGGGTATCACAGGGGCTTGCGGGGTAAAGGGGTATTCACAAAATTACACTGCTAGTTGTGCACATATGAAACGTGCTCTTAGGATAGAATACCAAAGACCTAGAGACCGATTCTACGCTGATGGTCGGACGATAGATGATGGTGACGTCACGTTGCTGCGACCACACAAATATGTATGTATGTAGGTACGCGGAACGTATTGAAAAATTATTTATATGATTATTTTAATTTTAGGGAGAGTTTTATTTATGTTGAGTTTACTGAAATCATATAAAATAAAGGCTTAAAATTTACACAATCATTTTGCTTATACGCAAAAAAAGAACAATTTTAGAGAAAAAAATGAGAATTGTAACATCGTAGACACAAAATAATGACTAAGATATTTTAAATATTTTGTGACTAACCGCGGAAAGAGCTTAATATTTGGTGAAAATATTTTTAAAAAAACGATAAATGTGAACATTGAATCTATGGAAATTTGTTGATATTCATGAACATCATTAAGTTACGCATATAAAAAATATAAGGTTGACTTCAATGATTTAAAGTTTTTATCTTACGTTTTTACAATAGTTACAGAATGAATGATACACTGAACTATTGATTTAGAGATTTTTAATTTGAGATCTGTTAGTTTTGTCGCATTTCCGGTGTTCGGCCGATATTGCGTTAGCCAGCATCGATTACATTATCACAGCAAATAGGAATATATGGTATATTAGATTTTGTTTACCGCTAAATGAACTGTATGTATTTTTGCATCATTCTCATGGACATTATTGATCAACGCAGTGTAAACTATTTACCAGAAAAAGTGATTTGAAAAATAACTTTAATATCTGAACTTTGTAGCGAAAGGATTTGAAATGAAATTTAACTAAAAATTTGTAAAGCGCTTCTATTTGAAAGAATAAAGTTTTGTTTCAGCTCTTGAGCCTGTGTTTCCTCAGTTTGAGCTATAATGACTTCCGGTTTCTTATAACGATCGTTTTATTGCAGGCTTCGTTAATTAACATACCAACCAAGGAAGCATACAAGCATTGAAACATTCGATACAATCAAAACAATATACTTCACTACCACATTAAGTAACACACAAATATCTTTCTTTGATGTAATATCATGATACATCATACCACTAAGCATTTACTTTAAACAACCTAAAAGCCATTAATTGTCCTGACCCGGCTGGCTAATGATGGATGGTTAGAGAATGCGGCATCGCTGCTCAGTATTTATCATAACTAATCAGCTTAATATGCTTAATACAAAATATAATTCTCCGGGTAGCCGATTGTACCTAATTATTCGCAAATATTTATAAGCCACTTAAATACAAGCAGACATAAATATCGCAAGAGGTCATATTCTTACCTGTGACCTTTGCTGTCAGATAGACACCTACGTTCTAAACATGCTTTGCTTGTAGGCCAATTAAAAAGGCCACATTTAATACAGGATAAAACGGGTCAAGGAAATATCAATATCTGAGAAATTAGTTCCTAACTAGCCGATAAGTGAAATGTAAATGCACTTATGAATATACTCAGAATATACCTTCAAAGAATATACCTACGTAGTATTTATCTACCTGGAAAAGAAAAAAATGTAAAAATGACGCTTCTACTAGGAAAAAATTAAAAAAAAACAGATCGTAGTGAGCATTCAGCGCGTAAAGACATTTTCTTTTGGCATAAATACAAACCTTTGAAAATGAGTAGTGATAGTGTTAGTGTTGGTTTTTTAAAAGCAAGTTTTAAAAATCTTCCTATCGAAGAAAAAATTAAAAATAAAAAATTATGGTAGGCCCACACCCCTAATTTCAATTGTGCAAATAACGAAATCGAAAAATAGGCAGTTCAAGCGGGAATTCAAAGCAGAACTCTATGAAAAAACGAAATGGATGTGTGGATGTTCCGATACAAATCGGCTTTATTGTTTCCCTTGCCTCTTATTCGGACGCAGTAACGATGATTCAAGCTGGACGAAAACAGGAGTGGATGATCTGGTTCACCTAGCTCAGAAGATAAAGAAGCATGAGAGCTCATCATCTCATATAAACGCTCAGCTAGATTTAAATTTAATGGGAAAGCAAGACATACGGCAGCAGTTAGATAGTGCATTTCGGCGGCAAGTAGAGCAAAATAATGAAAAAGTTCGAAAAAATCGCTACATTTTATCTAAAATTATTAATTGTATTAAATTTTGTGGAGTTTTTGAATTAGCTCTCCGAGGCCATGATGAAACAGATAATTCACCGAATCCTGGAGTTTTTCGCGGCTTAATAAATTATACCGCTGAGTTGGATGCAGCCTTGAAGGAACATATTGAGAACGCAACGGTTTTCAAAGGATTTTCGAAAACTATTCAAAACGAGCTTTTAGATTGCATGCTAGAAGTTATGCAGGAAACCATCAAGCAAGAAATAATGACAGCGGATTTCCTTTCGGTGATAGCTGATGAAACAACCGATGTATCATCAATATCTCAAATGTCGGTGGTATTCAGGTACGTTCTGAAAGATGGGACTCCGGTGGAACAATTTTGGACATTTGCCAATCCCCTCGATCATGATGCTGCTAGTTTGGCTCAAGCAATCGAAATAAATCTGCAAAAAGTGGTAGATAAACCTGACAAACTTATTTCACAAAGCTACGATGGTGCTTATGTTATGTCTGGAGAACATGGCGGCGTCCAAGCTATCATAAAACAAAAATATTCATGTGCTCATTACGTACATTGTTACGCTCATCAATTGAATTTGATATTAATTCAGGCAGCTAAACAAAATCAGCAGGTTCGCGTTTTCTTTTCAAATGTAAGTGATGTTACAAACTTTTTTTCACATTCCGCACAAAGAGTGGCAGTCCTAGATGAAATTGTTGGTGCTAGGGTTCCACGTGCTTCATCTACAAGATGGAATTTTAAAAGTAGAACAGTTTGCACCATTTTCGAGAACCGAGAAGCATTGATTGAATGTATGGAAAAAATAAAATCAACATCCAAACAAACTTCCACCATAAATCAGGCTTGTGCGATATCTCGAATGCTTCAAGACCCTTTATTTTTGTTCTGGCTTACCGTATTTAACCGAATAATGCCACATTGTGATATTTTGTATAATCAGTTGCAAAAAACTTGTACAGATTCAGTACAAATTCAACAACATTTAACTGATTTTAAGAACTGCATCCAACAAGAAAGGGATTCTATTGAAAATGTTCAAACTGAACTTTTAGATGAGCGGTCTTCAATCAAAAGGCATAGGAAAAATGAGGATCCATACATTGGAAAAATTATAGCTGCCAAAGAAATTTGTGATACAATTATTAGTCATGCTTTAGATAGATTTAGATTCACAAATCATTTAAGTGCTTCCAATATGTTCATTGCACAAAATTTTTCGAAATTTGCAAAAGACTTTCCTATTGACTCTCTCCAAAGTGCAGCTGCTGCGTACCCTTTTTTAGATGCGACAAGGTTAAGAACAGAGCTAGAAATTATATATAGAAGACCAGATTTTCGAAGTATGTCAGGCGCTGTTTACCTTCTAAAGTTCATTATTGAAAATGATCTTCAAAATATTTTCCCTGCTACTTCCCAAATCCTCAAAATCATCACGACAATACCTATGTCAACAGCAGAAGCAGAAAGATCATTTTCCACCCAAAAAATAATAAAAACTTTTTTAAGGTCAACAATGACTCAAGAGAGATTAACAGCTTTAGCCATGCTCTCAATAGAAAAAAATCTGTTAAGGGAAACACCAAATTTTAACGATCTAGTGATTGATAAGTTTGCGTCAAAAAAAGAAAGACGAATCGACTTCACATTTAAGCACTGCAGCTGAACTACTTGCTGATTTTGTTTTTTTGTTACTATAGAAATCATTTTATTATAAAATACTTGTTTCATATAATGTTTTAATTTCTGATGATAAAATGTATTTTTTTCAGTTTTGTAATATACCTAATTAAATCTCATGCTTATGGTGTTTAATTCAATAAAGTGTGAACCCCCCAGACCAATGGCCACGAGCCGCCACTGATGCAGCGTGATATTGTCGAATATTGTGTTAGTGACGTGCAAATTTTGACCGAAGCATGCTTAAAATTTAGAAAACTGTTCCTCGAAGAATGTAATGTTGAGCCGTTTTTGGAGGCAACAACAATAGCTTCTGCCTGCAATCTTGTATATCGACGCAATTTCCTTAAGGAAGATACTATTGGAATTATTCCAAGAAACGGCTATCGGAATGCCGATAATCAATCGAAAACAGCAATACAATGGTTGATATGGGAAGAAGACCAGCGCAAAATTAATATCTTACATGCTTTTAAGCAAAGAGAGGCAGTGTTGAATGGTGTCAAAGTAGATGGATACTGCCCGGAAACAAACCAGGTTTTCGAATTCCATGGCTGTTATTATCACGGGCATACTGCATGCTTAATGCATGATCGCGATGCTCTCCTTCATGATGACCCCAATGATACTTTAAACAGGCGATATGAAGCAACTATGGTAAAAACCGAGCGCTTACGTTCGTACGGATATGAAGTTATCGAAATGTGGGAGTGTGATTTTCGTAGACAAATGGAAAAGAATAAAGGCGTGAAATATTTGAAAGGTCATCCTCTACTGGTAAACACACCATTGAATCCTCGTGATGCTTTTTATGGTGGTCGAACGGGAAATAATTTTATGTTTTACGAATGTAAACCTGGTGAAAAAATTAAATATGTCGATGTATGTTCACTGTACCCATGGGTGTGCAAAAATGGCAAATTTCCGATTGGTCACCCAAAATTACATGTTGGAAATACTGAAAGTTTTGAAATAGATTTACAGAGCACTGTAGGGTTGATAAAGTGCAAGATTTTACCACCAGAAGGATTATATCACCCGGTTCTTCCTATTAAACAAAATAATAAACAAATGTTTTCGCTGTGTCGTACTTGTAGTGAAGATAAAAATCAGACTGCCAACTGCTCACACACCGATGATGAGAGAGCTCTCGTAGGGACTTGGGTGATTGATAAAATTAATGCAGCTTTAAGTAGAGGATATAAATTGTTGGAGGTGTATGAAATATGGAGCTATGAATCAGAACAATATGATAAACTGACTCGCTCGGGTGGATTATTTACCAAAATGATGAACAAGTTTATTAAAATGAAGCAACAGGCATCAGGCTGGCCTAGTAAATGTGCAACTGATGAAGAAAGAAATATATTAAAAACTTTCTTAAAAATGAAGGAATAAAACTTGAATTCTCTGAAATTATAAACAATCCAGGACTAAGATCTCTAGCCAAGTTGATTCTAAACTCCTTTTGGGGAAAGTTCGGTCAGCGTGAAAATCAGCCAAAAACAAGCATAATAAATAATCCAGGCGAGCTATATAGTTTGTTAACAAATTCTGCAATAGAAGTGCATCATCTACTCCCTGTCAACGAAGAAACATTAATCGTCAATTGGTGTTATAAAGAAGAAGTCGTCGAACCTTTATCCACCGTCAATGTTTGTATAGCAGCTTATACTACTGCACAGACTCGACTGAAACTATACAGCTACCTAGAACAGCTCGGTGATAGAGTTTTGTATTATGACACCGATTCTGTCATTTATGTGAGTCGCGAAGGCGAGTATGATCCACCAACAGGTGAACTTGTTGGAGATATGACAGATGAACTTAAATGCCACGGACTGGGAAGCTATATAACAAAATTTGTGTGCGGTGGCCCAAAAAATTATGCCTATGAGTACTTTAGAACGACGGATAACTGTATTAAAACTGAATGCAAAGTGAAAGGCATCCGTTTAACTTATGAAGCCTCCAAAAAAATAAATTTCGAAACAATGAAAAACATGATTTTGAACCCTATCGAAAGAGATAGCATCTCCATACTTTCTCAAAATATACGCCGAACTGCCGATCATGAGGTTGTTACAACCCCCGAAATTAAGAAATATAAACCCAAAAGCGAACAACGCAGATTTTTAGAGGATGGTAGTTCAGTACCCTATGGATTCAAAAGACGTTGTTTATGAAATAAGCTTACAAGAAAAAACACAAAATAATTTTAACAATAATTATATAAGTGCTTAATTTATAAAAAATGTTAACTGAATGTTTTGCACGCTTTTGTAAATGTAAATATATTATGTTCTTCGAAATAAAATTAAAAATAATTTAAACTGTTTTTTTTAAATTTCATTTTCATAAGAAACCCTTAACATAAATAATATATTTCGATTCCAAATAATAAATAACAATTTATCTTAAACAGTTATTGGTTTGTTTCATCATAAACATAAAAGATTTTGAAAGTTAAAAGATAGACTTGAATTCAACTACTGCTTAATTAAGTCATGAGTTGATGTACATAATTATAATTTTTTATAATATAACCATATGCACCTTCAATGCAATTTTTATATCTGTCTTAATTTATTTTAAAAATAAATTATTCTCCTCTTTTTTCGAACGATTTATTATATACAATTCAAATTTATATACAAACAGCGTATGTTTGAATTGAAGAATCATGCGTAATATAGTTACGATTTGTATTTTGGACGTAGTAAAATGTGATTTACGTTCACCGAATATCAGGCTACCAAAAAAACTAGTTCTCACAGATGAATGAATGAAGCTGTGCCCCCTCATCGAATATGCAAGTACAAAAAAAAATTGCATATGCATTCGCGGCAATCAGCTTACGTAGCTTAAGTGAAATAAAAAAGATTCATGCATATATTGTCGCCATTTCACGGCCGTTCTGTTGAATCATCGTGAGCTGGTTTGTTTACTAACAGAAATACATGTGCTAATCAACCATCTGATCGATCGTCATAGACTGAAAACATACAACCTGTTTAACCCTATAATGGTACAGTAAATTTTTTGGATGCTTTCAGGTACATTTTGTACTAAAAAGAAGACAACAATAGTATTATGTACATGTTTTATTTTATCATTAGCCTCATGGCAGTCAGAGTGGCCAGAGACCACGCAAAACACATACATATATGTATCATTCATGTGTATGGATCAACACGATTTATTATGTGTCGATTGCTGACAATAACCATTGTGTTTATTTTCATTGCGGAAAATTCATGATAAGTAACCATGTTGAAAGATTTTAAGTGTGTTTCATTGCTTTTTGTGCTCTTTAAAATAAAAATAATCAATATAATATGTTCGTCTGAGAGACGAATATTTATGAATAGTGTAACTCCAATGGATATTTATGAGTCTAGGGTTAAAAATCGCCGATCTCGATCGAATGCATCAAGAAAACCTATAACTTTATAATACCTTCTTGCTATTCAAAGATTGCATCTTGCTTGTAGCAACAAGTTTTTTTGTATTACTTTTGTGCAATCTGTTTTGGTTTCATTCTAAATATGCACAGCAACCGAAGATATGAAAACAACGATGCACGCTGTTCTAGCTGCATCTTAAGCAAGATTTTGTGTTTTCGATATCTGATTGCCTGGTAGTGCAAATCTATAAACTTTACTGTACTTGTTCGGCGACTTGTAAAATATTTCTAAATATGGCAAGTTTCAGGGGCTTCTGGGCTTTTTTATGAAATTTCGAATTACGCAAAATGACCAAATTTTTAATAATCATAGAGAGTTACACTTATTCAGGCCAGTGGACTTTAACCGCTACCCGGTCTAGGCAAAAATTTTTTGTGTGTGTGTGTGATAAAAGGTAAATGACCTCGTACAAGGTCAATTACTGGTGCCTGTAACTTGCGTCTGTGGTGTTATGCATTGGCGTGTATGCAGGATCATAACGTGAATTATTACCCTTGCCTCGAAACCGGTTTGTGGCGCCTGTGACGTCACGACTGTCTGGCTCAACCGGCCCTATACCTAGTTGTGGGCAACCGTGTGCCAGTGGTGCTATCTTGAAAAATTACAAAGAAAAAAAATTGCTTTTAGCCCTATGAATTCTGATTCAGTTACCAGATTTTCATGAAATTGACACAGTAGCTGAACCTTACTCTAAGCCGAGTTTGATATAAATTTGGTTAAAAAATTCGATTGGTGCTGCCAGCTATGGTAATTGTTGTGTCTTTGGTTTTAAAAATTTGCTCAGGAAAATAAAGCTTTTTGCCTTATTTCTTCCAGTGCAGTCATGAAATCAATACGAATTTCATACATTTAATGGAACCTGTTATAGGCATTATTCAGGTCATATTTGGTTGAAAAGCCACGATAGGGTTTCCAGCTATTGTTGGTTTTGTGTTTATTTCCAATTTCTTTCTTAAGCGATTTGATCGTAAAATGTTCAAATGGTAATGATATTGTAGTGACAATATACAGCAAATATTAAGTTTTCGATTATTTGAAAAATGCCGCGGCTGGTAACCCTAAATTTCTTTATACTCCTATAACTTCGAACGCAGTCATCGGATAGAGACGAAATTCACAGGGTAGGTTAATTTCAACGTGATGCAGATGTGATACTGGCAAAAGGTTGCCAGCACGAGTCTGTAGTGCTATTTCTGTATCAATAAATGCTTAAAATTAGTATTCATACCGGAAACATTTACAATGAAAATAAATAACCAATGTTTCAATTCTGAAAGTTCTGGAAAATGTTCGGATCGCAGCTCCAAACACCAACTTCAGTTACAGTGCTGCAGGCACTAAGCATTTTCTTCATTGATGTTATATGAGATGCTGCTTTCAAAGTTTTGTGAAAGAAGCAACTGATAACGAATATAATTAACAAGTGTTTTGCTCTCATAAACTCTGAAATTCATGACAGTGGTAATATCTGAAATCTTTCCACCATATGAGTTATAATGCATTCTTGAGACCAAAGTAAAACGTGGTGTTTGTAACATTTTGGCTGTAATAAGCAGCTCGTGTTGTAGAATATGCGCTCAAAATCTGCAAGATTCTTCTACTGTTCTTCGAGCATTAGTGTTTCTAGCGGTTCAGGTGCGCTAGAGTTTTTTCGGAATAGCTTCAGTACGCGATTTGATCATAAAATTTTCAAATCGTGGTGATCTTGTAGTTCAAATAAACAACAAATATTACGTTCTAGAAAATTTTAAAACTTTTACGGGTGGTAACCCTAAATTTCTTTGTACCCGTTTACCTTCTAATGCAGTCATCGGATCAATACGAAATTCGCAGAGTAGGTTGACTTCAACGTGAGGTAAATGTGACATATTTTTGGCTTCGATGCTAGCAAAGGGCTACCAACATGAGACGTTTTTGTTATTTCCGTATCAATAAATGCTTAAATAAACATTTAAAAATAAGTAAAGAAAACAAGTACAGCAGGCGTAAGAAGTACAACAGACATTTAGTCAGCGAACTATACACCAAATTCCACCTAAATTATTTAGTCCACCTGCTGTAAACAGCGTTAATCACAATACAACGATTTGTCGCAGTGGGCTGCAACAAACCGCTGTCAAAAAATTAGAATGCACTGTTTTGTATGGCAATGCCCACAATGCCGACGGCCGAATTTGTCGCAGCGTCAGAATTTGCCAAATTTCTAATTTTACCGCATCGCTAGCGGTGATACCTACCGTAGGTTGGCATCATCACTAGGTTGAATTAAGTCTGCTTGAATTAGGTTGAATGGTCTGGGGGAATAGACAAGCGATGGCTGATATGTATTGTGATAAGCCAACCTAATCCTCGTACAACAGGATTTAGCAATGCAAAAACAAAAAAAAAAAAAAAATGAATTTGGTTGGTGCCTTGGTTGCATTGACATCGACATTTTCGCTACATTGTGGTTCACCAAATTCAACTGCGGAATTCTACATAGAAGTACGCCTCCCCTTACGACAATGTCGCTGTTATGTGCTTACAGCATATTGCTGTAACTTTCGATGAAGTCATCGAAATTAAATTGGCTTAGGGTATTTTATTACTTAGGGTGTCCTTAAGTAGCTAGTGGGTAGAATACACACTCAAAATCTGCACAAATCCTCTACTGTTCTTCGAACATTCGTGTTTCTAGCGGTTTTGATGCGCTAGGATTTTTTATGTCTTGAAAGCGAACCGAACCCACAATATTGGAGAGAAGAGAGCTGAGAATGAGTTGCAAAAGCTCACAGCGTCACATCGTGATCGTTTTTCATACGAGATACCGGTGGCCCCTAAAACCGCATTTATATATTCGAGCCTTCGTTTGTTCCACACGTGTGTGAGGTGGACTTGGTTCATATTCGGCCGGAGGCCAGCAATCTGATTTGCTGATCGTTCGGATATGTAAATGTGGACTGAAACTTCAGTTACCAGCGACAGGGATTTGGCACTGCTACTCAAGAGCCACTCGGTGTCTTTTAGTCAGCTCTACGAAATGTTCAGTACCGACAGGTGGATTCAATTTCTGAATTTTCTGTAGAATTCAAATTTAGTTGATAACAATCAGAACTAGGAGCCATAAATGTAATGTCTGAACGCTATTATACAATTGAATATTTAACAAGTCGTCGAGCCACAGGGCAATGGCTGGATGGCTTGAAAGGGGAGGAACTTATAAGTAGCGCTGCTCCCTTTGCTACTATAGTAGTAGATTTACTACTATTGTCCAGCCAACAAATTACTACAACTGCAACTAAAGCTGCTATTACTTGATTAACCGGCAGACGCAAAATAAATCTTTTCCGTTCATAAACAATAAATGAGTTCATATTAATTTTTCCACTTCTTTAGGAGAAGAGAAATATGTAATTGGCTTGTCCACACCAAATCAATCACAATGCAGCTGAGTCAAAGTCAATCAATTCAAATGTTCTATTATTTTTTTCTATCTAATTTTATCTATCTTTTCGTCAATTTTTTTACATTGTTTTACTTTAGTTTGTTTTGAAGCCCTATCACTCTTTAAGGTACTAGTACACTTTATAGATTTAAAAAAATCGATTTTTGAAAATGACCTCCTGAAATATTTTTTCGAAATTCGAAACTTTAATATGTAAATATTGACTTTGAGCGCATGCGCGTTTTCGGCCCGTTGTAGGCTTTCGAGCTGCTGTCGGCCGTGTAGGGTCTCTTTAATTCCCCTTCTCTAAAATACCGGTTTCTCCTACATAAATTATATTTGCGGCTTTCTTACATGTGCTCAGTGGTTATTTAGACTTCTATAAATCAGCTGCTTGCTATTGAAAAATGCCTCGGAAAGATCAATATCGTAAAGGCAGTAAAAGTTCGAAAATGAAAAAAAGCATATCTGCTAGAAGATCTCGCAAATATCAAGGCAGCCAACACAAATTGGAGTAAAACACTTCATTCACCGGTAAATCTGGAGGAATGGAAGTGCAGGGAATAACAAAGATTTTTAAAAATTCTATAAACCTGCATAACGCCAAATATGCCTATTATATAGGCGATGGCGATTCGAAGACCTTTTCAAGTATTTCAAATGCCAAATCATATGGAAATTTTGTAATTCAAAAACTTGGAAAACGAATGTTTCAGCATCTAAAAAAGGCAAAAAAAATACCTTAACCGAACTGCGTAAGCTTAGAAAAGCCGAGGAAAAAAAGAACAGCAAAAAAGGGAAAAAGGAGAAAATAAATCGACGTCAACAAGAAGACGTAAGAGGAGCAAACTAGAAAATGAACAGCCTGCGCCTCCAAAAACTACAGATTTAACCGGTAAAATTATGAAAAAAATGTCGACCAACTACTCCTTAGCTATTCAGCGAAATCCAAATTCCTCTGTCGACATGAAAAATGAAATATGGGCCGGATTTTATCATTTAATTTCAAACGATCCAGAGTAGTGCAAATATCTAAAAGCGCAAGCAGATAACGTTCCTTATAAACATAAACCGGCTCTAAGTCCAGAGGTGCAGGGTTACGTAAAACCTGTGTTCGAAAAGCTAACGGATGAAAAATTGTTAATACGTTGCTTAGAAAAAATACACAGAACAACAATGAGTGTTATAATAAAACACTGTGGGCAATTGTTCCTAAGCATACATTCGTTGGAAAGGATGTCGTCGAATTGGGAGTCCAAATTTCACTCTCCATATTCAACGAAGGAAGAATGACATTATTGGAAATTATGGAATTAATGGGCTGCACCATTGGATCAGCTTCTTATGAATATTGCAATGGCCGAGAAAGCCAGCCATTAATGGGCTGCACCATTGGATCAGCTTCAAAGAATTGCAATGGCCGAGAAAGCCAGCAAAGATGCAACAAAGGAAGGGCGTTTAGCGAGAATAGGAGCTGAACAACAGGAAGAGCAGGCTTTTATTGATGATGGCGTACTATTTTATGGTCCAGCCATAGCAGATTAACCGACTGTAAATGCTTAAATTCGATTTTTCAAAACTTCTAAATAAAGAAAATGAAAAAAAAACAACTTTAAACACGTTTTTCTCGAAACAAGGTTTTTTAAAACGGCGTACAGATAATCTCCGGATTCACTGAACCAATTTTTAAAAACTTTAGTGCGTTTCATTTGTTAGAGTATCTTGCATCGTAATATACCAGAATATGACAAAGAAAATCAAAAACAAATTTTTGGCGTTAAAAAAACTAGGAAAAAAGGTTCGATTTTTGACATTTTTTTTTCACAAGTCCGCCAATTCTTTTTTGACTTTTGGTTTTTAAAAACCGTGGTAAATTACGATGTAAGAGACTTTAGTTTTTAAAACCCTGTTGAAATTTTTTATTGCTTTCTTACCAATCCATAGATTATCTGTCCGCCGTGGAGTAACGATTTTTTTCAGAACATAATTTCAGCGCCCTTTATAAAAGGGAAAAATAAATAATCAAATAACGAAAAATTGTTTTTGTATTTTTCAAATATCAAATAATATTATAACAAAAGATTCATGTTAATATTTAAGAAAATATCTGAGAAAAAATTTCTTGAAAACTGGTCATATTTTTGCCTTCTAAAGTGTACTAGTACCTTAAACGCTGAGATAATTTTAAATTTTTAAAACATTTATTTGCATTTACTATAAATACTTTTTGGTATAGGATTCGAACAATATATTCAATCTTATTATATTATTGGTAAATTACATTGAAAGTAAAAAAAAATTATCGAACTTTTATTATAGCTATGTGGAAAAAATCGAGAAAAAAATTGATATGAAAACAATAAGTTAATTATATTAAAATATTGAAATACGTGGCAAATTGTTTCAGAAGCTGAATACTTTTTTCATTCAGGTGTATGTTAATTTTCATGAGGTTTTTAAAAAATATTACTTACTATAAATTTCAACCTACTACTCTTTTCTTTCATTTTTCTGCGTAAGAGATTATTGGCAATCCAGTTGTCCCAAACACTGTGGCTCTGTGTGTAAGCTCTCATTCAATTCTATGCCCCGATAAGGCTTGGAAGTTCAATGGCCGTACCCCGAGTGTCTCTTACAATGGTAGCATTGGTCTCTCAGATTTCTTGTTTGTTTAGATATGAAACTATGTTTGGATATGTACTTTTGTACGTAAGTATTTTTATGAACATGACAAATTTCACTGGAAATCAATAACTTTCACTTTCGGGCCACACTTGGGAGCTTCGCGGGCCGAATGCGACCCATGGGCCGCGGGTTGAGTATAGCTGGTCTAGACCATTTAGCTAGCTCAGCCTTGAGTTCAAAAGAAATTTTTTTAAAATATTCAGACATGATCGTCTTCATAGCTTTGCTGGCGGGGTCGCGATTTTGATCAGGAATAATCTGAAGCATGCTGTTTTGCTCGACATTGGAGCTGATGTCATTTATTTATTTATTTATATGTATACACAGATAAGAAAATCCATTTTATAGAGGAAGATACGACAGTAAGTTGTTAAACTAAGCTAAAGCTAACTAAAGTAAATAGATCTTTAAAGTATGAACTACATAATATACACTAGATGTGAAATTAAAACAATATGAACAAAAAAGTATAATGATTCTAGTAAATTATAATAAAAAAAGAAAAAAGAAAGTGACAAAATTTTTTTTAGTAATAACCAAGTTCAAAAGGGGTCGCAAATACCACCACGCTAGCTGGAAATGAGCGTAACCACGTTTTTTATTCGAATAAATTTGCATTGAAAAAATCTAAGTGCTCCCAAAATACACTGCCCAAACGTTTCAACCTCTCCAACGGAGAAAACTGGCCATGATTGGTTTTATAAGTGTGCAAAATAAATAAAACGTTAGACCTCGTCATTCTCTGAGGAACTTTGAATGGTAATTCCTGTGAGATGTTGGGAGCATCCAACTTATTGTTTAAGATTTTATATAAAAATATGGCCTCATGGCAGGCTCTACGAACCTCAATGAATTTATTTTGGATTCTTTCTAGTGTTCTACAATGAGACTGGAAATAGGGGTTCCATACAATCGAAGAAAATTCCAATTCGCTACGAACTAAAGAAAAGTAAAGTTATTTTAAAGCGAATATATTATGAAAACGCCGAGAGTTACGAATCAAAAAGCCTAGCATTCTACGTGCATGAGCAGATATTTCATTGACATGTTCGTTAAACGACAAATTAGCGTCAAATTTCACTCCGAGGTCATTAACGGAAAAATAGGACTGAAGAGGCGTGTCATTAATAGTATATACGAATTGGTAATCGATTCTGTTACGTTTGAAAACAATATAATGGCACTTATTTATATTCAATTCCAGACTGTTATTCAAACAGTAATCATAAAAACTATTCAGATTGAACTGAATAGTTAACATATCTGAACTAGATGAAATGCTTTTGAAAATTTTACAGACATCAGCAAATACTAGAAATTCGACATTGTTAAATACTAAACTTATATCATTTATAAATAATAAAAATAAAAGCGGACCTAGATGAGAACCTTGGGGGACTCCCGAGTATTAGAAAAGTTTTTTTGAGTTATTATTGTCAATTTTCACTACAAGCTGACATAGTCACACAATCAATTGAACAATGGACCATGGAAACCAAAATTCGAAAGTTTCCTAAATAATAGCTCATGACTGATTTTGTGAAACGTTTCGGTAAAATCGGTGTATATCAAGTGCACCTGATGTGAGGACGCAAAGGTGTTGTAAATACAGCTCTGATAAGAAACAAGGTTCGTGCTAACAGATTTCCCACTACAAAAGCCATGTTGATTAGGTACGGTCTTAAAATTGAAGTTAAGTGATCAGTTACGAGGCTCTCAAATATTTTTTGGAATTGTGGATAAGAGACACATCAGACGATAATTACAAACCTCAGATTTATCACCAGACTTAAAAATTGGAATCACATAGCTACATTTGCATATTGATGGAAAGATACCATCTGACAGTGATTTATTGAAAATATGTAAGAGAGGAAAAGCCAAACTGCTTGCGCATTTTTTCAAAAACGTTGGAGGTATGCCGTCAGGCCCGGCGATTTTACTAACATCTAAAGCAAAAAGCTTTTTCACTACTAAATCGACATCAATAGTATAATCAAAAAGCTTAAAAGGTGAGTTAAAATACGGTGGATTATGGTACTAATAGAACCAATTACCAAAATAATGCTCGATGATGTTATTTTCCATTTCATTTCTGGATATTTTCCCGGTGGTATATAAATTAACAAACAAAAGTTTGTTTCGATTCAAAAATTGTTAAAAGGCAAAGCTTGGCTATCGAACAATATTTACTTGAAAACTTAACTTTTCATATATTGCCTATTTTTTATATTAGAAATAAATACTGACGCTATGTCTAGCATTTTCATGGGAGAATTGAAATATTTTTGGCTTCGATGCTAGCAAAGGGCTACCAACATGAGACGTTTTTGTTATTTCCGTATCAATAAATGCTTAAATAAACATTTAAAAATAAGTAAAGAAAACAAGTACAGCAGGCGTAAGAAGTACAACAGACATTTAGTCAGTGTACTATACACCAAATTCCACCTAAATTATTTAGTCCACCTGCTGTAAACAGCGTTAATCACAATACAACGATTTGTCGCAGTGGGCTGCAACAAACCGCTGTCAAAAAATTAGAATGCACTGTTTTGTATGGCAATGCCCACAATGCCGACGGCCGAATTTGTCGCAGCGTCAGAATTTGCCAAATTTCTAATTTTACCGCATCGCTAGCGGTGATACCTACCGTAGGTTGGCATCACCACTAGGTTGAATTAAGTCTGCTTGAATTAGGTTGAATGGTCTGGGGGAATAGACAAGCGATGGCTGATATATATTGTGATAAGCCAACCTAATCCTCGTACAACAGGATTTAGCAATGCAAAAACAAAAAAAAAAAAAAATGAATTTGGTTGGTGCCTTGGTTGCATTGACATCGACATTTTCGCTACATTGTGGTTCACCAAATTCAACTGCGGAATTCTACATAGAAGTACGCCTCCCCTTACGACAATGTCGCTGTTATGTGCTTACAGCATATTGCTGTAACTTTCGATGAAGTCATCGAAATTAAATTGGCTTAGGGTATTTTATTACTTAGGGTGTCCTTAAGTAGCTAGTGGGTAGAATACACACTCAAAATCTGCACAAATCCTCTACTGTTCTTCGAACATTCGTGTTTCTAGTGGTTTTGATGCGCTAGGATTTTTTATGTCTTGAAAGCGAACCGAACCCACAATATTGGAGAGAAGAGAGCTGAGAATGAGTTGCAAAAGCTCACAGCGTCACATCGTGATCGTTTTTCATACGAGATACCGGTGGCCCCTAAAACCGCATTTATATATTCGAGCCTTCGTTTGTTCCACACGTGTGTGAGGTGGACTTGGTTCATATTCGGCCGGAGGCCAGCAATCTGATTTGCTGATCGTTCGGATATGTAAATGTGGACTGAAACTTCAGTTACCAGCGACAGGGATTTGGCACTGCTACTCAAGAGCCACTCGGTGTCTTTTAGTCAGCTCTACGAAATGTTCAGTACCGAAAGGTGGATTCAATTTCTGAATTTTCTGTAGAATTCAAATTTAGTTGATAACAATCAGAACTAGGAGCCATAAATGTAATGTCTGAACGCTATTATACAATTGAATATTTAACAAGTCGTCGAGCCACAGGGCAATGGCTGGATGGCTTGAAAGGGGAGGAACTTATAAGTAGCGCTGCTCCCTTTGCTACTATAGTAGTAGATTTACTACTATTGTCCAGCCAACAAATTACTACAACTGCAACTAAAGCTGCTATTACTTGATTAACCGGCAGACGCAAAATAAATCTTTTCCGTTCATAAACAATAAATGAGTTCATATTAATTTTTCCACTTCTTTAGGAGAAGAGAAATATGTAATTGGCTTGTCCACACCAAATCAATCACAATGCAGCTGAGTCAAAGTCAATCAATTCAAATGTTCTATTATTTTTTTCTATCTAATTTTATCTATCTTTTCGTCAATTTTTTTACATTGTTTTACTTTAGTTTGTTTTGAAGCCCTATCACTCTTTAAGGTACTAGTACACTTTATAGATTTAAAAAAATCGATTTTTGAAAATGACCTCCTGAAATATTTTTTCGAAATTCGAAACTTTAATATGTAAATATTGACTTTGAGCGCATGCGCGTTTTCGGCCCGTTGTAGGCTTTCGAGCTGCTGTCGGCCGTGTAGGGTCTCTTTAATTCCCCTTCTCTAAAATACCGGTTTCTCCTACATAAATTATATTTGCGGCTTTCTTACATGTGCTCAGTGGTTATTTAGACTTCTATAAATCAGCTGCTTGCTATTGAAAAATGCCTCGGAAAGATCAATATCGTAAAGGCAGTAAAAGTTCGAAAATGAAAAAAAGCATATCTGCTAGAAGATCTCGCAAATATCAAGGCAGCCAACACAAATTGGAGTAAAACACTTCATTCACCGGTAAATCTGGAGGAATGGAAGTGCAGGGAATAACAAAGATTTTTAAAAATTCTATAAACCTGCATAACGCCAAATATGCCTATTATATAGGCGATGGCGATTCGAAGACCTTTTCAAGTATTTCAAATGCCAAATCATATGGAAATTTTGTAATTCAAAAACTTGGAAAACGAATGTTTCAGCATCTAAAAAAGGCAAAAAAAATACCTTAACCGAACTGCGTAAGCTTAGAAAAGCCGAGGAAAAAAAGAACAGCAAAAAAGGGAAAAAGGAGAAAATAAATCGACGTCAACAAGAAGACGTAAGAGGAGCAAACTAGAAAATGAACAGCCTGCGCCTCCAAAAACTACAGATTTAACCGGTAAAATTATGAAAAAAATGTCGACCAACTACTCCTTAGCTATTCAGCGAAATCCAAATTCCTCTGTCGACATGAAAAATGAAATATGGGCCGGATTTTATCATTTAATTTCAAACGATCCAGAGTAGTGCAAATATCTAAAAGCGCAAGCAGATAACGTTCCTTATAAACATAAACCGGCTCTAAGTCCAGAGGTGCAGGGTTACGTAAAACCTGTGTTCGAAAAGCTAACGGATGAAAAATTGTTAATACGTTGCTTAGAAAAAATACACAGAACAACAATGAGTGTTATAATAAAACACTGTGGGCAATTGTTCCTAAGCATACATTCGTTGGAAAGGATGTCGTCGAATTGGGAGTCCAAATTTCACTCTCCATATTCAACGAAGGAAGAATGACATTATTGGAAATTATGGAATTAATGGGCTGCACCATTGGATCAGCTTCTTATGAATATTGCAATGGCCGAGAAAGCCAGCCATTAATGGGCTGCACCATTGGATCAGCTTCAAAGAATTGCAATGGCCGAGAAAGCCAGCAAAGATGCAACAAAGGAAGGGCGTTTAGCGAGAATAGGAGCTGAACAACAGGAAGAGCAGGCTTTTATTGATGATGGCGTACTATTTTATGGTCCAGCCATAGCAGATTAACCAACTGTAAATGCTTAAATTCGATTTTTCAAAACTTCTAAATAAAGAAAATGAAAAAAAAACAACTTTAAACACGTTTTTCTCGAAACAAGGTTTTTTAAAACGGCGTACAGATAATCTCCGGATTCACTGAACCAATTTTTAAAAACTTTAGTGCGTTTCATTTGTTAGAGTATCTTGCATCGTAATATACCAGAATATGACAAAGAAAATCAAAAACAAATTTTTGGCGTTAAAAAAACTAGGAAAAAAGGTTCGATTTTTGACATTTTTTTTTCACAAGTCCGCCAATTCTTTTTTGACTTTTGGTTTTTAAAAACCGTGGTAAATTACGATGTAAGAGACTTTAGTTTTTAAAACCCTGTTGAAATTTTTTATTTCATTCTTACCAATCCATAGATTATCTGTCCGCCGTGGAGTAACGATTTTTTTCAGAACATAATTTCAGCGCCCTTTATAAAAGGGAAAAATAAATAATCAAATAACGAAAAATTGTTTTTGTATTTTTCAAATATCAAATAATATTATAACAAAAGATTCATGTTAATATTTAAGAAAATATCTGAGAAAAAATTTCTTGAAAACTGGTCATATTTTTGCCTTCTAAAGTGTACTAGTACCTTAAACGCTGAGATAATTTTAAATTTTTAAAACATTTATTTGCATTTACTATAAATACTTTTTGGTATAGGATTCGAACAATATATTCAATCTTATTATATTATTGGTAAATTACATTGAAAGTAAAAAAAAATTATCGAACTTTTATTATAGCTATGTGGAAAAAATCGAGAAAAAAATTGATATGAAAACAATAAGTTAATTATATTAAAATATTGAAATACGTGGCAAATTGTTTCAGAAGCTGAATACTTTTTTCATTCAGGTGTATGTTAATTTTCATGAGGTTTTTAAAAAATATTACTTACTATAAATTTCAACCTACTACTCTTTTCTTTCATTTTTCTGCGTAAGAGATTATTGGCAATCCAGTTGTCCCAAACACTGTGGCTCTGTGTGTAAGCTCTCATTCAATTCTATGCCCCGATAAGGCTTGGAAGTTCAATGGCCGTACCCCGAGTGTCTCTTACAATGGTAGCATTGGTCTCTCAGATTTCTTGTTTGTTTAGATATGAAACTATGTTTGGATATGTACTTTTGTACGTAAGTATTTTTATGAACATGACAAATTTCACTGGAAATCAATAACTTTCACTTTCGGGCCACACTTGGGAGCTTCGCGGGCCGAATGCGACCCACGGGCCGCGGGTTGAGTATAGCTGGTCTAGACCATTTAGCTAGCTCAGCCTTGAGTTCAAAAGAAATTTTTTTAAAATATTCAGACATGATCGTCTTCATAGCTTTGCTGGCGGGGTCGCGATTTTGATCAGGAATAATCTGAAGCATGCTGTTTTGCTCGACATTGGAGCTGATGTCATTTATTTATTTATTTATATGTATACACAGATAAGAAAATCCATTTTATAGAGGAAGATACGACAGTAAGTTGTTAAACTAAGCTAAAGCTAACTAAAGTAAATAGATCTTTAAAGTATGAACTACATAATATACACTAGATGTGAAATTAAAACAATATGAACAAAAAAGTATAATGATTCTAGTAAATTATAATAAAAAAAGAAAAAAGAAAGTGACAAAATTTTTTTTTAGTAATAACCAAGTTCAAAAGGGGTCGCAAATACCACCACGCTAGCTGGAAATGAGCGTAACCACGTTTTTTATTCGAACAAATTTGCATTGAAAAAATCTAAGTGCTCCCAAAATACACTGCCCAAACGTTTCAACCTCTCCAACGGAGAAAACTGGCCATGATTGGTTTTATAAGTGTGCAAAATAAATAAAACGTTAGACCTCGTCATTCTCTGAGGAACTTTGAATGGTAATTCCTGTGAGATGTTGGGAGCATCCAACTTATTGTTTAAGATTTTATATAAAAATATGGCCTCATGGCAGGCTCTACGAACCTCAATGAATTTATTTTGGATTCTTTCTAGTGTTCTACAATGAGACTGGAAATAGGGGTTCCATACAATCGAAGAAAATTCCAATTCGCTACGAACTAAAGAAAAGTAAAGTTATTTTAAAGCGAATATATTATGAAAACGCCGAGAGTTACGAATCAAAAAGCCTAGCATTCTACGTGCATGAGCAGATATTTCATTGACATGTTCGTTAAACGACAAATTAGCGTCAAATTTCACTCCGAGGTCATTAACGGAAAAATAGGACTGAAGAGGCGTGTCATTAATAGTATATACGAATTGGTAATCGATTCTGTTACGTTTGAAAACAATATAATGGCACTTATTTATATTCAATTCCAGACTGTTATTCAAACAGTAATCATAAAAACTATTCAGATTGAACTGAATAGTTAACATATCTGAACTAGATGAAATGCTTTTGAAAATTTTACAGACATCAGCAAATAATAGAAATTCGACATTGTTAAATACTAAACTTATATCATTTATAAATAATAAAAATAAAAGCGGACCTAGATGAGAACCTTGGGGGACTCCCGAGTATTAGAAAAGTTTTTTTGAGTTATTATTGTCAATTTTCACTACAAGCTGACATAGTCACACAATCAATTGAACAATGGACCATGGAAACCAAAATTCGAAAGTTTCCTAAATAATAGCTCATGACTGATTTTGTGAAACGTTTCGGTAAAATCGGTGTATATCAAGTGCACCTGATGTGAGGACGCAAAGGTGTTGTAAATACAGCTCTGATAAGAAACAAGGTTCGTGCTAACAGATTTCCCACTACAAAAGCCATGTTGATTAGGTACGGTCTTAAAATTGAAGTTAAGTGATCAGTTACGAGGCTCTCAAATATTTTTTGGAATTGTGGATAAGAGACACATCAGACGATAATTACAAACCTCAGATTTATCACCAGACTTAAAGATTGGAATCACATAGCTACATTTGCATATTGATGGAAAGATACCATCTGACAGTGATTTATTGAAAATATGTAAGAGAGGAAAAGCCAAACTGCTTGCGCATTTTTTCAAAAACGTTGGAGGTATGCCGTCAGGCCCGGCGATTTTACTAACATCTAAAGCAAAAAGCTTTTTCACTACTAAATCGACATCAATAGTATAATCAAAAAGCTTAAAAGGTGAGTTAAAATACGGTGGATTATGGTACTAATAGAACCAATTACCAAAATAATGCTCGATGATGTTATTTTCCATTTCATTTCTGGATATTTTCCCGGTGGTATATAAATTAACAAACAAAAGTTTGTTTCGATTCAAAAATTGTTAAAAGGCAAAGCTTGGCTATCGAACAATATTTACTTGAAAACTTAACTTTTCATATATTGCCTATTTTTTATATTAGAAATAAATACTGACGCTATGTCTAGCATTTTCATGGGAGAATTGAAATATTTTTGGCTTCGATGCTAGCAAAGGGCTACCAACATGAGACGTTTTTGTTATTTCCGTATCAATAAATGCTTAAATAAACATTTAAAAATAAGTAAAGAAAACAAGTACAGCAGGCGTAAGAAGTACAACAGACATTTAGTCAGTGTACTATACACCAAATTCCACCTAAATTATTTAGTCCACCTGCTGTAAACAGCGTTAATCACAATACAACGATTTGTCGCAGTGGGCTGCAACAAACCGCTGTCAAAAAATTAGAATGCACTGTTTTGTATGGCAATGCCCACAATGCCGACGGCCGAATTTGTCGCAGCGTCAGAATTTGCCAAATTTCTAATTTTACCGCATCGCTAGCGGTGATACCTACCGTAGGTTGGCATCACCACTAGGTTGAATTAAGTCTGCTTGAATTAGGTTGAATGGTCTGGGGGAATAGACAAGCGATGGCTGATATATATTGTGATAAGCCAACCTAATCCTCGTACAACAGGATTTAGCAATGCAAACACAAAAAAAAAAAAAAATGAATTTGGTTGGTGCCTTGGTTGCATTGACATCGACATTTTCGCTACATTGTGGTTCACCAAATTCAACTGCGGAATTCTACATAGAAGTACGCCTCCCCTTACGACAATGTCGCTGTTATGTGCTTACAGCATATTGCTGTAACTTTCGATGAAGTCATCGAAATTAAATTGGCTTAGGGTATTTTATTACTTAGGGTGTCCTTAAGTAGCTAGTGGGTAGAATACACACTCAAAATCTGCACAAATCCTCTACTGTTCTTCGAACATTCGTGTTTCTAGCGGTTTTGATGCGCTAGGATTTTTTATGTCTTGAAAGCGAACCGAACCCACAATATTGGAGAGAAGAGAGCTGAGAATGAGTTGCAAAAGCTCACAGCGTCACATCGTGATCGTTTTTCATACGAGATACCGGTGGCCCCTAAAACCGCATTTATATATTCGAGCCTTCGTTTGTTCCACACGTGTGTGAGGTGGACTTGGTTCATATTCGGCCGGAGGCCAGCAATCTGATTTGCTGATCGTTCGGATATGTAAATGTGGACTGAAACTTCAGTTACCAGCGACAGGGATTTGGCACTGCTACTCAAGAGCCACTCGGTGTCTTTTAGTCAGCTCTACGAAATGTTCAGTACCGAAAGGTGGATTCAATTTCTGAATTTTCTGTAGAATTCAAATTTAGTTGATAACAATGAGAACTAGGAGCCATAAATGTAATGTCTGAACGCTATTATACAATTGAATATTTAACAAGTCGTCGAGCCACAGGGCAATGGCTGGATGGCTTGAAAGGGGAGGAACTTATAAGTAGCGCTGCTCCCTTTGCTACTATAGTAGTAGATTTACTACTATTGTCCAGCCAACAAATTACTACAACTGCAACTAAAGCTGCTATTACTTGATTAACCGGCAGACGCAAAATAAATCTTTTCCGTTCATAAACAATAAATGAGTTCATATTAATTTTTCCACTTCTTTAGAAGAAGAGAAATATGTAATTGGCTTGTCCACACCAAATCAATCACAATGCAGCTGAGTCAAAGTCAATCAATTCAAATGTTCTATTATTTTTTTCTATCTAATTTTATCTATCTTTTCGTCAATTTTTTTACATTGTTTTACTTTAGTTTGTTTTGAAGCCCTATCACTCTTTAAGGTACTAGTACACTTTATAGATTTAAAAAAATCGATTTTTGAAAATGACCTCCTGAAATATTTTTTCGAAATTCGAAACTTTAATATGTAAATATTGACTTTGAGCGCATGCGCGTTTTCGGCCCGTTGTAGGCTTTCAAGCTGCTGTCGGCCGTGTAGGGTCTCTTTAATTCCCCTTCTCTAAAATACCGGTTTCTCCTACATAAATTATATTTGCGGCTTTCTTACATGTGCTCAGTGGTTATTTAGACTTCTATAAATCAGCTGCTTGCTATTGAAAAATGCCTCGGAAAGATCAATATCGTAAAGGCAGTAAAAGTTCGAAAATGAAAAAAAGCATATCTGCTAGAAGATCTTGCAAATATCAAGGCAGCCAACACAAATTGGAGTAAAACACTTCATTCACCGGTAAATCTGGAGGAATGGAAGTGCAGGGAATAACAAAGATTTTTATAAATTCTATAAACCTGCATAACGCCAAATATGCCTATTATATAGGCGATGGCGATTCGAAGACCTTTTCAAGTATTTCAAATGCCAAATCATATGGAAATTTTGTAATTCAAAAACTTGGAAAACGAATGTTTCAGCATCTAAAAAAGGCAAAAAAAATACCTTAACCGAACTGCGTAAGCTTAGAAAAGCCGAGGAAAAAAAGAACAGCAAAAAAGGGAAAAAGGAGAAAATAAATCGACGTCAACAAGAAGACGTAAGAGGAGCAAACTAGAAAATGAACAGCCTGCGCCTCCAAAAACTACAGATTTAACCGGTAAAATTATGAAAAAAATGTCGACCAACTACTCCTTAGCTATTCAGCGAAATCCAAATTCCTCTGTCGACATGAAAAATGAAATATGGGCCGGATTTTATCATTTAATTTCAAACGATCCAGAGTAGTGCAAATATCTAAAAGCGCAAGCAGATAACGTTCCTTATAAACATAAACCGGCTCTAAGTCCAGAGGTGCAGGGTTACGTAAAACCTGTGTTCGAAAAGCTAACGGATGAAAAATTATTAATACGTTGCTTAGAAAAAATACACAGAACAACAATGAGTGTTATAATAAAACACTGTGGGCAATTGTTCCTAAGCATACATTCGTTGGAAAGGATGTCGTCGAATTGGGAGTCCAAATTTCACTCTCCATATTCAACGAAGGAAGAATGACATTATTGGAAATTATGGAATTAATGGGCTGCACCATTGGATCAGCTTCTTATGAATATGCGCGGTCGAAGGCCGCGCAAAGAATTGCAATGGCCGAGAAAGCCAGCAAAGATGCAACAAAGGAAGGGCGTTTAGCGAGAATAGGAGCTGAACAACAGGAAGAGCAGGCTTTTATTGATGATGGCGTACTATTTTATGGTCCAGCCATAGCAGATTAACCGATTGTAAATGCTTAAATTCGATTTTTCAAAACTTCTAAATAAAGAAAATGAAAAAAAACAACTCTAAACACGTTTTTCTCGAAACAAGGTTTTTTAAAACGGCGTACATATAATCTCCGGATTCACTGAACCAATTTTTAAAAACTTTAGTGCGTTTTATTTGTTAGAGTATCTTACATCGTAATATACCAGAATATGACAAAGAAAATCAAAAACAAATTTTTGGCGTTAAAAAAACTAGGAAAAAAGGTTCGATTTTTGACATTTTTTTTTTCACAAGTCCGCCAATTCTTTTTTGACTTTTGGTTTTTAAAAACCGTGGTAAATTACTATGTAAGAGACTTTAGTTTTTAAAACCCTGTTGAAATTTTTCATTTCATTCTTACCAATCCATAGATTATCTGTCCGCCGTGGAGTAACGATTTTTTTCAGAACATAATTTCAGCGCCCTTTATAAAAGGGAAAAATAAATAATCAAATAACGAAAAATTGTTTTTGTATTTTTCAAATATCAAATAATATTATAACAAAAGATTCATGTTAATATTTAAGAAAATATCTGAGAAAAAATTTCTTGAAAACTGGTCATATTTTTGCCTTCTAAAGTGTACTAGTACCTTAAACGCTGAGATAATTTTAAATTTTTAAAACATTTATTTGCATTTACTATAAATACTTTTTGGTATAGGATTCGAACAATATATTCAATCTTATTATATTATTGGTAAATTACATTGAAAGTAAAAAAAAATTATCGAACTTTTATTATAGCTATGTGGAAAAAATCGAGAAAAAAATTGATATGAAAACAATAAGTTAATTATATTAAAATATTGAAATACGTGGCAAATTGTTTCAGAAGCTGAATACTTTTTTCATTCAGGTGTATGTTAATTTTCATGAGGTTTTTAAAAAATATTACTTACTATAAATTTCAACCTACTACTCTTTTCTTTCATTTTTCTGCGTAAGAGATTATTGGCAATCCAGTTGTCCCAGACACTGTGGCTCTGTGTGTAAGCTCTCATTCAATTCTATGCCCCGATAAGGCTTGGAAGTTCAATGGCCGTACCCCGAGTGTCTCTTACAATGGTAGCATTGGTCTCTCAGATTTCTTGTTTGTTTAGATATGAAACTATGTTTGGATATGTACTTTTGTACGTAAGTATTTTTATGAACATGACAAATTTCACTGGAAATCAATAACTTTCACTTTCGGGCCACACTTGGGAGCTTCGCGGGCCGAATGCGACCCACGGGCCGCGGGTTGAGTATAGCTGGTCTAGACCATTTAGCTAGCTCAGCCTTGAGTTCAAAAGAAATTTTTTTAAAATATTCAGACATGATCGTCTTCATAGCTTTGCTGGCGGGGTCGCGATTTTGATCAGGAATAATCTGAAGCATGCTGTTTTGCTCGACATTGGAGCTGATGTCATTTATTTATTTATTTATATGTATACACAGATAAGAAAATCCATTTTATAGAGGAAGATACGACAGTAAGTTGTTAAACTAAGCTAAAGCTAACTAAAGTAAATAGATCTTTAAAGTATGAACTACATAATATACACTAGATGTGAAATTAAAACAATATGAACAAAAAAGTATAATGATTCTAGTAAATTATAATAAAAAAAGAAAATAGAAAGTGACAAAATTTTTTTTAGTAATAACCAAGTTCAAAAGGGGTCGCAAATACCACCACGCTAGCTGGAAATGAGCGTAACCACGTTTTTTATTCGAACAAATTTGCATTGAAAAAATCTAAGTGCTCCCAAAATACATTGCCCAAACGTTTCAACCTCTCCAACGGAGAAAACTGGCCATGATTGGTTTTATAAGTGTGCAAAATAAATAAAACGTTAGACCTCGTCATTCTCTGAGGAACTTTGAATGGTAATTCCTGTAAGATGTTGGGAGCATCCAACTTATTGTTTAAGATTTTATATAAAAATATGGCCTCATGGCAGGCTCTACGAACCTCAAGGAATTTATTTTGGATTCTTTCTAGTGTTCTACAATGAGACTGGAAATAGGGGTTCCATACAATCGAAGAAAATTCCAATTCGCTACGAACTAAAGAAAAGTAAAGTTATTTTAAAGCGAATATATTATGAAAACGCCGAGAGTTACGAATGAAAATGCCTAGCATTCTACGTGCATGAGCAGATATTTCATTGACATGTTCGTTAAACGACAAATTAGCGTCAAATTTCACTCCGAGGTCATTAACGGAAAAATAGGACTGAAGAGGCGTGTCATTAATAGTATATACGAATTGGTAATCGATTCTGTTACGTTTGAAAACAATATAATGGCACTTATTTATATTCAATTCCAGACTGTTATTCAAACAGTAATCATAAAAACTATTCAGATTGAACTGAATAGTTAACATATCTGAACTAGATGAAATGCTTTTGAAAATTTTACAGACATCAGCAAATAATAGAAATTCGACATTGTTAAATACTAAACTTATATCATTTATAAATAATAAAAATAAAAGCGGACCTAGATGAGAACCTTGGGGGACTCCCGAGTATTAGAAAAGTTTTTTTGAGTTATTATTGTCAATTTTCACTACAAGCTGACATAGTCACACAATCAATTGAACAATGGACCATGGAAACCAAAATTCGAAAGTTTCCTAAATAATAGCTCATGACTGATTTTGTGAAACGTTTCGGTAAAATCGGTGTATATCAAGTGCACCTGATGTGAGGACGCAAAGGTGTTGTAAATACAGCTCTGATAAGAAACAAGGTTCGTGCTAACAGATTTCCCACTACAAAAGCCATGTTGATTAGGTACGGTCTTAAAATTGAAGTTAAGTGATCAGTTACGAGGCTCTCAAATATTTTTTGGAATTGTGGATAAGAGACACATCAGACGATAATTACAAACCTCAGATTTATCACCAGACTTAAAAATTGGAATCACATAGCTACATTTGCATATTGATGGAAAGATACCATCTGACAGTGATTTATTGAAAATATGTAAGAGAGGAAAAGCCAAACTGCTTGCGCATTTTTTCAAAAACGTTGGAGGTATGCCGTCAGGCCCGGCGCTTTTACTAACATCTAAAGCAAAAAGCTTTTTCACTACTAAATCGACATCAATAGTATAATCAAAAAGCTTAAAAGGTGAGTTAAAATACGGTGGATTATGGTACTAATAGAACCAATTACCAAAATAATGCTCGATGATGTTATTTTCCATTTCATTTCTGGATATTTTCCCGGTGGTATATAAATTAACAAACAAAAGTTTGTTTCGATTCAAAAATTGTTATAAGGCAAAGCTTGGCTATCGATCAATATTTACTTGAAAACTTAACTTTTCATATGTTGCCTATTTTTTATATTAGAAATAAATACTGACGCTATGTCTAGCATTTTCATGGGAGAATTGAAATATTTTTTGGCTTCGATGCTAGCAAAGGGCTACCAACATGAGACGTTTTTGTTATTTCCGTATCAATAAATGCTTAAATAAACATTTAAAAATAAGTAAAGAAAACAAGTACAGCTAGCGTATGAAGTACAACAGACATTTAGTCAGCGAACTATACACCAAATTCCACCTAAATTATTTAGTCCACCTGCTGTAAACAGCGTTAATCACAATACAACGATTTGTCGCAGTGGGCTGCAACAAACCGCTGTCAAAAAATTAGAATGCACTGTTTTGTATGGCAATGCCCAGAATGCCGACGGCCGAATTTGTCGCAGCGTCAGAATTTGCCAAATTTCTAATTTTAACGCATCGCTAGCGGTGATACCTACCGTAGGTTGGCATCACCACTAGGTTGAATTAAGTTTGCTTGAATTAGGTTGAATGGTCTGGGGGAATAGACAAGCGATGGCTGATATGTATTGTGATAAGCCAACCTAATCCTCGTACAACAGGATTTAGCAATGCAAAAACAAAAAAAAAATGAATTTGGTTGGTGCCTTGGTTGCATTGACATCGACATTTTCGCTACATTGTGGTTCACCAAATTCAACTGCGGAATTCTACATAGAAGTACGCCTCCCCTTACGACAATGTCGCTGTTATGTGCTTACAGCATATTGCTGTAACTTTCGATGAAGTCATCGAAATTAAATTGGCTTAGGGTATTTTATTACTTAGGGTGTCCTTAAGTAGCTAGTGGGTAGAATACACACTCAAAATCTGCACAAATCCTCTACTGTTCTTCGAACATTCGTGTTTCTAGCGGTTTTGATGCGCTAGGATTTTTTATGTCTTGAAAGCGAACCGAACCCACAATATTGGAGAGAAGAGAGCTGAGAATGAGTTGCAAAAGCTCACAGCGTCACATCGTGATCGTTTTTCATACGAGATACCGGTGGCCCCTAAAACCGCATTTATATATTCGAGCCTTCGTTTGTTCCACACGTGTGTGAGGTGGACTTGGTTCATATTCGGCCGGAGGCCAGCAATCTGATTTGCTGATCGTTCGGATATGTAAATGTGGACTGAAACTTCAGTTACCAGCGACAGGGATTTGGCACTGCTACTCAAGAGCCACTCGGTGTCTTTTAGTCAGCTCTACGAAATGTTCAGTACCGAAAGGTGGATTCAATTTCTGAATTTTCTGTAGAATTCAAATTTAGTTGATAACAATGAGAACTAGGAGCCATAAATGTAATGTCTGAACGCTATTATACAATTGAATATTTAACAAGTCGTCGAGCCACAGGGCAATGGCTGGATGGCTTGAAAGGGGAGGAACTTATAAGTAGCGCTGCTCCCTTTGCTACTATAGTAGTAGATTTACTACTATTGTCCAGCCAACAAATTACTACAACTGCAACTAAAGCTGCTATTACTTGATTAACCGGCAGACGCAAAATAAATCTTTTCCGTTCATAAACAATAAATGAGTTCATATTAATTTTTCCACTTCTTTAGAAGAAGGGAAATATGTAATTGGCTTGTCCACACCAAATCAATCACAATGCAGCTGAGTCAAAGTCAATCAATTCAAATGTTCTATTATTTTTTTCTATCTAATTTTATCTATCTTTTCGTCAATTTTTTTACATTGTTTTACTTTAGTTTGTTTTGAAGCCCTATCACTCTTTAAGGTACTAGTACACTTTATAGATTTAAAAAAATCGATTTTTGAAAATGACCTCCTGAAATATTTTTTCGAAATTCGAAACTTTAATATGTAAATATTGACTTTGAGCGCATGCGCGTTTTCGGCCCGTTGTAGGCTTTCGAGCTGCTGTCGGCCGTGTAGGGTCTCGTTAATTCCCCTTCTCTAAAATACCGGTTTCTCCTACATAAATTATATTTGCGGCTTTCTTACATGTGCTCAGTGGTTATTTAGACTTCTATAAATCAGCTGCTTGCTATTGAAAAATGCCTCGGAAAGATCAATATCGTAAAGGCAGTAAAAGTTCGAAAATGAAAAAAAGCATATCTGCTAGAAGATCTTGCAAATATCAAGGCAGCCAACACAAATTGGAGTAAAACACTTCATTCACCGGTAAATCTGGAGGAATGGAAGTGCAGGGAATAACAAAATTTTTAAAAATTCTATAAACCTGCATAACGCCAAATATGCCTATTATATAGGCGATGGCGATTCGAAGACCTTTTCAAGTATTTCAAATGCCAAATCAAATGGAAATTTTGTAATTCAAAAACTTGGAAAACGAATGTTTCAGCATCTAAAAAAGGCAAAAAAATACCTTAACCGAACTGCGTAAGCTTAGAAAAGCCGAGGAAAAAAAGAACAGCAAAAATGGGAAAAAGGAGAAAATAAATCGACGTCAACAAGAAGACGTAAGAGGAGCAAACTAGAAAATGAACAGCCTGCGCCTCCAAAAACTACAGATTAAACCGGTAAAATTATGAAAAAAATGTCCTTAGCTATTCAGCGAAATCCAAATTCCTCTGTCGACATGAAAAATGAAATATGGGCCGGATTTTATCATTTAATTTCAAACGATCCAGAGTAGTGCAAATATCTAAAAGCGCAAGCAGATAACGTTCCTTATAAACATAAACCGGCTCTAAGTCCAGAGGTGCAGGGTTACGTAAAACCTGTGTTCGAAGAGCTAACGGATGAAAAATTATTAATACGTTGCTTAGAAAAAATACACAGAACAACAATGAGTGTTATAATAAAACACTGTGGGCAATTGTTCCTAAGCATACATTCGTTGGAAAGGATGTCGTCGAATTGGGAGTCCAAATTTCACTCTCCATATTCAACGAAGGAAGAATGACATTATTGGAAATTATGGAATTAATGGGCTGCACCATTGGATCAGCTTCTTATGAATATGCGCGGTCGAAGGCCGCGCAAAGAATTGCAATGGCCGAGAAAGCCAGCAAAGATGCAACAAAGGAAGGGCGTTTAGCGAGAATAGGAGCTGAACAACAGGAAGAGCAGGCTTTTATTGATGATGGCGTACTATTTTATGGTCCAGCCATAGCAGATTAACCGATTGTAAATGCTTAAATTCGATTTTTCAAAACTTCTAAATAAAGAAAATGAAAAAAAAACAACTTTAAACACGTTTTTCTCGAAACAAGGTTTTTTAAAACGGCGTACAGATAATCTCCGGATTCACTGAACCAATTTTTAAAAACTTTAGTGCGTTTCATTTGTTAGAGTATCTTGCATCGTAATATACCAGAATATGACAAAGAAAATCAAAAACAAATTTTTGGCGTTAAAAAAACTAGGAAAAAAGGTTCGATTTTTGACATTTTTTTTCACAAGTCCGCCAATTCTTTTTTGACTTTTGGTTTTTAAAAGCCGTGGTAAATTACGATGTAAGAGACTTTAGTTTTTAAAACCCTGTTGAAATTTTTTATTGCTTTCTTACCAATCCATAGATTATCTGTCCGCCGTGGAGTAACGATTTTTTTCAGAACATAATTTCAGCGCCCTTTATAAAAGGGAAAAATAAATAATCAAATAACGAAAAATTGTTTTTGTATTTTTCAAATATCAAATAATATTATAACAAAAGATTCATGTTAATATTTAAGAAAATATCTGAGAAAAAATTTCTTGAAAACTGGTCATATTTTTGCCTTCTAAAGTGTACTAGTACCTTAAACGCTGAGATAATTTTAAATTTTTAAAACATTTATTTGCATTTACTATAAATACTTTTTGGTATAGGATTCGAACAATATATTCAATCTTATTATATTATTGGTAAATTACATTGAAAGTAAAAAAAAATTATCGAACTTTTATTATAGCTATGTGGAAAAAATCGAGAAAAAAATTGATATGAAAACAATAAGTTAATTATATTAAAATATTGAAATACGTGGCAAATTGTTTCAGAAGCTGAATACTTTTTTTATTCAGGTGTATGTTAGTTTTCATGAGGTTTTTAAAAAATATTACTTACTATAAATTTCAACCTACTACTCTTTTCTTTCATTTTTCTGCGTAAGAGATTATTGGCAATCCAGTTGTCCCAAACACTGTGGCTCTGTGTGTAAGCTCTCATTCAATTCTATGCCCCGATAAGGCTTGGAAGTTCAATGGCCGTACCCCGAGTGTCTCTTACAATGGTAGCATTGGTCTCTCAGATTTCTTGTTTGTTTAGATATGAAACTATGTTTGGATATGTACTTTTGTACGTAAGTATATTTATGAACATGACAAATTTCACTGGAAATCAATAACTTTCACTTTCGGGCCACACTTGGGAGCTTCGCGGGCCGAATGCGACCCACGGGCCGCGGGTTGAGTATAGCTGGTCTAGACCATTTAGCTAGCTCAGCCTTGAGTTCAAAAGAAATTTTTTTAAAATATTCAGACATGATCGTCTTCATAGCTTTGCTGGCGGGGTCGCGATTTTGATCAGGAATAATCTGAAGCATGCTGTTTTGCTCGACATTGGAGCTGATGTCATTTATTTATTTATTTATATGTATACACAGATAAGAAAATCCATTTTATAGAGGAAGATACGACAGTAAGTTGTTAAACTAAGCTAAAGCTAACTAAAGTAAATAGATCTTTAAAGTATGAACTACATAATATACACTAGATGTGAAATTAAAACAATATGAACAAAAAAGTATAATGATTCTAGTAAATTATAATAAAAAAAGAAAAAAGAAAGTGACAAAATTTTTTTTAGTAATAACCAAGTTCAAAAGGGGTCGCAAATACCACCACGCTAGCTGGAAATGAGCGTAACCACGTTTTTTATTCGAACAAATTTGCATTGAAAAAATCTAAGTGCTCCCAAAATACACTGCCCAAACGTTTCAACCTCTCCAACGGAGAAAACTGGCCATGATTGGTTTTATAAGTGTGCAAAATAAATAAAACGTTAGACCTCGTCATTCTCTGAGGAACTTTGAATGGTAATTCCTGTGAGATGTTGGGAGCATCCAACTTATTGTTTAAGATTTTATATAAAAATATGGCCTCATGGCAGGCTCTACGAACCTCAATGAATTTATTTTGGATTCTTTCTAGTGTTCTACAATGAGACTGGAAATAGGGGTTCCATACAATCGAAGAAAATTCCAATTCGCTACGAACTAAAGAAAAGTAAAGTTATTTTAAAGCGAATATATTATGAAAACGCCGAGAGTTACGAATCAAAAAGCCTAGCATTCTACGTGCATGAGCAGATATTTCATTGACATGTTCGTTAAACGACAAATTAGCGTCAAATTTCACTCCGAGGTCATTAACGGAAAAATAGGACTGAAGAGGCGTGTCATTAATAGTATATACGAATTGGTAATCGATTCTGTTACGTTTGAAAACAATATAATGGCACTTATTTATATTCAATTCCAGACTGTTATTCAAACAGTAATCATAAAAACTATTCAGATTGAACTGAATAGTTAACATATCTGAACTAGATGAAATGCTTTTGAAAATTTTACAGACATCAGCAAATAATAGAAATTCGACATTGTTAAATACTAAACTTATATCATTTATAAATAATAAAAATAAAAGCGGACCTAGATGAGAACCTTGGGGGACTCCCGAGTATTAGAAAAGTTTTTTTGAGTTATTATTGTCAATTTTCACTACAAGCTGACATAGTCACACAATCAATTGAACAATGGACCATGGAAACCAAAATTCGAAAGTTTCCTAAATAATAGCTCATGACTGATTTTGTGAAACGTTTCGGTAAAATCGGTGTATATCAAGTGCACCTGATGTGAGGACGCAAAGGTGTTGTAAATACAGCTCTGATAAGAAACAAGGTTCGTGCTAACAGATTTCCCACTACAAAAGCCATGTTGATTAGGTACGGTCTTAAAATTGAAGTTAAGTGATCAGTTACGAGGCTCTCAAATATTTTTTGGAATTGTGGATAAGAGACACATCAGACGATAATTACAAACCTCAGATTTATCACCAGACTTAAAAATTGGAATCACATAGCTACATTTGCATATTGATGGAAAGATTGGATCAGCTTCTTCTTATGAATATGCGCGGTCGAAGGCCGCGCAAAGAATTGCAATGGCCGAGAAAGCCAGCAAAGATGCAACAAAAGAAGGGCGTTTAGCGAGAATAGGAGCTGAACAACAGGAAGAGCAGGCTTTTATTGATGATGGCGTACTATTTTATGGTCCAGCCATAGCAGATTAATCGATTGTAAATGCTTAAATTCGACTTTTCAAAACTTCTAAATAAAGAAAATGAAAAAAAAACAACTCTAAACACGTTTTTCTCGAAACAAGGTTTTTTAAAACGGCGTACATATAATCTCCGGATTCACTGAACCAATTTTTAAAAACTTTAGTGCGTTTTATTTGTTAGAGTATCTTACATCGTAATATACCAGAATATGACAAAGAAAATCAAAAACAAATTTTTGGCGTTAAAAAAACTAGGAAAAAAGGTTCGATTTTTGACATTTTTTTTTCACAAGTCCGCCAATTCTTTTTTGACTTTTGGTTTTTAAAAACCGTGGTAAATTACGATGTAAGAGACTTTAGTTTTTAAAACCCTGTTGAAATTTTTCATTTCATTCTTACCAATCCATAGATTATCTGTCCGCCGTGGAGTAACGATTTTTTTCAGAACATAATTTCAGCGCCCTTTATAAAAGGGAAAAATAAATAATCAAATAACGAAAAATTGTTTTTGTATTTTTCAAATATCAAATAATATTATAACAAAAGATTCATGTTAATATTTAAGAAAATATCTGAGAAAAAATTTCTTGAAAACTGGTCATATTTTTGCCTTCTAAAGTGTACTAGTACCTTAAACGCTGAGATAATTTTAAATTTTTAAAACATTTATTTGCATTTACTATAAATACTTTTTGGTATAGGATTCGAACAATATATTCAATCTTATTATATTATTGGTAAATTACATTGAAAGTAAAAAAAAATTATCGAACTTTTATTATAGCTATGTGGAAAAAATCGAGAAAAAAATTGATATGAAAACAATAAGTTAATTATATTAAAATATTGAAATACGTGGCAAATTGTTTCAGAAGCTGAATACTTTTTTCATTCAGGTGTATGTTAATTTTCATGAGGTTTTTAAAAAATATTACTTACTATAAATTTCAACCTACTACTCTTTTCTTTCATTTTTCTGCGTAAGAGATTATTGGCAATCCAGTTGTCCCAGACACTGTGGCTCTGTGTGTAAGCTCTCATTCAATTCTATGCCCCGATAAGGCTTGGAAGTTCAATGGCCGTACCCCGAGTGTCTCTTATAATGGTAGCATTGGTCTCTCAGATTTCTTGTTTGTTTAGATATGAAACTATGTTTGGATATGTACTTTTGTACGTAAGTATATTTATGAACATGACAAATTTCACTGGAAATCAATAACTTTCACTTTCGGGCCACACTTGGGAGCTTCGCGGGCCGAATGCGACCCACGGGCCGCGGGTTGAGTATAGCTGGTCTAGACCATTTAGCTAGCTCAGCCTTGAGCTCAAAAGAAATTTTTTTAAAATATTCAGACATGATCGTCTTCATAGCTTTGCTGGCGGGGTCGCGATTTTGATCAGGAATAATCTGAAGCATGCTGTTTTGCTCGACATTGGAGCTGATGTCATTTATTTATTTATTTATATGTATACACAGATAAGAAAATCCATTTTATAGAGGAAGATACGACAGTAAGTTGTTAAACTAAGCTAAAGCTAACTAAAGTAAATAGATCTTTAAAGTATGAACTACATAATATACACTAGATGTGAAATTAAAACAATATGAACAAAAAAGTATAATGATTCTAGTAAATTATAATAAAAAAAGAAAAAAGAAAGTGACAAATTTTTTTTAGTAATAACCAAGTTCAAAAGAGGTCGCAAATACCACCACGCTAGCTGGAAATGAGCGTAACCACGTTTTTTATTCGAACAAATTTGCATTGAAAAAATCTAAGTGCTCCCAAAATACATTGCCCAAACGTTTCAACCTCTCCAACGGAGAAAACTGGCCATGATTGGTTTTATAAGTGTGCAAAATAAATAAAACGTTAGACCTCGTCATTCTCTGAGGAACTTTGAATGGTAATTCCTGTAAGATGTTGGGAGCATCCAACTTATTGTTTAAGATTTTATATAAAAATATGGCCTCATGGCAGGCTCTACGAACCTCAAGGAATTTATTTTGGATTCTTTCTAGTGTTCTACAATGAGACTGGAAATAGGGGTTCCATACAATCGAAGAAAATTCCAATTCGCTACGAACTAAAGAAAAGTAAAGTTATTTTAAAGCGAATATATTATGAAAACGCCGAGAGTTACGAATCAAAAAGCCTAGCATTCTACGTGCATGAGCAGATATTTCATTGACATGTTCGTTAAACGACAAATTAGCGTCAAATTTCACTCCGAGGTCATTAACGGAAAAATAGGACTGAAGAGGCGTGTCATTAATAGTATATACGAATTGGTAATCGATTCTGTTACGTTTGAAAACAATATAATGGCACTTATTTATATTCAATTCCAGACTGTTATTCAAACAGTAATCATAAAAACTATTCAGATTGAACTGAATAGTTAACATATCTGAACTAGATGAAATGCTTTTGAAAATTTTACAGACATCAGCAAATAATAGAAATTCGACATTGTTAAATACTAAACTTATATCATTTATAAATAATAAAAATAAAAGCGGACCTAGATGAGAACCTTGGGGGACTCCCGAGTATTAGAAAAGTTTTTTTGAGTTATTATTGTCAATTTTCACTACAAGCTGACATAGTCACACAATCAATTGAACAATGGACCATGGAAACCAAAATTCGAAAGTTTCCAAAATAATAGCTCATGACTGATTTTGTGAAACGTTTCGGTAAAATCGGTGTATATCAAGTGCACCTGATGTGAGGACGCAAAGGTGTTGTAAATACAGCTCTGATAAGAAACAAGGTTCGTGCTAACAGATTTCCCACTACAAAAGCCATGTTGATTAGGTACGGTCTTAAAATTGAAGTTAAGTGATCAGTTACGAGGCTCTCAAATATTTTTTGGAATTGTGGATAAGAGACACATCAGACGATAATTACAAACCTCAGATTTATCACCAGACTTAAAAATTGGAATCACATAGCTACATTTGCATATTGATGGAAAGATACCATCTGACAGTGATTTATTGAAAATATGTAAGAGAGGAAAAGCCAAACTGCTTGCGCATTTTTTCAAAAACGTTGGAGGTATGCCGTCAGGCCCGGCGCTTTTACTAACATCTAAAGCAAAAAGCTTTTTCACTACTAAATCGACATCAATAGTATAATCAAAAAGCTTAAAAGGTGAGTTAAAATACGGTGGATTATGGTACTAATAGAACCAATTACCAAAATAATGCTCGATGATGTTATTTTCCATTTCATTTCTGGATATTTTCCCGGTGGTATATAAATTAACAAACAAAAGTTTGTTTCGATTCAAAAATTGTTAAAAGGCAAAGCTTGGCTATCGATCAATATTTACTTGAAAACTTAACTTTTCATATATTGCCTATTTTTTATATTAGAAATAAATACTGACGCTATGTCTAGCATTTTCATGGGAGAATTGAAATATTTTTTGGCTTCGATGCTAGCAAAGGGCTACCAACATGAGACGTTTTTGTTATTTCCGTATCAATAAATGCTTAAATAAACATTTAAAAATAAGTAAAGAAAACAAGTACAGCAGGCGTAAGAAGTACAACAGACATTTAGTCAGCGTACTATACACCAAATTCCACCTAAATTATTTAGTCCACCTGCTGTAAACAGCGTTAATCACAATACAACGATTTGTCGCAGTGGGCTGCAACAAACCGCTGTCAAAAAATTAGAATGCACTGTTTTGTATGGCAATGCCCACAATGCCGACGGCCGAATTTGTCGCAGCGTCAGAATTTGCCAAATTTCTAATTTTACCGCATCGCTAGCGGTGATACCTACCGTAGGTTGGCATCACCACTAGGTTGAATTAAGTTTGCTTGAATTAGGTTGAATGGTCTGGGGGAATAGACAAGCGATGGCTGATATGTATTGTGATAAGCCAACCTAATCCTCGTACAACAGGATTTAGCAATGCAAAAACAAAAAAAAAATGAATTTGGTTGGTGCCTTGGTTGCATTGACATCGACATTTTCGCTACATTGTGGTTCACCAAATTCAACTGCGGAATTCTACATAGAAGTACGCCTCCCCTTACGACAATGTCGCTGTTATGTGCTTACAGCATATTGCTGTAACTTTCGATGAAGTCATCGAAATTAAATTGGCTTAGGGTATTTTATTACTTAGGGTGTCCTTAAGTAGCTAGTGGGTAGAATACACACTCAAAATCTGCACAAATCCTCTACTGTTCTTCGAACATTCGTGTTTCTAGCGGTTTTGATGCGCTAGGATTTTTTATGTCTTGAAAGCGAACCGAACCCACAATATTGGAGAGAAGAGAGCTGAGAATGAGTTGCAAAAGCTCACAGCGTCACATCGTGATCGTTTTTCATACGAGATACCGGTGGCCCCTAAAACCGCATTTATATATTCGAGCCTTCGTTTGTTCCACACGTGTGTGAGGTGGACTTGGTTCATATTCGGCCGGAGGCCAGCAATCTGATTTGCTGATCGTTCGGATATGTAAATGTGGACTGAAACTTCAGTTACCAGCGACAGGGATTTGGCACTGCTACTCAAGAGCCACTCGGTGTCTTTTAGTCAGCTCTACGAAATGTTCAGTACCGAAAGGTGGATTCAATTTCTGAATTTTCTGTAGAATTCAAATTTAGTTGATAACAATGAGAACTAGGAGCCATAAATATAATGTCTGAACGCTATTATACAATTGAATATTTAACAAGTCGTCGAGCCACAGGGCAATGGCTGGATGGCTTGAAAGGGGAGGAACTTATAAGTAGCGCTGCTCCCTTTGCTACTATAGTAGTAGATTTACTACTATTGTCCAGCCAACAAATTACTACAACTGCAACTAAAGCTGCTATTACTTGATTAACCGGCAGACGCAAAATAAATCTTTTCCGTTCATAAACAATAAATGAGTTCATATTAATTTTTCCACTTCTTTAGAAGAAGAGAAATATGTAATTGGCTTGTCCACACCAAATCAATCACAATGCAGCTGAGTCAAAGTCAATCAATTCAAATGTTCTATTATTTTTTTCTATCTAATTTTATCTATCTTTTCGTCAATTTTTTTACATTGTTTTACTTTAGTTTGTTTTGAAGCCCTATCACTCTTTAAGGTACTAGTACACTTTATAGATTTAAAAAAATCGATTTTTGAAAATGACCTCCTGAAATATTTTTTCGAAATTCGAAACTTTAATATGTAAATATTGACTTTGAGCGCATGCGCGTTTTCGGCCCGTTGTAGGCTTTCAAGCTGCTGTCGGCCGTGTAGTGTCTCTTTAATTCCCCTTCTCTAAAATACCGGTTTCTCCTACATAAATTATATTTGCGGCTTTCTTACATGTGCTCAGTGGTTATTTAGACTTCTATAAATCAGCTGCTTGCTATTGAAAAATGCCTCGGAAAGATCAATATCGTAAAGGCAGTAAAAGTTCGAAAATGAAAAAAAGCATATCTGCTAGAAGATCTTGCAAATATCAAGGCAGCCAACACAAATTGGAGTAAAACACTTCATTCACCGGTAAATCTGGAGGAATGGAAGTGCAGGGAATAACAAAGATTTTTATAAATTCTATAAACCTGCATAACGCCAAATATGCCTATTATATAGGCGATGGCGATTCGAAGACCTTTTCAAGTATTTCAAATGCCAAATCATATGGAAATTTTGTAATTCAAAAACTTGGAAAACGAATGTTTCAGCATCTAAAAAAGGCAAAAAAATACCTTAACCGAACTGCGTAAGCTTAGAAAAGCCGAGGAAAAAAAGAACAGCAAAAAAGGGAAAAAGGAGAAAATAAATCGACGTCAACAAGAAGACGTAAGAGGAGCAAACTAGAAAATGAACAGCCTGCGCCTCCAAAAACTACAGATTTAACCGGTAAAATTATGAAAAAAATGTCGACCAACTACTCCTTAGCTATTCAGCGAAATCCAAATTCCTCTGTCGACATGAAAAATGAAATATGGGCCGGATTTTATCATTTAATTTCAAACGATCCAGAGTAGTGCAAATATCTAAAAGCGCAAGCAGATAACGTTCCTTATAAACATAAACCGGCTCTAAGTCCAGAGGTGCAGGGTTACGTAAAACCTGTGTTCGAAAAGCTAACGGATGAAAAATTATTAATACGTTGCTTAGAAAAAATACACAGAACAACAATGAGTGTTATAATAAAACACTGTGGGCAATTGTTCCTAAGCATACATTCGTTGGAAAGGATGTCGTCGAATTGGGAGTCCAAATTTCACTCTCCATATTCAACGAAGGAAGAATGACATTATTGGAAATTATGGAATTAATGGGCTGCATCATTGGATCAGCTTCTTATGAATATGCGCGGTCGAAGGCCGCGCAAAGAATTGCAATGGCCGAGAAAGCCAGCAAAGATGCAACAAAAGAAGGGCGTTTAGCGAGAATAGGAGCTGAACAACAGGAAGAGCAGGCTTTTATTGATGATGGCATACTATTTTATGGTCCAGCCATAGCAGATTAATCGATTGTAAATGCTTGAATTCGATTTTTCAAAACTTCTAAATAAAGAAAATGAAAAAAAAAACAACTCTAAACACGTTTTTCTCGAAACAAGGTTTTTTAAAACGGCGTACATATAATCTCCGGATTCACTGAACCAATTTTTAAAAACTTTAGTGCGTTTTATTTGTTAGAGTATCTTACATCGTAATATACCAGAATATGACAAAGAAAATCAAAAACAAATTTTTGGCGTTAAAAAAACTAGGAAAAAAGGTTCGATTTTTGACATTTTTTTTTCACAAGTCCGCCAATTCTTTTTTGACTTTTGGTTTTTAAAAACCGTGGTAAATTACGATGTAAGAGACTTTAGTTTTTAAAACCCTGTTGAAATTTTTCATTTCATTCTTACCAATCCATAGATTATCTGTCCGCCGTGGAGTAACGATTTTTTTCAGAACATAATTTCAGCGCCCTTTATAAAAGGGAAAAATAAATAATCAAATAACGAAAAATTGTTTTTGTATTTTTCAAATATCAAATAATATTATAACAAAAGATTCATGTTAATATTTAAGAAAATATCTGAGAAAAAATTTCTTGAAAACTGGTCATATTTTTGCCTTCTAAAGTGTACTAGTACCTTAAACGCTGAGATAATTTTAAATTTTTAAAACATTTATTTGCATTTACTATAAATACTTTTTGGTATAGGATTCGAACAATATATTCAATCTTATTATATTATTGGTAAATTACATTGAAAGTAAAAAAAAATTATCGAACTTTTATTATAGCTATGTGGAAAAAATCGAGAAAAAAATTGATATGAAAACAATAAGTTAATTATATTAAAATATTGAAATACGTGGCAAATTGTTTCAGAAGCTGAATACTTTTTTCATTCAGGTGTATGTTAATTTTCATGAGGTTTTTAAAAAATATTACTTACTATAAATTTCAACCTACTACTCTTTTCTTTCATTTTTCTGCGTAAGAGATTATTGGCAATCCAGTTGTCCCAGACACTGTGGCTCTGTGTGTAAGCTCTCATTCAATTCTATGCCCCGATAAGGCTTGGAAGTTCAATGGCCGTACCCCGAGTGTCTCTTACAATGGTAGCATTGGTCTCTCAGATTTCTTGTTTGTTTAGATATGAAACTATGTTTGGATATGTACTTTTGTACGTAAGTATATTTATGAACATGACAAATTTCACTGGAAATCAATAACTTTCACTTTCGGGCCACACTTGGGAGCTTCGCGGGCCGAATGCGACCCACGGGCCGCGGGTTGAGTATAGCTGGTCTAGACCATTTAGCTAGCTCAGCCTTGAGTTCAAAAGAAATTTTTTTAAAATATTCAGACATGATCGTCTTCATAGCTTTGCTGGCGGGGTCGCGATTTTGATCAGGAATAATCTGAAGCATGCTGTTTTGCTCGACATTGGAGCTGATGTCATTTATTTATTTATTTATATGTATACACAGATAAGAAAATCCATTTTATAGAGGAAGATACGACAGTAAGTTGTTAAACTAAGCTAAAGCTAACTAAAGTAAATAGATCTTTAAAGTATGAACTACATAATATACACTAGATGTGAAATTAAAACAATATGAACAAAAAAGTATAATGATTCTAGTAAATTATAATAAAAAAAGAAAAAAGAAAGTGACAACATTTTTTTTAGTAATAACCAAGTTCAAAAGGGGTCGCAAATACCACCACGCTAGCTGGAAATGAGCGTAACCACGTTTTTTTTCGAACAAATTTGCATTGAAAAAATCTAAGTGCTCCCAAAATACATTGCCCAAACGTTTCAACCTCTCCAACGGAGAAAACTGGCCATGATTGGTTTTAAAAGTGTGCAAAATAAATAAAACGTTAGACCTCGTCATTCTCTGAGGAACTTTGAATGGTAATTCCTGTGAGATGTTGGGAGCATCCAACTTATTGTTTAAGATTTTATATAAAAATATGGCCTCATGGCAGGCTCTACGAACCTCAAGGAATTTATTTTGGATTCTTTCTAGTGTTCTACAATGAGACTGGAAATAGGGGTTCCATACAATCGAAGAAAATTCCAATTCGCTACGAACTAAAGAAAAGTAAAGTTATTTTAAAGCGAATATATTATGAAAACGCCGAGAGTTACGAATGAAAATGCCTAGCATTCTACGTGCATGAGCAGATATTTCATTGACATGTTCGTTAAACGACAAATTAGCGTCAAATTTCACTCCGAGGTCATTAACGGAAAAATAGGACTGAAGAGGCGTGTCATTAATAGTGTATACGAATTGGTAATCGATTCTGTTACGTTTGAAAACAATATAATGGCACTTATTTATATTCAATTCCAGACTGTTATTCAAACAGTAATCATAAAAACTATTCAGATTGAACTGAATAGTTAACATATCTGAACTAGATGAAATGCTTTTGAAAATTTTACAGACATCAGCAAATAATAGAAATTCGACATTGTTAAATACTAAACTTATATCATTTATAAATAATAAAAATAAAAGCGGACCTAGATGAGAACCTTGGGGGACTCCCGAGTATTAGAAAAGTTTTTTTGAGTTATTATTGTCAATTTTCACTACAAGCTGACATAGTCACACAATCAATTGAACAATGGACCATGGAAACCAAAATTCGAAAGTTTCCAAAATAATAGCTCATGACTGATTTTGTGAAACGTTTCGGTAAAATCGGTGTATATCAAGTGCACCTGATGTGAGGACGCAAAGGTGTTGTAAATACAGCTCTGATAAGAAACAAGGTTCGTGCTAACAGATTTCCCACTACAAAAGCCATGTTGATTAGGTACGGTCTTAAAATTGAAGTTAAGTGATCAGTTACGAGGCTCTCAAATATTTTTTGGAATTGTGGATAAGAGACACATCAGACGATAATTACAAATCTCAGATTTATCACCAGACTTAAAAATTGGAATCACATAGCTACATTTGCATATTGATGGAAAGATACCATCTGACAGTGATTTATTGAAAATATGTAAGAGAGGAAAAGCCAAACTGCTTGCGCATTTTTTCAAAAACGTTGGAGGTTAGCCGTCAGGCCCGGCGCTTTTACTAACATCTAAAGCAAAAAGCTTTTTCACTACTAAATCGACATCAATAGTATAATCAAAAAGCTTAAAAGGTGAGTTAAAATACGGTGGATTATGGTACTAATAGAACCAATTACCAAAATAATGCTCGATGATGTTATTTTCCATTTCATTTCTGGATATTTTCCCGGTGGTATATAAATTAACAAACAAAAGTTTGTTTCGATTCAAAAATTGTTAAAAGGCAAAGCTTGGCTATCGATCAATATTTACTTGAAAACTTAACTTTTCATATATTGCCTATTTGTTATATTAGAAATAAATACTGACGCTATGTCTAGCATTTTCATGGGAGAATTGAAATATTTTTTGGCTTCGATGCTAGCAAAGGGCTACCAACATGAGACGTTTTTGTTATTTCCGTATCAATAAATGCTTAAATAAACATTTAAAAATAAGTAAAGAAAACAAGTACAGCAGGCGTAAGAAGTACAACAGACATTTAGTCAGCGAACTATACACCAAATTCCACCTAAATTATTTAGTCCACCTGCTGTAAACAGCGTTAATCACAATACAACGATTTGTCGCAGTGGGCTGCAACAAACCGCTGTCAAAAAATTAGAATGCACTGTTTTGTATGGCAATGCCCAGAATGCCGACGGCCGAATTTGTCGCAGCGTCAGAATTTGCCAAATTTCTAATTTTAACGCATCGCTAGCGGTGATACCTACCGTAGGTTGGCATCACCACTAGGTTGAATTAAGTTTGCTTGAATTAGGTTGAATGGTCTGGGGGAATAGACAAGCGATGGCTGATATGTATTGTGATAAGCCAACCTAATCCTCGTACAACAGGATTTAGCAATGCAAAAACAAAAAAAAAATGAATTTGGTTGGTGCCTTGGTTGCATTGACATCGACATTTTCGCTACATTGTGGTTCACCAAATTCAACTGCGGAATTCTACATAGAAGTACGCCTCCCCTTACGACAATGTCGCTGTTATGTGCTTACAGCATATTGCTGTAACTTTCGATGAAGTCATCGAAATTAAATTGGCTTAGGGTATTTTATTACTTAGGGTGTCCTTAAGTAGCTAGTGGGTAGAATACACACTCAAAATCTGCACAAATCCTCTACTGTTCTTCGAACATTCGTGTTTCTAGCGGTTTTGATGCGCTAGGATTTTTTATGTCTTGAAAGCGAACCGAACCCACAATATTGGAGAGAAGAGAGCTGAGAATGAGTTGCAAAAGCTCACAGCGTCACATCGTGATCGTTTTTCATACGAGATACCGGTGGCCCCTAAAACCGCATTTATATATTCGAGCCTTCGTTTGTTCCACACGTGTGTGAGGTGGACTTGGTTCATATTCGGCCGGAGGCCAGCAATCTGATTTGCTGATCGTTCGGATATGTAAATGTGGACTGAAACTTCAGTTACCAGCGACAGGGATTTGGCACTGCTACTCAAGAGCCACTCGGTGTCTTTTATTCAGCTCTACGAAATGTTCAGTACCGAAAGGTGGATTCAATTTCTGAATTTTCTGTAGAATTCAAATTTAGTTGATAACAATGAGAACTAGGAGCCATAAATATAATGTCTGAACGCTATTATACAATTGAATATTTAACAAGTCGTCGAGCCACAGGGCAATGGCTGGATGGCTTGAAAGGGGAGGAACTTATAAGTAGCGCTGCTCCCTTTGCTACTATAGTAGTAGATTTACTACTATTGTCCAGCCAACAAATTACTACAACTGCAACTAAAGCTGCTATTACTTGATTAACCGGCAGACGCAAAATAAATCTTTTCCGTTCATAAACAATAAATGAGTTCATATTAATTTTTCCACTTCTTTAGAAGAAGAGAAATATGTAATTGGCTTGTCCACACCAAATCAACCACAATGCAGCTGAGTCAAAGTCAATCAATTCAAATGTTCTATTATTTTTTTCTATCTAATTTTATCTATCTTTTCGTCAATTTTTTTACATTGTTTTACTTTAGTTTGTTTTGAAGCCCTATCACTCTTTAAGGTACTAGTACACTTTATAGATTTAAAAAAATCGATTTTTGAAAATGACCTCCTGAAATATTTTTTCGAAATTCGAAACTTTAATATGTAAATATTGACTTTGAGCGCATGCGCGTTTTCGGCCCGTTGTAGGCTTTCAAGCTGCTGTCGGCCGTGTAGGGTCTCTTTAATTCCCCTTCTCTAAAATACCGGTTTCTCCTACATAAATTATATTTGCGGCTTTCTTACATGTGCTCAGTGGTTATTTAGACTTCTATAAATCAGCTGCTTGCTATTGAAAAATGCCTCGGAAAGATCAATATCGTAAAGGCAGTAAAAGTTCGAAAATGAAAAAAAGCATATCTGCTAGAAGATCTTGCAAATATCAAGGCAGCCAACACAAATTGGAGTAAAACACTTCATTCACCGGTAAATCTGGAGGAATGGAAGTGCAGGGAATAACAAAGATTTTTATAAATTCTATAAACCTGCATAACGCCAAATATGCCTATTATATAGGCGATGGCGATTCGAAGACCTTTTCAAGTATTTCAAATGCCAAATCATATGGAAATTTTGTAATTCAAAAACTTGGAAAACGAATGTTTCAGCATCTAAAAAAGGCAAAAAAAATACCTTAACCGAACTGCGTAAGCTTAGAAAAGCCGAGGAAAAAAAGAACAGCAAAAAAGGGAAAAAGGAGAAAATAAATCGACGTCAACAAGAAGACGTAAGAGGAGCAAACTAGAAAATGAACAGCCTGCGCCTCCAAAAACTACAGATTTAACCGGTAAAATTATGAAAAAAATGTCGACCAACTACTCCTTAGCTATTCAGCGAAATCCAAATTCCTCTGTCGACATGAAAAATGAAATATGGGCCGGATTTTATCATTTAATTTCAAACGATCCAGAGTAGTGCAAATATCTAAAAGCGCAAGCAGATAACGTTCCTTATAAACATAAACCGGCTCTAAGTCCAGAGGTGCAGGGTTACGTAAAACCTGTGTTCGAAAAGCTAACGGATGAAAAATTGTTAATACGTTGCTTAGAAAAAATACACAGAACAACAATGAGTGTTATAATAAAACACTGTGGGCAATTGTTCCTAAGCATACATTCGTTGGAAAGGATGTCGTCGAATTGGGAGTCCAAATTTCCCTCTCCATATTCAACGAAGGAAGAATGACATTATTGGAAATTATGGAATTAATGGGCTGCACCATTGGATCAGCTTCTTATGAATATGCGCGGTCGAAGGCCGCGCAAAGAATTGCAATGGCCGAGAAAGCCAGCAAAGATGCAACAAAGGAAGGGCGTTTAGCGAGAATAGGAGCTGAACAACAGGAAGAGCAGGCTTTTATTGATGATGGCGTACTATTTTATGGTCCAGCCATAGCAGATTAACCGATTGTAAATGCTTAAATTCGATTTTTCAAAACTTCTAAATAAAGAAAATGAAAAAAAAAACAACTTTAAACACGTTTTTCTCGAAACAAGGTTTTTTAAAACGGCGTACAGATAATCTCCGGATTCACTGAACCAATTTTTAAAAACTTTAGTGCGTTTTATTTGTTAGAGTATCTTACATCGTAATATACCAGAATATGACAAAGAAAATCAAAAACAAATTTTTGGCGTTAAAAAAACTAGGAAAAAAGGTTCGATTTTTGACATTTTTTTTCACAAGTCCGCCAATTCTTTTTTGACTTTTGGTTTTTAAAAACCGTGGTAAATTACGATGTAAGAGACTTAAGTTTTTAAAACCCTGTTGAAATTTTTCATTTCATTCTTACCAATCCATAGATTATCTGTCCGCCGTGGAGTAACGATTTTTTTCAGAACATAATTTCAGCGCCCTTTATAAAAGGGAAAAATAAATAATCAAATAACGAAAAATTGTTTTTGTATTTTTCAAATATCAAATAATATTATAACAAAAGATTCATGTTAATATTTAAGAAAATATCTGAGAAAAAATTTCTTGAAAACTGGTCATATTTTTGCCTTCTAAAGTGTACTAGTACCTTAAACGCTGAGATAATTTTAAATTTTTAAAACATTTATTTGCATTTACTATAAATACTTTTTGGTATAGGATTCGAACAATATATTCAATCTTATTATATTATTGGTAAATTACATTGAAAGTAAAAAAAAATTATCGAACTTTTATTATAGCTATGTGGAAAAAATCGAGAAAAAAAATTGATATGAAAACAATAAGTTAATTATATTAAAATATTGAAATACGTGGCAAATTGTTTCAGAAGCTGAATACTTTTTTCATTCAGGTGTATGTTAATTTTCATGAGGTTTTTAAAAAATATTACTTACTATAAATTTCAACCTACTACTCTTTTCTTTCATTTTTCTGCGTAAGAGATTATTGGCAATCCAGTTGTCCCAGACACTGTGGCTCTGTGTGTAAGCTCTCATTCAATTCTATGCGCCGATAAGGCTTGGAAGTTCAATGGCCGTACCCCGAGTGTCTCTTACAATGGTAGCATTGGTCTCTCAGATTTCTTGTTTGTTTAGATATGAAACTATGTTTGGATATGTACTTTTGTACGTAAGTATATTTATGAACATGACAAATTTCACTGGAAATCAATAACTTTCACTTTCGGGCCACACTTGGGAGCTTCGCGGGCCGAATGCGACCCACGGGCCGCGGGTTGAGTATAGCTGGTCTAGATCATTTAGCTAGCTCAGCCTTGAGCTCAAAAGAAATTTTTTTAAAATATTCGGACATGATCGTCTTCATAGCTTTGCTGGCGGGGTCGCGATTTTGATCAGGAATAATCTGAAGCATGCTGTTTTGCTCGACATTGGAGCTGATGTCATTTATTTATTTATTTATATGTATACACAGATAAGAAAATCCATTTTATAGAGGAAGATACGACAGTAAGTTGTTAAACTAAGCTAAAGCTAACTAAAGTAAATAGATCTTTAAAGTATGAACTACATAATATACACTAGATGTGAAATTAAAACAATATGAACAAAAAAGTATAATGATTCTAGTAAATTATAATAAAAAAAGAAAAAAGAAAGTGACAAAATTTTTTTTAGTAATAACCAAGTTGTTAACCACGTTTTTTATTCGAACAAATTTGCATTGAAAAAATCTAAGTGCTCCCAAAATACATTGCCCAAACGTTTCAACCTCTCCAACGGAGAAAACTGGCCATGATTGGTTTTATAAGTGTGCAAAATAAATAAAACGTTAGACCTCGTCATTCTCTGAGGAACTTTGAATGGTAATTCCTGTAAGATGTTGGGAGCATCCAACTTATTGTTTAAGATTTTATATAAAAATATGGCCTCATGGCAGGCTCTACGAACCTCAAGGGATTTATTTTGGATTCTTTCTAGTGTTCTACAATGAGACTGGAAATAGGGGTTCCATACAATCGAAGAAAATTCCAATTCGCTACGAACTAAAGAAAAGTAAAGTTATTTTAAAGCGAATATATTATGAAAACGCCGAGAGTTACGAATCAAAAAGCCTAGCATTCTACGTGCATGAGCAGATATTTCATTGACATGTTCGTTAAACGACAAATTAGCGTCAAATTTCACTCCGAGGTCATTAACGGAAAAATAGGACTGAAGAGGCGTGTCATTAATAGTATATACGAATTGGTAATCGATTCTGTTACGTTTGAAAACAATATAATGGCACTTATTTATATTCAATTCCAGACTGTTATTCAAACAGTAATCATAAAAACTATTCAGATTGAACTGAATAGTTAACATATCTGAACTAGATGAAATGCTTTTGAAAATTTTACAGACATCAGCAAATAATAGAAATTCGACATTGTTAAATACTAAACTTATATCATTTATAAATAATAAAAATAAAAGCGGACCTAGATGAGAACCTTGGGGGACTCCCGAGTATTAGAAAAGTTTTTTTGAGTTATTATTGTCAATTTTCACTACAAGCTGACATAGTCACACAATCAATTGAACAATGGACCATGGAAACCAAAATTCGAAAGTTTCCAAAATAATAGCTCATGACTGATTTTGTGAAACGTTTCGGTAAAATCGGTGTATATCAAGTGCACCTGATGTGAGGACGCAAAGGTGTTGTAAATACAGCTCTGATAAGAAACAAGGTTCGTGCTAACAGATTTCCCACTACAAAAGCCATGTTGATTAGGTACGGTCTTAAAATTGAAGTTAAATGATCAGTTACGAGGCTCTCAAATATTTTTTGGAATTGTGGATAAGAGACACATCAGACGATAATTACAAACCTCAGATTTATCACCAGACTTAAAAATTGGAATCACATAGCTACATTTGCATATTGATGGAAAGATTGGATCAGCTTCTTCTTATGAATATGCGCGGTCGAAGGCCGCGGAAAGAATTGCAATGGCCGAGAAAGCCAGCAAAGATGCAACAAAAGAAGGGCGTTTAGCGAGAATAGGAGCTGAACAACAGGAAGAGCAGGCTTTTATTGATGATGGCGTACTATTTTATGGTCCAGCCATAGCAGATTAATCGATTGTAAATGCTTAAATTCGATTTTTCAAAACTTCTAAATAAAGAAAATGAAAAAAAAAACAACTCTAAACACGTTTTTCTCGAAACAAGGTTTTTTAAAACGGCGTACATATAATCTCCGGATTCACTGAACCAATTTTTAAAAACTTTAGTGCGTTTTATTTGTTAGAGTATCTTACATCGTAATATACCAGAATATGACAAAGAAAATCAAAAACAAATTTTTGGCGTTAAAAAAACTAGGAAAAAAGGTTCGATTTTTGACATTTTTTTTTCACAAGTCCGCCAATTCTTTTTTGACTTTTGGTTTTTAAAAACCGTGGTAAATTACGATGTAAGAGACTTTAGTTTTTAAAACCCTGTTGAAATTTTTCATTTCATTCTTACCAATCCATAGATTATCTGTCCGCCGTGGAGTAACGATTTTTTTCAGAACATAATTTCAGCGCCCTTTATAAAAGGGAAAAATAAATAATCAAATAACGAAAAATTGTTTTTGTATTTTTCAAATATCAAATAATATTATAACAAAAGATTCATGTTAATATTTAAGAAAATATCTGAGAAAAAATTTCTTGAAAACTGGTCATATTTTTGCCTTCTAAAGTGTACTAGTACCTTAAACGCTGAGATAATTTTAAATTTTTAAAACATTTATTTGCATTTACTATAAATACTTTTTGGTATAGGATTCGAACAATATATTCAATCTTATTATATTATTGGTAAATTACATTGAAAGTAAAAAAAAATTATCGAACTTTTATTATAGCTATGTGGAAAAAATCGAGAAAAAAATTGATATGAAAACAATAAGTTAATTATATTAAAATATTGAAATACGTGGCAAATTGTTTCAGAAGCTGAATACTTTTTTCATTCAGGTGTATGTTAATTTGCATGAGGTTTTTAAAAAATATTACTTACTATAAATTTCAACCTACTACTCTTTTCTTTCATTTTTCTGCGTAAGAGATTATTGGCAATCCAGTTGTCCCAGACACTGTGGCTCTGTGTGTAAGCTCTCATTCAATTCTATGCCCCGATAAGGCTTGGAAGTTCAATGGCCGTACCCCGAGTGTCTCTTACAATGGTAGCATTGGTCTCTCAGATTTCTTGTTTGTTTAGATATGAAACTATGTTTGGATATGTACTTTTGTACGTAAGTATATTTATGAACATGACAAATTTCACTGGAAATCAATAACTTTCACTTTCGGGCCACACTTGGGAGCTTCGCGGGCCGAATGCGACCAACGGGCCGCGGGTTGAGTATAGCTGGTCTAGACCATTTAGCTAGCTCAGCCTTGAGTTCAAAAGAAATTTTTTTAAAATATTCAGACATGATCGTCTTCATAGCTTTGCTGGCGGGGTCGCGATTTTGATCAGGAATAATCTGAAGCATGCTGTTTTGCTCGACATTGGAGCTGATGTCATTTATTTATTTATTTATATGTATACACAGATAAGAAAATCCATTTTATAGAGGAAGATACGACAGTAAGTTGTTAAACTAAGCTAAAGCTAACTAAAGTAAATAGATCTTTAAAGTATGAACTACATAATATACACTAGATGTGAAATTAAAACAATATGAACAAAAAAGTATAATGATTCTAGTAAATTATAATAAAAAAAGAAAAAAGAAAGTGACAACATTTTTTTTAGTAATAACCAAGTTCAAAAGGGGTCGCAAATACCACCACGCTAGCTGGAAATGAGCGTAAACACGTTTTTTATTCGAACAAATTTGCATTGAAAAAATCTAAGTGCTCCCAAAATACATTGCCCAAACGTTTCAACCTCTCCAACGGAGAAAACTGGCCATGATTGGTTTTATAAGTGTGCAAAATAAATAAAACGTTAGACCTCGTCATTCTCTGAGGAACTTTGAATGGTAATTCCTGTGAGATGTTGGGAGCATCCAACTTATTGTTTAAGATTTTATATAAAAATATGGCCTCATGGCAGGCTCTACGAACCTCAAGGAATTTATTTTGGATTCTTTCTAGTGTTCTACAATGAGACTGGAAATAGGGGTTCCATACAATCGAAGAAAATTCCAATTCGCTACGAACTAAAGAAAAGTAAAGTT
>OZ022264.1:185763682-185811182 GCA_963978885.1 Nemotelus pantherinus
ATACTTTCAAAACGAATCAGCAGTTATCACCAGGCAATCGATATTATTACTTATCACTTGTTTCATTGAAAAGCAATGTTGTTTTGTAATTAATATGTAAACAACTAAAAAGAATAATGTATTTTTATTATATTATCGTAACATCCGTTATGCTGATTAAATTTCAATTCGTTTTTAACTAATTTTATAACTAACTATCATGACCAAATAAAGAGCTTTATGGGACAAGAAGATAAGATGAAATCAAATCATAAGATTAATTTAGATGCAATTATAGATTAACGTCTTACTTGCTAGTACCCATGTACATACAATGAGCATCAAAAGTGAGTGCACACCATCAAAATTTGTTTTTGAGCTTCAATAAAAAAAAAAAATACCAAATGAAAAATATTTCTGAATGAGTAATATCAAACCTTTATTTGTTAGAAATTATATACAAAAAAATCAATTCCATATATTAACTAACAAAAAATTTACAGAGGAACAAAAACAAAAAGTCAATAAAATACGAGTCAAAAGTAAGTGCACACTTCATATAATAAAAATTTATATATTAATTTTAAGAAAAAATAGTATTTGGTTTGACCGCCCTTTGCCTTTAAACCAGATTCCAGTCTGCCAGGCATGGATTCTACTTATTTTCTGGTAAATTCTTCTGGTATATTATCCCTTTCTTCCTTAAGAGCATTTTTCAAACTTTCCTTGCTTGTGACTAGATGTTGCCAAATTTTCCTGTCTAAATAATCCCAAAAATGCTCAATGGGGCTGGAGTCTGGGGATTGGGGGGATGATCCAATACCTTGGGAGTTCTATAAAGCAACCACAACCTTACTAAATAGGAAGTGTGCTTAGGATCGTTATCTTGTTGAAAGATCCACGTCCTAGGCAATTCTAATTTGGCAATACTGTCAGCAATATTCCGCTGCAAAATATTGAGATTGCCTTGCTTATCTATTGTACTATCAATAAATTCAAGGTTTCCAGTTCCCGATGCTGCCATACACCCCCAAACCATAACAGATCCTCCGCCATGCTTCACTGTGCCGGAAACATTTTTTTCATGGAACTCAGTATATTTAGTTTGCCAAAGTTTTTTTATTTTTATGTCCGCAAAATATTTAAAATTTACTCTCATCAGAGAATAAAACGTTTTTCCAAACATTATAAGTACAGTTTTTATATTTTTTAGCATAATTTTTGCGTTTTTCTTATTCGCTTTAGAAATAAACGGCTTCCTTCGTTGTGCTCTGCCATGTACCCCATGTTCATTCAATATTCTTCGAACAGTGGAGGCTGAAACGGATTGATTGTGTGTCGCGGAATAATTTTCAGCTATTTTCGCTGCACTTGAACGTGGATTACCCTTAACTTCTCTCACTATATTTCTTATTTCTTTTCTATTTAATTTCCCTGGCCGTCCATATCTTTTGAAATTGTCCAATATTTTTAATTTATTGTATTTGTCAATAATTTTTTTAACTGTACTGTGTGGTCTTTTTACAATTTTTGCAATTTTTCGTAAACTTTTCCCTTCACAATGCAAATTCACAATAATTTTTCGTGTTTTCGGCTCAGTTTCTTTCCTCATTTTCACACTTTTCTTCTAGCACGTTTTAAATAAAACTAACTACTTCAAAAATGAATTTACCAGGAATTTTCGCGATTGCTGTTTCCTAGAAATTAAATTAAAATTGTATTCCTTTATAGCAAAAGATCCGTGACTTTGTTTACAGCTAGAATCTAGCAACGTTTGAACAAGTGTGCACTCACTTTTGATTCATATTTTATTGACTTTTTGTTTTTGTTCCTTTGTAAATTTTTTGTTAGTTAATATATGGAATTAATTTTTTTGTATATAATTTCTAACAAATAAAGGTTTGATATTATTCAATCATAAATATTTTTCAATCGGTATTTTTTTTTTTATTGAAGCTCAAAAACAAATTTGAAAGGTGTGCACTCACTTTTGATTCTCACAGTATGTGCATAAATTTAACATTATAATGAACTTAGCTTCCGGTTTAATGTATATATAATTGAAATAAAGTTTTAATTGAGTACGAATAAGCCAACATATCTGTTTAAATTCCCTTAATATAGTTTTTTTATAAAATCCCGAAATCTCGGGATTATCTCGGGATCCCGAAAATTCTAATCCCGAATTTCGGGATCGCAATTTCAATCTCGGGATTAATGCCCTAGATAGAAGCGATTTTAAATTGTGGACAACTCTGTGCCAGTGGTTCCATCTTGAAAAATTACATAGAAAAAAAACTGCTTTTTGCCCTATGAAATGTGAATAAGTAACCCGATTTTCAATAAATTGACACAAAAGCTGAACCTTACTTTAAACTTTGTTTGATATAAATTTGGTTGAAAAATTCGGTTGGTGCTGCCAGCTATGGTAATTTTTGTGTCTTTGGTTTTGAAAATTCACTCAGGAAAATAAAACTTTTTGCCCTATAACTTCCAGTGCAGTCATGAAATCAATACGAATTTCATACTATTAATGGAACCTATTATAGACATTATTCAGGCCAAATATTGTTGAAAAGCCACGATAGGGTTGCCAGCTATTGTTGGTTTTGTGTTTGATTGCAATATCTTTACTAAGCGGTTTTATCGTAGAATTTTCAAATGGTAATGATATTGTAGTGACAATAAACAGGAAATATTAAGTTTTCGATTATTTGAAAAAACTTGCTGCAGGTAACCCTAAAATCTTTATACTGCTATCACTTCGAATGTAATATACCAGGGGGAGCAGATGTAATATATTATTGGCTTTGATATTGGCAAAAGGTTGCCAGCACGAGTCGGTTGTGCTACTTATGTATCAATAAATGCTTACAGTTAGTATTCATACCGGGAACATTTACAATGAAAATAAATAACCAATGTTTCAATTCCCAAAGTTCTGCAAATTTTTCGGACCGCAGCCCCAAACACCAACTTCAGTTACAGTGCTGCAGGCACTGAGCATTTTCTTCATTGATGTTTTATGAGATGCTGCTTTGAAAATTTTTGTGAAATAAGCAACTGAGAGCGAATATAATTAACAAGTGTTGCTCTCATAAACTTTGAAATTCATGCCACTGGTAATATCTGAAACCTTTCCACCATATGAGTTATAAGACCAAAGTAAAACCTGGCGTTTGAATTAGTTTGGCTGTAATAAGCAGCTAGCGTGGTAGAATATGCACGCAAAATCTGCACGATTCTTCTACTGTTCTTCGAGCATTAGTGTTTCTAGCGGTTCAGGTGCGCTAGAGTTTTTTACTTTAGTTTGTTTTGAAGCTCTATCACTCTTTAAGGTACTAGTACACTTTATAGATTTAAAAAAATCGATTTTTGAAAATGACCTCCTGAAATATTTTTTCGAAATTCGAAACTTTAATATGTAAATATTGACTTTGAGCGCATGCGCGTTTTCGGCCCGTTGTAGGCTTTCGAGCTGCTGTCGGCCATGTAGGGTCTCTTTAATTCCCCTTCTCTAAAATACCGGTTTCTCCTACATAAATTATATTTGCGGCTTTCTTACATGTGCTCAGTGGTTATTTAGACTTCTATAAATCAGCTGCTTGCTATTGAAAAATGCCTCCGAAAGATCAATATCGTAAAGGCAGTAAAAGTTCGAAAATGAAAAAAAGCATATCTGCTAGAAGATCTCGCAAATATCAAGGCAGCCAACACAAATTGGAGTAAAACACTTCATTCACCGGTCAATCTGGAGGAATGGAAGTGCAGGGAATAACAAAGATTTTTAAAAATTCTATAAACCTGCATAACGCCAAATATGCCTATTATATAGGCGATGGCGATTCGAAGACCTTTTCAAGTATTTCAAATGCCAAATCATATGGAAATTTTGTAATTCAAAAACTTGGAAAACGAATGTTTCAGCATCTAAAAAAGGCAAAAAAAATACCTTAACCGAACTGCGTAAGCTTAGAAAAGCCGAGGAAAAAAAGAACAGCAAAAAAGGGAAAAAGGAGAAAATAAATCGACGTCAACAAGAAGACGTAAGAGGAGCAAACTAGAAAATGAACAGCCTGCGCCTCCAAAAACTACAGATTTAACCGGTAAAATTATGAAAAAAATGTCGACCAACTACTCCTTAGCTATTCAGCGAAATCCAAATTCCTCTGTCGACATGAAAAATGAAATATGGGCCGGATTTTATCATTTAATTTCAAACGATCCAGAGTAGTGCAAATATCTAAAAGCGCAAGCAGATAACGTTCCTTATAAACATAAACCGGCTCTAAGTCCAGAGGTGCAGGGTTACGTAAAACCTGTGTTCGAAAAGCTAACGGATGAAAAATTGTTAATACGTTGCTTAGAAAAAATACACAGAACAACAATGAGTGTTATAATAAAACACTGTGGGCAATTGTTCCTAAGCATACATTCGTTGGAAAGGATGTCGTCGAATTGGGAGTCCAAATTTCCCTCTCCATATTCAACGAAGGAAGAATGACATTATTGGAAATTATGGAATTAATGGGCTGCACCATTGGATCAGCTTCTTATGAATATGCGCGGTCGAAGGCCGCGCAAAGAATTGCAATGGCCGAGAAAGCCAGCAAAGATGCAACAAAGGAAGGGCGTTTAGCGAGAATAGGAGCTGAACAACAGGAAGAGCAGGCTTTTATTGATGATGGCGTACTATTTTATGGTCCAGCCATAGCAGATTAACCGATTGTAAATGCTTAAATTCGATTTTTCAAAACTTCTAAATAAAGAAAATGAAAAAAAAAAACAACTTTAAACACGTTTTTCTCGAAACAAGGTTTTTTAAAACGGCGTACAGATAATCTCCGGATTCACTGAACCAATTTTTAAAAACTTTAGTGCGTTTTATTTGTTAGAGTATCTTACATCGTAATATACCAGAATATGACAAAGAAAATCAAAAACAAATTTTTGGCGTTAAAAAAACTAGGAAAAAAGGTTCGATTTTTGACATTTTTTTTCACAAGTCCGCCAATTCTTTTTTGACTTTTGGTTTTTAAAAACCGTGGTAAATTACGATGTAAGAGACTTTAGTTTTTAAAACCCTGTTGAAATTTTTTATTTCATTCTTACCAATCCATAGATTATCTGTCCGCCGTGGAGTAACGATTTTTTTCAGAACATAATTTCAGCGCCCTTTATAAAAGGGAAAAATAAATAATCAAATAACGAAAAATTGTTTTTGTATTTTTCAAATATCAAATAATATTATAACAAAAGATTCATGTTAATATTTAAGAAAATATCTGAGAAAAAATTTCTTGAAAACTGGTCATATTTTTGCCTTCTAAAGTGTACTAGTACCTTAAACGCTGAGATAATTTTAAATTTTTAAAACATTTATTTGCATTTACTATAAATACTTTTTGGTATAGGATTCGAACAATATATTCAATCTTATTATATTATTGGTAAATTACATTGAAAGTAAAAAAAAATTATCGAACTTTTATTATAGCTATGTGGAAAAAATCGAGAAAATAAATTGATATGAAAACAATAAGTTAATTATATTAAAATATTGAAATACGTGGCAAATTGTTTCAGAAGCTGAATACTTTTTTCATTCAGGTGTATGTTAATTTTCATGAGGTTTTTAAAAAATATTACTTACTATAAATTTCAACCTACTACTCTTTTCTTTCATTTTTCTGCGTAAGAGATTATTGGCAATCCAGTTGTCCCAGACACTGTGGCTCTGTGTGTAAGCTCTCATTCAATTCTATGCCCCGATAAGGCTTGGAAGTTCAATGGCCGTACCCCGAGTGTCTCTTACAATGGTAGCATTGGTCTCTCAGATTTCTTGTTTGTTTAGATATGAAACTATGTTTGGATATGTACTTTTGTACGTAAGTATATTTATGAACATGACAAATTTCACTGGAAATCAATAACTTTCACTTTCGGGCCACACTTGGGAGCTTCGCGGGCCGAATGCGACCCACGGGCCGCGGGTTGAGTATAGCTGGTCTAGACCATTTAGCTAGCTCAGCCTTGAGCTCAAAAGAATTTTTTTTAAAATATTCAGACATGATCGTCTTCATAGCTTTGCTGGCGGGGTCGCGATTTTGATCAGGAATAATCTGAAGCATGCTGTTTTGCTCGACATTGGAGCTGATGTCATTTATTTATTTATTTATATGTATACACAGATAAGAAAATCCATTTTATAGAGGAAGATACGACAGTAAGTTGTTAAACTAAGCTAAAGCTAACTAAAGTAAATAGATCTTTAAAGTATGAACTACATAATATACACTAGATGTGAAATTAAAACAATATGAACAAAAAAGTATAATGATTCTAGTAAATTATAATAAAAAAAGAAAAAAGAAAGTGACAAAATTTTTTTTAATAATAACCAAGTTCAAAAGGGGTCGCAAATACCACCACGCTAGCTGGAAATGAGCGTAACCACGTTTTTTATTCGAACAAATTTGCATTGAAAAAATCTAAGTGCTCCCAAAATACATTGCCCAAACGTTTCAACCTCTCCAACGGAGAAAACTGGCCATGATTGGTTTTATAAGTGTGCAAAATAAATAAAACGTTAGACCTCGTCATTCTCTGAGGAACTTTGAATGGTAATTCCTGTAAGATGTTGGGAGCATCCAACTTATTGTTTAAGATTTTATATAAAAATATGGCCTCATGGCAGGCTCTACGAACCTCAAGGAATTTATTTTGGATTCTTTCTAGTGTTCTACAATGAGACTGGAAATAGGGGTTCCATACAATCGAAGAAAATTCCAATTCGCTACGAACTAAAGAAAAGTAAAGTTATTTTAAAGCGAATATATTATGAAAACGCCGAGAGTTACGAATCAAAAAGCCTAGCATTCTACGTGCATGAGCAGATATTTCATTGACATGTTCGTTAAACGACAAATTAGCGTCAAATTTCACTCCGAGGTCATTAACGGAAAAATAGGACTGAAGAGGCGTGTCATTAATAGTATATACGAATTGGTAATCGATTCTGTTACGTTTGAAAACAATATAATGGCACTTATTTATATTCAATTCCAGACTGTTATTCAAACAGTAATCATAAAAACTATTCAGATTGAACTGCATAGTTAACATATCTGAACTAGATGAAATGCTTTTGAAAATTTTACAGACATCAGCAAATAATAGAAATTCGACATTGTTAAATACTAAACTTATATCATTTATAAATAATAAAAATAAAAGCGGACCTAGATGAGAACCTTGGGGGACCCCCGAGTATTAGAAAAGTTTTTTTGAGTTATTATTGTCAATTTTCACTACAAGCTGACATAGTCACACAATCAATTGAACAATGGACCATGGAAACCAAAATTCGAAAGTTTCCTAAATAATAGCTCATGACTGATTTTGTGAAACGTTTCGGTAAAATCGGTGTATATCAAGTGCACCTGATGTGAGGACGCAAAGGTGTTGTAAATACAGCTCTGATAAGAAACAAGGTTCGTGCTAACAGATTTCCCACTACAAAAGCCATGTTGATTAGGTACGGTCTTAAAATTGAAGTTAAGTGATCAGTTACGAGGCTCTCAAATATTTTTTGGAATTGTGGATAAGAGACACATCAGACGATAATTACAAACCTCAGATTTATCACCAGACTTAAAAATTGGAATCACATAGCTACATTTGCATATTGATGGAAAGATACCATCTGACAGTGATTTATTGAAAATATGTAAGAGAGGAAAAGCCAAACTGCTTGCGCATTTTTTCAAAAACGTTGGAGGTATGCCGTCAGGCCCGGCGATTTTACTAACATCTAAAGCAAAAAGCTTTTTCACTACTAAATCGACATCAATAGTATAATCAAAAAGCTTAAAAGGTGAGTTAAAATACGGTGGATTATGGTACTAATAGAACCAATTACCAAAATAATGCTCGATGATGTTATTTTCCATTTCATTTCTGGATATTTTCCCGGTGGTATATAAATTAACAAACAAAAGTTTGTTTCGATTCAAAAATTGTTAAAAGGCAAAGCTTGGCTATCGAACAATATTTACTTGAAAACTTAACTTTTCATATATTGCCTATTTTTTATATTAGAAATAAATACTGACGCTATGTCTAGCATTTTCATGGGAGAATTGAAATATTTTTTGGGTTCGATGCTAGCAAAGGGCTACCAACATGAGACGTTTTTGTTATTTCCGTATCAATAAATGCTTAAATAAACATTTAAAAATAAGTAAAGAAAACAAGTACAGCAGGCGTAAGAAGTACAACAGACATTTAGTCAGCGTACTATACACCAAATTCCACCTAAATTATTTAGTCCACCTGCTGTAAACAGCGTTAATCACAATACAACGATTTGTCGCAGTGGGCTGCAACAAACCGCTGTCAAAAAATTAGAATGCACTGTTTTGTATGGCAATGCCCACAATGCCGACGGCCGAATTTGTCGCAGCGTCAGAATTTGCCAAATTTCTAATTTTAACGCATCGCTAGCGGTGATACCTACCGTAGGTTGGCATCACCACTAGGTTGAATTAAGTCTGCTTGAATTAGGTTGAATGGTCTGGGGGAATAGACAAGCGATGGCTGATATGTATTGTGATAAGCCAACCTAATCATCGTACAACAGGATTTAGCAATGCAAAAACAAAAAAAAAATGAATTTGGTTGGTGCCTTGGTTGCATTGACATCGACATTTTCGCTACATTGTGGTTCACCAAATTCAACTGCGGAATTCTACATAGAAGTACGCCTCCCCTTACGACAATGTCGCTGTTATGTGCTTACAGCATATTGCTGTAACTTTCGATGAAGTCATCGAAATTAAATTGGCTTAGGGTATTTTATTACTTAGGGTGTCCTCAAGTAGCTAGTGGGTAGAATACACACTCAAAATCTGCACAAATCCTCTACTGTTCTTCGAACATTCGTGTTTCTAGCGGTTTTGATGCGCTAGGATTTTTTATGTCTTGAAAGCGAACCGAACCCACAATATTGGAGAGAAGAGAGCTGAGAATGAGTTGCAAAAGCTCACAGCGTCACATCGTGATCGTTTTTCATACGAGATACCGGCGGCCCCTAAAACCGCATTTATATATTCGAGCCTTCGTTTGTTCCACACGTGTGTGAGGTGGACTTGGTTCATATTCGGCCGGAGGCCAGCAATCTGATTTGCTGATCGTTCGGATATGTAAATGTGGACTGAAACTTCAGTTACCAGCGACAGGGATTTGGCACTGCTACTCAAGAGCCACTCGGTGTCTTTTAGTCAGCTCTACGAAATGTTCAGTACCGAAAGGTGGATTCAATTTCTGAATTTTCTGTAGAATTCAAATTTAGTTGATAACAATGAGAACTAGGAGCCATAAATGCAATGTCTGAACGCTATTATACAATTAAATATTTGACAAGTCGTCGAGCCACAGGGCAATGGCTGGATGGCTTGAAAGGGGAGGAACTTATAAGTAGCGCTGCTCCCTTTGCTACTATAGTAGTAGATTTACTACTATTGTCCAGCCAACAAATTACTACAACTGCAACTAAAGCTGCTATTACTTGATTAACCGGCAGACGCAAAATAAATCTTTTCCTTTTGCTGTTTTGGCGTTAAAAAAACTAGGAAAAAAGGTTCGATTTTTGACATTTTTTTTTCACAAGTCCGCCAATTCTTTTTTGACTTTTGGTTTTTAAAAACCATGGTAAATTACGATGTAAGAGACTTTAGTTTTTAAAACCCTGTTGAAATTTTTTATTTCATTCTTACCAATCCATAGATTATCTGTCCGACGTGGAGTAACGATTTTTTTCAGAACATAATTTCAGCGCCCTTTATAAAAGGGAAAAATAAATAATCAAATAACGAAAAATTGTTTTTGTATTTTTCAAATATCAAATAATATTATAACAAAAGATTCATGTTAATATTTAAGAAAATATCTGAGAAAAAATTTCTTGAAAACTGGTCATATTTTTGCCTTCTAAAGTGTACTAGTACCTTAAACGCTGAGATAATTTTAAATTTTTAAAACATTTATTTGCATTTACTATAAATACTTTTTGGTATAGGATTCGAACAATATATTCAATCTTATTATATTATTGGTAAATTACATTGAAAGTAAAAAAAAATTATCGAACTTTTATTATAGCTATGTGGAAAAAATCGAGAAAATAAATTGATATGAAAACAATAAGTTAATTATATTAAAATATTGAAATACGTGGCAAATTGTTTCAGAAGCTGAATACTTTTTTCATTCAGGTGTATGTTAATTTTCATGAGGTTTTTAAAAAATATTACTTACTATAAATTTCAACCTACTACTCTTTTCTTTCATTTTTCTGCGTAAGAGATTATTGGCAATCCAGTTGTCCCAGACACTGTGGCTCTGTGTGTAAGCTCTCATTCAATTCTATGCCCCGATAAGGCTTGGAAGTTCAATGGCCGTACCCCGAGTGTCTCTTACAATGGTAGCATTGGTCTCTCAGATTTCTTGTTTGTTTAGATATGAAACTATGTTTGGATATGTACTTTTGTACGTAAGTATATTTATGAACATGACAAATTTCACTGGAAATCAATAACTTTCACTTTCGGGCCACACTTGGGAGCTTCGCGGGCCGAATGCGACCCACGGGCCGCGGGTTGAGTATAGCTGGTCTAGACCATTTAGCTAGTTTCGTATTGCTTTTCAATACTTGTTAAAAAAAACACTTCTTTTAATTTTACAAACTCTTTTATTTCACGATTTAAAATTGACCGAGTGACGACTACAATTGAACACGACTGAAACTGAACTCTACGATAAGCTACACATACTCCACATTTATGGAAACAATTGTGCTGACCTAATGTCTGCGATTCTGTGAGAATCTGCCTGTCTGGCGTATTTGTCGCTTACCTGTTGCAGGTGTTTGGTTACATCCTGCAACAGAGTATCATATTTTTGTAGCAATTCTAGTGTGGAAGTATATGTAACTTCTCCCCCCTATAAATTTGGACTCTCCTGAGTCGTTTTGTTATTTCGTTTACAATAATTTTGTTTTCTAAAATAATATATTATTCCAAAGGTCAAAATTATTGATATTGCTGAAGCAGATGTAATATGTACTCCAAATGATATTTTTTTACTGTATTTTAATTCTTTAATTTCGTTCAAGTTTTTCTCGTTCGCAAACACAATTTCATCAAGAGTAAGTTTATTAGTGAAGTTTTCATATTTTCCACTGTTAGGATAGTAAAATCTTTCTCTATATCTTTGTTTTACATTTGAAAAGTTATGTTCCAAAATTTTGAGAGTGCAATTATTAAAATGAATTAATGTGTTCTTTTCTAATATCAATTTCCGATCATCACAATTTTGTGTCAAATTTATTTTATGTGCGTTCTTAACAATGATAGTTTCGTCATCAATTTCTACAATTTCTGTTAAATTATTGGTTACGAGCTTACAATTTCCTTGGTATATACAATGTTTGCTTAAGTTCATTTCATTTAAATATTTTAGTTTTTCATAATCAAAAGTATTATTATTATATGTGAAAACAATTTTTGCATGGGAATTTATCTCTTTTAGATTTTTATTTGGAATGGGCAATATCATTTTCAATTCAACTTTAATGAATTCCTTTGGAATTTTTATTGCTAACAATAACACATCGTTTTTAAACTTAGTTATTCCTAATTTTACATTCTCTAATTTTAGTAAATCTATATTGTTGGATACAATTTCTTCATCTGTTAATATATTGGGATGCAATAAGCCATATTTTGCTGATACTATATTATCTTGGATTTGCTCAATTTTGCTTTTAAGAAGTTGAATTTTAAAAAATTGATCATAATATATATTGCTGGCAATGACATTACTAGAAATTCTGTTCATGCTTTCCAAAATCAAATTTCTATCGTTTACTATAATGTTTTTCAATTGAATAAAAGTTTCGTTGAAATGGTTATTGATTGTAATTTGTTGGTTCAAGTTTGTAATTGTATTGTGGTTATTTAGTTCAATGGTTTTTAAATGTTCGTCTATGTCCAGTCTGTCCTGTTCGTCCATGGTTCCAAATAGCCATTTCTGTACGTTTCCTATTAAATTTATCAGCCCTCTTTTACTTCGTCTATTTGCTGGCATTAGTGTTTTTACTTTGTTAGTTAGATGTTTCAACTCGTTAAGTAATAATTTCTTATGTTCTCCCTCTAATATTGCCTATTTTTTATATTAGAAATAAATACTGACGCTATGTCTAGCATTTTCATGGGAGAATTGAAATATTTTCAGTAAATTCCGTTGTTCGGCACTTTTCTATGCTGCAGATCTATCCGGTGCAATGTTGCAACTTACCTGGGAATCAGTGGCGAAGGGTCCATACAACCCGATTCCTTCCGGCTTCCCTTTCGAAAATATCGACCTGCTTGGGATTTTTCAAAACATGTATGTATCTTAACATGAACATGAAATTTCAAATGATTACAGATCATACCATCGTCTGTATGATACGATAACGTGAACATTCCCATTTATAAGCCGAATTTTTCTGGCTTGCAAATTCTTTTTCGCGAGCCACTAGTGGCTTTGATCAAGTGTGTATTTTGCCTCTTCTTTCTCTTTTCGTTCCTTACTAAAATGCTAGCATGGTCTCGCTTTAACAGGTGAAAAATAATCCGCGATGGATCGGCTTACGAATGGTTCGAGAATGGATGAAAATTTCGATCGGTGCATTCAATATTGCCGTTGTGCTATTTTTATGTGAACGTCACTTTCGTAAGTGAAGAGTTACACGTGAAGATTATATATTTGAGATATGAGTATGAAGATAACATTTTACTGGCTAAAAACTAAAGTTTGTCTTTCGTTAGTTTATAGAAATGAGTTCTGCCGTGCTAAGAAAATAGTCATAAGCGCCAGAATGAAATTTTTGGTTTGATTTCATGATGTTATACAGCGCATTGAGCTCTGTCTTTGTAACCTGCCAACAGTTTGTTTCTGAAGTATGTTTATAAACAAATCGCCTAAACATTATTGAGATATATCCAGAATGTAGCACTTTTCCTTAGTTAAAAAGTCTTAGCTCAATTTTTTGTACGCCAAAAAGGGAAATCTCATGCTTGCAGAACTGTAAATCAACTAAGTTCAAACATGTTCATGCAAGGTCCGCTAATATTTGCGTGCAGGAATAAAAGATTCATCGCCATGAAAACTCACGACGGAGTCCCAATTCTAGTTGAAGCACCTTTCGTTCGTAGATGTTGATGGTTGACTGGTTTGCCGCGGCAAGTCGCATACCAGAAGGTGGAAGTTTTTCGGTTGCAGGTGCTGGAAGCACCAAAATATCTGCGCCTGTATCAATCAAGTAGTGTCGTTTAGACCAGTTGTCATGAATAATTAGACGACGGCTAGGTGATAAGTCATGTTGTCTTACCGTCTGAAGAGAACGGCGACTTAGTTTTTTGGTTCAAATGAACCAGCCTTGTACGCGCATGGAGGGACGCATTTAATAGCGTTTGGGCCATATTTGTTGTGATACCAACCAACATCGGATTCTCGGAATTGGCTCCGGCGACGTGACTGCGAGCGAGATCTCTCTTGGGACCTCAAACGCGACCGCAATTGTTGATGGACGAGCCTCGTGGGGGCAGCAACTTGCTTTGTCAAAGCGGCCACTTCTAACTGCTGGCGGGAAACGGCGACTGAGCTCACTTGTGGCGTGACAAAAACATCAGCTATTTTGTCTGCCGTTTCCGCCAACTTGTTAAGGCTGGTTTCCGGAGAGCAGGCTTAAATAGCCTGAGTCTGCTCCGAAAGCCGTTGCAGCCAGAGGGTCCTCAAAAGATCGTCCCCAACCGCGGAACCTCCCAACTGCTTCATATCCAAGTGATAAATTCCCCAAGAGGTTCCTCAGTTTGGTTGAATCGCTGGCTGACAGCCGCGATATTAGCGACCCCTTGAGGACTTCATAAGGTGTCTCAGGGTCTGGGCTCGCAACCACGTCCCTGACCACCTTGAGCTGTTCAGGACCCAGCGAGGAAATCACATGGTGATATGTGGTTACTGAGCACTTAATAAGTTCGTTAGCGAACTGGCTCTCTAACTGAGAGAGCCGCAAAGCTGGCTCTGCTTGCCAGAAAGCGGGTGGATTGATGGACGTGGCGTTAATTTCGGGGCCGGATGACGCGCCTGAGGGAACCGCATCCTCATTGTCTATTGCGGCTACTAAGCTTGGTTACATGCCACCACTTCTTCTCTGCAAAAAACTGACACCGGATAACTTGCAGAACCAGGAAGTGGCATCGTTTCGTATCACAGTATCTGCGGGCGTTAATGAGCTACTACGAAAGGACTTTTGGCCCCCTGGAGTTCTAGTTAAGGAATTTACCAGAATTCCTCGAAGGAATTTTCGTCCGAGAGGAGCAAGGAGTTCCAGAACTTAGGATTAAGGATATATTATCAAAATGTCCGAGGTTTGAGGACCAAAACTAACGAGTTCAGGCTTTCTGCCACTTTAGCTGCGGACGATATAATATGCCTTACAGAAACCTGGCTCACTGATGATATCTTTAGTTCAGAAATCTTACCCGACTATACAGTTTTCCGCAAGGACCGGGATCGTTTAATTAGTGGTAAATCCAGTGGTGGAGGCGTCCTCATCGGTATAAATAAAGCACTCAACGGAACACTCTGTCGTGATTTCCCTTTCTGTCCTCCTATTGAATGTATTTTTGTGCGTATCTCCTTACCTTCTGCTAAAACCTTAGTCGTCGCTTCGATATATATCCCCTGTAACCTTCCTCTGTCGATTTATGAACAATTCCTGGCGGAACTCTCTTCTTACCTCAACAGCCATTTTCCCACCGCTTACGTTCTGCTATGTGGTGACTTTAATCTCCCTACTCTAGATTGGGATGTTGACTATTCGGTTATCATCTCGACTAGTAGTGTTTCTTTAATAACGTCTTCGTTTCTCTAACTTTTTTCCCTCTCTCAGCTCAACAATATACCGAATGCCAGCAATAGAATTCTGGATCTTGCTTTGTCCAATCTCCCAAAATCATCACTTTCGTTAAGCGTTGCTCTCTTTCCTTATGTTCCTCCTGATTCTCATCACCCCCCTCTTGTTCTAGAAATTTCTAATATTCGTTCTATGAGGAACAAAATCCCATCTTTAATACGTTACAACTTTCACAGGGCTGATTTTACCGGCATGGCGATTGAAATAAATAAAATTAACTGGTTTTCTTTTTTTCGTGGCCTTGACGTTGATGATGCTTTGTGCAAGTTGTATAATTTTCTATCAAACCTTATTCCACAATTCACACCAACTAATCGTCCTAATAAACCGAGCAATGCTCCATGGTTCAGCAGTGAAGTTGCAGTCGCACTTGAAGCCAGAAATGCAGCTCGTAACTTGTATAAAAAATCAGGTTCACCTGTTGACCTTCTTTTGTATAAGGATCTTCGCTCTAAAGCGAAAGAAGTTGTTGGACAGGCGATGCGCTCCTACATTGCTGGCGTTGAAGCATCAATTAGAACCAATCACCCGAAATCCTTTTGGTCATTCATCCGTTCTTTGAAAAATTGTCCTAGTATCCCTAATGGTATGCACTTGGGTGATACAGCTGCCTCCACTCCACAAGAAGTGTGTGAGCTTTTTGCTTCTTACTTTTCTTCTTTTTTCTCACAACAATCCTCTTCTAATTCCTTAAATCTTCCCTCCACATCCTCTCCTGAATTGCACTCATTTCGAACGAACCCTCTTGAAATTGAACTTCTATTGAACGATATCGATGCCAATACCGGTAGTGGTTCCGGCGGTATTCCTAATATCCTGGCTAAATCTCTTTCATCGTCTCTGTGCGTCCCTCTTTCTATCTTGTTCAACTTAAGTATATCTTCTGGCTCTTTTCCTTCTCGCTGGAAAATTGCCAACATATTTCCTATACATAAAGCCGGTGATCGTACTTGCATCACAAACTACCGTCCTATTTCCCTTCTTCCTTGCTTTAGCAAGATCCTTGAAAAAGTGGTTTACAAGCGAGTCTACTCCTTTATCCAACCTACTCTCGCGCATGAGCAGCATGGTTTTGTCAAAGGTAAATCTACCTTAACCAACCTTCTTGCCTTCACACACACGGTCGCATCCGCTCTTGACCATCAAAAGCAGATTGATGTACTTTATACCGACTTTTCCAAAGCCTTCGACTCCGTCAACCATAACCTCCTTCTTCAAAAGTTAAAGTACGATGGCATTGCTGGTCCTCTTCTTTCCTGGTTTAACTCTTACATCCTCGACCGTACCTGTATTGTAACTGTTAATTCCTCCTCTTCAATTCCTTTTTATCCTGCATCAGGTGTTCCGCAAGGGTCTATCCTTGGTCCTCTTCTCTTTCTTTTGTTCATAAACGATCCCCCACCTTTAATCCAATCTTCTTGTCTTTTGTATGCCGATGATTTCAAGATGTTTCGAGTGATTGAGTCACAAGATGACTGTATGGTTTTACAAAACGATCTCAACAGCCTACAGACTTGGTGCGCTTCCAATGCTCTCACTTTGAACATCGTGAAATGTCACAAAATTTCCCTTTCCCTTTGAAAATTTCAACTTTGATGTTCTCCTACTCTGTTTGTGGCTATCCTCTTAATGTCGTTGATAATTTTAGAGATCTTGGCGTAATGTTTGATTCTAAGCTCAAATTTGATAAGCATATTTCTTACATTACTGCCAGGGCCTCTAAATTATCCGGTTTTATTATTAGATCCTCTAAAGCTTTCGTTAACATTTCCACCTGTGTACACCTTTTCCTCTCCTTTGTACGTAGTATCCTTGAATATTGCTGTCAAGTTTGGTGTCCTCGTTTTGTTTACTTGAATACTGCGTTGGAGTCGGTTCAACGCAGATTTACTCGCACTCTGTTTTATAAATTTCAGCTTCCTTACCGTCCTTACAGTGATCGTCTGTCGTTCCTTCATCTTCCTTCCCTCGAATCACGGAGACTTTTCCTGGATGAGTGTCTACTCTTCAAATTGTTCCATAGGTTGGTAGATTCCGACATCAGCAGCCACGTTTCTGTCCGTGTTGCAGTGCATGGCACCCGCTCTACTTTTGAGTTTAGTGTGCCATTTGCGCGCACTGATATCTTTTTTCATTCTCCGCTGTTGCGATTACTAAGGCAACATAATGATTTACGGTTTGGTCCTCTTCCGCCGACATTATATGCCTTTAAAACTTTTTTAAAAAATAATGTTTTGCTTACTACTAATTCAATGTAGTTTTTTTTTTTTCTTTTCCTTTTCCTTTTTTTTTCTCTATTTTTCTAATTTTCAATTTGTACTTTTTCACTTTGATTTTGTTTATTATTGTTCTTTATTTTGTATCATTATCATCTCATTATTATTTTGTTCATTTTGTTCATTCTTTCGTTAGTGAATTATTTGTATTTTATATTTTCTATATTCAGTAATTGGATTTGATCTGTTGAATAATAGTAAATAAATAAATAAATAACGACATTTTTAATTTCAAAAAATGCGACGGGACGGACGGAACGGACGGAACGGACGGAACGCGGCAGAAAAATAAGGTGGTTGAAAACGTGTAAATGTATATACAGTGGTGTCGTAATAATAATTTATAAATTTTAATTAATAATTTATAAATTTTTTAATTGCCCTTTTTTTAAATATTTAAATGAATTGTCTAAAATTAATGCACCACGTAACGTTTAAAATTATAATATAAATTTAAAATTAGTATTAATTTCACTTCGCCGAAAATTCATATTTCTTTATATATATATATATATATATATATATATATATATATATATATATATATATATATATATATATATATATATCTATATATATATATATGTACATATATATATATATATATATATATATATATATATATATATATATATATATATATATATGTATATATATATATATATATATATATATATATATATATATATATGTATATATACATGTATATATATATATATATATATATATATATATATATATATATATATATATATATATATATATATATATATATACATGTATATATATATATACATGTATATATATATATATATATATATATATATATATATATATATATATATATATATACATGTATATATATATATATATATATATATATATACCTGTATATATATACATACATATATATATATATATATATATATATATATATATATATATATATATATATATATATATATATATATAAATATATATATATATATATATATATATATATATATATATATATATATATATATATATATACATATATATATATATACATATATATATATATATATATATATATATATATATATATATATATATATATATATATATATATATATATATATATATATATATATATATATATATATATATATATATATATATATATATATATATATATATATATATATACAGAAATATGAATTTTTGGCCAAAGTCATTTTAAGACTTGACTTTGACTTTGAAGAATATTAACGTTTTTGACTTTGAAGAATATTAACGTTTTTGACTTTGAAGAATATGAACGTTTTGTACAAATCGGATCAATAAATTTGTTTTTCTAGACTGAGTCTCATTACTTATCTACCACACCCTGTATATATATATGTATATATATATATATATATATATGTATATATATATATATATATATATATATATATATATATATATATATATCTTCGCCGAAAATCCATATTTCTTTATATATATATATATATATATATATATATATATATATATATATATATATATATATATGTATATATATATATATATATACATATATATATATATATATATATGTATATATATATATATATATATATATATATATATATATATATATATATATATATATATATACATATATACAGAAATATGAATTTTTGGCCAAAGTCATTTTAAGACTTGTCGATACACTTACAAAAATATACATTTCCATACACACACAATCCACAACATTCCACAAACACTCAACATTTATATTTATTTATATATATATATATATATATATATATATATATATATATATATATATATATATATATATATATATATATATATATATATATATCAGCAAAATGATTAAGAGAGATAATATCTGGAGTGGCCGATCTGATTGAGCTGAAATTTTTGGAGGACGTAGATGTATATAGTAGGTAGGTCCGTGATTTGCTAAAATTCAGATATCTTAAACCTTTTGACGGCGGCGAGCGTTTTAGTGAATTTTGAGGCACTCCTGTATATCCAAATAGTTGGAAATTTTTGGAAAAAAAATATATTGGGAATGAAAACTTATTATGTTCTTAGCTTGTCTATGATAAAGAATTGGAAATTTTGAGCCGTGTGTGGGTGCAACGTGCCTAAAAGTAGGCAAGCATTTTTTTCCAAATTTTGATTATTCATTACTTCTGACAAAACATTGGATCATCGCGAAATTTGCAGAGCGTATTGATCTTGACTAATATTTAACACACACGGATTTCCAACGTATTGCGGGTAACCCTGTAGCTGCGGCAGGCTCCTGAAAAAAAAATCTTCAAATCATTGACCCTCCTGAAAAATTTTTGATTTTTGACAAAAAATTCAAATCATTGATAAATTTTAACAATTGTGCATCATTTCAAATTGAAATTTTGAAAATTTCAATTTTCACAAGAACGGCAGCTCATCACTCAATTACCTCTGTGTTCAGCACTCGGCAGTTCTGCTCACTAGAACTGACGACCAGATTATCCGATCATAATGAAATTTTCAGAACATGTTGGTATTAACTAGGACCAAGTCTGATAGAAGTGATTTTGAAATGCGGGCAACCTTGTGGCAGTGGTACCATCTTGAAAAATCACTGCGAAAAAAAACAGCTTTTTGGCTAATAACTTCCGATTCAGCCATCAAATTTAAACGAAATTCACACAATATTTGGATCTTACTTTAGATAACATTTGATGAAAATTTGGCTGAAAAGTTAGAAAAGAGTTGCCAGCTATGGTGATTTTTGTCTCCTAAATCTTGCGAATTCACTCAGCAAAATAAAGCTTTTTTCCCTATAACTTCCGGTCCGGTGTAGAAATCAAAACGAACGAAGTTCATGCAGTAAATGGATCTTGATGTTAACCAAATGTCGTAGGAATTTCGTAAGAAAATCATGAAAGGGCTGTCCTGCCCTACTAAGCGCAAAAGCGGTATCTCAAAAAAAATCGAAACATTGATTTTTATATCATTAGAAAGCTTAAAATAATACGCATCTAATGAAATAAGCCTTTTAATGGTATCTTATTTAGAACATATGGAAAACACCTTAAGAAAATTTTCTAAATCTAAGTACCCGATGTATCCAAGAGCGGAAGACCGCTCACCGAGAAAATTGGAGTAAAGAGAATCCTCCACCAGCCCTAAACGAACCCAGTTTTTCATCGCCTATCTCAATTTTACCTTAAAACACTAAAGTTATTAGAGGTATATCAATATTACTACTTTTACAAAACTACAATTATCTCGAAACTCGCTTTCATTGAGATACCGCTTTTGCGCTTAGTAGGGCAGTGTCAGCTATGACCATTTTTGTAATTTTTTGGAATTTCTTTACTGAGCGATTAGGTCATTAGATTTGCGAATGGAAATGATCCTGCAATGAAAATTAACAATAAATATTAACGCTTTAAAAATTTGAAAAGTTTTAACCCTAAATTTTTTTTCACCCGTATAACTTGCAGCGCAGTGATTCAATCGAAACGAAATTTACTGGTTGGGCTTAACTTAACGTGAAGCAAATTTGGTATATATTTTGCTTTGCTGCTGACACAAGGTAACCAGCTTTAGCAATTTTCGTAAATACTGTACCAACAGATGGTTCAAATTTCATACTCATATGCAAAGCATTTGTTATGAAAATAAGAAACCAATTTTTAAATTTTCCGAGTTTTCGGATGGCAGCCTCAAACAACGTTTAACCGCTAAAACTTTCGATGAAATCCTCCGATGAGAACGAAATTCAAAGGATAAGTTGATTTAAGTATGTGCTTGTTAAGGTAAACTTATTGCTGCTGCGTTGGGAAAGTGTTGCCAGTACTGAACATTTTCATCATTTGTGTTATAGTTGAGTTTTCTTGCTTCGGATAAGGAATGAATGATATGATTCTACAATAAAGTGTATTTATGTTCGATCACAACATGGAAAGGAAAATGAAAACACTCAGATGATATGTATTACAATTATTCAGCTGACATCGTAGTAGCCTGAGCGAATTGTTAAAAATAAAAAATATAGATTTTCTTGATGACCAGGAGTCAGTTGAATTTTCGAGCGTGCTCACTTCGCATTTTGTTGGAATTCATATCGCTAATTTTATTATTACTCGGGTCATTTTATTAAATTGTATGATTATTATAATAAGGTGTGATTATTCAAGTTGAGTTTTGTTCAATTCATTGTAATAAAGCTATAGAATTCAAATATCGTATTTCGTTTAATATTCACAAATATTTGGCTAAAACATTTGGTCCTTCGAACCGGATTAGTGGTATATCGTAATTGTTCGAACTTTGAATATTATTAGCAGCACATGGTGGTCAATCGAATTTTGGATTGTTAGCTAGTTTTCTGTGATGTGAACAGTGAAAAACTGATTTGGAAATTGTTCGGTTTCGGTTCGCGTTAGAAAGTGATTATTGAACATTGGATTCTTTTTTGTGTGTGACTTTCGTCATAAAAGGGAAAATCTAAAGAGTAAGTACAGTTACTCAAATCCGCTATTTTCCATAAATTCATGCACGCATACTTCAATTCAGATAATACCCTAATTCATATTTAACTGTTATATATGATACAAAGTCATTTTATTTAATCAATATGTATATCTCAATTATAATATATATCTAAAAAATGTAAAAAAATCAGATGATTTTCAATAACAAATATAATATAAATCAGATGCACGCATATGATTATAATATATAATATATTATAACTCATAATTTCATTGTTAATACCACCAAATACCACCAAAATACAGTGCACAATCGCCGATATTGAGAACTTAGGGAGTAAATTAATTCGGTTTGGTATTGTTGTATAGTGAATTGCGCACGTAACACTAAATCAAATTAGAACCCGTTCATTCGAGATTAAGGGTTTAGTATTGGCTATATATTTGAAGACATTAAGATATTGGATAAATGAAACTAGTGAACTAAAGAAGTGGGCATATATAGTACATTGTGCATTTTTTTGCTGATTAGTCGAATCGCATTTGTTATCTAATAAATAACGGTAGTTCGTCCCAGGTGTTAGTTATTGCATTGCAATTATGAGTTTTTCCCCAACTAAGTTGATTTTGCAACAGCAAAATATTTTGGAGCAATTCAAGCTGATTGAAATTTTGGAGCAATTCAAGTAATTCTGATTGAAAATACGGAGATCAAACTGCCTAGAATAAATCTTCGGAAGTTTGGTGGTGATTATGAATCCTGGGTGTCGTTTCGAGATCTTTTTATCTCAATCATTCATAATCGACCGTCATTGACCAAAGTTGAAAAATTGCAATATTTGAAATCTAATTTGTCTGGAGAAGCAGAAAGTTTACTTCGCCATTTCGCCATCACCGATGCTAATTATGACTCAGCCTGGCAACTTCAAATGAGAGATATGACAACAAATGGGTGCTGTTGAACATGCAATTCAAACGTTTGTTCAACATCAATAATGCAATGGAGTCAGCGTCACCGTTGAAACTCCTTCTGGATCGTACTGTCGAGTGCGTCCAATCTTTAGAAAATTTGAAAATAGAAGATTTATGGCAGTCCACTGTCGTGTATTTGACAATACAACGACTGCCACAAGAATCAAGGCAGATCTGGGAATAGGAGCAAGCTTTGAATGAGAAATTATTTTCTTTCGAAGATTTAAAAACATTTTTACATAATCGTTTTCGCGCTCTGGAAGCCTCAGGTGTCGAAAATGTTAGAACCAGTCGTAATACTTCGTTTATTCGAAATCGAAATGTACACTCTGTTTTTTCTATAGCGATGAATACCGCTCGCGAACGATTGTTTAGGTACAATACCTATACAATCCCTTTAACGTTGCCCCGGTACAGAAACCAGTGCAACTGTGCGAATTGGTTGTAACAAGAAATCCGCGACTGATTGCTTAGGTACAAAACCTATACAATCTTATGGAGAAATGTTACCCTAGTACAAAACCAGTGCAACAATGATTCTTGTTGAAACGCAACCTCCTGTCAGCCTCAACAAGAGTAATAAAGAAGGCTTAGCTTATTGCTTTCAAAAATACTAATGATTTATTTACCAGAACATTACTTATTTTATAGGTACAAAAGTGCTTACATACTAAAATTGAATTTGCAAATATTTTACATTTGGTGGAATCAATATTTGATACAAAAAAATGCTGAGCACACAGTCTGGCGTAATCGAGTAATCATATTTGACTTGATTTTCAATTTAATGTGGATCTGATTACAATGCATTTTACACAAGCTGGAAAATCTAAAATTTTTTATGAGTAATTTTTCATGGTATATTAATTGGCTAGATATTGAAAGTTGAGTTGCTTTAATGAATGTACACGTGATGGCTTAGTTGACTCAGCGACCAATTCGGATGGATATTTGCGAAATTTAACACACTCCTTGCAAGTACATTTGCGAAATTTAACATTCTCCCCCTCGTTGAACATTGAGTTCAACAATTCGTTCTGTTTCTGGTGCTACGGTGAATTGTACTCGCGGTTGGCTATTGTGTCGAGGAGCCGGTATTGGAGGATTGAAGCGTCTTGTTGCGAGGCGCTTCCATAGAAGATAGATGAGGAGTATGAGACCGATGAGTAGACCTATGTAACCTATGCTGAACTGATGGATGTCGTGATGGCTGATGGGGAAAGATGCTTCTGTAGCAAGTAGCTGGTTCACTTGGACCTGCAGGTCTTTGATTTCATGCGAAATCTGGTGAATTTCCTGCTGCTTATACTTGATTTCAGTGGCCTTGAATGGTTTTGCGAGATTAGTCAAGTCCCTTGTAGGTGTGTAAGATGTTTGCGTTTTGGATGAATAGACAGAACGTGCCAAGAGCGTTGTTGAGTCGTCTTTAATGAGGCAGTCTCCACTGATGTTGAGTATTCCAGATCTTATTAGGGAGTGTTGGGCTATAAAATCTCCACATTCCACGTGTATTAAGGTTTCATTTCTAGCAACGTATATCCAATGATTTGGGTTAGTGAGCTGTATCCATCGAGAAGTATTGTGTTTTTCAATAATTTTGCATGTGGGTAGCCACACAGAATTAGTGAGGAATCCAACTTTGCAGCTTCCGACTGATGACCCTCTTCGATATAACGGATGAAGTTGCTTGCAGAGGTAGCTGGATGATCTTACGTGAGAACATGTGGCTAATTCTGGCTCAGACAGGAAGTAGTAGTCTTCGTGATGCAAACTGATTAATAAAAACTTCGATGAAGGTTCGATTTCCAGAAACGAGCTGTTCACAAAAACTGGAACAGGAATGATTCGAAATAGATTGAATTTTTTGTTTAACAGTAGTGGAATCTTAATTCGGAATATTGTCTGCGCCTTCGTAACTCGAACTTCGATGGACATCAGATTATATAGTTCTAAAAGATTGGACCCTACAGTTGGTAGACACAGTGTCGATGGCAGACTATTCTTGATGAGTGTTAGCTGCTGTCGCAACTGCCTTGGTGTTAGTAGCAATGGGTTAATTCGACTATGATGTGTGTCTATTATTGTGCTCAGTATAATTGATTGTATTCGTTGAAAGTTGGCTATTGCTAAGGTTAGTCGTATTGACAATGAATTGAACAGTCCCAAAGCGCGTTGCTCTTCAGCTTCCTTCGTTATTTCATTCAGTTGAAATATTGTTTGATTTAAGTAGTGCTCAAAACCTTGTAGTTGTTGTTGCATCATTTCTGTGGATCTCTGGACCAGGTTGATAGTCGAATCAACGATCGATGTTTGATTTTCTATTAAATGTTGCAAATGATGCTGATTTTTCTCCAGGTCACCTATGATGTCAGACATTTTTTCTGCATAGGATGAATCCAATACTCCGAATAAGGAATGAGCGATGTTTCTAACAATGTCCATGGGTGATCGTTTTAGTCTTAGCTCAGAATCATGGGTAAGGAGTTCATTGCTATTTTCAAGTCCTGACATCGTGATGGAGAACTGAGTTATACTTGGCTGACAGTTTTCACTTTTCCTTGTGGAGTTGCAAATTTTGCTTAATATTTGTATGCCGTTTTTTATGTTTATGAATTCCTTCCAATAGAAATCCATTTCATAATAAACGACTATACTCCAATCGTTAGGAGAAAGGTGAGTTGTCCCTAAACCTTCAAAGTATAATCCTGGATCGGTTTTGAACGGCGTAATAGTAACTGGGTTCATGGTGAATGCTGGTAATATTAAGCCTACCAATAGAAGGAGACTTACTGGAGAAGTGATTCGTCGTGTTCTTTTAGGTGCCTTGTCGTGTGATGATTTTCTTTTTCCGCCGTCGTGGTTTGAGACTTCTTCCACGTCTTGAAGGTTTGAACTAGTATTTATCGAATGAAGCAGATCTGAGTTATCGGTGCTGTGGCTGTCAACAGGTAAAGGTGCCAGTGTATGTATTGCTCTCCTGAGCACTCCGGACCGAGTTTGGACATCTTTTACGAGTACCAAACCATCATTTCCTTTGATGGTTTTGATTATGCGTCCTAGGTTCCATTTCAGTGGTGGAAGATTGTCGTCCTTCATGATAACCATAGTACCGGCTTTCACGTTGTCACAATGCTGTTTCCACTTGAAACGTTGTTGTAACTCACATAGATATTCTCTTGACCACCTTTGCCAGAACTGGCTTCGGAGTTCGGATACATGTTTCCAGTTTTTACTCAGTGACCCTTTTATAGAATAGGCGTGAGGGTCTGCCATATTTGTTAGTGGCTCTCCGATCAGAAAGTGGCCTGGCGTCAATGCAGCAAGATCATTTGGATCCTCGGACATTGGGGTAAGTGGCCTTGAGTTGAGGATTGCTTCGATTTCTGCCGTCACTTTTTGGAGTTGCTCGTAAGTGAGTGGCGCAGCTGCGACACCTTTTTGAAATAAGGTATTTGCTGATTTAACGGCGGCCTCCCATAGCCCACCGAAATGAGGAGATCTTGGTGGAATAAAATGGAAATCTGTGTGCTTGTTAGTGAAGAAGTGCATAATTTTTTCTTGTGCGTGTTTGCTGTACACTATTCCTTCGATTTCTTTTAATTGGTTTCTAGCTCCGACAAAGTTCGTTGCGTTATCGCAATAAATGTTGCGGCATCTGCCTCGTCTACTGATAAACCGCTTTAAAGCTGCTATGAAGGAGTCGGTACTAAGGTCACTCACTATTTCTATGTGCACAACCTTCGTCGCAAAGCAACAAAATATGGCCACATAGCTTTTCTGTGGTCTCTTTCCTCTCGCATTGAAATGGATCCAAAAAGGCCCACAAAAATCGATGCCGGTATTATAGAACACTTTAGCTTCTTGGACTCTGGAAGGAGGCAGGTTTCCCATGAGCTGTTTTAAAAGCTTTGGCTTGAACCTGGCACAGCGAACGCAGTTTTGAACTATTGATCTGGTGATGGTTTTTCCTTTGATGGGCCAGTACTTCTGCCGCGTCAAGGCCAATAGTGCTTGAGGGCCTATGTGCAGGTTTGTATTATGAATATGCGTAATGATCAACTTAGTTATCTGATGGCTATATGGTAAGAGGATTGGATGCCGGGCGTCGTAAGCTAACTTAGATTCATGCAGTCTACCGCCTACTCGAATGATTCCGTCTCTATCCAAAAATGGAGTGAGTGTAAGTAAGTTACTGTTGGCGTTGACATGTCCATGTTTCTTGAGTTGTGCTAATTCTTCGGTGAAACCTTCTTGTTGTACTTCTCTTGTGATGACAATTAAAGCATTATTCAACTCGTTGACATTTAGATGATTTCTTTCGCGCTCGCTTGGTTTTAGTCGACTGTTTTTAATGTACCTCAGCATGTAAGCGACAGTTCTTTGCAGGTGATCAAAAGAATTGCGATGATTGATACTGTCCAGTACAGAACTCGTGGTAGTCGATGCTAATATCGTTTTTGGTTGTCGTTCTTCTAAATCGGTAGTCAAATTTTCAGGTTTTTGGGGCCATGCTCTTTCAGCTCCATGAAGAAAAAGTGGTCCATACCACCATAACGCACATTCTTTTAATCGTTCAGATGTAGTTCCTCTAGACACTAAATCTGCAGGATTGTGTGCCGAACTGACATGAAACCATTGATCTGCCGTAGTTACTTCTTGTATTGCAGCTATTCGATTCGCGACAAATGTATACCGTGAAGAGAACGGGGCATGTAGCCATGCCAACACAATTTGAGAATCCGTCCAATAGAAGCAGCTGTGTTTCCAAGCTAGATCCTTCTTAACACGATCCGCTAGAACTGCTGCTAATTTTGCAGCACATAGCTCTAATCTTGGCATTGTGACGTTCTTCTTCGGGGCAGTTTTGGACTTAGCGCACAGTAATCTCACTATGATACGTCCATCCGGGAACATAGACCTCACATAGATAGCGGCGCCTAAAGCCTGCTCTGAAGCATCCGAAAAGGTATGCAGCTGCATCGACTGCGGAATGTGACCAGCACTCACATGCCGTTGAATTTTTATGCTTGTCAGTTTGCTGAGATTCTGCAAAAAAGCAATCCATTTGGTCGTGTATTCTTCTGGTAACTCGTCATCCCAGTCAAAGTGCTGCGCTCTTGCAGGAAAATTTTAGCCTTGACTATAATAGGAGCCCAAGTGGATCGAACAAATGAGCAATGTCTGACAGTACACGTCGTTTAGTTGTCGGTCGTTTTTCCTTCCACTGAGTTTTGAAAGAGAGCTCGTCGGATCGCGGTAACCATCTCAGACCCAAAGTTTTGACATGACAGTCCTCGTTTTCAGAAAATTCTAGTTCTGGTGCCCTGTCTTCTGTAGGTATATTTCGCAGTAGAGCAGGATGGTTGGAACACTGTTTCCGCAATTTGAATGCCCCGGAATCAAGAATATGAATCAACTGAGCCTGAATTTCCATGGCTTCTGGAAGGTAGTTACTCCCAGTGATGACGTCATCCACATAAAAGTCTCTTTTAAGTGAAGCGGCTCCTAACGGGCGTTCCCCATTTGATTGAATTGCTAATCGTTGCAAACACTTTGTGGCTAGATATGGAGCCGTTCTCAATCCTTAGGTGACGGTGGAGAGTTGATAACATTTAAGTTCCGCAGATGGCTCATCTCGCCAGAAGATTAGTTGATATTTTCTGTCACCAGGATCAAGTTTTATCTGGCGGTACATCTTCTCAATATCCGCAGTGAAAGCGTATTTCGGCAATTGAAATCGTAACAAGATTGAGAAGAGTTCGTCTTGAATTGTAGGTCCAGTATATAAAATTTCGTTGAGCGATACGTCTGACGATGTTTTCATGGATGCGTCAAAAAGCACACGCAGCTTGGTAGTTGTGCTTTCGGGTTTAATGACGCAATGATGTGGCAGGATGTAATATGGAGCCTCAATTTTTTCTAAATCAACCTCCTCCATATGTCCAAGCTTGAGGTATTCGTTCATGAACTCAACATATAGAGATTTTAGTTCTGGATTTCTCATCAATTTCCTTTCCACTGCATGGAATCGACTGAGAGCAATGTGCCTTGACTCTCCGAGAGTTGTCTGATCGCTTGAAAAGGGGAGTTTCACTATGAAGCGGCCTGTGTTATCTCTTTTCACGTTTTTTTGCGAAATGCGACTCGCATTTAAGTTCTGATGTCGAAAAGGATGGTTTCACAATATCAGGGTCTTCTTGTCTCCTGAATTTCTCTACTTGCTCATCTAGGCTGCGCGTTTTTTCTGAACATATGCCGCAGGTAGGTGGTGGTTTTATGCTTTTTCCTCCGATAATTCAACCCAACTTGGTATTTTGCAGCACCGGCACGCCATCTCCTAGTTGAATCTGTTCTGATGAGAGTAGCGCAAAGAAATGCTCTGCTCCTAGGAGCAAGTCAATCTTTCCTGGACGATGGAAAGAGGGGTCCGCCAGTTGAATCCCATCAGGTATGGACCAGGCTTTGATGTCTACTGGCTGCGATGGCTGAAGCGTTGTTATTTGCGGCAAGACATGGGCTTGAACTTGAATTGACCAGTTCAGGGTGTTGGATATCAACTCAAAGCTTACCCGGTTTTGTGTACGCTGCGGTGCTTGGCCAATGCCTTGAATATACAAAGGATCAAAGGTTTCTGATAAATTTAGCTGCCGGGCCATTTGTTGAGTAATGAAATTCAACTGGGCTCCTGAATCAAGCACTGCTCGGCACTCGGCCTCAATTCCTTTGCTGCTTTTCAATTTAACGAGGACAGTGCTAAGCAATACGTGCTCATTTCCTGGCCTTTCTGTACCTGCTGCTAACGTTATAGCTTTCGGGCTGGAGGAAGCCATGGTGGAATCTTTGAAACTTGGGCTATTTTTGCTGGTGCTTGGTTTATTAGAGTCCAGTTGCTTACTCGGATGGTTACCATCCACAGATTTTCTCTCAATGTCGTCGAGATGCACCAACGTGTTGTGTTTTTCGTGGCATCTTCTGCAAGTTTGTCCGGAACATTGAGAAGAGAAATGCCCTCCTTTCATACAATTGAAACAAAGTTGATGTTTCTTAAGTACTTCTCGTCTTTGTTGTAGAGTTTGAGATCGGAAATCATTGCAATTATATAATGAATGATTTCTGTTGCAATGTACACAGCTCCCTTTGGATGGAACTGCGACAAGCGACGTTTTTTTATGCTGGCCTGGTTTCTCAAAGTTTCTCGAAGTGTTCGCATTTTTAGTTCCAAGAGCTTCTAATGATTGAAAGCGGTTCTCCATGAACTTTGGAAACTGCTTCATTGTTGACAACTCCCTTGGATTTTCGAGAGATTGTTCGAACATTACGTGAGTATTCTTGTCCAGCTTTTTGATCATTAGATGCACTATGAGGGGGTCCCAAGCTTCTATGGACAATCCCAGATTTTTCAATACAAACAGACATTCATTTGTTGTGTCATGTAGATTTTTTACAGCTTGTGCTGATTCGACATGAATTGTCGGCTGTGACAGCAGCTTGTTGAATAAGGCTGTTACAAGTAATCGTTTATTGTTTTAACGAGCATTCAAAATGTTCCACGCATCTTGGTAGTTCTCTTCAGACGCTTGTAGGTGCTGTACTAGAGCCTTAGCTTCTCCAGTCAAGTTCGTAGTTAAGTAAAACATCTTCTCGATGTTTGTTATTGGCTGATTGTGCACCAGTTGAAGAAACAATTCATGGAACTGTGTCCATCGCAAATAGTCTCCATCAAATATTGGAACAGTGATTTTCGGTAGCTTCACGGAACCTCTTGGAGCTATTTCGCTGCTCTGCGTTTCGTCAATGTGCTGTCGTAATTGGATGATTACATCTTGAGCCCACAATTCCAGAGTGTAGAACAGATTGGCTTCGTAGCCTAGGGGTGTTATTTCTGATGAAAGCTCCCAAATATGTTGATCGTTCTCCAGCAATTCTGCGCGATGTTTTTGCAACGTTTCGATTTTCAGAAGGTAATAGGACTTCGGGTGTTGTTCTTCCCACTTAGATTCGATGCTTTCAAGCTGATGAGTCGTTAATCTCATTAGCGCCTTTTGTTTGCGAATCAATTTAGTAATATCTTCGCTTACAGTTGACTGGTTGGTAACTGAAACCATTCGACCATCATCGTCGTTTTCTCGTGGGTTTGGTGCTGTGACTTCGGACCCTAGAGCAGATGATGAAGGCTTGGATACTTTTAACTGCTGATTTAGTTCGTTCTTTTGCTGCAGCAGTAGACCCTTCAAAGTGTTATACACCGTCTGTAGTTTTTCGAAGTATTTGTTTTGGAAATACGGCTCGTCAGATAGCTCGTTCTCTAATGGAGCTAGCTTAGCGTGATTTCCCTGGATGATGCACCAGTAGCTCTCTGCAAATTCAAGGCGTTTCGAAACGTATTCTTCAGTTTTACGTTGGATCGAGTCCTTGTTGAAGTTGATTAGCAACCTTTCCAAGTTGTTGCCAACACTGTCTTGCTCGTGTAGTAGTTCTACAGCCTCCATGATCGAGCAAAACCGACGATTGTTTGTGGCAAGTTACAAACGTTACAAATAAAATCGTTGAATGATTACAAGGTAATCACGTCGGGGTCACCAATGTTTTTTCTATAGCGATGAATACCGCTCGCGAACGATTGTTTAGGTACAATACCTATACAATCCCTTTAACGTTGCCCCGGTACAGAAACCAGTGCAACTGTGCGAATTGGTTGTAACAAGAAATCCGCGACTGATTGCTTAGGTACAAAACCTATACAATCTTATGGAGAAATGTTACCCTAGTACAAAACCAGTGCAACAATGATTCTTGTTGAAACGCAACCTCCTGTCAGCCTCAACAAGAGTAATAAAGAAGGCTTAGCTTATTGCTTTCAAAAATACTAATGATTTATTTACCAGAACATTACTTATTTTATAGGTACAAAAATGCTTACATACTAAAATTGAATTTGCAAATATTTCACATTTGGTGGAATCAATATTTGATGCAAAAAAATGCTGAGCACACAGTCTGGCGTAATCGAGTAATCATATTTGACTTGATTTTCAATTTAATGTGGATCTGATTACAATGCATTTTACACAAGCTGGAAAATCTAAAATTTTTTATGAGTAATTTTTCATGGTATATTAATTGGCTAGATATTGAAAGTTGAGTTGCTTTAATGAATGTACACGTGATGGCTTAGTTGACTCAGCGACCAATTCGGATGGATATTTGCGAAATTTAACACACTCCTTGCAAGTACAATCGCACTTCTGTGTACAGTGTCGTGCTCCTCATCGACTAATACACTGTGAACAATTTAAACCATTATCGCACAGTGGTAAATTTAACATTGTGAAGCGAAATGGGCTTTGTTTTAATTGCCTAGATAAAGGACATCATGCGGTTAACTGTCCAAGCAAAAACAAGTGTTTCAAATGCAAAAAGGCCCACCACACGCTGTTACATCGAGATAATGCTCAACTAGTTGGCAACGCTCAACTTCTTAGCGCCACATCACAAGTAAATCAATTACATTCCGATGCCGCAATCCCTTTAAAGAATTCTGAAGTTTTATTGGCCACAGCTCTTTTAACTGTAAATTCCGAATCTGGTCCCATCGTTTTACGTGCTCTTCTTGATCAGGGCTCTCAGGTTTAATTAATTACTGAAATGGCTGCTCAGCAAATAGGCTTACGACGGAAATCAATATCGATTAGTATTTCAGGAATTGGAATTTCGAACGCACTTGTGAAGGGAGTGGTACAAATGAATGTGCACACGAGATATAACGAAGAATTAGAATTTATTGCAATAATCCTTGACAGATTGACGAATTTAATTCTAGCGCGGACAATCATCACATCTGATTGGGATCAGATTCAGAACCTGGAACTTGTCGATCCACATTTCGATTGTCCTAGACAAATTGATCTAATTTTAGGAGCTGATGTATGTGCACAGATCATGCTGGGAGAAACACGACGATTAGCAGCTGGGCCAATCGCTCAGCGTACTCAGCTAGGCTGGGTTATTTGGGGTTCGATAAATAACGTATTATCAAGTAGCTTTCAAAGTTTCCAAATTGAAGTAAATTATGACATTGCAATCAGTGAGCAGTTAAAAAAATTGTGGGAATTCGAAGAAGTTAATCAACAGTGAGAGGCTACAGATGACGAAGAATCATGTGAATCGCACTTTCGTCAACATACTACACGAGGCATTTCAGGTCGTTATACTGTAAAGCTACCATTTAAAAGTGAGACTAGTAAAACCTCATTGGGACATTCTCGAACTATAGCGCTAGCAAGTTTATTTGCACTTGAAAGACGCTTTCAAAAGGACAGTAATCTGCATTCGGAATATAGTAAATGCATATAAGAGTATTTGGATCTTGGACACATGGAATCTATCAAAGATACAACTGAGCATCTAGTGATTGGAGAACAAAAAATATGCGTAGCCTCTTATCTGCCGCATCACGCAGTGCATAAGGAGAGTAGTACCAGCAGCTGTCGAGTAGTGTTCGATGCATCTAGAAAGACTAGCTCGGGAGTATCACTGAATGAAACTCTCTTAACCGGCCCAGCTATACAGAATGATTTGGTAACTGTTCTGATGAATTGGAGACAGTATCAGTACGCATTTGTGGCTGATATTACAAAAATGTATCGCCAAGTCAATGTCGATCAAGAGGACGCACAATGGCAGAGGATTCTATGGAGATCACATCTTACTGACGATATAAAGGACTATGCATTAAAAACGATCACATTTGGAACAACCTGCGCTCCCTTTCTGGCTATTCGCACTTTACATAAATTAGCCGAGGACGAGCGAGCACATCATCCCAAAGCATTCGACTCAATAAAAAATGAATTTTATGTTGACGACTTGATGTCTGGAGGCGACACTCTGCAAGACGCAATAGACAAACGGAAGGAGATACGCACGGCGCTACAAAACGGATGTTTCCCACTTCGAAAGTGGGTCAGTAATGATGTTAGAATCTTGAAAGGCCTACCGATTGAGGATATCGGATTGAAACCAACGTTCGATTTAAAATTAGATCAAAAACACAAGTCACTCGGTATAATATGGCACCCTTTGCATGACCATTTTAGTTATTGCATCAAATTGGACGAAGGAACTGCAATATATTCGAAGCGAAAAATATTATCTGACACTGCAAGAATATATGATCCATTGGGATTATTGGCACCTGTTATCGTCAAAGCAAAAATTATTCTACAGTCACTTTGGCTGCTCGGACTTTGCTGGGATGAGCCGTTGACAAATGATATCACTAAATTATGGAGTGAATTTCGAAGTAATCTGAAGACATTAGAAAATTTACGTATACCACGATGGATTAATTATAGAACTAATTCAAAAATTGAACTACATGGGTTTAGCGATGCTTCATCTAAAGCGTATGCTGCAGCAGTTTACCTTGTTACCCGTAACCAAACCCATACTTATGCACATCTCATTATTTCGAAAACTAAATTAGCTCCTGTCCGACCAGTCTCAATTCCTCGACTAGAACTGTGTGGCGCAGTGCTGCTTGCAAAACTAGTTGCTAGGGTTAAATCATCATTTAAATTACCAATTCTAGAATCTTGGCTTTGGACTGATTCAGAGATTGTATTGGCGTGGTTGAAAGGACATCCAACAAAATGGACTATATTTGTGGCCAATCGCACGACGGAAATTTTCAATTTAGTTGGTAACACACCGTGGCGTGATGTCCCTTCTAAGCAGAACCCAGCTGATTTGGCGTCACGTGAAATTAATATACCTGAGATCTTTAATAATAATCTTTGGTGGAATGGTCCTAATTGGTTGACACAAAGCCAAGACCAATGGCCTATCGCCAACACATATTATGACACTAAGATAGAGAGCAAACGAAATGTAATGATTAATACTATCAAGAATAATAACTCTGACCTAACAGGCCTTCTGAATAAATTTTCAAGTTTAGCTCGTTTAATAAAGATAACAGCATACTGTTTACGTTTTATTGCAGTTGCAAGAAAGCAAGCCAAACCAATAGGATATCTGACAACAAACGAATTGGCTCGATCACTCCAGTTTTGGATCAAATATAGTCAGCAAACGGAGTTCGCGTTAGAAATTTCAATTCTACAAAACAAAGAATGTTTAAACAACCATAGTAAGTTACTACGCTTACACCCTTTTCTTGATGGTGACGGAGTTTTAAGAGTTGGCGAACGTTTAACTAATGCATTTGTGTCATACGACGAAAAATTTCCAATCATTTTGCCAAAAAGTAGCAAACTAACTGAACTAATTGTTCAGCAAGTTCATCACACGACATTGCATGGCCAAACACAATTAATGTTGAACACAATCCGAAAACGTTATTGAATCTTGGATGGACGGAACACTATCAAACGTGAAATTTACAAATGTGTCAAATGTTTTAGAGCTAAACCTTTATTATCGAAGCAACTAATGGCTAGCCTTCCTACGCCAAGAGTAAATGTTTCTAGAGCAGAGGCGTCCAAACTTTTTGCTGCGAGGGCCAGTTTGGTATTTAAATTCATTATCGGGGGCCAAGCATCGTAAATATGTGAATTAAAAAACCTTATTACAAGTAAAGCAGCATTGAATTTTATTTTTTATAGTAAATTACAGATATAACAATACTAAACAAACATGTCTAAATTATATTATTATAAAATTATTTCATGCAATTTTTAATGGGAATGGTGGAACTGGGTTTTTTCCTGGAGAGTTTCTTCAAAGTTGGGATTCAAATCGGAAACACCAATTATTAGCAATCATTGCAAATGATCATCCGATAAATTATTTAGATTTCAGATACTTCATCCTGGAAAAAGTTTGTTCGCACATATAGGTAGTGCCATACATAGAAATAAATTTACCAGCCAATTGCTTTAAATTTGGGAACTCTTTTGCGTCCAAAAATTTGTAAAAATCGATCAAGTTTCCTTCCTTGTATTTGTTCTTGATTTGATCGCTAGCTTGAAGATCAATTATTTCCATTTGAAACTGACTTGAAACGTCGCCAACGTTGCAGTCATATGGATTTTGAAACAGCCGAATTTCCCTTGAATTTATGTCAAGATCAGAAAAACGCTTTTGAAATTCTAGTTTTAAATCCGCGATTACTTTTACTGCAAATATGGTGGGAAATCTTTCGTCAGTTTCTGTACTAAATTTTTCGCAGCACGTGAAATGGGAAAAATTACATTCATTCATATGACTTTCGAGCAATATCAGCTTGGCTCTGAATGCTTTGATTTGCTCGAATAAATCACAAATTAAGTTGTTTTTACCTTGGAGCTTTAAATTCAAGTTATTTACGTGTGTCACGACATCTGCAAAAATTGCCAACTTCCAGAGCCACTCTGCATCCGATAAAAGCGGTTCAGGGTGATTCTTTTCAGCAAGAAAAATTTTAATTTCCTTTCTGAGCTTGAAGAACTGCAATAACACTTTTCCACAGCTAAGCCATCGAACTGCTGTATAATACGACAAGTCAACAGACTCAGATTCAATTTCTTTGAGGAAAGATCGAAATTGGCGATGATTGAGTGCACGTGATCGAATAAAGTTTACGACAGAAACAACTGGTTTCAAAACGCAGCTCATGTCGACATGTTTTACACATAGGGCTTGTTGGTGGATGATACAGTGCAGAAAAATTGATACTGTTGCTCTTGCGCTTTCACAAGCTCTTCTTATTAGCTCAACCACCCCAATATTTGCACCAGACATGTTTCTTCCTCCGTCAATTGTCACACCTTGGAGTCGATTCCAGTCCAAGTTATATTTGGTCAAGCTATGTTGTAGTTCCTTAAAAATATCTGCTCCAGTTGTAGTGCCATGCATGCTGTTAACCGATGCTAATTCTTGGGTGACATTAAGATCGTCGTCAGCTCCACGAACAAATACTAAAAGTTGTGAGGTGTCACTAACGTCGGTCGATTCATCCATCGCGATAGAATAGTGATTGAAACACTGTGCTTTCCCAGAAATCTGGTGGAGTATATTATTGCCAATATCGTCAATTCGACGAGCAACAGTATTGCGGGAAAGACTTATCGTTTTGAAAAGTTTCACCTTTTCCGGACATAATACCCCAACAGCTTCCATCATACACTCTTTAACGATGTTTCCATCCATAAAGGGTTTCCCTTTTTTCGCCAACAAATAAGCAACTTTCATGCTAACTAAAGTCAATGATTCATTTTCCGAGTTTGCCTTCCTAAATAAATTTTGCTGAGAAGACAAACTACGACTTATTTTTTCAAATTTTTCAGTACGCTACTTGTCCTTAAATTGTGAGTAAGCTGAAGCATGTTTTGTTTCATAATGTCGACGTAAATTGTATTCCTTCATTACAGCAACAGTGTCATTGCAAATTACACAAATAGCTTTGCCATTCTTTGACTGCGATTGCACAAAGAAATATTTGAATCCCCATTCTTCTTTAAAAACGCGGCACTCATCATCTACTTTTCTTCTTTTTGTTTCCATGTTCAACTTAAAAAAATAATATTAACATAATAATTAAGTTATAATATATTAAATATAAATCTAAACATACCAATTTACAATATATCAACTGTAAAGAATATAAATAAGCTCCGCGGCCGACGAATTTTTGGTTTGCCGTGTACAATCTCGTAGCTTTGCAGGCACTGCAGTTGAGTGCAGTCTGCTGCTCCGCGCCGCACAGTGGGCTGAATCCCGATTCTAGCTGGACAAAATTATTTTATGGGCTTAACAAGAGCTTAAAGGCTGGAATAGCTTAAAAAAATAATAAAAAAATATACGAGATAAAAAATAGGTGTTTCATTTATTAAAACAGATTTTTTAATTTTCCAGTAAAATCAAGTATTTTTATTATACATATATATATTACAAAAATTCAAAATCAGAATCATTTTCCGATTTGCTCGGAGAATCCATCTCCGCTTCGCTATCATTCGTATCCTCTTCCACTGAATCCGCGATCAGCTCCCCTTCCATCAGGACTCAGCTCTTTCAACGGGAGGTTCTGGAAAGTTCTAAGGCTTGTAATAACAGGATCCGATGAAACCAAATCACATTCTTGCACAGGTTTTTATGTATGAAAACTTTCCAGTATGCTGTGCTCTGAATCGCCTCATGCCTTTATTCTTTACCTCTTTTACCTCCTCTGAAAGCTGCCCTATTGGAACAAGAGCATGTTTGATGGCCAAAGAGCAATGCAAAAGGATTTTGTGTACGCTGGGAGGCATCCTGTACCAGCTATATAGGTCCACAAACAGCTTGGCAGAATCATAAGCAAATATGTTGAACTTTTCATTCCTGATTGTATTTCCGCTTAAAATAAGCTGCAACAATAAGAAAGAACGAATAAGATAAACTGATTGCCATAGTGAACAATTTGAGGAAGATGTTTTATAAATACCTGAGGAATAGTTCTAATCAAGATATTAATCGCTTATTAACTCCTGTAGCTGCAGAGGCTTCGTTAGTATGCTTAAAAAATCGGTGGGACAATTTCCCCGTGTTGGACGTTCCACTTTCTTGAACCACTTTGTCGACTATTATCCCTATAGATTTCCATAAAGCCTTCTGGATATTTTTTTCCTGATGTTCAGCCTCAGCCTTCTCATGAAAAGTAGCCCCTCACATGGCTGGCTTTCTCAATTCCAATTTATCATTCAAAAGTAATTAGCATTAAAAAGTAAATAGGAGTAAATGTTTCTTTTAAGGTCTTTAAGGTATAGAGTAAAAATAGAAGATGAGGGTCCGTTTAGGATTTAAACTGAAAATTTAAATTTTATAATTCTGACCCCAGAATTTTTGTTACATCTCAATTTATGGTTAATTATGGCTCTCAATTTTTGAATATATTATTTATTATACCACAATAAAGAAATTCTTAAAAAATTTAAGGTCAATGAGATTTAATGAAAAAAAGTTGCGCGTTAAAATGTGAAGAATTTTTCAGTTTCCACGAAGCATAATGAACCTCTCTTATATTCTAATGGTATAAACTTACCTTTTTCAATTGGGCGTTTTCAGTGCTTGAAACTTCTTCTTGAAAGTATTTAAACAAGCTAGATTAACACTCAAACGAAAATAAACATTCATGTCACCGAGCAGATCATACAAAGGAAGATCGCATTAATATACCGCGAGAGCGTCTCACGCTCTACTTGCATTCTACCGTTTTCACAGTAAGTTCTTACACACTATTTTTCAGCATCATTACAAATTTTTTGTGGAATTAGGTTAACTGAAGCCTTAAGAAAAATATCCTATACCTGAAAACCTTACATTTTGACATTGATTTTTTGACTTTTGTCCAGCTAGAATTGGGATTCAGCCCACTGTGCGCCGCTGTACGTACAGTCAGAGTACAAAATCATTCTTGTAGTCGAGCGGCCGAGTCGTATCGCAGAATACAGAAAAAACTTGAATACCAGACTGTACTTTTTCGAGCGTGATACCGTGCTCATTCTAACTGAACGCGCTCTTCATCTGCGCGAGATCTAATACCGACGCGCCACGCTACATTTATATTTTACGAAATTTTTCAAAATCATTGGCGGGCCGGATAAAATCGCCTGCCGGGCCGGGTTTGGCCCGCGGGCCGTAGTTTGGACACCTCTGTTCTAGAGCATTTACACATACAGGCATCGATTATTGTGGAACGTTCGAATACTAGGATAGGCGTGGACGTGGTGGAAGATTACAGAAGGGATATATTTCAATATTCATTTGTTTGGCAGTAAAAGCAATACATCTTGAATTTGTTTCTGACCTCACGACTGCAAGTTTTTTAGCAGCATTGAGACGGTTCATGGGGCGTCGAGAACTTTGCAACCATCTGTACAGTGACTGTGGATCAAATTTTATTGGAGCCAATCCAAAATTAAAGCGGATTATAGCATCTCACAATAACTGTGCTGCAGAGAGGCTAGCAATGGAAAACATAACGTGGCATTTCAACCCTCCTGCGTCCCCACATTTTGGAGGCCTCTGGGAGGCAGGAGTCAACTCAGTGAAAGCGCATCTACGACGAGTTGTTAGAGGAGCAGCTCTTACTTTTGAAAAAATGACAACTGTGTTAATAGGAATCGAAGCTTACCTCAATTCTCGCACAATGCTCTCTTGTTGACGATCCAATGGACATTGACGCACTTACACCCGCACATTTCCTCATGGGAGGATCTTTGATCGCAGCACCGGAAGAGAATCTATTGAATTTGAGTGTAAATCATTTGGACCGATGGCAATATGTTCAACGATTAGTACAAATGTTTTGGCGAAGGTGGAAAACTGATTATTTATCACGCTTACAATCGCGTCCTAAGTGGCTCACGGAAGTGAAGGGACCGCGCGTTGGAGACATATGTATATTGAAAGACGATCGGGTAATCGCGTATAAATGGTCATTAGCCAGAATAATTGAAGTGCATCCAGGTACAGACTCTTTGGTTCGCGTCGTGACGGTCTTCTCAAACGGTAAAACATATAGACGTCCTATCTCAAATATCACATTGTTGCCCATACCCAATACGGACTAAACTCAAGAAATTTCAAATCGACGTCAAAAGATCAATCAGTGTTGAAATTATTTAAAAAATTAATAGAACTTTAAACAAAATTGGATTATCGACATTAACCCAAGATTAATGTAAACCCAAATAATAACCGTGAATGGATAAATAATAAAAAATTAAACATTAATATTACTTTATAATAAACTTTAATGATTATTAATTAATATTACTTTATAATAAATACTATAATGAATTTTAGAAGAGCAGCTAAAAGCTAATTAAATACATTGAAGTATGCATTGCTACCTTCACTCACATCCTTATGTGATTGAAAATATCGAATCCTTTCCTTATTATCCTTGTATCACTTGGTCGAGGTGGCGAGTCAGGGCGTCACGTAAAAGAATAACCCTTTGTTGCTGAATGTTATGTGCCTGTACGGAGGAAATGCCACAGGTAACATTAACATTACTCAAACCAGCGTCTTGATCCTGGAATTCTAATTGTTCCCGAGCTACGACAAGCCAACGTTTCATGTAGGATGAAACAATCATAAACTCGATAATCGGTATTAACTCTGATCCCAGCGGACCAGCGCGGGGAGTATGTTCGATCACAACATAGAAAAGAAAATGAAAACACTCAGATGATATGTATTACAATTATTCAGCTGACATCGTAGTAGCCTGAGCGAATTGTTAAAAATAAAAAATATAGATTTTCTTGATGACCAGGAGTCAGTTGAATTTTCGAGCGTGCTCACTTCGCATTTTGTTGGAATTCATATCGCTAATTTTATTATTACTCGGGTCATTTTATTAAATTGTATGATTATTATAATTAGGTGTGATTATTCAAGTTGAGTTTTGTTCAATTCATTGTAATAAAGCTATAGAATTCAAATATCGTGTTTCGTTTAATATTCACAAATATTTGGCTAAAACAACGTCTTTCCACATTGTCATTCACAGACAATTTCTTCGAAAATTAGTTTTCTAGCGGTTCTGATGCGCTAGACTTTTTAAAATTTACAAACAATTTTACTTGCGATTTAATCGATGTTCACTTAATTGATCGTGAAATTCGATTGTAATAATGAATTTGAAATGAAAAAGTTGTAGCGATCTTACTCACGTTATTATTGCTGCTTTGGGGAATCAGATGCATCATGGTTACATCTTGAGATGTGGACGCTTCTGACTCGTTTCGTGATGTTCAGAGATTCGAAATCGATTTCCTTGTCTGAGTAACCATATACTATGATTGAAGACGATTATTAACTTGATTAGAGTAATGTAATTTCGGAGAGAAGTCAGATTTAAATCGTTTTATATTGTTTATTGTAACTGTTGTGAAAGAGATACTTGTAATAATGTTTTTATTACTGTTTTCCTAGCTATTGTCGTCGGCCAAAAATTCGAATCGATTCACTATAAAAACCGGTACAAGTTGGACCTCCTGTATGCAACAAACACAGCTTCCGTAGCAGACTTCTTCGCATGCGGGTTCGCTTTTCTTTTTACGCTGTTCTTCTGGTCGAGTTGCTCCGAACGTCGGAAAGTAATCTTCGTTCGTGTAGGTTAGGTTAGGTTAGTGAGGAGGGCTGCCGGGAATACGGCCAGCATTAAGCCACCAGTTTGGGCCCATTTGCCACCCTCATAGACAATCACAGGCATTCACACTTACAGCCATGGCACTGGCGGGATTCGAACCTGCAGACCCCGTAGCACGCCGCCTGACGCCTAAGCGAGTAAAGCTACCGGGCCCCTTTCTTCGTTCGTGTAATCGAATGCGTTCCTATTACGTGATTTCACTGTTTTTTTTATAGCCACGCTAACTTGATGTTGCTGGATGTTTTGCTGGGATTGCTGATTATGATCAGGTCGACAACGTCGAAGAAAACTATTGTCCTCGGATACATACGATCGTCTTGATGAAAATGTCAGAAAGGAGCGAAGCTTGCCTACATTGATCTCCTATGAAACTGCGTTCCCTAAGTCGGGGTCACCAATTTTAGTTTCAACTCTCGTCGTCTATAAATAATACGTTTAAGTTTGTTCATAAACTTCTTTTAATATTTTGAAATTATTTCCAACAATGAGTATACATGACTCTTTACAAAAATCCTCTTTTTAAAATCGAACAACAACTTTCTCCTTTGATCTATCACAATACATTTTTCATAATTTTTTATATTTTTGTCATATTGTTTTCTTAACCTACTTGTTATTCAAATTTGTAAATGTTGAGCGTTTGTGGGTGTATGGAGATGTATATTTTTGTAAGTGTATCCACAAGTCTTAAAATGTTTTATATATATATATATATATATATATATATATATATATATATATATATATATATATATATATATATATAGATATATATATATATATATATATAGATATATATATATATATAGATATATATATATATAGATATATATATAGATATATATATATATATATATATATATATATATATATATATATATATATATATATATATATATATATATATATATATAGATATATATAGATATATATATGTATATATATATATATATATATATATATATATATATATATATATATATATATATATATATATATATATAAAACATTTTAAGACTTGTGGATACACTTACAAAAATATACATCTCCATACACCCACAAACGCTCAACATTTACAAATTTGAATAACAAGTAGGTTAAGAAAACAATATGACAAAAATATAAAAAATTATGAAAAATGTATTGTGATAGATCAAAGGAGAAAGTTGTTGTTCGATTTTAAAAAGAGGATTTTTGTAAAGAGTCATGTATACTCATTGTTGGAAATAATTTCAAAATATTAAAAGAAGTTTATGAACAAACTTAAACGTATTATTTATAGACGACGAGAGTTGAAACTAAAATTGGTGACCCCGACTTAGGGAACGCAGTTTCATAGGAGATCAATGTAGGCAAGCTTCGCTCCTTTCTGACATTTTCATCAAGACGATCGTATGTATCCGAGGACAATAGTTTTCTTCGACGTTGTCGACCTGATCATAATCAGCAATCCCAGCAAAACATCCAGCAACATCAAGTTAGCGTGGCTATAAAAAAAACAGTGAAATCACGTAATAGGAACGTATTCGATTACACGAACGAAGAAGGGGGCCCGGTAGCTTTACTCGCTTAGGCGTCAGGCGGCGTGCTACGGGGTCTGCAGGTTCGAATCCCGCCAGTGCCATGGCTGTAAGTGTGAATGCCTGTGATTGTCTATGAGGGTGGCAAATGGGCCCAAACTGGTGGCTTAATGCTGGCCGTATTCCCGGCAGCCCTCCTCACTAACCTAACCTAACCTACACGAACGAAGATTACTTTCCGACGTTCGGAGCAACTCGACCAGAAGAACAGCGTAAAAAGAAAAGCGAACCCGCATGCGAAGAAGTCTGCTACGGAAGCTGTGTTTGTTGCATACAGGAGGTCCAACTTGTACCGGTTTTTATAGTGAATCGATTCGAATTTTTGGCCGACGACAATAGCTAGGAAAACAGTAATAAAAACATTATTACAAGTATCTCTTTCACAACAGTTACAATAAACAATATAAAACGATTTAAATCTGACTTCTCTCCGAAATTACATTACTCTAATCAAGTTAATAATCGTCTTCGATCATAGTATATGGTTACTCAGACAAGGAAATCGATTTCGAATCTCTGAACATCACGAAACGAGTCAGAAGCGTCCACATCTCAAGATGTAACCATGATGCATCTGATTCCCCAAAGCAGCAATAATAACGTGAGTAAGATCGCTACAACTTTTTCATTTCAAATTCATTATTACAATCGAATTTCACGATCAATTAAGTGAACATCGATTAAATCGCAAGTAAAATTGTTTGTAAATTTTAAAAAGTCTAGCGCATCAGAACCGCTAGAAAACTAATTTTCGAAGAAATTGTCTGTGAATGACAATGTGGAAAGACGTTGTTTTAGCCAAATATTTGTGAATATTAAACGAAACACGATATTTGAATTCTATAGCTTTATTACAATGAATTGAACAAAACTCAACTTGAATAATCACACCTAATTATAATAATCATACAATTTAATAAAATGACCCGAGTAATAATAAAATTAGCGATATGAATTCCAACAAAATGCGAAGTGAGCACGCTCGAAAATTCAACTGACTCCTGGTCATCAAGAAAATCTATATTTTTTATTTTTAACAATTCGCTCAGGCTACTACGATGTCAGCTGAATAATTGTAATACATATCATCTGAGTGTTTTCATTTTCTTTTCTATGTTGTGATCGAACATACTCCCCGCGCTGGTCCGCTGGGATCAGAGTTAATACCGATTATCGAGTTTATGATTGTTTCATCCTACATGAAACGTTGGCTTGTCGTAGCTCGGGAACAATTAGAATTCCAGGATCAAGACGCTGGTTTGAGTAATGTTAATGTTACCTGTGGCATTTCCTCCGTACAGGCACATAACATTCAGCAACAAAGGGTTATTCTTTTACGTGACGCCCTGACTCGCCACCTCGACCAAGTGATACAAGGATAATAAGGAAAGGATTCGATATTTTCAATCACATAAGGATGTGAGTGAAGGTAGCAATGCATACTTCAATGTATTTAATTAGCTTTTAGCTGCTCTTCTAAAATTCATTATAGTATTTATTATAAAGTAATATTAATTAATAATCATTAAAGTTTATTATAAAGTAATATTAATGTTTAATTTTTTATTATTTATCCATTCACGGTTATTATTTGGGTTTACATTAATCTTGGGTTAATGTCGATAATCCAATTTTGTTTAAAGGTCTATTAATTTTTTAAATAATTTCAACACTGATTGATCTTTTGACGTCGATTTGAAATTTCTTGAGTTTAGTCCGTATTGGGTATGGGCAACAATGCGATATTTGAGATAGGACGTCTATATGTTTTACCGTTTGAGAAGACCGTCACGACGCGAACCAATGAGTCTGTACCTGGATGCACTTCAATTATTCTGGCTAATGGCCATTTATACGCGATTACCCGATCGTCTTTCAATATACATATGTCTCCAACGCGCGGTCCCTTCACTTCCGTGAGCCACTTAGGACGCGATTGTAAGCGTGATAAATAATCAGTTTTCCACCTTCGCCAAAACATTTGTACTAATCGTTGAACATATTGCCATCGGTCCAAATGATTTACACTCAAATTCAATAGATTCTCTTCCGGTGCTGCGATCAAAGATCCTCCCATGAGGAAATGTGCGGGTGTAAGTGCGTCAATGTCCATTAGATCGTCAACAAGAGAGCATTGTGCGAGAATTGAGGTAAGCTTCGATTCCTATTAACACAGTTGTCATTTTTTCAAAAGTAAGAGCTGCTCCTCTAACAACTCGTCGTAGATGCGCTTTCACTGAGTTGACTCCTGCCTCCCAGAGGCCTCCAAAATGTGGGGACGCAGGAGGGTTGAAATGCCACGTTATGTTTTCCATTGCTAGCCTCTCTGCAGCACAGTTATTGTGAGATGCTATAATCCGCTTTAATTCTGGATTGGCTCCAATAAAATTTGATCCACAGTCACTGTACAGATGGTTGCAAAGTTCTCGACGCCCCATGAACCGTCTCAATGCTGCTAAAAAACTTGCAGTCGTGAGGTCAGAAACAAATTCAAGATGTATTGCTTTTACTGCCAAACAAATGAATATTGAAATATATCCCTTCTGTAATCTTCCACCACGTCCACGCCTATCCTAGTATTCGAACGGTCCACAATAATCGATGCCTGTATGTGTAAATGCTCTAGAACAGAGGTGTCCAAACTACGGCCCGCGGGCCAAACCCGGCCCGGCAGGCGATTTTATCCGGCCCGCCAATGATTTTGAAAAATTTCGTAAAATATAAATGTAGCGTGGCGCGTCGGTATTAGATCTCGCGCAGATGAAGAGCGCGTTCAGTTAGAATGAGCACGGTATCACGCTCGAAAAAGTACAGTCTGGTATTCAAGTTTTTTCTGTATTCTGCGATACGACTCGGCCGCTCGACTACATGAATGATTTTGTACTCTGACTGTACGTACAGTGGCGCACAGTGGGCTGAGTCCCAATTCTAGCTGGACAAAAGTCAAAAAATCAATGTCAAAATGTAAGGTTTTCAGGTATAGGATATTTTTCTTAAGGCTTCAGTTAACCTAATTCCACAAAAAATTTGTAATGATGCTGAAAAATAGTGTGTAAGAACTTACTGTGAAAACGGTAGAATGCAAGTAGAGCGTGAGACGCTCTCGCGGTATATTAATGCGATCTTCCTTTGTATTATCTGCTCGGTGACATGAATGTTTATTTTCGTTTGAGTGTTAATCTAGCTTGTTTAAATACTTTTCAAGAAGAAGTTTCAAGCACTGAAAACGCCCAATTGAAAAAGGTAAGTTTATACCATTAGAATATAAGAGAGGTTCATTATGCTTCGTGGAAACTGAAAAATTCTTCACATTTTAACGCGCAACTTTTTTTCATTAAATCTCATTGACCTTAAATTTTGAGAATTTCTTTATTGTGGTATAATAAATAATATATTCAAAAATTGAGAGCCATAATTAACCATAAATTGAGATGTAACAAAAATTCTGGGGTCAGAATTATAAAATTTAAATTTTCAGTTTAAATCCTAAACGGACCCTCATCTTCTATTTTTACTCTATACCTTAAAGACCTTAAAAGAAACATTTACTCCTATTTACTTTTTAATGCTAATTACTTTTGAATGATAAATTGGAATTGAGAAAGCCAGCCATGTGAGGGGCTACTTTTCATGAGAAGGCTGAGGCTGAACATCAGGAAAAAAATATCCAGAAGGCTTTATGGAAATCTATAGGGATAATAGTCGACAAAGTGGTTCAAGAAAGTGGAACGTCCAACACGGGGAAATTGTCCCACCGATTTTTTAAGCATACTAACGAAGCCTCTGCAGCTACAGGAGTTAATAAGCGATTAATATCTTGATTAGAACTATTCCTCAGGTATTTATAAAACATCTTCCTCAAATTGTTCACTATGGCAATCAGTTTATCTTATTCGTTCTTTCTTATTGTTGCAGCTTATTTTAAGCGGAAATACAATCAGGAATGAAAAGTTCAACATATTTGCTTATGATTCTGCCAAGCTGTTTGTGGACCTATATAGCTGGTACAGGATGCCTCCCAGCGTACACAAAATCCTTTTGCA
>OZ022264.1:185816182-186276182 GCA_963978885.1 Nemotelus pantherinus
TTTATCTTATTCAAGGATAGATTAGCTGGTGTCTCGTTTCTCGTCTTCAGATTCGAATAAGATTTGACCATAATCGGGTGACGCCATCAGCTGCAAACCGCTTTGTTATCTTGACCGTGGCATCGGTAAACGAAAGAATGGCATCGGAAACTGCATCGATTCCATTTATTCTAGTCAAGTGAAGGTCATTGGTAACGAAACTCCGAGTTTGATTTTTTTTTATCCGTCGACTTCGACGTGCAACTACGATCGTTAACCGTTCTCCTTCATCTACAAACACTGTTAGCAAACAAGCTGTATTTTGTTATTGTGCCTGTTTTTTTTCCCCCGAAGACTCGTGCACACAAAAATTCGAGTATCAAATGGAAGATTCAACAGGAAAATCTAATTACCTTTCATTTTTCCCCAAACGTAGCTGAAGCAGTTTCGTTTCAGATCAATTTCATCGACTTGCATTCAACGTTCGCTCACTGATTTTTTTATGCAACCTAAAGCCCTTCGCTCGAAATGGTACCACAATAATGTTAGTTAGACTACTGACACACTGCTGGTATAAATACCAGGTTATCGATACCACGGTATTCATATATTGTGAGGGTGATACACTGCGCCTGCGTGGTATTGTGTGACATCACCTGTCAAAAGTGAAAATTGTAAAATCAAGTGTGTAGTGCAAAGTGAAATGGAATGCGAAAAGCAATTATTACAATTATTAGCAAGTTCGTTTCAATTACAGCTTCAAGCTGAGGCATTAGCTGTGGAAAGAAAACGCCTAAGCGAATTAGCGTGTCGAGCCCACCGTCAGAGTAAAATGTTTCGACGACGAGCTTTGATACTGTTGCTGAAAAAACGCAGAGCCCGGCGTGTTTGGACAAGAGTAAATATAAAATCAATTTACACTTTGTATCGCAAACTAACAAAATATTGTTTAGGTGGAGAGTTCAACCTTCTGGGAGGAATCTGTTCCGCGTTTTAGCGAAAAACAGTTTAAAACGCCTTTCGCGTCAACCGGGAAACATTTGGCTTTATAGCTGGTAAGTTGGGGCATCTGGTACGAGAGGACACCAATTTTCGGGCTCCCATTCCGGTGGCAAAACGGCTAGCCGTGACCCTTTACGCGCTGGGGTCATCTGCCGAATATCGAACTATTGCAAGTCTGTTCGGCATTGGACGGACAACAGTCGGCCATATAGTTTTAGAGGTGTGCCGTACACTTTATGATGTCTTAGCAAAGGATTTTTTGCAAATATATCCTCTATCAGAGAGAAAAATAGCGGAGCTTATTAGCGCATTCGAAAATTTAGGTTTCCCACAATGCTTGGGAGCAATAGACGGGTGCCATATAGAGGTAAATGTACCCAAGGCCGAAGCAACAGATTATTACAATTTTAAAGGGTGGCATTCGGTAATTCTGTTCGCTGCAGTGGATTACAGGTACAGGTTTACTTACATAAATTGTGGAAGCCCAGGCCGCTGTAGCGACTCTGCAATTTTCGAGGCGTCTCAATTGAAAAGATTGCACGAAACCGACCAAAACATTTCTAAATTTTCGAAAAATATTGAAGGCGTGAGCATTCGTCCATTTTTGATTGGAGATTCAGCTTTCCGCTTATCGCACTATTTAATGAAGCCCTTCCCCTTTAATGTTTACCGAAACGAAGAGGAAAAACTTTTCAACTATCGTTTATCGAAATGTCGGCGAGTAGTGGAGAATACTTTCGGGCACTTGGAGGCACGATTTCGGAAATTAGGCAGAGGACTCGAGTTGCACATCGACAATGCTCCGACAATAGTAAAAGCATGCTGCGTGTTGCATAATCCCTGCAATGAGAGCAACGACAGCATTAAAAAATCATGGCTGAAGGAATTGCAGAAGAAATCAACAAGAGAGCAACCTCGAAGAAGCAACAATCATGCTTGTGCAACAGGGGCGGTTGTTCGAGATGCCATAGTGAAATATTTAGGTAAGTTCATAATCAATCTATTAAAATATATTTAGTAAAAGTTTTAATCATTTTTAAAACATACTTAAAACAACTGTTTAACTAATACTTATTTTGAAAGCTGGTGCAAATTTTTTTCTTGACAAGTCGCAATTCTTTCAAGAAGCGCTAAATGCCTATCGTTTGCTTCATTTGCTTTTTCGACATATTTCTCAAATGCAACAGTCTCTCTTTCTGCAAGATTTAACAGCTGCTTCACGCTAGATTCTTCTTTTTCTTTTTTTCTTTTAGGCCGCGACCTCGAATCAGATGAAGTGGACGTTGACATCACTGATGGCCCCACCAATCCATCGTCCGAAAATGAATCCGGGGACGCCGTTTCCGTTGACTCGGAACATTCGTTTAATGGCTGGCCTGATGCAGAAGATGGAATATCTATGAATATGCATAATGTACATTAGTGCGAATAAAGAATGAAATGTTAAAGAATAAACTTACCTATACTTTCATCTACCAACTCGTCGACTCGATTGTACTTGAATTTACCCAACATCTCGTGAATGACCGAGTAAAACTCCCACTCTGAGGGTGTTCCACCACTTTTTCCACATTTAACTTTCTCCATCCTGAAACCAATCGATTAATTTCACGTTAACGAAAGCACAATCAAATATAATTCAAACGTACCTGTATTTTTTTGTTAAATTCTTTATACGCGTTCTTGCTTCCTCCGATGAAAGAAACACTTGGTATTCTTTCATGTCGTTGCATATATCCGCAAGAACGTGAGAATTTCTGCGGCAGCTTCTCAGCTCCTCCATACATCCAAAAAAATTGCCGTTTCGTTGCGCGACAAAATAGTTCTTCTTTTCTTTTCCATTTTTACCCCGATATACATGTGACTTTCAAAATGTAATCATTCTGTGACATTTGTCAATGAATTGTACATACTGGAAAGCTTGGTTACAATTCTCACCACTGCCTGGAAAATGGCTCTGCTGGCAGTAAAATCTTCGCTAAACCGGGTAAAATTCAACCGGTTTCTACACCGTCGAACGTCGTAGATACCCTGCATATACCGCTTTGCCGAGCTGGTTTTAGCTCAGAACTGGGTGATACACTGGTGGTATACACGATACCATGGTATCAATACCAGCAGTGTGTCAGTAGTCTTAGAGTAATTTTACATGAAACCTGTTTTACTGCTATATTTAGTTTTGCGCTCATGCTCTCGTTCACTTCGTTCGTGGCCGTCAGCCTCTGTACTGGTATCGTAGAACATCAACTTGAATAAAACCTACTTTTATTTTGAATTAATATTACTTCTTTGATTTTAAACAAATTACATAAACTCATAGGTTATGGGCCAGTATCCCAGCATCTCAGAGAATTTGAATCGTGCTAATTTGTGATCACTAGATTGAAAGTCGATATGGCGAGTGACAAGGAATTAATTCAAATACCAAAGTTTGACGGCAAGAATTTCACACAATGGAAATTCCGGGTGGATCTATTGCTTGAGGAAAGGCAGATGAAAAAGTTCGTCGAGACTGATTTAAGTGTGTTGATTTCAACGAAAAATGAAAATCAGCAAGAAAGTGAATTCACCATTCGTGAAGCGAAATGCAAGAGTTTACTGGCGGCATTGGTGAACGACGAGCAGCTTACTTACATTATGGGTAAAACTAAGGCAAAGGAAATGTACGATGCGTTAGTTGGTGTTTTTCAACGTAAAAGTGTCGCGAGTCAAGTTGTTTTACGACGTCGTTTACTTACGATGAAATTCAATGGGAGCAACATCAGCGATTATTTTGTACAGTTCGATAACTGTATCAGTGAATTACGACTAGCTGGAGCAAAAATGGAAGATGAATGGTTGTTGTTAGCTTATTGAATGTTAGCAAAAATGGAAGATGAATGGTTGTTGTTAGCTTATTCCTTACACTACCAAAGAGCTATGATGCTTTGGTGACATCGTTGGACGGTTTAGGGTACGGACAAGACGGAGCGACGAGAGCGTCGCGAGCGTCGAGTCAAGCAACGCGCCGAAATCGGTCCTATGCTTTCAAATGGAAGTGGCCATGTCGAAGCAGCGACCAAAGAGTGAAAATTTGATAGTAGCGACGACATCGATTCGAACCGATTTCGATGCTCGACTGCTCGCAGCGGCAATGTATGTTGTTGTTGCAAAATGTGTTTTGATAGCATACAGTAAGTGGGCGAATTGCGTTAATGGGTTTTCCGTGGGTAATTCGAAATTTTGGGTACATTTTTTATGATTGAAAGGTGCTGAGTTGCACACAGTCAATTAGATTTCTACCAGTGATTAGGAAAATCTATTGATTTATATATATCAGCAGTCTATTGATTTCAATTTGATGTATTGTGGTGAGAAAAACTCTTCATCCGACACTGAAGAATTCATTATTTCGACTGCCACTGTAAAATTTCGTTTACAATTTTGCGTCTCGTCGCGTCTACATGAACACAATTCAATGAGCTGTTCCATGCTTGACTCGACGCTATGCTGGACTCGACGCTCTCGTCGCTCCGTCTTGTCCGTACCCTTAGACGAATCAAAGCTGACTTTGGATTACGTGAAGAGTCGACTTTTGGATGAATTTGCAAAACGGAACGACGGGTCAGTGCAGAATAAAACGAATGAAGTCTACGCGATGCAAGCGAAAAATCCCAATATAATTTGTTTTGGTTGTGGTAAAAAGGGCCACATTAAATCGAAGTGCAGAAATAAAATTAAATTCAAGAAAGTCAATTCATCGAAGGAGCTTAGTGCAAATAGCGTCTTGAAAGACACAAAGAAAGAAGCATTTACGATGGGTGCATTTCACAACATGGATTGTAGTAAGCTTGACAGTAATAACAGTGCGTACTACAGTGGTAATGCAACATGTGGAAATGAACAAGTGCAAGTGTCGAAATTTAGATCGGATTACCCAATGAAACTTAAATTTGTGTTGGACTCTGGAGCGACCGATCACACGGTCAATGATAAAGCATATTTCGATAATTTGGTTAGCATCAAGGAATTGAACATCTCAGTTGCTAAAAGAAATGCGAAAATTACTGCTAAGGAGCAGGGAAATATTTCGGTAAAAGCATTTCACAACGGCGATTCATTAAAGAAAACAATAGAAAATGTTTTATATGTACCCGAACTAGAGTGTAATCTCCTGTCAATTAGAACTCTGACAAAGAAAGGTTTTAAGGTTATATTTGAAGGTGATTGTGCATATGTGATGAAGAATGATCAGATAATTTCCGTGGCGCACGCTGAGAAACAGCTCTATGAAGTCGTATTTCATATTGAACGGGATCTATTTGCTGGAATAACAAGTGATGCTAATTTGGAGCGAGTGTCACAAAGTGTATGGCATCATCGATTGGGTCATCTAAACGTTTATGACATGAAGAAAATGATCAGCCGTGGTATGGTTGATGGCATAGACAGAGTCAGTTTAAATGTCAATGAAAAATTTTGTGAGACATGTGCATTAAGTAAAAGTTCACGGAAAAATTTCTCGAAGCGTAACAACATTCGTTCAAGTCGAGTTTTGGAATTGATTCATTCTGACGTTTGTGGGCCAATGTCAAAGGAAGGTTTGGATGGTTCTATGTACTTTGTATCATTTACTGATGATTATTCTAGAGCATCAATGATTTACTGCATAAAGAAAAAGAGTGAAGTGTTCGATAAACTCGCGGAATATGTCAATATGGCAGAGGCACAACACAATTGCAAAGTTGCAAAAGTTCGTTTTGATAATGGTGGCGAATATACTTCAAATGCGATGAAAAATTATTGTATATAAAAAGGAATTCAAATTTCGTACACGGTTCCGTACAATCCTGAAATGAATTCTATATCAGAACGGCTAAACCGAACCTTACAGGAAAAAGCGCTTGCAATGATTATGGCTGCGGGTTTGGATCAAAAGTATTGGAATGAGGCAATAGTTGCGGCAAATTACATCAGAAATCGTTGTCCAACTAGTGCATTTGGTAAACAATTTAAAGACAAAACACCGGCTGAAATTTGGTTCAACAAGAAACCAGACTTGTCGAACATTCGTGTTTTTGGTTCAGTGTGTTACAACCACATTCCAGTAGCGAAACGTTCGAAATTGGAAACTAAGGCTACGATATGTTTAATGCTCGGCTATGCATCAAACAATACTTATCGGCTTAAGGATATAGAAGAAAATAAACTGGTTATTGATCGTCATGTTATATTTAACGAAAAATCAGTTTTGAATCGATCAAACTTGAAAGATATTCTAACGAAAAGAGATGTAAACTATAGCGGCAATGAGGAAGAGCATTTGGATGGCGCAACGATCAAAGAAGAGGCTATGTCAAATGATTGTGAACTTCAGTTGTCTTATGAAAATTTCACCCCGGAAAAACAAGCCTCCCTGGATCACAGTGTCACTATGAAGGATACTGGTGACAACAAAGATAATGACTATGAAAATGATAATGACTATGAAAATAGTATACACAGTACAACTGAGAATGAAAATGCTGAAAACTATGATGAAGCCGCAAGGCGAAGTACACGAGAACGACGTAAACCGGAGAGATATGGTGAATCTGCGACGGAAGCGAACTTCGCGTTTTCAGTGCAGCAATATGTTGCAAGTGAACCACAATCAGTTGCGGAAGCAAAGCAACGTGACGACTGGCATGAATGGAAGAGGGCCATTAAAAATGAGTATACCTCATTGATGAAAAATCAAACCTGGATATTATGTGACTTACCAGAGAACCGAACACCAATATCGAGTAAATGGGTTTTCAAGATTAAGCGTAAAGCAAACGGTGAAATCGATAAATACAAAGCGCGATTGGTTGCGAGAGGCTATTCGCAAAAACACGGATTTGATTATCAGGAAACGTATGCACCTGTAGCGAAGCTAACGACAATACGAATTTTGTTGGCGATTGCAAACCAATTTAACATGTACTTGCATCAAATGGACGTAAAAGGGGCATTTCTTAACGCCGATTTAAACGAAGAAATTTATATGCTACCACCTGATGGTTACAATGAAGATGGAAAAGTTTTTAAATTGCAAAAATCAATATACGGATTGAAACAGGCATCGCACATGTAGAATGAAAAGTTCAATAGCTTTATTTTACGCATTGGGTTCAAACGGTGCGCGTCAGATTATTGTTTGTACGTCAAAATCAACAAAGGCATTCGCTGTTATATACTTTTGTATAGGTCTGTTTCCGTACTTTCAGCAAACTGCAGCAGTAACAGAATTTGGCAGCTGGATTCTTTTTGCTGCAAAATTTGGCTTGCATTTGGCTTGCAGCAAAAGTACGGAAACGACTTGCTGCGAATCTATTTTAATATATTATAATAGATTCAAGCACGGAAACAGACCTTATGTTGATGACTTATTGATTATATGCGACAACCTGAAAACAATTACTGAATTACTGAAAAGTGCATTTGAAATGACTGATATCGGAAACTCTGGCAATTTTCTCGGAATGCACATCGAATACGATCGAGTGAAGGGAATCATTAAAATGAGCCAAGAGCTATATTTGGAAAATGTTCTGCGTAAGTTTGGGATGGATAAATGCAAAGCAACTCCAATTGAGAAAGGTATGTAGCTGACTGTTGGAGGAAAAGTCAGGAGCTATGAGACACCGTATCGTGAATTAATTGGTTGTCTCACTTATGCAACATTAACTACAAGACCGGATTTGTGTGCAGCGACTAACTACTTTAGTCGGTTCCAGAGTTGCTATACAGAAGAACACTTTTCACATGCAAAACGAGTTCTACGCTACATTAGGGGCACAACCGATTTGAAATTAGAATATCGAAAGAACAAAGAGTCTGAAATATTAGTCGGGTATGCTGACTTCGATTGGGCTGGAGATAATACCGACCGAAAATCGACATCAGGTTATGTTTTCAAACTGTTTGGCAATACAGTTAGTTGGGCATCACATAAACAACACACAGTGAGTCAGTCATCGACCGAAGCTGAATACATTGCAGTTGCTGAGGCAATGAATGAAGCGGAATGGATAAAGCAGTTGCTTCGCGAGCTAAACATTGGTCCAAACGAACCGACAACGATTAATGAAGATAACCAATAATGTATCAAAGTAGCTGAAAGACCGAAAAACCATCGACGAATGAAACACATAGCGGTTAAATATTATTTTGTGCGAGAAACCATTGAAAAAGGACTTGTTCGATTGAAATACATTCCGACTACTGAACAAATAGCAGATATAATGACTAAAGGTCTTGCAAAAATTCTGTTTTTGAAGCATCGCTCTAATTTGAATTTAGTATAACTTTTCTTTTGTTATTAATTATGTTTTGAGTGCATTCACATAATAGAGCTATAATTTAAATGTTTCTGTTAAAATTAAGAGGCAGTGTTAGTTAGAGTAATTTTACATGAAACCTGTTTTACTGCTATATTTAGTTTTGCGCTCATGCTCTCGTTCACTTCGTTCGTGGCCGTCAGCCTGTGTACTGGTATCGTAGAACATCAACTTGAATAAAACCTACTTTTATTTTGAATTAATATTACTTCTTTGATTTTAAACAAATTACATAAACTCATAGGTTATGGGCCAGTATCCCAGCATCTCAGAGAATTTGAATCGTGCTAATTTGTGATCACTAGATTGAAAGTCGATATGGCGAGTGACAAGGAATTAATTCAAATACCAAAGTTTGACGGCAAGAATTTCACACAATGGAAATTCCGGGTGGATCTATTGCTTGAGGAAAGGCAGATGAAAAAGTTCGTCGAGACTGATTTAAGTGTGTTGATTTCAACGAAAAATGAAAATCAGCAAGAAAGTGAATTCACCATTCGTGAAGCGAAATGCAAGAGTTTACTGGCGGCATTGGTGAACGACGAGCAGCTTACTTACATTATGGGTAAAACTAAGGCAAAGGAAATGTACGATGCGTTAGTTGGTGTTTTTCAACGTAAAAGTGTCGCGAGTCAAGTTGTTTTACGACGTCGTTTACTTACGATGAAATTCAATGGGAGCAACATCAGCGATTATTTTGTACAGTTCGATAACTGTATCAGTGAATTACGACTAGCTGGAGCGAAAATGGAAGATGAATGGTTGTTGTTAGCTTATTGAATGTTAGCAAAAATGGAAGATGAATGGTTGTTGTTAGCTTATTCCTTACACTACCAAAGAGCTATGATGCTTTGGTGACATCGTTGGACGGTTTAGGGTACGGACAAGACGGAGCGACGAGAGCGTCGCGAGCGTCGAGTCAAGCAACGCGCCGAAATCGGTCCTATGCTTTCAAATGGAAGTGGCCATGTCGAAGCAGCGACCAAAGAGTGAAAATTTGATAGTAGCGACGACATCGATTCGAACCGATTTCGTTGCTCGACTGCTCGCAGCGGCAATGTATGTTGTTGTTGCAAAATGTGTTTTGATAGCATACAGTAAGTGGGCGAATTGCGTTAATGGGTTTTCCGTGGGTAATTCGAAATTTTGGGTACATTTTTTATGATTGAAAGGTGCTGAGTTGCACACAGTCAATTAGATTTCTACCAGTGATTAGGAAAATCTATTGATTTATATATATCAGCAGTCTATTGATTTCAATTTGATGTATTGTGGTGAGAAAAACTCTTCATCCGACACTGAAGAATTCATTATTTCGACTGCCACTGTAAAATTTCGTTTACAATTTTGCGTCTCGTCGCGTCTACATGAACACAATTCAATGAGCTGTTCCATGCTTGACTCGACGCTATGCTGGACTCGACGCTCTCGTCGCTCCGTCTTGTCCGTACCCTTAGACGAATCAAAGCTGACTTTGGATTACGTGAAGAGTCGACTTTTGGATGAATTTGCAAAACGGAACGACGGGTCAGTGCAGAATAAAACGAATGAAGTCTACGCGATGCAAGCGAAAAATCCCAATATAATTTGTTTTGGTTGTGGTAAAAAGGGCCACATTAAATCGAAGTGCAGAAATAAAATTAAATTCAAGAAAGTCAATTCATCGAAGGAGCTTAGTGCAAATAGCGTCTTGAAAGACACAAAGAAAGAAGCATTTACGATGGGTGCATTTCACAACATGGATTGTAGTAAGCTTGACAGTAATAACAGTGCGTACTACAGTGGTAATGCAACATGTGGAAATGAACAAGTGCAAGTGTCGAAATTTAGATCGGATTACCCAATGAAACTTAAATTTGTGTTGGACTCTGGAGCGACCGATCACACGGTCAATGATAAAGCATATTTCGATAATTTGGTTAGCATCAAGGAATTGAACATCTCAGTTGCTAAAAGAAATGCGAAAATTACTGCTAAGGAGCAGGGAAATATTTCGGTAAAAGCATTTCACAACGGCGATTCATTAAAGAAAACAATAGAAAATGTTTTATATGTACCCGAACTAGAGTGTAATCTCCTGTCAATTAGAACTCTGACAAAGAAAGGTTTTAAGGTTATATTTGAAGGTGATTGTGCATATGTGATGAAGAATGATCAGATAATTTCCGTGGCGCACGCTGAGAAACAGCTCTATGAAGTCGTATTTCATATTGAACGGGATCTATTTGCTGGAATAACAAGTGATGCTAATTTGGAGCGACTGTCACAAAGTGTATGGCATCATCGATTGGGTCATCTAAACGTTTATGACATGAAGAAAATGATCAGCCGTGGTATGGTTGATGGCATAGACAGAGTCAGTTTAAATGTTAATGAAAAATTTTGTGAGACATGTGCATTAAGTAAAAGTTCACGGAAAAATTTCTCGAAGCGTAACAACATTCGTTCAAGTCGAGTTTTGGAATTGATTCATTCTGACGTTTGTGGGCCAATGTCAAAGGAAGGTTTGGATGGTTCTATGTACTTTGTATCATTTACTGATGATTATTCTAGAGCATCAATGATTTACTGCATAAAGAAAAAGAGTGAAGTGTTCGATAAACTCGCGGAATATGTCAATATGGCAGAGGCACAACACAATTGCAAAGTTGCAAAAGTTCGTTTTGATAATGGTGGCGAATATACTTCAAATGCGATGAAAAATTATTGTATATAAAAAGGAATTCAAATTTCGTACACGGTTCCGTACAATCCTGAAATGAATTCTATATCAGAACGGCTAAACCGAACCTTACAGGAAAAAGCGCTTGCAATGATTATGGCTGCGGGTTTGGATCAAAAGTATTGGAATGAGGCAATAGTTGCGGCAAATTACATCAGAAATCGTTGTCCAACTAGTGCATTTGGTAAACAATTTAAAGACAAAACACCGGCTGAAATTTGGTTCAACAAGAAACCAGACTTGTCGAACATTCGTGTTTTTGGTCAGTGTGTTACAACCACATTCCAGTAGCGAAACGTTCGAAATTGGAAACTAAGGCTACGATATGTTTAATGCTCGGCTATGCATCAAACAATACTTATCGGCTTAAGGATATAGAAGAAAATAAACTGGTTATTGGTCGTCATGTTATATTTAACAAAAAATCAGTTTTGAATCGATCAAACTTGAAAGATATTCTAACGAAAAGAGATGTAAACTATAGCGGCAATGAGGAAGAGCATTTGGATGGCGCAACGATCAAAGAAGAGGCTATGTCAAATGATTGTGAACTTCAGTTGTCTTATGAAAATTTCACCCCGGAAAAACAAGCCTCCCTGGATCACAGTGTCACTATGAAGGATACTGGTGACAACAAAGATAATGACTATGAAAATGATAATGACTATGAAAATAGTATACACAGTACAACTGAGAATGAAATTGCTGAAAACTATGATGAAGCCGCAAGGCGAAGTACACGAGAACGACGTAAACCGGAGAGATATGGTGAATCTGCGACGGAAGCGAACTTCGCGTTTTCAGTGCAGCAATATGTTGCAAGTGAACCACAATCAGTTGCGGAAGCAAAGCAACGTGACGACTGGCATGAATGGAAGAGGGCCATTAAAAATGAGTATACCTCATTGATGAAAAATCAAACCTGGATATTATGTGACTTACCAGAGAACCGAACACCAATATCGAGTAAATGGGTTTTCAAGATTAAGCGTAAAGCAAACGGTGAAATCGATAAATACAAAGCGCGATTGGTTGCGAGAGGCTATTCGCAAAAACACGGATTTGATTATCAGGAAACGTATGCACCTGTAGCGAAGCTAACGACAGTACGAATTTTGTTGGCGATTGCAAACCAATTTAACATGTACTTGCATCAAATGGACGTAAAAGGGGCATTTCTTAACGCCGATTTAAACGAAGAAATTTATATGCTACCACCTGATGGTTACAATGAAGATGGAAAAGTTTTTAAATTGCAAAAATCAATATACGGATTGAAACAGGCATCGCACATGTGGAATGAAAAGTTCAATAGCTTTATTTTACGCATTGGGTTCAAACGGTGCGCGTCAGATTATTGTTTGTACGTCAAAATCAACAAAGGCATTCGCTGTTATATACTTTTGTATAGGTCTGTTTCCGTACTTTCAGCAAACTGCAGCAGTAACATTTGGCTTGCAGCAAAAGTACGGAAACGACTTGCTGCGAATCTATTTTAATATATTATAATAGATTCAAGCACGGAAACAGACCTTATGTTGATGACTTATTGATTATATGCGACAACCTGAAAACAATTACTGAATTACTGAAAAGTGCATTTGAAATGACTGATATCGGAAACTCTGGCAATTTTCTCGGAATGCACATCGAATACGATCGAGTGAAGGGAATCATTAAAATGAGCCAAGAGCTATATTTGGAAAATGTTCTGCGTAAGTTTGGGATGGATAAATGCAAAGCAACTCCAATTGAGAAAGGTATGCAGCTGACTGTTGGAGGAAAAGTCAGGAGCTATGAGACACCGTATCGTGAATTAATTGGTTATCTCACTTATGCAACATTAACTACAAGACCGGATTTGTGTGCAGCGACTAACTACTTTAGTCGGTTCCAGAGTTGCTATACAGAAGAACACTTTTCACATGCAAAACGAGTTCTACGCTACATTAGGGGCACAACCGATTTGAAATTAGAATATCGAAAGAACAAAGAGTCTAAAATATTAGTCGGGTATGCTGACTTCGATTGGGCTGGAGATAATACCAACCAAAAATCGACATCAGGTTATGTTTTCAAACTGTTTGGCAATACAGTTAGTTGGGCATCACATAAACAACACACAGTGAGTCAGTCATCGACCGAAGCTGAGTACATTGCAGTTGCTGAGGCAATGAATGAAGCGGAATGGATAAAGCAGTTGCTTCGCGAGCTAAACATTGGTCCAAACGAACCGACAACGATTAATGAAGATAACCAATAATGTATCAAGGTAGCTGAAAGACCGAAAAACCATCGACGAATGAAACACATAGCGGTTAAATATTATTTTGTGCGAGAAACCATTGAAAAAGGACTTGTTCGATTGAAATACATTCCGACTACTGAACAAATAGCAGATATAATGACTAAAGGTCTTGCAAAAATTCTGTTTTTGAAGCATCGCTCTAATTTGAATTTAGTATAACTTTTATTTTGTTATTAATTATGTTTTGAGTGCATTCACATAATAGAACTATAATTTAAATGTTTCTGTTAAAATTAAGAGGCAGTGTTAGTTAGAGTAATTTTACATGAAACCTGTTTTACTGCTATATTTAGTTTTGCGCTCATGCTCTCGTTCACTTCGTTCGTGGCCGTCAGCCTGTGTACTGGTATCGTAGAACATCAACTTGAATAAAACCTACTTTTATTTTGAATTAATATTACTTTTTGATTTTAAACAAATTACATTAACTCATAAATAACTCAAAAGCCATTCAGAGTGTCATAGTATTTCCAATAGAGTAACCTCTTCACAAGTGCATACGTATAGCTAGTGATGTGTTTGCCGGGAGGGTCGGCGAGTTTATAAAACGCTTTCCAATTGCAATCTATGCCTCACTAGCGCCAACAATATATGCATATGGAGCTTGCAGACATCAATGCGCAGAGAAAAGATACTTCATCAAGGACCAGGCCGACGGTGCAAGTCATCAAGCACTTAAGGTCAACCCTGTTTGTCCCAGCACGTAAACGTAACCAAGTATACAAATATTTATTGATTTCTAAACACTTCGGTGCTCTTTTTGAACATCATTGCCTTGATCTGGTTGCGTTTGTTTTAGATAAATCAGGCGATTAATTGAATAAAAGTTCATGGCAGTTACAATTCGTGCATGTCAGGATATTAGGTACCGTTCAAACAAACCTTTCCAACTAGCAACTGTCTTCAGCTTCACTTTTCACTGCACTTCCTTGATTAGACCATTCGATATTCAACAGTTAGGCAAAAGGAGGAATCACAATACTACTTCACAGCCACGTTTTCCTCCTGAAAGTGCTGCACTTTTCGCGAAAAAATACAATTTCGAACTCTTTCAATCCAAAAACTGCACCGAATTTGTTTCCGCGACGGGTTTCGAACGTACGCCAATACTTTCGTCGAATCTCACTTCAATGCCCACGTTGTAGCATCGCAATCTCATCATCGAGCGCACAACCGAACAAACGATCAGCACATTCACCAGATCCAAACGCCATCAATTTACTCCCGAACCGGTAATCTTCGCGCAAATGGACGATATCCAAATAAGATTTGGAAACTGATCGTGAACTTGTGAACTCAGTGGGTATATCACTTAGTGATGTCTTTCGCGTGAAAGACGCCCACTGATCGTCCATTTTGATCAGCCAGCTGGTAATAAGCACCGCCGATCTTCTTAATTACCTTACTAGGTAAGAACTTCCGGTCCAGCTTTGCATTGTAGTGCGCGGCTGCGTCACTTTGCCGGAAGTTGCGCCTGTAGACCACTTCGCCAGGCTGGTAGGTAACCAACCTGGAGCGAAGGTTATAGGCCTTTGCATTACGATACTGGGCCTGAGTGGTGAGTTGGCGGATGGTTTGGCGTAAAAGTGCCAGGTGGTCAGGAGGTGGCAGAGTGGTTTCGGGGTCATCCAAGAGATGGAGTTGCCGCAACAGATGGTAAGTGCGGCCATGGGTGACCATGGGTGACCATGGGTTGCCCGAAGACTGCCTGATAAGGCGAAGTCCCTATAGTCGCGTGACGGTGCGGAGCGTAGGGCGCTAGTGATAGCCGAGAGTTTGTCGTCCCAGGTGGTCTGTGCGGGATCGATGTATGCTCTAATGGCAGCGAGGATTGAACGGTTTAAACGTTCTGAGGCATTTGCCTGTGGCGAGTACACAGCTGTAAACGTGTGAGCGATGCCGAATTCCTGCAGTACGTCATGGAAAATGTGCGACCGTTATCCGTTATCTGACACGATGGTTTCTGGAACTCCGACAAGGGTGAATATCCTCTTCTTTAATGTGTCAACTACTGCCTTCGCAGTGAATTTTCGAAGCGGCTCGACAAATGGGAACCGCGAGAGGTGGTCTAGGATGACGAGGGCTCCTATGTTGCCAGATTTGGACCTAGGGTAGGGGCCTATAATGTCTATATACAAGCGTTGGAATATGCGCTCGGATACGTACTGAAGTGTCATTGGTGGTCGAAGGGTGTGTGAAGGAGCTTTGGTGGTTTTACATATGAGGCATGATCCCACATATTCACTATCTTGAGCGGTCATCCGTGGTCAGTAAAACGATTGCCGTAATCGGCCGAGGGTTTTGGCCACGCCACCATGCGCGCTTAAGGGTGGGTCATGAGCTCTCTTCAGTAATTCTGCCGTCATTTCTGACGGCATCCACAACTTCCAAGCCAACTGGTCTTGAAGTCCGTTTCCGGTCGCATATTCGGTTCGCTTGTATACGAACCCGTCTACTACTTTTAGGTCCGGCAGTTGGTGTTGTTCTGCCTGGACTTTCGCCGCTAGCTCCAAATAAGAAGCACTTTTGAATTGCGGCGAAGTCAAATCTAGCTCCAATGGAGTCTCCTCGCATTCCGCTGGCGTCAACGCCTCGGCAGAGAACATGCGTGACAAGGAGTCCGGCACTACGTTTTGACTTCCCTTTCGGTGTGTGATGGTGAAGTTAAACCCTTGAAGTTTAAGGGCCCACCGAGCTAAGCGACCATTTAGATCCGGTTGGTGCATTAGCCATTTTAGGGAAGCATGGTCTGTCACGATTTCAAATTCATGACCTTCCACGTAGGCACGGAACTTTTTGATTGCCAACACCGCTGCCAGACATTCTTGCTCAGTGACGGTGTAATTTCGCTGAGCGGGACTCAATTAGTGGGACATATAGGCGACGGGGGCTTCGTCTCCTTCTTCCGTCCGTTGCACTAGCACGGCACCTACTCCACGTTGACTTGCGTCACATTGGATGGAGAAGGGCTTGTTGAAGTCGGGGCTGTGCAACACTGGAGCCGAAGCAAGGCTCACTTTCAATTGCTTGAAAGCATTTAGCATCTCGTCGGTCCACACAAATTGAGTCCTCTTCGAAAGCATGTCTGTCAGTGGTGTTGACAAAGACGCATATTCCCTGACGAAGCGTCGATACCAGCCGCAGATTCCCAAAAATCTCCGCAGCTGCTTCGTGGTGGTTGGAAGAGGGAAATCCATAATGGATCTCACCGCGTCAGGGTCTGTCCGGATCGTCCCATTACCAACAATGTGGCCAAGGTACTTTACCTCGCGCAAGAGGAACTTGCTCTTCTCCACATTGATGGTAAGGCCAGCTTGTCGCAGATGGAATGCGACCTGGTGCAGTACCTTCAGGTGTTCGTCGAAGGCCTCGGTTATCACCAACAAGTCATCCAAGTATACGAACACTTGGTGCTTTAGATGCGGGGGTATCACTTTGTCCATGAGTCGCGACATCGTTTGGGGTGCATTGCACAAGCCAAACGGCATTACGACGAAGTGATACAGGGGTCGCCCGGGCACAGTGAAAGCCGTCTTCTCACTTGACCGTTCCTCCAAAGGAATCTGCCAGAAGGCATCTTTTAGATCCAGGCTCGTAATAAAAGTGGCCTTAGGGAGTCTGCTTAAGATGCCGTCTATCAATGGTAAGGGATAGGCGTCTTTCACTGTGACCGAGTTAACCTTTCTCGCATCCAAGCACAGGCGTACCTTGGAGGGCTTGACCACTAGGGTCACTGGCGAGGACCACGCGCTCTTGGACTCTTCGATCACGCCCAGCGCGAGCATACGATCTATCTCTTTATATAAGAGCTTTTCGACAGCTGGCGAAACAGAGAAGTGTCTCTGTTTAATCGGTTTTTGATCACCAGTGTCGATTTCATGCTCGATCAGCGCTGTCTTTCCTAAACCCTCTACGGCGAACGGCGGAAAGCTAGCAATCACAGACGTAAGTCTGCGTCGCTGCTCCGGTGTGAGAGGGTGGGCGTGATCGACGAGTTGTTCGAGGCTACTAGTGGTGTTGACTTGTTTGGATCGCGCGAACAGGTCTGCTGCTAAGGCGAATTGACGCACGAAATCAACTCCCAGATATAAGTTTTGGCTGAGAGTGGGAGATATCCAGAGCGTCAAGGACTTGGTAACTCCCCTGAACGTGATGTCGGCTAACATTCGGCCTACGGCTTGATGATGTGTGCCGTCTGCAGTCTTCAACCCGAGAGAAGCTCTTTTCCAATGAAAAGCGTTCCTCTCGAGGAATGACTTTGCCAAGTCAGCCGCCATCACGCTCACGGACGCTCCCGTGTCGATCAAGCCTGCCGTTGGTTGGCCAAACAGCAGAACCTGTGCGTATGGACGGACGTCACCTGAAGGCACGTCCATCAGAGTGGCACAGTTGAGCTGGTAGCGCCAATGCCGAAAGCGAGAATAGAATGCTCTCATCCTCAGCGTTGAGCGCCTGGGTTTGGAACGATCATGTTTCGGTCGTGCAATTTCGGAACTAAAGATTCGGTCTCGGACCACCGTATACTTCTGCCATCTTAGGTGGTATGGCAGAAAAGCCAAAGGTGCGGGACGGGATGGATGTAGGGGTAAGTCAGGTAATGGCAACCCTCCAGGGTGTTCAGCATTCGGGGTGTTGCCTTGTTGAATGTCGACCGCGACATTCCCTCCTACCTGCTGAAACGAGGTGGATGGGTTTGCCTCTTTGGGAGGCTCGCGGTGGAATTCGGCACTCCCTTGGGCGTGTTTTTTGCTTGACATACGGGGCAGTGAGGCTTATAGTTGTTTTCTTTGCCACACCCGTAGCAGAACACGCGCCTCTCTTCTAGGCAGTCGTCAAACTTATATCCTACCTTCCTGCAGTTCCAGCAGGTAGGCAAGACTGTCGCGGCGCAAACTTCAGTATCTAGGGGATCATCCTCCACAATGTTTTGAGGCTCTTCCTCCAGGGCTTCGTCCAGGGTGAAAATGACCTCCTGGCGCAGACCGGCGGCGGCTTCTGAGCTCCAGCTCGAAATTCTCCGCTCGGAGGACGGCATGACGGAGCATCAGGACAGTAGGCAAGTGATTCTGCAATAAACCGCGGCGAATCTCCGGTAACAGATTCCGCTGAAGGATCTATGCCAACTCTCCATCGCTGATGGGGCGTTGCAAGCGGTGTACTTCCGCACTAAAGTCATCGAAGGTCTCGTTTGTTCGTTGCCTTCGTCCTCGGATCATCTCCATCGGGTCGCCGTCCGAGTAGCGACCTCCGAACTGATCATTCAGCGCCGCCTCCAGGTCTCGCCATTGGACTTCCCGCCTGGTGCTGTGGAACCGCCAATACCAATCGGCAGCGGCTCCGGTGAATAGCAGGTATAAGTGTTGACGTAGCCAATCAAAACGACCAGAAAGTGTTTGCCTGGTGAGCGACCTGACCCTGTAGGTGAACACTTGCACGGGCAAGGTGTTATCCCTTCCAGAAAACTTAAGGTTCCACCTCTCCATGATACTGGCCACCCTATCAGGAGCCAGCTTGCTCTTGCCTTCCCCTTCCCCTGGTGGTAACTCCAGATTTGGAGGTTTTCGGCCGGGCCCCGCCCGTCGAGGGAACTTGACCTGCATCTAAGGGAAGACTCAGTGGTCCACGGCACAAAGGACAGCCAGAATTATCCTTCAACCATTGCTCCAAGCAGTTTCGGTGGAAACTATGTTCGCATTTTGTGGTGTGCGTGACTTGAAAGCTGGTGTATGCTTGTTGGCAGATGGAGCACTGAGCCTCCACCTCCACGCTGGCCAAGTCCTCTCTGCTGTGCCTCAGTGGCATTTTGTCAAAGCTGAGAAAGTTCACAAATATTCTATATTCAAATTGATTTTTGCATGCTAACGTGTCTAACTGATAATTATACGCTTAGAGCTAAATGTGACCAAGTGCCAATATTCAAAATTATCAAAACTTATCCTAAGCCGAAATGGCTGAAATCAAGGCTTAATAACTAATTGGCCAAAGTGCCAAAATTTCCAAAAAAGTACACACCAGGTGGTGTGTCTAACTCTCAATGCAATTCAAGTTTAAATAACTTCCAAATGGAACAAAACCTCTAGAAAACTACAAATTTTCAGAAGAGGTTTACGTATAAATACGGAGTGGGTTTTCCAAAAATATTCAAAAATTATTTTTAAAAAAAGTAGGCCTTCCTATTGTGCGAACCCCGATCCATTCTTCTCCCCTTACAGGTCCGCTGGCTGGCTGGCTTTTCGAATCAAAACGCAAGGATGAAATTTTAGTTACGAACAATGTTTAAGAGTGAAAAAAAATGTTTACATATGAAAAATGTTTAAGTGAGATGAATGTTTTAGTGTGAAAAAATATTTAAGTTTGGCAATCAATTTGGGTCAATTCCAAAAGGGAATCGCCTAGTATGGGGGACTGTTCGCCCACCCGAAATTCCTCGAAAAGAGAGCAGCAAAGGATCAAAAACAACTATGTTGTTGCTTGACTCAACTTCAGCAAATGGTTCAAGTCTGGCCAAGCTGCAGGGACGTGTAGGCGGCACCACGCCAACCCCACGTAATCCACCACAGCTTGAACCGAATCCAAGCCAAAAGCCGAAGCTGGGTCAAGACAACACGGATACAAAGTTTGGGTCAGCTTCCCAACATAAAGTGGGGCAGGGGCCCTTCGGATGACCGGGACAGGAGTGGCGGTAAACCACCAAAACCTGTTATCCACGGCCATCCTCCAGGTTGCACCTAGAGCCAAAAAGCTCTACGGACAACACAATGAGAAGCTGCCCAAGAGGTAAGCTAGCAGGAATGAAGTTAATAGGATAGGAGGAGAAGGATGTTTGCGGCTAGAAGGACAGAGCGAGCAAGGCATGTCTTGTTTTAAAAGGGTTTTGTTCTCTCGAACGAAGATAAGTGGAATCGCAAGGGAGGCGATTCGAAGACATGCCAGTGAGAATGGAAATATTAGGATTTAAAGACGTGAAGTCTTGAGGGGAGTATGAGTCGAAGCTCATAACTATTTTCTCACTTTCTGTGGGTTGCCCAAAAACAAGTTTCGGGCCCCAGGTTGGGCGCCATTTGTAGCGATTTTAAAGATGGAGGGGTGCTAGACTTAGCACAACTCAGAACCAGATCGAAGTCCGGAACCAAGATGGCCAAAGTCCAGCACAAGTGGAGGAATAGCTGCTGCCATTCAAGAGGCAAAAAAAAAGAATTGCCCCGAGAGCAGGGTGCCCTAGAAATGGCCGTGAAGGCCCCTCGTCCGCATTAGCGGAGCACCCTTTAACCAACCCCGACGGATGCTGGGGTGCCACTTTGCTAGCTCGCTGCGGCTGGGGTGGGTTCTTGACAAACTGGGGTTGATTAGCTCTCAGAAGAAACGGGATGCTACTTAATATTCATCCGTCATGAATACGCAGCCGCAAACTGGTATATAAAATACCCAGAGACAAAAAGGGGCATAGTTCCGTAAAGGAAACCACCCAGACTCTGCAACATGGGCTGACTAAGCAGACCCAGTGCTCGTGAAAACGCACGGAGCCAAAAATTTAAAAATCTGAAAAAGGAACAAAGGGAAAAGGCTACCTCTCTTTTCAGAGGAACCCGGGTGAGGCAGACAGCCCTGGGCCCCCGATGCTAGTGGAGCCCTGACCCCGATGGTCTGGGGTCCTCCACCCTCTGATACTGGCCATCAAATTCAAAATTCAAAAAAAATCAATAAAATAACAGAAACTACAATTAAGGTATGGCCAGTATCCCTCCCTTAAAAGCTGAAAAATCACGAAAAACTATTTCATCATCGGCCAGCCAGGCCACGCGCGGACCCTGAAATGTAAAAGAGAACTTCTCGGGCTTTCACCCAATAAGAAGGCCAAATGTTTTCAATTTACGCACTCATTATTATTATCAATTCCATAGGTGAGAGACAGAAAATGAAATATTCCAACTTACAGTTAACTACTACATGTATCTTTTTTCTATTTTGTAGCGATTTCATACAAAAAAACAAACCTAATGCCGAAAGCAATAGAGTACTATAAACAAAGAGATATTTATACAAAAAAATGCATTCATCATCCTATACTTAAATGTACATCATGTGCATCAAAAATGTGTCAATTAACAGCCGTCTTTCATATATCTTTTGTAACTAGAAGGAGCTCTCCTCACTCGGTCAATTGAATAGAATCAAATAATATGACAATTAAACATAATAATATCCCTGGCACCGACGGTAATTCGAAAACTCAAACACTTAGGGCAACTCTTCTGTAAAGTACTCTGATGAAATGCTTCAAAAAAAAAAATCTGGTAAACTTCATCCTTGGATCCCGCATTGCAGGTGCAACGTGTTTGCGTAAGACTACTTGAGCAAAAGTAATAAAAAAAACCCTAGCCTAACAGTAGAGGATTTGTGCTGATTTTGAGTGTATTGCTATATATTGTTGTTATATTGTTGTTATTGTCTTAAATATTATATATTGTATGTATTGTCATATATATTGTTATATATTGTATATTCGCGATGTAAGCATTTATTGGTACGAAAATAACGAAAACACCTCGTGCTAGCAGTCCTTTGCTAGCACTGAAGCCAAAAATAAGTCATATCTGGCTCACGTTGAAATGAACCTGCTCTGCGAATTTCGTATTGATCCGATTACTGCATTGGAAGTTATAGGGATAAAAAGAAATTTAGGATTACCATTCGCAAGAGCTTTCAAACTTTCTAGATCTTAGTATTTGGTGTGTATTTTCACTACAAGACCACTACGATTTGAAAACTTTATGACAAAATCGCTTACTAAAGCTATGTCAAAAAATAAAAAAACAATCATAGCTGGCCACCCTATCATTGTTTTTCAAACTAGATTTCTACTGAATATTGTCTACAATCATTTAAATTTGCCATATGAATTTCGTTATGATACCATGACTGTACTCGAGGCTATATGGCAAAGAGCTTTATTCAAATTAAATAACATTATATAAACAATTTGGTGCAGTTGCACCAATTTTTGACGATTCTAAAAGCATATAGATACATAACTTAGATGCTTTGCTTTTATGTAATCTTTTAGTGCTTTCATATAATCGAAGTCGTTTGTCATAAATTATGCTTACCATAGAAGGGGGATGGTGCAGATGAATAAGCTAATAAACTTGGTTATAGATTCAAGTAACAAACAATAAAATTTCCAAACCTCGGAACATTTAAATATCGGTTGCTTATTTTATTGTAAATGGTTTGCTTATGAATCGAAAATGGAAGCATCTGTTGGTACGATATTTACGAAAGTGTCCGGTGCTGGCAATCATGTGCTAGCACCATAGCTGCTTCACGTTGCCTTAAAGCCAGCCTATGAATTTCGTTTCGATTGGATGGCTGCGCTGTAAGCTATAGGAGTGAATTAAATTTTAGGGTTACCATCGTCCAAACTTTTTAAATTTGTGAAACGTAAATATTTGTTGTTAATTGTCATTGCAGGATCATTCCCATTTGGAAATTTTATGACAACATCGCTCGATAAAGCAATGAAAATAAATTACGAAATTCATCATAGCTGGCAACCCTTTCAGTGTTTTTCAACAAAATTCCTACAGAATTACCATCGCAACAAGATATGCTTTTCACATATATTTCGTTTTGATTTCGTCACTGCATCGGAAGCTATAGGGAAAAATCTTTATTTTCCTGAGCAAATTTACAATATTTAGGAGACAAAAATTGCCGCAGCTGGCGTCCCTATACTAATTTTTCAACCAAATTTCTATGAAATCTATTTCAGAGTAAGGTTCACCAACTGCGTGAATTTCGTTAAAATCTGGTGATTAAATCGGAAGCTATAGGCCAAAAACCAGTTTTTTTTCTCAGTGATTTTTCCAAATGGCACCACTGCCACAGTGTTGCTCGTTTTGCAAAATCACTTCTATCAGACCTGGTCCTAGCAAATTCCAACATGTCCTGTAAATTTCATATTCATCACATTATCCGATCGTCAGTTCTCGTGAACAGAAGTTTTGAGTGCTGAAAATAGAGGTAATCTGATCACGGGTTCCCGTTCTTGTTTACCGCGGAATTTTGAAATATTTTATTTGACTTGGTGGGCAAAAGTCAAAACTTATCAATAATTTGAATTTATTTTTAAAAATCAAAAATTTTTCAGGAGACTCGATGATTTGAAGGATTTTTATTTAGGAGCCTGCTGTAGCTACAGATTTGCCCGCACAGTTTTGAAAGTCCATGTGTGTAAAGTTTTAGTATATATCAATACGCTCTAAAAATTTCACGATGATCTATTGTTTTCCTTAGAAGTTATGACAAATCGAAATTTGAAAAAAAAATCCTTGCCTACTTTTAGGCACTCAGCGCCTACACAAGGCTCAAAGTTTCCACTTCCTTATCATAAGCAAACTTAAAACATAATAAGTTTTCATTCCTATTACTTTTTTTTAACAAAAATTTACACTGCTTGGAAATATAGGAGCAACTGAAAATTCACTTAATTGCCCGCCGACGCCAAAAGGTTTAAGATATCTGAATTCCAGCAAATTATAGACCTACCTGTTATATACATCTATGTTCTCCGAAAATTTCAGCTCAATCGGATCGGCCACTCCAGAGATTATCTCTGTTAACCATTTTGCTGATATATATATATATATATATATATATATATATATATATATATATATATATATATATATATATATATATATATATATATATATATATATATATATATATGACGAATTTTCGGCGAAGCGATTTTAATACTAATGTTCTTCGAACATTAGTAAAAATAATGTATTAAATCGGGTGCTTCCTTAGATTGACTGCGATGGAGACTACTAAACCCTGAATCGATTCATGCTTTAGAGTTTCTCATGGTAATGTTGGCCAAAACTTAATAGTTTCCAAGTGCGTGCTTACACGTAGCACCTCTATTTTTCGCTAAATGCTATTAACTTTAATTCGGATTCAAGAAGAGTTAATAAGAAGATTTCCGACCTGGATCTTAACAATTAATATTAGGAATTATTCTTGTGCAGGTGAACAATAATAACTGATGTTCCAACAGAATTCACTTAAATCTAACTTATGCTTCCTGACATACAGAACGGATGTCCAAACTAGTCCTTAAATTCTTACTCTTACACTTACTTTATCCCCTTTTATATGTTTTCGGAACTACATTGCTGATACATCATGTACCATGTTTATTCAAATTCATAATTTTTATTACCAGAATGACTAATTGAGTGAATGTCTATATGCATATATAGTATCCAGCAAAGGAAAAAAAAAACAAGAGTACAATGAAACTATGACAATTTCATAACAGTCGAGGATGGTGACATGTAGGTTACACGCCAATGACGCTGATCATATTTCTATACTCTAACCCAATTTTGAAATTAATAATACAAAAATTTGTTTAATTAATAATTAATAATTGGAGGTTGCCAAAATTTGGTAGCGTTACGTATGAGTTTTATACATTTTCGTGGAACTGAATTTCATTCTTTAGTTCGCAAATTTTTAATGCCAACATAGTTCTTCTTTACTTCTTTAATATCTTTTAAGTGCAGATCTACAGTATGCTTTTTAGTTCAGATTTGAATTTTCTAAATGACTTGTAATTAATAAGCTTACTTGTCATGTCTTATTTTGTTTCTCTTGATTTTTCATACGATCAACGGATTTCTGTTCACGACCTATCGCCATGTAGTGGAGCATGATAGCTTGCAGCGGAATAAACTTATGGAACGCGTCGTAAATGTAACGCGGTGCGAAAATATTCAAAACCGGTAATTAACATATGTATGCATATTTGCATTCACTACACTTATCATTACTTAAACATATGTGTATAATGTACGGACTAAATTAATGAGTTTGCTTGAACATCAAAAGCATGCATTATTATGAAATTCTGAATAAAATCAAATACCATTCTATATATCTAGCTTAGTATAAAGAATACGACAGTCACGAGTTTATCTTATTCAAGGATAGAATAGCTGGTGTCTCGCTTCTCGTCTTCAGATTCGAATAAGATTTGACCATAATCGGGTGACGCCATCAGTTGCAAACCGCTTTGTTATCTTGACCGTGGCATCGGTAAACGAAAGAATGGCATCGGAAACTGCATCGATTCCATTTATTCTAGTCAAGTGAAGGTCATTAGTAACGAAACTCCGAGCTTGATTTTTTTTTTTTATTCGTCGACTTCGACGTGCAACTACGATCGTTAACCGTTCTCCTTCATCTACAAACACTGTTAGCAAACAAGCTGTATTTTGTTATTGTGCCTGTTTTTTTTCCCGAAGACTCGTGCACACAAAAATTCGAGTATCAAATGGAAGATTCAACAGGAAAATCTAATTACCTTTCATTTTTCCCCAAACGTAGCTGAAGCAGTTTCGTTTCTGATCAATTTCATCGACTTGCATTCAATGTTCGCTCACTGATTTTTTTATGCAACCTAAAGCCCTTCGCTCGAAATGGTACCACAATAACTCAAAAGCCATTCAGAGTCTCCTAGTATTTCCAATAGAGTAACCTCTGCACAAGTGCATACGTATAGCTAGTGATGTGTTTGCCGGGAGGGTCGGCGAGTTTACAAAGCGCTTTCCCATTGCAATCTATACCTCATTAGCGCCAACAATATATGCATGTGGAGCTTGCAGACATCAATGCGCAGAGAAAAGATACTTCATCAAGGACCAGGCCGACGATGCAACTTAAGGTCAACCCTGTTTGTCCCAGCACGTAAACGTAACCAAGTATACAAATATTTATTGATTTCTAAGCACTTCGGTGCTCTTCTTGAACATCATTGCCTTGATCTGGTTGCGTTTGTTTTAGATAAATCAGGCGATTAATTGAATAAAAGTTCATGGCAGTTACAATTCGTGCATGTCAGGATATTAGGTACCGTTCAAACAAACCTTTCCAACTAGCAACTGTCTTCAGCTTCACTTTTCACTGCACTTCCTTAATTAGACCATTCGATATTCAACAGTTAGGCAAAAGGAGGAATCACAATACTACTTCACAGCCACGTTTTCCTTCTGAAAGTGCTGCACTTTTCGCGAAAAAATACAATTTCGAACCCTTTCAATCCAAAAACTGCACCGAATTTGTTTCCGCGACGGGTTTCGAACGTACGCCAATACTTTCGTCGAATCTCACTTCAATGCCCACGTTGTAGCATCGCAATCTCATCATCGAGCGCACAACCGAACAAACGATCAGCACATTCACCAGATCCAAACGCCATCAATTTACTCCCGAACCGGTAATCTTCGCCCCACAGCTCTCGCCGCCACGACGTCTGGCCTCCGCCACGATGTACAAAAGACTGCCCAGAGCTCATCGCTGCCAGTCCACAGCCCATCTCCAGTCTCGGAATTTTTCCCAAAAACAATTTACCGTTCGTACGGTAAATTAGTTTCAGAAATTGCGATGCCAAGCGATTTCGCTTGTGTTTCGATTTTTCGAAAACAAGGAACCGTTAGCAGGTCGTAGCAGAGGACTTTTGATACATTACGTATCAGAAGCCATTTGCCGTGAATTTTAGAAAAATTCAAATAGGCAATTGCTACATTCTCACTGAATTGACGGTTCTCAATGAAAATTTCAAACAGATTCGTTACTTGGAATTTATTTAACTCCGACCGGATTCTAGTCGATATAATAGCAATCTGAGCTCTACCAGTGTAGGTAGGATGTCTAATCTAGGACATAACTTCGGCAATTTTTACGTGATAACATAAATTCATAATTTTTGTTCAATTCGTTCAAAACTTAAAATTTACAATCGTACCTAACTAACCTGACCTTTTTCGAACTGGAACCAGCTTCCGTTGGGGCCCTTTTGTTGATTGATGTTCGTAGAAATCCCAGTTGCTCGCCCTTAAAGATCGCCGCCTCGCACCGTCGAGAACTGCCCTCCAATATACAGTCGATAGAAAGTAATTTTCCTTGGGATTCACTGCTCCGCTGCCTATTTCACTATCCAAACCAGTAGCTCGCCTTCCAGTCAACCCAGTTACATGCAAGGAAAAGATTTGTTTTTCACTTCAACCCAACACTCGTAGTTTTTGGGACCTCCGTCCACTCACCCAGTCGGATCCAGAAAGCACCATCCTAGCTCGAGCCACCTCGCTCTAGTCTGGCCTGCAGCTCGGCCAGCAGCGGGATTTTTTGGAGCTCCGTTGCATGCACTTGTGTCTCGGCCGTTGCACTTTTCACTTCCCACAGTACATTGGAGTTTCCATTCCAGCAAGTACACGTTTATACTTACAGTGAACATGAAAACGCGAAGAACAGCAGGAACAAGTACACCAGTCATAGCTTCCTGATTTTCCTGTAGCCGATTCTCATTGCGATATTGGAGCGGCGGTTATGCTATAGAAAACTTCGAGGGCAGTAAATTTGAGGAACAACGACATCGGACTGCTGATGACTTTAATTCGCACGCTTTGACGGAGCAATTGAATGTGACACAATTTTCCTCAGCTTCCATTCGAAATACTCAACCACGAATCAAGATACCCACTCGATACAGCATGACAGAAGTTAATTGTTCTTTCGTGTTTGTTTGTACGTGGGAGAAAAAGGTGACAAGTAAACAGCTGATTCTGAAGTGATAAGAGTATTCGATGTGGTGGCATGTTTGGGTAGTCAAGGCAATTACTTTCCCACCGCAATGTCTTTTTTGTTTTTCAATTGGTAGTTAGATTCGATAAGCCACTCAGCATTTGTGGCATTGAGAGCAATATTGCTCAATCTCAGTAGTCCGTAGTAATCGACTCAATAATTATACCGTGGACACACATCTATTAGCAATAACAATCCTTGCGAAATTTCTTGTTATTGATGAATTCGGTTCCGAAAGATCTAGTCCATAATTCGATATCGCTGCGACTATCAATGGCAAAACGGATGATTGAACTACGAATGGGTTGTAGTGCTTGTTGTGGTTGTGGTAAGAGCGATCCTGACTGCCCGCGGGAAGTTCACTCCTGGGTCACGTAGGTTATGGCTCGTGGTGTTTAAATTGACCAAACCTGTCGTGGCTTGGCAGCGCGCCACCGCATCATCGACCGGCTCATTGTATCCATCCATCTTCTGACGCTCTGATTCAAATAGTGATTTTCATCTATGTATCTTAATCAATTTAACCGACTTATTTCTTATTATATATATCTACATTCCATTCCATTGCATTTACATTATGTATTTTCTTTCTACTACACTACAACCTATTTATACATAATTTTTTTTTTTAATTAATCTTCTTCGTTCACTATTTTTTCCTTCTTTTTTTTATTTTTTTTTTTATTTTTTAGCTTCCACAATATATTCGATATATTCCACGACCGTGACATTTCCCCCTTCCCAGAGAATTACGTAGTGATTCTCGATATATTTACTAACGTAAGACCCGATTATTATTCCGACTTGTTCTGGACCGTTCCGCGATATATATTCGGTTCTACCTTCGACCTAACCAGTTTACCGAAATTCACCACCTTCATATACTCACAGCTAATTCCTTTACTTATATCCTGGGTTACAACGGACACAAAAAAAAACTGAATGAACATAAAATAAAAAAAAGCATCAACGAAAACCCGCCACCAAAACCAAAACAAAGAATGACAACAACGGAAGGATGAAAACAACACGAGGGCAACGCAAGCAACTCACTCTCTTGGCTCTGTCACTCAGATGGTAGCGTTTTCTCTTTATTAATTCCTATTTTATAAACTAATTGATTTCATTTTTAGCCCGTTGTTCACGTTAAAATTTTTCTAACTTAGTTCCTAACGCCGCCACCCCTTACTCCACGTAACTTACTTCTAATTCCCTTTTCCAAGCTTTAATTAATTTAGTAACTAACTACTTCCTTTTCTTCTCTTCTTCCATTCATTGCTTAACCGAGCTGTGCTACATGTATCTTATAATTAAAACCTCCACCACTATCCCCCTATTTACCGTCACCCAAATCATTCACACGACCACATATAATTCAATGTCATATATTCTATTTTAATGCAATCGATAATTCCTCCGGTTTATTCATGCAACTTATCTCTTCAGGTCTTTGGCCCACACCCTCATACTCTTCTCATTGGAGTCTTCCAACTCATAGGTCCAACCAGACACTTGCTTTCGTATTGTGAATGGTCCTAAAAATTCCGGGGCCAGTTTGGCCGAGAAATACCGTGCAGCATCCGAGAGTACGTTATTCCTCCGCCATACTAGATCTTTTGGTAAAAACTTTTCATCTCGATGGCGCAGATTGTATTTTTTTTTTTTTACCTATTTGCAGCTTCTTGTAGGCGCCCGAGCACTTCTTCCCGAACCTTTTGTAATAGATTCGCCTTTTTTATTCCATCATCACTCTAGTCCCCTCCTCCACCCTGTGGATATTTGGGGTTCTTCGGATGAACCGTCATTTCTCTCCCGAAATTTAAGAAATAAGGGGTGACTTTCATGTTTTCGTGAGCACAATTCTTAGAGCGCAGCCAATTTGGGGTAGCACCTTGTCCCAGCCCCGGTGATTTTCCGACACATAGGACCGTAACAACCGCTTAATGTTTTGGTTTACCTGTTCGGCTGGATTCGCCTGAGGATGATACAGCGCAGTGAACTTCAGCATCATACTGTGAGTCTCGGCCATCTTCGTGAGCTCCTTTGAGCGAAATTGAACTCCGTTGTCGCATACCATCACTCGTGGAACTCCGAACAAGAACAGTACCTGCTCCTCAAGGGCGCGAGCTACGGCTATCCCTATTGCCTTCTTTAAGGGAACTAGTAGTGGGAACTTCGTAGCGTAGTCTACCACTGTCAAGATGTACGCGTGTCCGTGCAAGGAACGAGGTAGTATTCCCACAAGATCCACACAGGTCATCTCCCAGGATGCTAATGCCCCTCCAACCTTTGAAACCATTTATCCGTTTGGTTGTTTCCGCTCCACCTTCACTGACTGGCACACTTTGCAACGACTGACGTACTTTTTTACATCTGCAGCCATTTTTGGCCAATAGAAGCACTGTGCCAGCCAATCTAGCGTCTTGCGAACTCCCATATGACCTGCTGTGGGCACGTCATGGCATTGATGCAAAACCGCCGGTCGTTCAGTTGAAGGGACTACCGTCTTCCACGCATCGTCCGCTTGAAGCTCTGGGTATTGGCCCTCCATGTGTTTCCACAACCTACCTTTTTCAAACCGCCAGTTTGGGTACCGACCTGGATTCTTCTCCACACGCACCTTCATTTTCTAATACCAACAGTCACTCTTACTTTCACCTCCTTGCACCTCCGCCATCTTGATGGATCGTGAGAGAGCATCTGGAACCAGATGCTCTTTACCTTTGCGATGTACGACATCGTAGTCGTACTGCTGCAGCCTCACTGCCTACCGAGCCAGACGGCCGCTGGGGTCCTTTGCAGCCAGACCAGAGAGTGATGATCCGTGACCACCCTGAACCTAGTACCCTCTACGTATGGTCTCAATTTTTCAATGGGCCATACGATCGCAAGACACCCTTGTTCTGTCGCGGAGTACTTCTGTTCGGCACTAGTCAGGGCGCGGCTGAGGTAGCAGATCACCTTTTCGCCCTCCATGTGCTTCTGTGTCAATACCGCCCCCACTCCGCTACCTGAGGCGTCTGTCTGGACAGTAAACGGCAGAGCGTAGTCCGGATAAGTAAGTATTGGCGCAGTTGCCAGCTTCGTCTTCGCTCGGGTGAAAGCCTCCTCGCATTCCTCAGTCAATAGGAATTTCAGGTTCTTCTTGAGGAGGTTCGTGATCGGCGACATCAACGTCGCAAAATCCAGAATAAATCTCCGATACCACGATACCATCCACCAGAATTGCCGTACCTCCTTTACCCCCTTTGGACGAGGAATGTCCATCACCGCCTGTGCCTTATCAGGATCTACACCCAACCCGTTTTCGTCCGCAACATAACCCAGATAGCGGAAGCGAGTACGGCAGAACTCGCACTTCTCTCGAGAGACCCTCAATCCGGCCTGGCGCAATCTATTGAGCACTTCTTTCAGGATCTTCAGGTGTTTCGCGAAGTCCTGGGTGACCACCACAATGTCATCCAGGTATGTGAACGCAAATGGCTCCAGATCGGGTCCCAAAACCTTGTCAATGAGACGCTGCCATATTAAGGGAGCATTTTGCAGACCAAAAGGCATACGGCGGAATTGAAATAGACCGCGTCGAGGAACGGTGATTGCCGTCAGTTCTTTCGACTTCTCGGCCATGGGTACTTGCCAATAGGCTGATTTGATATCCAACGATGACAAGTACCTCGCATCCCTCAGCTTGTCCAGTGTTGCCGTGACGTAGGGCAGTGGATATGCGTCCCACTCCGAGACCTTGTTCAATTTCCGGTAATCGACGCAGAATCAGAAGCTATCATATTTCTTCTTAATTAGAAGAATGGGAGAAGCCCACGGACTGCTTGAAGGCTCCACTATCCCTGCCTCAAGCATTTCGTTCAGTTCAACGTTAATATGCTTTTGGACGGCCGGCGAGACAGGATAGTAGCGCTGTTTGATCGGATTGGAATTGGTTCGTATGGCGTGCTCTACCCTATCGGTGCAACCAATTCCTTCTCCCATCATCCGGAACTCCTCTTCGAGCAGTGACTCCAGCTCCCTTTCCTCCCCATGTGTCAATCGGCTCCTGCCGATCAACTGCTCGACGATCAACTGCTCAACTCCTCCAACGACGCGACCATCTCCCACTGCTACTTCGCCACGTTAAGTACGATCCCAAATAGCCGCAGGAAGTCTACTCCCAAAATAAGGTGAGAAATCGAAGGTGCCACCAATATCTCCATACTTTTTTTTGCCTACTCTGCACCATGATCGGGCACCAGGCCACTTTTCCTACCCTACAACTAACTCCGTTAGCCAGCCGTATGTCCCTCCGGTCTTCTTTTTACTAATGTTCGAAGAAGAACATTAGTATTAAAATCACTTTGGCCAAAAATTCATATTTCTATATATATATATATATATATATATATATATATATATATATATATATATATATATATATATATATATATATATATATATATCATCAAAAAATTTCAGTGAAAAAATCTCAGGAACGCGCCATCCGATTGAACTGAAATTTTTAGGACACATTGGTGTATATGCAGAATAGTGCCAGGTCTCAGAAAAAGTTAAAAATCTTTCACCCTTTGGCGCCGGCGGCCATTTTAGTGATATTTTTAATATACCTATTATTCCGTACACAAATAAGTTTTGCAAAAATAAAGTTAACAAAATAAATTTCGAACGTGTTTTACATGAGAATCGGATAATGTTTTGGAATTTTTTTAACCCCATGTGTCCGCTGGGTGCCTAAAAAGAGAACGGGAAAAATTGAAAATTTTTAAATTGCGATAACTTTTGACACAGCTATTCAATCATTACGAAATTTTTAGAACATATTGGTATTATTTAGTTCTAAATTCCTATAGCTTTTGATGAGCGTGCTGGCAACACTGAAGCAAGGGCAGGCACTGAAAGTGAAAACCTCCAAATTATCGTCTCTCTTGAAAAAATGCCGCTTCTTCAAAAAAAAGCCACTCATATGTAAATTTCGTGCTTTTTTTACATAGACCAAAAAAAAAAATTTTATATGGTATAACGGGCACGCCTGGTAACCCTTGCCCAATTTACCTATATTTTTAGCATCAAAAACTTCTGTTCACGGAAACTCACGATCCAATGAGCAAAATTAATTGAAATTTGCAGACGGTATTGGCCTTAAATAGGACCAGGTCTGATAGAAGTTATTTTGAAATGCGGGTGATTCTGTGTCAGTGGTGCCATCTTGAAAAATCCCTAAAAAAGATAACTGCTTTTAGCCCTATGAATTCTGATTGAATCGTTCGATTTTGACGAAATTCACACAGTAGCTGGACCTTATTTTAAACCACGTTTGGTAGAAATTTGGTTGAAAAACTCGGTTGGAGCTGCCAGCTATGATAATTTTGGTGTCTTAAATTTGAAAAAATAAAAATTTGGAAGTGAAAACATTCAAATCATCGTATATCCTAAAAATGCCCGTTTCTTACAATAAAACCAATCTGTATACAAATCTTGTGTTTTATCTACACGTTCAAAGTAAAACTTTGGAAATTTCATGTCGGACAAGAACGGTAACCCTCTACCAGTTAACCTATATTTTTAGCATCAAAAACTTCTGTTCACGGGAATTCACGAACCAATAATCAGATACCATTGAAATTTACATAATGCATTTGACTTAAGTAGAACCAGGTCTGATAGAAGCGATTTTGAATTGGAGGCAACTCTGTGCCAGTGGTGCCATCTTGAAAATTTACAAAGAAAAAAAAACAGCTTTTTGCCCTATGAAATGTGAATTAGTAACCAGATTTTCGTGAAATTGACACAGTAGCTGCACCTTACTCTAAACTCTGTTTGATAGAAATTCGGTTGAAAAATTCGATTGGTGCTGCCAGCTATGGTCATTTTTGTGTCTTTGGTTTTGAAAATTCTCTCAGGAAAATAAAACTTTTTGCCCTATAACTTCCAGTGCAGTCATGAAATCAATACGAATTTCATACAATTTATGGAACCTATTATAAGCATTATTCAGGCCAAATTTGGTTGAAAAGCCTCGATAGGGTTGCCAGCTATTGTTGGTTTTGTGTTTGTTTGCAATATCTTTATTAAGCAGTTTTATCGTAGAATTTTCAATTGGTAATGATATTGTAGTGACAATAAACAGCAAATATTAAGCTTTCGATTATTTGAAAAAACTCGCTGCAGGTAACCCTAAATTTCTTTATACTCCTATAACTTCGAATGTAATATAACAACGTGAAGCAGATTTGATATATTCTTGGCTTTGATACTGGCGAATGGTTGCCAGCACGAGTCGGTTGTGCTACTTTTGTATCAATAAATGCTTACAGTTAGTATTCATACCGGAAACATTTACAATGAAAATAAATAACCGGTGTTTCAATTCCCTAAGTTCTGCAAATTTTTCGGATCGCAGCCCCAAACACCAACTTCAGTTACAGTGCTGCAGGCACTGAGCATTTGCTTCATTGATGTTATATGAGATGCTGCTTTCAAAGTTTGGTGAAATAAGCAACTGATAACGAATATAATTAACAAGTGTTTTTCTTTCATAAACTTTGAAACACATGCCAGTGGTAATATCTGAAACCTTCTACCATATGAGTTATAATGCATTCTTGAGACCAAAGTAAAACGTGGCATTTAAAACAGTTTGGCCGTAATAAGCAGCTCATGTGGTGGAATATGCACTCAAAACCTGCACGATTCTTCTACTGTTCTTCGAACATTAGTGTTTCTAGCGGTTCAGGTGCGCTAGAGTTTTTTTCAATTCAATCCCCAGTCGCTAAATTAGCTCCCAACCTTGTCCTCCAATCACCGATTTGGACGCTCCCGAATCGACGAGGCCAAGGAATGTCTGACCGTTCACTGAAACCTCTAGGTACGGGGGGCTATCTCCCTGATGCTGATCTAGCAAATAACTAATCTGGTAATCCTTCGCGACTTCCGACATTGACACTGGGCCTAGTTCGTCGCTAACTATGCCCGACTGCCGTTTCCCTGGCGGCGATCTCCCAAAGTCCCATTCTGGCTGCTATGCTGATTACCCGTTGAGACATTACTCCTTCGTCCTCCGCCTCGACAGTTCGGACATTCTGCTTTCCTAGCTCCTACCCTTCCACACCCGAAACATCTCGCCTGGTCGCACTCTCTAGAAGTATGGCCCAACTTACGGTAATTCCAGCATGTAATGCTCTGGTTAGTTCCAGACACCGCTGCAGCTGCTACGCCTACGTCCACTGACTCCAGGTATGCCAAGTCCGTTTCCAATAATCTGGAAGTCGTGCGTAGTAGAGGTGGTGCGAAAGACTCTACACTGACTCTAGTAGCCTCCAATGACCTGCCAAGCTTCACCAGTTCCGCAATCGACTCAATCTTCACCAATGCGAGTTGAGTCTGGTAAAAGGGAGCAATGTTTTTCCTTAACAGCTTCAATTTCTCCCCTTCGCTGGGCCTCTCACTGAGTCGACGAAACAACCCTTCCATTATGGCAACAAACACCCCAATAGACTCTGAGTTGCCTTGAGTTCGCCGTTTTATCTCTTCTAAAAGGCGATCGTCATAATCAGCGGGAAGAAACTCGACCGCAACTCCTTTACCAGCTCTTCCCAGCTTGGACAAATCGAGCGATTTGCGCGAAACCAGATCAGGGCTTTACCCTCGAATAGGTCCACTGCAGACTTAAAAAGTTGGGCCTTAGATAATCCTTTGGCCTCTCGCAGTTCTTTTACTCGTTCTAAAAAGGCACTCACTGAGCCAGGAGACTCCCCATTGAACTTCACCCCCCACTTATGCAGGTCTAACGGCTTAGGCTGAAAAACAGGCGTACTTGGGGCTGGTGAGCTTGGGGTATTCAAAGACCTATCCCCGTCCGCCTCCTCTGCCAATTCCCCACCAGCTTTGTACAAAAGATCCCCCATGGCGACCCTTTGTCTGCCTTAGGAAATCTATTTCCTCGGCCGTTCTCCCCCTCATGTAGCCTAGTCGTCGCAGCCCAAAACATATTTTCCCTTTTATTTTAAGAAATTCTCCTGTTGAAATCTACCGAAAAGGAAACTACTAATGATCCGACCTCTTCTAACTTCGCACAAAGTGCCTCCCGATCTTCAACAAAAGTGAAAGGGTACATGATCGACGCAAAAGACTCCCCCAGAATAGTCTCACTTCTTAAAGCCCCCCGCAGCACCTTCCGCATCGAATCTACTGTGTCCGCTTCTGGGCCTCGAATCGCGAGCTCATAAGAGAGCTCGTCTTTACTGAGACGGTCCACTGAGATTTTCTTCACAGCACTAACGCTCGACATTTCTTCACTTATCACCTTAAACTTTCAAACCAAAGCACGTTAGAAATTTCCTTTTCACAACCCGCTCCGTTTCAACCAAATTTAAAAAGACCAATCTAAACTAAGAAAATGCGTTTTTAGCTAAACCTTTTCCACATTTCACGTGTAACTTCCACCCAATTCAAATTCACACCGACTCCAAGCTCTTAAAATAACTCTGCACACACTTCCCTGAAAGCAATTCAACCATTCAATTTTTATTAGTCGCAGGTAGAACCATATCAACTTGACCCTTATTTGCAAATGTGTGTATCACACTTGTATGTATAATAAGCAAAATTATATGTAAAATAATATACAATCATGTAAATAATATAAATCAATAGAAGATTCCCTGCGGAAGAGAGAAAAAAACGCTTTCTTTCTTCAACCACCGTGAACCGGAATCGTTTTACTCTTTATCTCCGAAGTTAACCACGTATCTAAACTGTTAATCACGTATCCAAGCTGTTAATCACGTATCCAACAATTAACCAAAACCGTTTTCTCTGTACTTATTCGAACTATTCGACCATAAACCTCTAAAACGTTGGGCGCCAATTTATTACACTTAAACGTGACTCCGTACCTAACGTCCGCGATCCTTGATTCCCGAATGAGTTCAAGGATGGAAAACTCCGGGCGGCCTTGCTCATGAAGAACGGGGTGGGTAGGCGCCACTCGCTTCTTTCACCGGAATTCCCCGTGTGCCGACGTCGCGAAGCGAGAAGGCGAGGACCATGATACAATGAGAACGAGGCAGTCTATTCCGAGTACCAAAATGCGTTCGTTCTGCGCTGGTGACAACTGTGAGTGATTTGCCTTTAAGCCAATGTAAAATTGGGCAACTTCAAGGAGGGCGTTTGGGGTGTTAATGGAGCGATATTTGGATTTTGATGATTGGGTTTGAATGGTTAGTCTGTGCTTTTAAATGTCCTAGAAAATCTCAAGGAAAAAGCTATTGTACAAAGCACAATAATGAAAAACTCAACAGCTTATTTTTCCCAAGAAAATTTTGAATGCACTCACTTCAACGAATCATTTAGAGTGTTTTTATGGGTACGACGCTAGTGATATGTACGTGCGATGTTGGGTTGCAGATTAATGCAGCTCAATAGGGTAATAGATGCAAATGTGCATTGGAAAATAATGATGTGATTGATAGATAATAATTTTGTTAATTGCGGTTGTTAGTAAGCTGCGTTTTGAAAATATCGGAACAGTTTGAAACAATGTTGGTATTTTGTTATTAGCATTGCACATTTGGGAAATGCTTTATTGAAAAAATTAAAAAAGTTGATGTTAAGATGGGGATTCTTGTGTGCCCGGTAGGGTAATAGATGTAAATATGGATTGAGAAATAATGCTTCATTGAGATATATAATGTATGTGCATATAAGACAACGCCAATGAGCTAATTGAGGATATAAGGTTGTTAAATTATGCGCAAAGTGCATACATATTATATAATTGTTGTATAATAATTCTGTTGATTGACGTTATTTGTGAGGCTCATTTGGAAGATATCGGTACAGTTTGAAAATAGATTTGTATTGTGCTATTAACACCGCACAATATGGAAGTACTTTATTGGCACAGAAATAAGCATTTTAATGGCCACCGAAAGGTAATTGATAGTGAGCGAAAAAATAATAAATTTGATGTTAAGCGGATTTATGAAACCGGAGAGGGTAAAAGATGTAAATATGCATTGAGAAATAATGCTTCAGTGAAATATATCTATGTATGTGCGTATGCATATAGGGCAATGCCAATTAGATTGTAGATTTAAAGTTTTTGAATTATGCGCAAACTGTATACATATGATTTAATTGATGTATAACAATTATGTTGATTCAGTTTCTTTGCCAGGTGCATTTTGAAGACATCGGTACAGTTTTAGAATAGATTTGTATTGTGTTATTAACACCGCACAGTATTGAAATGCTTTATTAACATAGAAATAAGCATTTTCATGACCACCGAAAGGGAATTGATAGTTAGCGATAAAATAATAAATTTGATATTAAGAAGCGGATTTATGCAACCGAAGAGGGTCATAGATGTTAATATGCATTGAGAGATTATGCTTCAGTGAGATATATGGGTATGTACGTGTGCATACAAGACAATGTCGATGAGCTAATTGAGGATTTAGGGTTGTTGAGTTATGCGCAAAGTGAATTCATATGATTTAATTGATGTATAATCATTATGTTGATTAATGTTATTTGTGAGGTACATTTTCAATATATTGTTAAAGTTTGGAAAAACATTTGAATTGTGTTATTAATACCGCACAAAATGGAGGTGCTTAATCGACATAGAAATGAGCATTTGAATGGCCACCGGAGGGAAATTTATAATGGGCGCACAAATTAATATTGTCAATTATATAGATTTACAACATTTGATTTTTTGGCTGCACTCAGAGGAATATATGTCCGCGAATGCAACAAAGTATTTACTTGTTCAGTTGTAAATGCGGGCAACAATTTACTTGTTTTCTTGTCAATGGAAGAATTTTTTTGTTTCTTTAAAATTATATAGATCTGTCCTCATTTTAAAACTGTCTAGCAAACAAATACAAGTTTTATGTTGGAATCGACAACATATTCATGTCTTGTATGTTTTATATATACTGAAAAAAGAACGTACAGCACAAATCTGCCAGTGATTGACCAGTCTACCCAAACTGAAGTCGATAATGTCATTGATCAATATCGCGTGAGAGAAAAGCTGGCTCAAAAAAATTAGGGAGCTGAGTGCTGATAATAGTATATTGATAATAGTATACTGAAAAATAAAAATACTGCAAAAATTTTTACGAAAAAATTTCGAAAAACGGATCAAATGGTCAGTTGCAGACATTTCGAGTGCTATTTGCCTGCATTCGGCTGGACCTCGATCATATCAGCTAATGCTAAAAATAAACTTTCCTCTCCCAGCGGTGTCCAAACTTCATAATTGGGCCAAAAATATTAAAATGAAATCTGGCATCATAGCACCAGCCATTACGCTAATGGAAAATGCCGATATCACAATCAAAGAAAAAATGTGCGTAAATTTTGTGCAAGTAATTATGGCCCGAGACTTGATTGGCAATTGGAAACAACCGATCTTCTATGATTACTATTGCAAATTAACAGTGCAAATAATACAGGAACTTTTAGAAACGTTAAATTGCATAAGCTATCAGGTGACAGCGCTAATCACTGATTTGGGACCTACAAATCAAAATTTGTGTAAAGAGTTGGGCATCACACAAGAAACGCCATATTTTCAAAGCAAATGCAATGGAAACCAAATCTATTACTTTGCTGACACACCACATGTTATAAAATTATTGAGAAACCATTTCATGGATGCTGGTTTGAAACTCAACGGAGTACTAATTGATAAAAGCCCGTTATTAGAACTATTCATGAAAATAGACAATTCGGATCTGAATATAGCTCACAAACTAACAAGCAAACACTTGGAAGCAAAGTATGCGCAAAAGCAAAAAGTCAAATAAGCAACGCAGCTTTTTTCCCACACCAACTCCGCGGCATTAAAAAAATCAGGCTCGCTGCAAATGCTGAAGAGCAACAATTGGTTGGAGTGTGCTAATTTCATCAAACAGGTAATTTAAGGGAAACGATAAAAAGATGCTTCCTTTTCAAAGAGGCTTAATCACAAACATAAATGCTTTGAAAATGCTCTACCAAGATCTAAAGGCTGATTTTGGGCTGTCATACTTGCTGACATACCGAATTAATCAGGACCCATTGGAGCAATTTTTCGACGACATGAGAGCATCCGGAGGACTTCATGATCATCCAAGCGCCCTCGAGTTCAAATACCGCATGGGGAAGTATTTACTTGGGCGAAACGAGCAAGTATTGTCTGAAAGTGCCAACACTGAGTCAGACAATATACCGCCTACGCAACTAACGGCAACAAAAAGTTTTGTGTATGACTGTTCGACAACTATAACAGCTTCACTTATGCAGTATTTAGATACTGATGAACCACAAGACCAAACACCGCAAGATCCAATCCAACAGGATGCATTGGAGTGTAATGGATTAGAGCATATAGCTGGGTATATTGCTTTTAAATTAAGAAAAATAGATCCATCCTTAGGAATGCCCACTGAGAAAATGAAAAAAAGGAAGAATTACAAACATGGTGCGACTATTTATCCGAAGGAGGACTCTATAAACCAAGCAAAATCCTTATGGAAGGAATTGTACAGCTTACTGCAATTTTTACTAAAACTCATGGCCGTAGCTTGAAAAAAAAACCAAATATTTTAGCTGAATTGTTGACACTATCAGGTCACTTAGATTTAAGCAAACTTGTAAAAAAAACTTTTCTTTAGATGTAAAATCTATTTGCGAATAAGGCAACTGAACTCAAAAAGCTTACAAGATACTCATAAAAAAACAAAGAAAATTCAATAAAACACTTCATTAGCGAATATTTTTTTTAATGATCTACTAAGAACCCTTTGATTCATAATCATCCATCAAATCGCAATAAACTGATACAAGATCAGAGATCAGAGATCAGCTTTCCCCTGCGAAGCAATTTTAACCTTCTGGCCATCAGTTTCAAACAAGGAAGCATGTGCACCATAAATTGGGAGCGCTACTTTAATATCCCCAGGCATAAATTTTATTGTTATATTCGTTAATTTAACCAGAAGTTGGGCTGTAAAGATATTCAAGTGTCTGGAATTTTAAATATATATGAGGAAAATACAAAAAGGTACACCAATACATCATTTATAATATATTAACGTTGTCGATAATTTTCAAAATTGTTTCGCTTACTTACATGTTGAGCGCATACACAAAGAAAACTATGTGCATTTTTTCGGGAAAATGAATATATTATCAAAGAAAATTAATAAGGACTTGGCGCCAAAGAAAATTTTACTCAGTGGAAACAATGTAATTTATTCATTTAAAGTAACTGATATTATATAACGAGCAATATTCTTTTGTTCACTCATATTTCTCATTGAAACAACCAAATAGTTAACACATATCAGATCAATACAACCTATCATAAATATTGAACTTACCATGGGTAAAGTTGAACTTACCGTATTTCCATAAAAGATTTCCTTTCCTTTCGTTGTATTAATCGGAAAAGTTGATTCCTTAGTAACCTCAGCTTGGTATTTGATGTTTGCAAATGTGCGGAATTCTATCATATCGAATCATTAGATAAAATTATTTTTCGCGCAGAAAAATGCGTTTTCGATCTGGCGTTAACATGTTTTCGGTTACTTACCTATTGAAAATAAATCACTTCATCTTGAACTTTTATTGTATTCATTTTTATTACAACAAAATACAATATCTGACTCAAAACGCGGTCAAAATATATTTTGGTCTTAGAAAACAATAATGGTGTACGAAAAAACGATGTCTATATTGAAAATGTGTAAAGCATACAAGACATGCAGAAGCTGACGAATGAAACTGAGTACGTGTCTTTGTTTGCTATACAGTTTAAAATGAGAACATATCTCTTCAATTCAAGTAATAATAAAAAAATGTTTCTTTCATTCACAAGTATGTAGGTAAATAGGTTCTCGCATTTGCAAATAAACAAGTAAATACTTTGTTGCATTTGCGGACATATATTCCGCTGACTGTTGCCAGACAAATCAAATATTAAAAATCTATATTATTGGCAACAGTAATTTCTGCGCCAACGATCCAATTTACACCGGTGGGCATTCAAATGCTTATTTCTGTGCCAACAAAGCATTTCCATACTGTGCAGTGCTAATAACACAATTCAAATCTATTTTCAAACTGTGGCGATATCTTGAAAATGCACCTCACAAATAACATCAATCAACATAATGATTATATATCAATTAAATCATATAAATTCACTTTGCGCATAATTCAACAACCCTAAATCTTCAATTAGCTCATCGGCATTGTCTTGTATGCACATGCACATACACATATATCTCACTGAAGCATAATTTCTCAATGCATATTAACATCTATGACCATCTCCGGTTAAATAAATCCGCATCTTAATATCAAATTTATTATTTTATCGCTAACTATCAATTCCCTTTCGATGGCCATGAAAATGCTTATTTCTATGTCAATAAAGCATTTCCAGACAGTGCGGTGTTAATAACACAATACAAATTTATTACTAATGTTCGAAGAAGAACAAGAACATAAATATATATATATATATATATATATATATATATATATATATATATATATATATATATATATATATATATATATATCATCACAAAATTTCTGTGAAAAAATCTCAGGAACGCGCCATCCGATTGAACTGAAATTTTTAGGACACATTGGTGTGTATGCAGAATAGTGCCAGGTTTCAGAAAAAGTTAAAAATCTTTAACTCTTTGGCGCCGACGGCCATTTTAGTGATATTTTTAATATACCTATTATTCCGTACACAAATAAGTTTTGCAAAAATAAAGTTAACAAAATAAATTTCGAACGTGTTTTACATGTGAATCGGATAATGTTTTCGAATTTTTTAACCCCATGTGTGCGCTGGGTACCTAAAAAGAGAACGGGAAAAATTGAAAATTTTTAAATTGCGATAACTTTTGACAGAGCTATTCAATCATTACCAAATTTTCAGTACATATTGGTATTATTTAGTTGTAGCTTTTGATGAGCTTTTGCTGGCAACCCTGAAGCTAGGACAGGCACTGAAAGTGAAAACCTCCAAATCATCGTCTCTCTTGAAAAAATGCTGTTTCTTCAAAAAAAGCCACTCATATGTAAATTTCGTGCTATTTTTACATAGACCAAAAAAAAAAATTTGATATGGTATAACGGGCACGCCTGGTAACCCTTGCCCAATTTACCTATATTTTTAGCATCAAAAACTTCTGTTCACGGAAACTCACGATCCGACGAGCAGAATTAATTGAAATTTGCAGACTGCATTGGTCTTAAATAGGACCAGGTCTGATAGAAGTAATGTTGAAATGCGGGTGATTCTGTGCCAGTGGTGCCATCTTGACAAATCACTAAAAAAGATAACTGCTTTTAGCCCTATAAATTCTGATTGAATCGTTCGATTTTGACGAAATTCACACAGTAGCTGGACCTTATTTTAAACCACGTTTGGTAGAAATTTGGTTGAAAAACTCGGTTGGAACTGCCAGCTATGATCATTTTGGTGTCTTAAATTTGAAAAAATAAAAATTTGGAAGTGAAAACATTCATAAAAATGTCAGTTTCTTACAATAAAACCAATCTGTATACAAATCTTATGCTTTATCTACACGTTCAAAGTAAAACTTTGGAAATTTCATGTTGGACAAGAACGGTAACCCTTTCCCCCATATTTTTAGCATCAAAAACTTCTGTTCACGGGAATTCACGAACCAATAATCAGATACCATTGAAATTTACAGAATGCATTGGACTTAAGTAGAACCAAATCTGATAGAAGCGATTTTGAATTGTGGGCAACTTTGTGCCAGTGGTGCCATCTTGAAAAATTACAAAGAAAAAAAAACTGCTTTTTGCCCTATGAAATGTGAATAAGTTACCAGACTTTCATGAAATTAACACAGTAGCTGAACCTTACTTTTTAATTTCTTTGGTAGAAATTTGGTAGAAAAATTCGATTGGTGCTGCCAGCTATGGTAATTTTTGTGTCTTTGGTTTTGAAAATTCTCTCAGGAAAATAAAACTTTTTGCCCTATAACTTCCAGTGCAGTCATGAAATCAATACGAATTTTATACAATTAATGGAACCTATTATAAGCATTATTCAGGCCAAATTTGGTTGAAAAGCTTCGATAGGGTTGCCAGCTATTGTTGGTTTTGTATTTGTTTGCAATATCTTTATTAAGCGGTTTTATCGTAGAATTTTCAATTGGTAATGATATTGTAGTGACAATAAACAGCAAATATTAAGCTTTCGATTATTTGAAAAAACTCGCTGCAGGTAACCCTAAATTTCTTTATACTCCTATAACTTCGAATGTAATATAACCACGTGAAGCAGATGTGATATATTCTTGGCTTTGATACTGGCGAAAGGTTGTCAGCACGAGTCGGTTGTGCTACTTTTGTATCAATAAATGCTTACAGTTAGTATTCATACCGGAAACATTTACAATGAAAATAAATAACCGATGTTTCAATTCCCAAAGTTCTGCAAATTTTTCGGATCGCAGCTCCAAACACCAACTTCAGTTACAGTGCTGCAGGCACTGAGCATTTTCTTCATTGATGTTATATGAGATGCTGCTTTCAAAGTTTGGTGAAATAAGCAACTGATAACGAATATAATTAACAAGTGTTTTTCTCTCATAAACTTTGTAACCCATGCCAGTGGTAATATCTAAAACCTTCTACCATATGAGTTATAATGCATTCTTGAGACAAAAGTAAAACGTGGCATTTGAAACAGTTTGGCCGTAATAAGCAGCTCAAAACCTGCACGATTCTTCTACTGTTCTTCGAACATTAGTGTTTCTAGCGGTTCAGGTGCGCTAGAGTTTTTTTTAACCTGCACCGATATTTTCAAAATGCAACTTACAAAAAACCTCAATCAACATAATTACTATACAACAATTAAATCATATGTATGCACTTTGCGCATAATTCAACAACCTTAAATCCTCAATTAGCTCATACGCACATACATAGATATATTTCACTGAAGCATTATTTCTCAATGCGTATTTACATCTTTTACCCTCTCCGGTTGCATAAATCCACTTCTTAACATAAAATTTATTATTTTTTCGCTCACTATCAATTACCTTTCGGTGGCCATTAAAATGCTTATTTCTGTGCCAATAAAGTACTTCCATATTGTGCGGTGTTAATAGCACAATACAAATCTATTTTCAAACTGTACCGATATCTTCCAAATGAGCCTCACAAATAACGTCAATCAACAGAATTATTATACAACAATTATATAATATGTATGCACTTTGCGCATAATTTAACAACCTTATATCCTCAATTAGCTCATTGGCGTTGTCTTATATGCACATACATTATATATCTCAATGAAGCATTATTTCTCAATCCATATTTACATCTATTACCCTACCGGGCACACAAGAATCCCCATCTTAACATCAACTTTTTTAATTTTTTCAATAAAGCATTTCCCAAATGTGCAATGCTAATAACAAAATACCAACATTGTTTCAAACTGTTCCGATATTTTCAAAACGCAGCTTACCAACAACCGCAATTAACAAAATTATTATCTATCAATCACATCATAATTTTCCAATGCACATTTGCATCTATTACCCTATTGAGCTGCATTAATCTGCAACCCAACATCGCACGTACATATCACTAGCGTCGTACCCATAAAAACTTTCTAAATGATTCGTTGAAGTGAGTGCATTCAACATTTTCTTGGGAAAAATAAGCTGTTGAGTTTTTCATTATTGTGCTTTGTACAATAGCTTTTTCCTTGAGATTTTCTAGGACATTTAAAAGCACAGACTAACCATTCAAACCCAATCATCAAAATCCAAATATTGCTCCATTAACACCCCAAACGCCCTCCTTGAAGTTGCCCAATTTTACATTGGCTTAAAGGCAAATCACTCACAGTTGTCACCAGCCCAGAACGAACGCATTTTGGTACTCGGAATAGACTACCTTGTTCTGATTGTGTCATGGCTGCAACTATCCATGGCAAAACGGATGATTGAACTACGAATGGGTTGTAGTGCTTGTTGTGGTTGTGGTAAGAGCGATCCTGACTGCCCGCGGGAAGTTCACTCCTGGGTCACGTAGGTTATGGCTCGTGGTGTTTATATTGACCAAACCTGTCGTGGCTTGGCAGCGCGCCACCGCATCATCGACCGGCTCGTTGTATCCATCCATCTTCTGACGCTCTGATTCAAATAGTGATTGGCATATATGTATCTTAATCAATTTAACCGACTTATTTCTTATTATATATATCTACATTCATCTATTCCATTGCATTTACATTATGTATTTTCTTTCTACTACACTACAACCTATTTATACATAATTTTATTTTTAATTAGTCTTCTTTTCGTTCACTATTTTTTCCTTCTTTTTTTTTATTTTTTTTTATTTTTTAGCTTCCACAATATATTCTATATATTCCGCGACCGTGACAATATATATATATATATATATATATATATATATATATATATATATATATATATATATATATATATATATATATATATATATATATATGTATATATATATATATATATATATATATATATATATATATATATATATATATATATATATATATTGTTACGTCCGGATAGCGCAACCTTAAAATCGGTAGGACCACTGTCTATGATTGTGTCAGACCGGCACTTTCACCAGCTGCACACACAGTCGCACTACCTTGAATATTTTCCAATGGAGGCAGCTCAGCACTTTCGCCAACTGCACTTAACTTCCCGAATTCAAAGGTGGCAAATCGGCACTTTAACCAATTTGTCCGGAGCTACCAAGTTCACGTTAGCAGATCAGCACTTTAACCAATTTGCTTTACCAAGTTCACGTTAGCAGATCAGCACTTTAACCAATTTGCTTTACCAAGTTCACGTTTAGCAGATCAGCATTTTAACCAATTTGCCTTACCAATTCAAAAACTTCTTTTTGACTGCACACACGAACTTTATTGCGGTTTCTTAAATAAGAAATTTACATATTCAAACTGCTGACCAGCAATAATTGTTCACGCTCTTGAACGTTGTTATCGCGCGCGAGCAATGATTGCTGTTTACATTTCAGCATTTTTTCCGACCAATGTAACAATGTTGCTCATATATCTGAAATTAATGCTGAAGCGGCGAATTCCAAGACGGCAACAAAGTAAAATTTGAATGACTGAATCTTGCGATATGAATTTGAATTGAGTGAAATGGAATACTGAATTATATGAGTGAATGGAATTAAATATTGAATTAGATGAATTTGAGTTGAATTGTATAGCAATGATCAATTAAAATATTGAAATGCATGCAATGTGAATTTAAGTTGAATTGTATAGGAATTGATTTGAGTGAAATGGAATACTGAATTATGGAATTGAATTAGTTGAATTTAAGTTGAATTGTATAGCAATGATCAATTAAAATATTGAAATGCATGCAATGGGAATGGTTTATCGTCAAGATGCAATGAAATTCGAATTTCTCTGATTTAATTAATCCTAAATGATGACTTAACCTAACATATAGTTTACGCTGCATTGAGTAGTGCGTTGCTTGTTCGGGTTCGAACATATATATATATATATATATATATATATATATATATATATATATATATATATATATATATATATATATGTATATATATATATATATATAAATATATATATATATATATATATATATATATATATATATATATATATATATATATTTATATATATATATATATATATATATATATATATATATATATATATATATATATATATATAGATATATATATATATATATATATATATATATATATATATATATATATATATATATTTATATATATATATATGTATATATATATATATATATATATATATATATATATATATATATATATATATATATATATATATATATATATATATATATATATATATATATATATGTATATATGTATATGTATATATATATATATATATATATATGTATATATATATATATATATATATATATATATATATATATATATATATATATATATATATATATATATATATATATATATATATATATATGTATATATATATATAGATATACATATACAGATCTATATCTATAATTTGCTGCTAAGGTGTTTTACACCTGGCGATGACCTGACGCTGTCGATGACCTGACGCTGTCGATGACCTGACGCTGTCGATGACCGGATGCGTGTTAACTCTTCCCCCCCGGATACGATAGTCCCCCATCGTCAGAAATATGGGAGATTGTTGAATCTTGGCTGCGGTATGCTCGGTGGAATGGGTGGAATTATAACCGGCGGTGGTGCTGCAGGTTGCGCTGATTTGATCGCTGGAATGGATGGAGTTATTATTATTTCAGGATTACCTCGTTTCAGATGAAGTCTCCAAAGCAAATAAGCAGATGCTGTGATCGCTAATGATGCGGTTAGACCGTATGATGTAATTTGATGTACTCTGCTTTCGGTTTGCACCATCTCGATTTTATCGGTGTTGTTTATATGTATCTCATTCAGCATTTCTATTGATAGGCGCTCTTGATGTATTTTACCTTCAGGGGCGGCTGTAATATAGCGGGGAGTGCTTGAATGGTAGACAGTTCTTGTGAAATATATGTTTGTCCTTGTATTGTTATCGTGGTGTTATGAAATTTGACGAGGTACGTGCCGTTAAGACTGTGCGTTAAGTTTTCAACTTCTAATTGTCCAGTGAATACATTCAATAGCAGGCATCCAGGCGAAATTTCGTCGATGGTTGGTACATGTTGGTTATTTACCGTGTTGCAGGTGGCATTTGAATTTTTTTTAGTAATTTAGGTAGACAATTCGTGCCGCTTATATCTAAGATGTCAGATTCTTTACAAATGAATAGATAATTAAAGGATTTACAATTCTTATAGATTCCATAGATTTTTTCTTCATTATTCAAAATTTTATCAAATGCAATTTCGTTTATCAAATTTCCCTTTTTGATTGGCTTAACAAGTAACGTTTCATAGATTTTAGTTTTTGTAATGGGTATGTTAATAATGCATAGAATTGTTGCATTATTCATAATGATTTTGATCTCAGCGAAGTCTAATGCTTCCTGGATTGTTGGAAATGGTAACAGTTCTTTTCGAAGGGTATCAGTAGTTAATTTAATTTCTGTCTTGGATAAAATGAGTGAGTTTATGATACCCATTTTTACCCAATGGATGGCGTAGTTGATATAATTTAGTTCCTCTTTAATTAATTTAATTTGAAACTGAATTTCTACAACAATATTATTATCAGTCCTATTCTCTTCTTTTAATCGCTTTTCAATTTCATTAGTTATTGTCGTTATTTAATTAATGCGCTCATTATACATTTGATTAATTACAACTTGCTTATTGTTGGCAAAACCAAGTGGATAATAGATCTGAAAAGGGAATTAATTTCGTATTTTACCTTTGTGGATTATTTTTCCTGATTCGGTTGAAGCTGTTGTATTTATATTTTCTTTTATCACTTCTTATCGATAGCTTGGATTCAACTTTGAACCAATTCGTTTATTTTGTCTGACGAATACCACCTGTCCTGTTTCGTATGTCCTAAGTCTGTTTCAATTTAAGCTTTTCTATGTAACTCATGCAGGCGTTTTCGAGCTCTTCAGGTGTGAGATTTGGGATTTTACCAAGGTACCGTTCTATAGGCCTCTTGCCTGTAGTGGACTGGTCGGTGAAGTTGTATTCGTTAATCGCTCTTTCTAGCAGTTCTTCAAAAGGTCGACGTGGTCCTTCTTTTTTCAGACATCTCATGATCTCTATTAATGTGGAGTGAAAATGTTCGACCTGTACATTTACCTCACTTTTGTATGGGGGTGTACGGAAGAGTTTAATCTTCAGTTCGTCTTCTAACATGGACTATAATGCCGCAGATTGAAGTGCTCTTTTGTTGTCAACTACAACATTCTCTGGGATGCATCTATATCTCAGTATATCTCTGAGGGGTCGTTTAATGTCCTTGGATGATTTGGACGGGAGTACTTTTGCTTGCGCAAACTTGGTGAATTTATCTATGGCATTCAGGACGCACTGTATTCGGTGGTGAAGATATCGATATGCACAGTGTGTTCTGGGTAGTTAAAAATAGGTATAGGCTGGAGATACTGTTTATTTGGGTGCCTGTCATATTTATTTTCAATGCATATAGTGTAGAGCTTGACTAGTTGCCTGATTTTAGAAGACATTTTGGAGAAATACAAATTTTCAAGTATTTGCAGACGGTTTTCTTCCGCATTGCGGTGAGCTCTTCTATGGTTGCGTAGAATCCTTTCTTCTTGCTCTGCCTCGCTTGGTATGTCTTCAACCATTTTCTGGGTGTAGGAGATTTTATAGTCCCTAAAGTGGTGTGGGTAGATTTGTTGGATGAGGTCCATCGTTGGTACGTCTGTAAGCAGTCCGGTTATCGTGTTAGGATTCAAGTATCTCTTGAAGATATTGATTATGTCTCGTTTGGAGTAGTTTGCCTGGATTATTATATATCTTGTGTAGCCGTCGAATGCGTTCAAAATTTAATAACTATTCTCATCGCCTGTTTTCAGGATGAGTTGGTTCCTGAAGGCGTTGACTGCGGTTTCTACGGAAGGAATAAGGTTTTACGATGAACTTTCATCGCTATGCTGTGTGGGAGTCATGGAGTTTATTTCTGGGCTTTGAAGAGTTTTAGGAGCTGAATCGCTGATCATTTGAGGTGGTCTCGAAAGGGAGTCAGCCACAACATATGCTTTACCCGGTTTATACTGTAACTCGTATTCGTACTCCTCGAGTATCGATTTCCATCGCTTTAGTTTACTATTGGTGTTTTTTGAGCTCAGGGCGTATGTGATTGGTTGATGATCGGTAAAGATTCTGACCTTAATCGATCCGTATAAATAATTTCTAAGTTGGTTCAGTGACCATATGATCGCCAACATCTCCTTTTCATTCGTCGCGTAATTCTCTTCAGGTTTACGAAGCGTTCTCGACAGGAATGAAATGGGTCTGTTGTCTTGCGATAAAACAGCACCAATTGCATAGTTGGGTGCGACGGTGGTTAGCTCGAAAGGCTTTTTGAAGTCCGGATGGGATAGTACCTCATCCTGAGAAATGAGAATATTCTTTAACTTGTTGTACACCACCATTGCGTTCTTGTCTAGAGAAATAGGTTTGTTTTTGGAAGCATGCTTAGACATTCGTCCATCTTCCCCTTTCAAGATAGATGTCAGGGTCTTTGCGATTTTCGCATAGTCCCTGATAAATCGACGGTAGTATCCCGCCATACCAAGAAAAGAGCGCAAATCCTTCAATGTTCTAAGAGGCAGACAGGAAGCGACGGCCTCCACCTTTTTAGGATTGGTCTTAATGCCCTCTACGTTAACAACAAAACCTAAAAACTCGACTTCCTTCTTGAGGAACTCGCACTTATCTAGATTTATTTTAATATTGGCGTTTTTGAGTGTGTTTAGAATAATGTCAAGGCATGATATGACCCAATGTGTGCGCTAGGCGTCTAAAATGAGATTGGGAAAATTTGACATTTTTTGAATTGCAATAACTTTTGACCAGATTAACAGATCATCATGGAACTTACAGGATATATTGTTGTTATTAACTTGCAGACTCGTGAATTATGAGCGTGCTGCAACCTTGCAGCTACGGCAGGCATTGAAAGTGAAAACCTTCAAACCATCGACTCTCCTGAAAAATTGTCGTTTTTTACAGTGAAAACCAACTCATATAGAAATCTTATGCTTTGTCTATACTTTGTCTATATTTCACATCGGACAAGAACAGTAGTCCTCCTCCAATTTACCTATATTTTAAGCATCAACTGGACACGAGAACTCACGACCCAATTATTATATGCAGTTGAAATACACAGAATGTATTGGTATTGAGTAGGACCAGCTCTGATAGAAGCGATTTGGAAATGCGGGCAACTCTGTGCCAGTGGCGCCACCTTGAAAAATTATAAAGAATAAAAACTGCTTTTTGCCCTATGAATTTTGATTCAGTTACCAGATTTTCATGAAATTCGTACAGTAGTTGAACCTTGCTCTAAGACGTGTTTGGTAGAAATTTGGTTGAAAAGCTTAGTTGGTGCTGCCAGCTATAGTGACTTTGGTGTCTTGGGCTTTGAAAATTGTTGCATCATGACTTCTCAGCCGAGTCGCCGTCAATGCATCATTATTTTTTATTTTAAAGGACTCATTTTTATTTTGCCCAGCGTGCCTGATTTTGCCGGCTAACACAGTCTGGCGTGGGTTTTGGGCAAAAAAAGAGTCACTTTGGTGCTATGGCACGCGGATATCACACTTTTACAAACAAACACGCAAGGACAAACGATGGTGAGGAGAAATTATTATTTTTTCTTAAAATAATTTTTTCACACATTGTTATTTGCAATAAACCCATAATAAAAGAAATAGAAAAGAGAGAAAAAGAAACAATAAAATATATAACCAAAATTATAATGAAAAGGTATAATCTATGTATAGTCTACAAGAACTATCTGGACCTTACGAAAGAAAGAAAACAAAACAGGTTCAATAGATGAAAAATTAAAAATTAGATGACAGTATTGAAATAAAACTATTACAAGTTCCCAAACCCGGCCGGGATCGGTTTACACCAATCGTTACAATTCCCTTTTGTCCAATAATTATGTGAATAAGATATTGAATTCAAATAAATAAATGATTTCACATTCCATGCTAATCCAATAATTATGTGAATAAGATATTGAATTCAAATAAATAAATGATTTTACATTAGATGCTAATCCAATAATTATGTGAATAAGATATTGTATTCAAATAAGTAAACGATTTTACATTCTATGTTAATAATAATATTAATGTTTTGTATACCTTTATATGCGAATTCCTCTTGTTTTTTTACCGGTAAACTTTACTAAATCATGTTTGTATTCAACATTTATGTATTATCCTATTCTTTTAGTTGAATTTTCTTGTTTGGTTCAAGATTGTATGTTGTCGCTATGATACAACAACAAGCGATTTAGGTTTAAATTGAGTGTTGAATTGCCAATTACTCTAATTATATGAAGAACACTCGATACAAACTGATATTTATATATGTATAGTTTGATTGATAGATGCAAGTTTTCCTTATTCACAATAGGTACTTAGCTGCAGCACTAGCACACTCGAATGCACCACCATCCTTCGTATTCGCCACAAATCATTCATCAATTGTCCGCAAAAGCCTTTTTTCGTTGATAACCCCTGATTGGCCTTCAGGCATCAATTCTGCTTGCTTTTTCGAAGTTTCGAATAGAATTGAAAATAGTTTTATTATAAATCAATTGTACATTCTTAACCTAACTTAAAGTTTAATTAACAAAGGAAACTTAAAATCTAGCGGCTATACTATTTTGGCCTGCTGGCTCTTATTGGTTTATTTTTTAAAGCTAGTTTTCGGCATAAATTTTGTTCTTGATACACTAATGGTGTTACCCAGCTTGTACATCAGCTGGGGTTACCCTGGCAATAATATTCTTAAACTCTACCTCACTCTTTCGAAGTTTCTTTTTTCGCAACGATTTGTCGATTTCCTTCAACTCCACTGGTTTTTACTAATGTTCGAAGAACAATAGTATTAAACTCGTTTCGCCGAAAATTCATATTTCTTTATATATATATATATATATATATATATATATATATATATATATATATATATATATCAGCAAAATGATTAAGGGAGATAATCTCTGGAGTGGCCGATCCGATTGAGCTGAAATTTTCCGAGAACGTAGATGTATATAGTAGGTAGGTCCATGATTTAGATATCCTAAACCTTTTGGCGGCGGCGAGCGTTTTAGTGAATTTTGAGGAACTTCTATATTTCCAAGCAGTGTAAATTTTGTTAAAGAAAAGTATTGGGAATGAAAATTAATTATGTTCTAAGCTTGTCTATGTTAAAGAATTGGAAATTTTGAGCCGCGTGTGGGTGCAGCGTCCCTAAAAGTAGGCAAGGAATTTTTTTTTAAATTTTGATTTGTCATTACTTGTAAGAAAAACAATGAATCATCGTGAAAATTACAGACCGTATTGATGTTGACTAAAATTTGGCACATATTGATTTTCAGCATAAAGCGGGTAACCCTGTAGCTGTGGCAGGCTGCTGAAAAAAAATCCCTCAAATCATTGACCTTCCTGAAAAATTTTTGATTTTTGACAAAAATTTCAAATCTTTGATAAATTTTATCCTTTGTCCTTTATCTCAAGATAAAATTTTCAAAATTCCTATTTGCATAAGAACGGCAACCCATCACCAAATTACTTCTATTTTCAGCACTCGAAAGTTCTGTTCACGAGAACTGACGACTGGATAATCCAATCATAATGTAATTTACAGGACATGTTGGTATTAACTAGGATCAGGTCTGATAGAAGTGATTTTGAAATGCGGGCAACCCTGTGGCAGTGGTACCATCTTGAAAAATAAATGAGAAAAAAATACATATTTTTGGCCTATAACTTCCGATTCAGCCATCAGATTTTAACAAAATTTACACAGTACTTGGATGTTACTCTATGTAATATTTGGTGAAAATTTGGTTGAAAAATTAGTATAGGGCTGGCAGCTGTGGTGATTTTAGTCTTATAAATCTTGCAAATTTGCTCAGCAAAATAAAGCTTTTTTCCCTATAACTTCCCGTCCAGTGTAGAAATCAAAATGAAGTTCATGCAGTAAATGAACCTTATTGTAGACCAAATGTCGTAGGAGTTTCGTACAAAAATAATGAAAGGGCTGCCAGCTATGACTATTTTTGTAATTTTGTGGAATTTCTTTACTGAGCGATTATGTCATTAGATTTGCAATTGAGAATGATCTTGCAATGAAAATTAACAACAAATGTTAACGTTTTAAAAAGTTGAAAAGTTTTAAGGGTGGTAACTCTTAAATTCTTTTCACCCGTATACCTTCCAGCGCAGTGATTCAATCGAAACGAAATTTACTGGTTGGGTTTAACTTAACGTGAAGCAGATTTGGTATATTTATTTTTTGCTGCTGACACAGGCTAACCAGCATTAGCCATTTTCGTAAATATTGCACCAACAGATGCTTCAAATAACGTATTCATATGCAAAGCATTTGCGATAAAAATAAGAAACCAATTTTTAAATTTCCCGAGTTTTGAACATTTTTCGGATGGCAGCCTCAAACAACGTTTAATCGCTGAAACTTTCGATGAAATCCTGCGATGAGAACCAAATTCAAAGGATAAGTTGATTTAAGCATGAGCTTGTTATGGTAAACTTTTTGCTGCTTCATTGGAAAAGTATTGCCAACACTGAACATTTTCATCATTTGTGTTATAGTTGAGTTTTTTTGTCACTCAAAGACAATTTCTTCGAAAATTAGTTTTCTAGCGGTTCAGGTGCGCTAGAGTTTTTTTATGTAATTTTTCCACACAATTCAACACTTCTATCTCGAAATTGCTGGTCGTTTGACTAAGGACTGTTGAAATTGAATTCCGAATCACTTCTGAATGAACTTTTTTTCTTTTTATACAATTTTTTCCCACAATTCAACACTTCTATCTCCAAATTGCTGGTCGTTTGACTAAGGACTGTTGGAATTGAATTCCGAAACACTTCAGAATGAACTTTTTTAATTTAAAAAACTCAAATTTTCTTCTCCACCAAGAGTAACGACCCTCACTTCACGATCTCCAAAATCCAAAATCCTCTTTTTCTTTGTTCAGAAATTTTTCAACGAACCGCAAGAGCGGTTCTTTTCCAAATTTCCCATTTGAAACGCTATTTCCCGCACTATTAGGGCATCACCAGGCCTGTTCGTACAAGCGACGCCATGTTCGCTGATATACATAGACGGGAAATTGCAAGAGCTTTCGCTGAACAGCTGAGTCTGCTTATCTCATCTGTCAGTGATGATGTTTACTTTCTACGGTTTGTATTTTTGCCGATATTGTATTTTCAAAATTTAATTAAAATTGTTTCAGGGATGTATACATCTAATAGTCTGCAACAAAATTCGCTCAGGAAAATAAAACTTTTTGCCGTATAACTTCCAGTGCAGTCATGAAATCATAATTTCATATGATATATGGAAATTATTGTAGACATTGTACAGAATGATTCTGGTAAAAAAACCATTATAGGGTTACCAGCAATTGTTGATTTTGTATTTATTTGCAATATCTTTACTAAGCGATTTTATCGTAAAATTTTCAAACGGTAATGATATTGTAGTGACAGTAAACAACAAATATTAAATTTTCGAAAATTTGAGAACATTTGCGACTTGGTAACCCTTGGTTTTGTAACCCTAAATTTCTTTGCACCCCTATTACTCAGTGGCGGCTCGTGCAAAAGTACAAGCAAAATATATAAGCATAGAATATAGATAAGCATACTTATGAAGCGCGTAGTGAACTATACATACGATTTTTTCGATATATCGTGTAAAAAATTAATGAGGTATTTCAATGCTGACCATATTTGGATTAAAAGCTAGTGATTAGCATAGCTTATTTCAGTGATATTCCTACTCACTAATATCAAAACTATCACAAAAGTTTAATTTATGTATAGTATTTGAAAGCAAAAAATATTGCTAATTTCTTTAATTTTTTTTTAAATCATAAATAAAAGTTAAATTGAAAACATATTATAGGCTAAAGAAATGGTGAAAGTTTTTTAATAGCTCAAAGTAGAGGATGTAATGCATCTTTTGGCAAATAAAATTAGAGAGCCAAGGCCACATTAAAAATAAATTCCTCATATAATTTGCAATAAAAGTGCCTAATATAGTTAACTTTTGCAAACAGTTGACTGAGCGAAATTAGTGGCCTTCGTTGTCAAGACTCAATAAGATCCTCAATGAAAAAGACTACTGCAGTAAATACTCTATGGCACAATCACATCAACATTCCATATTAAAATGCATATTAAACGGGTAAATATTAACTTTTCGAAACAGAATCTATTCAGTACGCTCTCACTTTAACGAGCTTTATGTTATAATTTACTTCGAAAACTATCCTTTTATCCATCTTTAACCGACGGTATTAATACTGACAATACAAAAAAATCAAGTCAAAATAATTATAACAGGTGCGTTTTTTTGCGAAGAAAACATAAAAAAACGCACCTAATGTAAACTATAAATGCTAAAGAAAGCACTCCAGAAATTTTACCTAGAAATAACGTCAACATAAGCGTCCAAAGTAATCTAGTGATCATATCACCCAAAGCACCTGAATCGAGAAACTCATTTTGTGAAAGTAAACCCAAAGCAGATACAAAGCAAAAACCGATCTGGAGAAAATTACACTCGAAGCAGTTTAACTCCTACAACTTGCACCGTACATACACCATGCGAACAAAACATAAAAGGCATCAAATCAGAAGGGGAACAAATGGTAAGAAAATGAGCAGAAGAGAATCTACAAATTCTGTAACGTAGATCATGACGAGAAACAAAAACATAAAAGAGACGCGGATGACTTTTCAGCGTCAACATAGGCGTCCAAAGCAATCAAGTGGCCATTTCACCAAAGCACCAGAAACGAAAAACTACGTCTTTTGGGAAAGCAAACCCAAAGCAGACACAAAAAACCGATCTGGGGAAAATTGCACACGAAAAAATGTAACTCCTATTATTCTATTCCCCACGTGAACATCACAATAGCCTTGCACCGTACATGTGTACATGTGAACAAAGCAGAAAATGCATCAATTCCTAAGGAGAACGGCTCGTAAGAAGAGGAGCAGAAGAGAATCTACAGAATGATGAGGGGAAACAGTAACAAAACAGGAGGCGGCGTATTAAGTTCATTCATTAACAAAGATTTTCGGGTCGTTCAGCGGGTGGATCGAGCAAGGGTTTTTTGAATTTCTCTATCCACCAAGACGCTGCGAACTGAGCCAGCGTCCGTGATACTATTTGAGTACACTGATTGTAAAATTTTTGTAGGCATCATTTAGGCAAATCGGCTAAGTAGATCTATGCGAAAACCACGAGTTTGAGTATTGAAACAAGATCACTTCTGTGTTCTGTGTAGTGTATCTCAATGAACTGTATGTTTTGAATTAAATGGTATGCAGTGCCTGTAGTTTGTAGTAAAACGTTTGGGTTTTTGTTGCGTCGCTGTAAATTTAACGTGGAAGCTCTGTAGTTGGACTGTTATACAATAAAACCATTTGATTCATAGTAGCGATGGAGTTTTGACTTTGGTAAGACAATAAATTTTATTACATTGATTGTAAATCTTTTAATTGTTACATATTGATTAGTTAATCAATTTTATGGTTTAGCAAGGAAAGCACCGCTTCCTTTGCGTACATCAACGAGCCGCCCCTGCTAAAAGTTCCCATGTAGTCATCGGATCAAAATGAAATTGGCAGAGTAGGTTGATTTCAATGTAAAGCAGGTGTGATATATGCTAGCAAAGGGTTGCCAGCGTGAGGCGTTTTTTTGCTATTTTCGTATCAATAAATGCTTACATTAAGTATTCATATTGCGAATATTTACAATGAAAATAAGTTACCAATTGTTTAAATTCTCTAAGTTTCCTAAACGTTCCCTAAAAGTTGACCCTAAACATCTGTAACTTTCGATGAAATCATCGGATAAAATCGAAATCGATAGAGTTATTTGATTTTGACGTGCAGCAATTGTGGGAGACTTTTAATTGCAGTGCTGGTAAAGTGTTGCAAGCACTAAACATTTTCTTTATTTATGCTGCTTTCAAAGTTTTGTAGTGTTTGGATTTCCTAAAAAGTTGGAATTCCTGAAATCCTTTTTCCACCCTATGAGTTTAAATGCATTGTTAAGATCAAAGTGAATGTGCACTCGAAACAGGTTGGAGCACGTGTGGTAGAATATACACTCAAAATCTGCACGATTCTTCTACTGTTCATCGAACATTAGTATTTCTAGCAGACCAGGTGCGCTTGAGTTTTTTGTGACCAGGTGTTGGATGATGAGGATTCAAGTGACATGGTTCGTTGCTGTATCGGTTCTGTTGGCTTAGTTTTTGGAATAGACGAATCTATCATTATTTCCGAATTACCTTTTCTGGGGCAAAATCTCCAGAAAAAAGCTGTTGTGGTCAGCGCTGCTAGCATTGGGATCAGTCCATATGAGGTAAGTCGATGAACCATGCTCTTTTTTAAGCAGCATGAACATGAACGGTGAGTTCGTTCATCATTTCTAATGAAAGAAGTTTCCGGTAAGCTTCACCTTTTGATGTTGGTTGGAGTATTGCTGGAAGTACTTGAATGGTTCACACTTCTCGAGAAACGTACGGTCACCCATTGATTTTAATGGTGGTATTGTGGAATTTGATCAGGTATGCCCCAATCAGCTCGTGCGTGTTGTTTCCAGCCTCAACAATTCCGGAAAAGTCGTTAAGAAGTATGATGCCGGCCGAGATCTCGTCGATTGTAGGGATACGATGTGCCGATGTTTTATTGCAGGTAGCGTTTGAACGTTTAAGCAAACTTGGTAAGTAACCTGAGCTACTTATGTCTATGATATAATTTCCTTTGCAAATCAAAATTTTATTAAACTCTTTACAACTTTTAATTAGTTATAACATTTTGGACTGATTTGAAATAATCTTGATTTCTGCGAAGTCTAAGGGGTATTCTATGGAACAGAATGTCAATTATCCTTTGTGAGATGCTTTTACGGCTAATTTAATTTCTATTTTGGACAAAATTAATGAATTTATAATTCCAGCTTTGGCCTAATGTAAGGTAAAACTTATAATTCTCAATTCTTCTTTCTTAAGTTTGATTTTAGCCTGAATTTCGAAAACAATGAGTTTTTAGAATTTGATTAGTGATTTTGGTAATATTGAATATTCGATCATTGTACAACTGGTTAATTACAACTTGTCTATTGGAGCTTCCCAAAACGTTTTAATTTTTTCTTTAATAGTAATAAAGTAATAAAGTTCAGTGATCTCTTTGTCTTACGAGGAAGTAAATTTTCAACAAGTGTTTCGATTTGTTCTATTTCATGGGCTAGGTAGCGAGATAATGGATGATGCTAAACTATGGGCAGATTAAGAATGTCGTCTATACTCGTTATGAATTTCTCGTACTGGTTAACTTCTATCGTATGGATAATTTTAAAGCTTCCGTCCCGTATTTTGGCCAGTTCTACGTTAAAGGATACTAATTGTGAATTTGTGTTGTCTAGGATTTGTATTGTCTCGTTTGTCAAGCAGATGAGGCATCTGGATAGAAATAAATTTCGAATTTTATCTCTATGAACACGTTTCCAGGGTAATGTAAAAACTTTAATTTTTATTTTATTTGATTTAACTATTTCCTTACTGAACAAAGTGTTCGTATTGACTCTTTTCATTTGTTTTGTTTGATTTATATAGCTTGTCCTATATCGTAGTCCTTTGCCGGTTGTTTTTACTAATGTTCGAAGAAGAACATTAGTATTAAAATCACTTTGTCCAACAATTTATATTTCTATATATATATATATATATATATATATATATATATATATATATATATATATATATATATATATATATATATATATATATATATATATATATCTAATTTAATTTCTATTTTGGACAAAATTAATGTATTTTGGACAAAATTAATTAATTAAAAAAAATATATATATATATATATATATATATATATATATATATATATATATATATATATATATATATATATATATATATATATATATATATATATATATATATATATATATCATCATCAAAAAATTTCAGTTAAAAAATCTCAGGAACGCGCCATTCGATTGAACTGAAATTTTCAGGACACATTGGTGTATATGCAGAATAGTGCCAGGTCTCAGAAAAAGTTAATAATCTTTAACCCTTTGGTGCCGGCGGCCATTTTAATGATATTTTTAATATACCTATTATTCCGTACACAAATAAGTTTTGCAAAAATAAAGTTGACAAAATAAATTTTGATCGTGTTCCACATGTGAATCAGATAATGTTTTGGAATTTTTTAACCCCATGTGTGCCCTGGGTGCCTAAAAAGAGAACGGGAAAACTTGAAAATTTTTAAATTGCGATATCTTTTGACAGAGCTATTCAATCATTACGAAATTTTAAAGAAGTATTAGCATTATTTAGTTGCAGATTTGTATAGTTTTAAATGATCGTGCTGGCAACCCTGTAGCTAGGACAAGCACTGAAAGTGAAAACCTCCAAATCATCGTCTCTCTTGAAAAAATGCCGCTTCTTCAAAAAAAAAGCAACTCGTATGTAAATTTCGTGCTTTGTTTACATATACAAAAAAAAAATTGATATGGTATAACGGGCACGCCTGGTAACCCTTGCCCAATTTACCTATATTTTTAGCATCAAAAACTTCTGTTCACGGAAACTCACGATCCGATGAGCAGAAATAATTGAAATTTCCAGAATGTATTGGTCTTAAATAGGACCAGGTCTGATAGAAGTAATTTTGAAATGCGGGCGATTCTGTGCCAGTGGTGCCATCTTGACAAATCACTAAAAAAGATAACTGCTTTTAGCCCTATAAATTCTGATTGAATCGTTCGATTTTGACGAAATTCACACAGTAGCTGGACCTTACTGCAGAAATTTTGTTGAAAAATTCGGTTAGAGCTGCCAGCTATGATAATTTTGGTGTCTTAAATTTGAAAAAATAAAAATTTGGAAGTGAAACCATTCAAACCATCGAATATCCTAAAAATGTCCGTTTCTTACAATAAAACCAATCTGTATACAAATCTTATGCTTTATCTACACGTTTGAAGTAAAACTTTGGAAATTTCATGTCGGACAAGAACGGTAACCCTATTCCAGTTCACCTATATTTTTAGCATCAAAAACTTCTGTTCACGGGAACTCACGAATTAATAATCAGATACCATTGAAATTTACAGAATGCATTAGACTTAAGTAGGACCAGGTCTGATAGAAGCGATTTTGAGTTGTGGGCAACTCTGTGCCAGTGGTGCCATCTTGAAAAATTACAAAGAAAAAATAAACTGCTTTTTGCCCTATGAAATGTGAATAAGTTACCAGACTTTCATGAAATTAACACAGTAGCTGAACCTTACTTTTTAATTTCTTTGGTAGAAATTTGGTTGAAAAATTCGATTGGTGCTGCCTGCTATGGTAATTTTTGTTTCTTTGTTTTTGAAAATTATCTCAGGAAAATAAAACTTTTTGCCGTATAACTTCCAGTGCAGTCATGAAATCAAGACGAATTTCATACAACTAATGGAACCTATTATAAACATTATTCAGGCCAAATTTGGTTGAAAAGCCACGATAGGGTTGCCAGCTATTGTTGGTTTTGTGTTTGTTTGTAATATCTTTATTAAGCGGTTTTATCGTAGAATTTTCAATTGGTAATGATATTGTAGTGACAATAAACAGCAAATATTAAGCTTTCGATTATTTGAAAAAATACCGCTGCAGGTAACCCTAAATTTCTTTATACTCCTATAACTTCGAATGTAATATAACAACATGAAGCAGATGTGATATATTCTTGGCTTTGATACTGGCGAAATGTTGCCAGCACGAGTCGGTTGTGCTACTTTTGTATCAATAAATGCTTACAGTTAGTATTCATACCGGAAACATTTACAATGAAAATAAATAACCGATGTTTCAATTCCCAAAGTTCTGCAAATTTTTCGGATCGCAGCCCCAAACACCAACTTCAGTTACAGTGCTGCAGGCACTGAGCATTTTCTTCATTGATGTTATATGAGATGCTGCTTTCAAAATTTTGTGAAATAAGCAACTGATAACGAATATAATTAAACCGTGTTTTGCTCTCATAAACGTTGAAATTCATGCCAGTGGTAATATCTGAAACCTTCTACCATATGAGTTATAATGCATTCTTGAGACCAAAGTAAAACGTGGCATTTAAAACAGTTTGGCCGTAATAAGCAGCTCATGTGGTGGAATATGCACTCAAAACCTGCACGATACTTCTACTGTTCTTCGAACATTAGTGTTTCTAGCGGTTCAGGTGGGCTAGAGTTTTTTTTTGTTAAAATTCTGTTAATCTTTGTCGTATTTAAGTCTTAGCTTGTAAATTTTTGATTATCTTGTTCTTTTAAAGTCTTCTGGGTTCATTCTTTGTGATCGTCTTAAGTAAAGTTTCAAAGGTGTTTTATCTGTAGTAGAATGAATGGTTAAGTTATATTCATTGATTGCACGCTCTAAAAGTTCTTCAAAAGATTGAGGTGTTGATTGCTCTTTTAGGCAGTGCATGATGACTGTAAGAGCGGAATGGAAGCGCTTGACCTGTCCGTTCAGTTCGCTTTTGTAGGGGGTGTCTTGTAAACTTTGATTTGTTGTTCATATAATAAAAGTTGACCTGAGGGCGCCTTCGTTATCGACAACCACGTGCTCTGGTACACAAAAGAAGAAAAGGATACCTTAGAGCGGTCTTCTAATGTCCTCAAGTGAGCGAGATGGGATAATCTTTGCCATGGCAAACTTAGTTAATTTATCTATGGCTGTGAGGACAAGATATTTCTCAGTTGAGAAAATGTCTCTTTGGACGATGTGGCCAGGCTAATTAAGAATTGGGGTGTTTTTTTCAAGAAAGGGCTTATTAGGGTGCCGGTTATATTTGTTCTCCTTACATATGGTGCAAAATTCGATCAGTCTTCTTATTTTGGCACTCATTTTTTGGAAGTAAAAGTCAATTTTCCTCAGCATTCTTCTTGCTCGGTTTCGTAATGAATATATTCGACTATCTTTTGAGTATATTGAGTTTTATAGTCGCTCAAATGATTTTATATCTGAAACCACTGGTTGATTCATCTGTTTGTAAACCGGTAATTATGTTGGGGTTGAGGTAACGTTTAAAAATGCTAAAAATGTCATGTTCTGGATACTGTCTTTGTATCAGTGTATATCTTGAGTAGCTTTCAAAAAGGTGTGTAATTTGGTAGCTGTTTTCTTCACCTAGTTTAAGGATAATTTGATTCTTAAATACGTCGATGGGGGACTCTTTGCTAGGTTTTAAATTTTGGAATTTTTGTCACTAGTTTGCGTGAGGGGCATGGAATTAATTTGAGTTTCTCGGGGTGGTTTCGAAAAGGAATCGGCTACAACGTTTGCTTTATCCGGTTTGTGCTATAGTTCATAATTATACTCCTCGAGTATAGCTTTCCAGCGTTTTGTTATTTGTGTTTGTTTTTTTAACTGAGGGCGTATGTTAATACTAGTACTGTCTTCAATTTCACGCGAAATTTCCATAGAATATTTCACGTAAAATTTGTTTCGGCGGAAATTAAGCGTGAAAATAAACAATAGTTGTATTGACTTCTTAGCGGGAAAAGTTGATTCTTTCCGTAAAAAACCATCTTCATAATACGAAATGTATTTTTACGAAAGGAGCTCCTTATTCTGGAGATGCAGACTAGATATGAAAATTTCTTGAGGGGGATATTTTAATTCAAGATTGTCAAGATTGTTTTTTACCAGGGCGGACAAAACGCAAGAAATTCCGCAGGTGTTTTAAAGTGGCGATCCCAGCAAAATATTCTTGGCTGTTTACCAATTTCAATGGATCGAATCAATGGATCGTCGAAGCCTAAACCTGGAAAGCGATTTCATTCAGCAGCTGGAGGGGCCAGACTAGTAAGAAAAACATCACTTAAAATGCTAGATTTAGAAAAAATTCAAAATGGAATGAAACTTCGTTTCAAAAAGTTTCCATTCCCTTTTGCGTAAATCAAACTGCAAACGGTCGACAGTTCGACAGTCGATCACATACATTTTTAATAATTTAATAGATTAATTTAAAATGAGAACTATAAATTTAGTAGACGATTTATTCAGTACATTTTGGAATGGGCCTTGGCTTAATAGATCCAATCAGACAGTCCACGCAGTTTCAGTTCACACAAAAGCTCGCAGAGCCTTGGTGGCGAATGGCTATGCTCTCGATTTGTGCAATTTATAGATTTATATTATTTTAGAAAAGCTGCTTCACTAAATCTCGTATACGTATACGGTTGTTTCATTTCCTTAAATCTCTCTGTTCTAAAGTAGACACTTTATATTTTTGCTTCCCGCTATACACCTTGCCTGCATTTGCATTCGTCGCCCTGCTACCGAGATAGTAAATTGTCACCCATAGCGCAACAAAGGTTAATCTCAATTTTAGATAAAATAAAATTTTAAGTTAAAAGCTTTTCACGCCAATTTAGTTTGTGCAGTTCATTCTTTCGAGCTAAAAAGTGACATTTGGTTTTTGAATTTGAAAATTGAATTGTGTAAATGTCTTTTCAATAGCAATATCGTTCGAAAATTGAAATTTTTGTCATCTTATCCGTTATTTTCAAAGCGAAAGCATGTTCCAAGCAATTTTTCACGCTTAAAAGTGAGTACAACTCTTGCTTATTTTCAAGTTAAATTTTCGCCGAATTAAATTTCACGTGAAAATTTAACGTGAAATCGAAAACAGTACTAAGCTTTAGATGGCTTAGCTGAGGAAGCTTTTTGCAAAGATTTCTAAATCTTTCTAAATCTAAATTCCCTTCTCGCCAATCCTTCATAATTCGCCAATTCGCCAATTCCCAATTTCCCCAATCTTTCTAAATCTTTCATTTCTAAATTTATGGACACATTGGGAGAAAAACATGAACAATTGAAAGATCCAGTATGGATAAAGAAATTAGCATTTCTTACGGATTTTATGGGCCGTTACAGCTTGCTAAATTTACAATTACAAGGGAAAGGAAAATATTGTTGACTTGTTGGGTTCTGTAAATGTTTTTTAAGTAAAATTAAAACCTTTTGCTTCACAATTAAATATGCAAAATTTTTAAACATTTTCCATATTTACAAAAACATATTAAACTTATTGGTGAATCTAAAATGCAAAAGCTGAAAGACATCCTTCAGTTCTCGAAAAAGTCCGGGGCCTTCGATGGCCGCTTGAACTGATTTTGCTTTTCTCCTGGCCCATTTATCTGGTATCACTATGTAACTTGTATGTATGACCTTGTGCCAACTGGTACAACCTAACCTAACCTACTGGCGCATGTAATATTGAAATATTTTGTCCTGAACTGGAAAATTTTAAACAAGAATTCGAGAGACGATTTGCAAATCTCAATAACCTTCAACCGATTTTTGAATTTATTTCATTTCCTTTTAGAGAATTCGATAACGAGGATATTTCATCAAATCTAGCTCATACTTTACAATTGAATTCATCGGATCTACAGTCAGAAAATTTAACAATAGCACGCGCAAGTGAAAATTATTTTTGTATTTTATTACCATAAAAAATATCCATTATTGAGATTGGTGGCAATGAGGATATTTGCATTGTTTTTGCTTCCATTTATCGATGTGAAGTAAAGTTTTCTCAAATGAAAAACATTGAATCGCAACTTAGGAGTTCTCTTGTAAAAGTCCTTTGTTTAAATTTGGAATGATTATCTTTTTTCGATAATCATCGAGAGATATGCGTTTGCTACTATTCATTTATTGTAAGTTAGGTATTTTATTTCTTTTTCAATTTATTATTATTTACCTAAGGCAACCCGTAGATTGCCGCATGTTTGGCGCTGAGTGTAACTCGTGCAGCCCATATGATCTAATTAGCCAATGTAGGCTAGATTAAGTCTCCCGATGAAAGGCAACGATTTAGTTTTAATAAAACTAAATGTACTAATCTTAAATTAATGTTTATTCTTTCAAGACTACTATACAACTCCTTCTTCATATCATTCTTACATTCTATTGATGCTAAATTTCTGCTTACGCTTTTCTTACTTATCGACAATGCATAACCATTACTCAATTAGTTCCCATGCATAAACTCATGACTTAATTCATGTGAGTTGCTTACTATATTTTTCCCACATTAAGTTTTCTAGTCGATAATTGACTACACGTGACAGGCATCTACATAGTCTCATCATATACATCATCGTTTTGCTCTAATTCAATAGCTAACGTTACAGCTTTGCCAAAGTTCCGCGCTCGTGATGCGAACACAGTATCCCTAAACTGGTCATTCAATCCATTCTTAAATACTGTAAGTGCGTAGGTGTCATTAATACTCTCTATTGCCTGTTTTGTTGCCTGATCTACTTCCGTACCTAACTCGCTAACTTGTAGCTGATTCAAATCGTTCACTAAAGTCCATATTTTATCCTTGTATGCTGTCACAGATATACGTTTCTGTGATAAACCAGCAAGTTGTGTATGAATTTGGGGTATTGTCTTATTATTTTTGTATTTAAAACGTAATTGTCTTTCCAAACTGTTTATACTGTCAACATTAACGCTATAAATAGAAGTCCTTACTATTATGCTGAACTTTACATGTAATACCAAATTTAGTAACTCTATTTTACCTTCAGTATTCACTTTTTTCTCTAGTAGTTTTACTAAGGTTAAAAACGTCTCTAACTCATTATATTTTCCATCAAAAACTGGAATAATTTTAATTGCGGTTTCTACATTAAAATCTGACATCTCGGTATATTGTATAGTTTTTCCAATTGTCACAATCACATTAACGGCATTCAAACGCTCAACAAGTGTTGCAATCAATATTTCACTAATTGATGTAAAACTTGATTTCCATTCTAATTCTTCCCCTTCTTTAATTTTATTTAATAATGATATTCCTACTTCTTTGGAACTAACCGCATGTTCTAATTTTTTTTTAAGGGTTTTAACTGTATAGGTTCTTGTCTTTTTCAGATTTGTTAGAATAATCTGTAATTCTAGCAACAATTCTTTTACTTTTGTAACAGTCATTTATTCATATCAGTATTTTCTTAACATTACAAATTCTGCCTTTTTTTATATATTTTTTTTCTTCTTTTACATTATAGCAATATATATATATATATATATATATATATATATATATATATATATATATATATATATTTTTTTTTTTTTTTTTTCTTTATACAATATTCTGATTCCTTCCTATAATATTCCTATCCATTATCTTCTTTGCGTATCTCCTCTGTTTAGCATTGTACACATATACCAATGCAATTACAATTCTGAAGACGGCAGAAGTGCTAATTGTCTGCTTGTATTCAACAAAAATATTAGTTTCAGTACTACAATTATTTCCCATATTGATTACAAAATTTCTTTTTCTTTTTTTATATAAACTGTTTTATTCTTTATGTTTACATCTATACATATCTAATTTTCGTTTAAACGATTCTCGCAATTCACCTACAGATATGGTAATCATTCGATGTAATATCGCTTTGTCTTGTTGCACTTTGAATTTCTTTCCACCACGTTTCCTTCGTTGTAGTTTCTGGTATACTAGTTCCTCGATTTTCTTCTTCCAAATAAATTCTTCAATTCTCCTCGGTTGAGGTCCAGGTTGTGGCGTTGGTTTGTATTGGGGTAGTGGTGTGGATGGTTTTATCGATGTCGGCACATATTCTTCCTGCTGCTTCTTACTGTCTGCAAACTCCTTTGTTCGGATCACACATCTTTCGAAGATCTTGTTGAACTCGTCGAAGTCTCTTATCTCTCCGTCCTCAATTTCGGAGTCGCTATCGATTCCTATTGGAGTAGTCCTCGTTGGCTCACAGTTGCCAGAATCGCCATGTAAAAGTCCTTTGTTTATATTTGGAATTATTATCTTTTTTCGATAATCATCGAGAGATATGCGTTTGCTACTATTAGTTTATTGTAAGTTAGGTATTTTATTTCTTTTTCAATTTATTATTATTTACCTAAGGCAACCCGTAGATTGCCGCATGTTTGGCGCTGAGTGTAACTCGTGCAGCCGATATAATCTAATTAGTCAATGTAGGCTAGATTAAGTCTTTCCGATGAAAGGCAACGATTTAGTTTTAATAAAACTAAATGTAGTAATCTTAAATTAATGTTTATTCTTTTAAGATTACTATACAACTCCTTCTTCATATCATTCATACATTCTATTTATGCTAAATTTCTGCTTACGCTTTTCTTACTTATCGACAATGCATAAACATTACTCAGTTAGTTCCCATGCATAAACTCATGACTTAATTCATGTGAGTTGCTTACTATATTTTTCCCACATTAAGTTTTCTAGTCCATAATTGACTACACGTAACAGGCATCTACATAGTCTCATCATATACATCATCCAAGTTCCAGGTCAAGACAACACACATCAAACCAAGTATACATCATATACATAAACCACATAGAATGTGTCCAAACCAGGATAAACGTCTTATACACATCAATGCTATAGTGGAATATGGATGTAGTCTGTGCTTATCAAGATTAGCTGTGTTGAAAGTTAATTAATTTTTGTCTTGTCTTACGTGTAAGTATATTTGAGTAATTGACTCATTACACTGTGACTGATGACCACTTAATGGCATCTATTCGATTGTGCATCAGTGCTTACAAGCCTAACTCTACAAGACTTTTTGATGAAATGGAGAGTCACGCATATACCTCATTAATTAATCCAAAATATTTATTAATAAAGTACATTGTACAAAGTAGTAATACAATGTATTTAATATATTAATATCAATAAAGACCTTAATTAAATTTTTATTTGTTTTTAATTTAACCCATTTTTCGAAGTCGTTCGCGCATAAATTAAAAAAATTAATGTCGATCATACCAGTATTAGGTTGGCCCACCCCTAATCTAAACCATAAAATCCAAAGCTAGAAGCCTCAGCAGTTACCTCGCGAATAGAACCCACTCAAACAGAACCCTGTTAGATGAACCGCATTCAAATGAATATGAGTACTAACTTTGCATCCAGCCCGGATTCACTTAATATTCCCGGCAGTATACTAAACACACTCCCCATACAAGAATTTCTTGCAAAAAATGAAAAAAAGTGAATTTCTTTAAAAAAGAACGTTATGGGTAAAGCGGTTCACAATAATGTCTAAAGTATGGATTATAACTTAATTGCTACCGGTGAAGCAACAAGAAAACATACTTATGTTCCACAGCAGTCCAGTTAACATCTTCCTCTTATCCAAATTTCATTCGTGGTGAAGACTACATATCATCTACTACTATCGTAGTTAATTCAGATAGTCTTACCAGAAATCCATCTCAATCTGCATTCAACTTTTTAGACCCGTTATTACGGCTACATGTGAAAGCCATCAATACATCAGGTGCTGACCTGGAAAGAAGGTATCTACTCTCTCGACTAAAGTTTGACAAGTCTCCATTATCTGGTCATTCTTTCGAGCGATAATTTTGGCAATGGAGAAAAGCAGAGACACTGCTCATTCCTGACGGATAAAATGTCATAATTTCAATTTTCGTTCGATATTCTTATTGAAAAGACAGCTGCACAATTTAATTGGCAAATCCAAACACCAAATATTCCTTTTTAGCTCGAAAGAATGAACTGCACAAACTAAATTGGCGTGAAATGATTGGACACATGTGTCAATGCCATCTGCATTTTCAAAGCGAAAGCAACTCGCAAGCAACTTTTCATGCTAAAAACTGAGTACAACTCCTGCTTATTTTCGAGCTAAATTTTCACTGAAACAGATTTCATGTGAACTTTTGTATGAAAATTTCACATGAAGTCGAATATAATAGTAAACTTAAGGGATAGTATCATATACGACAATGTTCGTCTTTTCCTTGCTTACGCGCACAATGCTAGCGATTGCGCATGTTTCGAGGGTAAAACTAAAACCCACAGCAAGAGGGTTTACCAATTGGCTTTGATTCTTTGTTACCCTCCTGCTTACAGGGGGATGAGATTCGAATTGGTTCTTTTGGATCCCGGTCTATACCTAATGGAATCGGGTCGTGGGCGCCACTCACTCACTCCAAGTATGAACCCCGAACCACCAAGTGAGGTTCGGCTCTCCAAATTCTCTGTTTTAGCAAGGCGCTACCGCCCCTTCCGAATTTTTCTTCGATACGGGAAGACCTGTGCGGGAACGTTCCGGGGAGAGTCGCCCTTAAACCCCCCTTTGCCTTGCTTTCCGGCCTCCTTGCACGTACACTCTATTGTCCCACCGTTTCTTCCACGTATCACCGTTTGTCTACCGCGTTGCACCAGAATTGAGCTCAGTGGAATGGCTTCCACCAACTAAATCACCACCTCCAGTTTTCCACCCACCACGCGGACAACAGATTTATCCTAATCTCGTCCTTCGATTCAACTACCAGCCGGTATCGAGTACAAATTACAAACAATACCCCAATTAAAAGTCTTCAACCAATTAGTTTAACACTCTATAATCAATTAGCACCCCACTCATTACTCGATGTTCTTCCACGCAAACGTCAGATTTATACTGAACAAGATCGACATCTAAACTACCAGCCGGTACCAATTATTAACAATACCTCAATTAGAAGTCATCAACCAATTAGTTTAACACTACGCGATTCTACAAGTCACATTCCCTGTAATATTCAATTCGCCAATTGCTTTTACCACAATTAAATTCCATCAACAAATTTATTTATGTCTCGCACTTTCTTCTTAATTAAAACCTACCCTAAACTTCATTTGATTTTTACGACGCTTACCACCACTCAATTTTAATATCCAATTACACACTTTTCGTTTATGATGTTAGATTTAATCCTGCTTTCAACTAGGTCAACTAAATCCTCATAGTCTAACGAAATCTATTACAAATAAAATATTTCTTTCGTGACGCAATCATGCACTAACCTTCAAACAAATTTAGCTCCTCCGCAATCGATACACCGGACTCAGTTAATTTGGTTTACTCAGATTCTTGTCTTATTGCACGATCCGTCGTCCAATCATCATCGCCCGGCTCGGGTCTTGAACCTGAGACTTCCTGCTTACCGGACGGATGCGCTACCTACTGCGCCAGGGAGCCGATGATTTTGATCAAGTAGTAAATTCGTTCTGACTTGCTCCCGCGATAGCCTACCCTCACACCCATTCGTCCGATGAGTACATACATAAGAGTTTTGCCACTTTTGACTCTGAATATATTCTTTCGCCTGCATGTTCCATCGTCTGAATTGTAGCGATTTTCGATTATGAGAATATTCCTCCGGTTACACGCTCCGTCGTCCACTGCCACCGGTATTTGATTGATTTTTGAAATTCAGAATATTCATCCAACTGCACGCTCCGTCATCCACTTTCAAAAAGAAGCAATCGTTCACGCAGCTGTATTACATTTATTTTTGAAATGCATAGTCCGGGGAAATCTAAAATGGTGCTTCGGAAAAATTAGGGGAAAGCTGAATTTTGGTGCGAACCTTGGTACTGGCGTGTTGAACAAAATGTCAAAAGTCCCCATCGATCCGAGTGCTGCGTCACTTTTTATATGGGGTCAAAGGTCACCAAAAGTGACCTTTTCTAAATATCTCAGTAACGGTTACGTCTTTAGGAAAACAATGTATGACGAATTTGTAGCTTAAAAATTTCCAACAAAAAAGATTTTATGACTTTTTCCTGTAACCATAACCGTTTTTGAGATATATTGATCTAAACATTTGTTACTAACAGCATCGTCTTTCTCACGGTATGTTAATATTATCCGATTTTGATTCCGACTTGGCATGTTTGTGAGTTTGTTTTTCTATATTTAAGAGGTACATTAAAAAAAGCTCCAAGTCTACAAGATACAGACCTGTGTTGTGCTACGGATGTAAAACTTGGACCCTTACCCAAGCATCCGCAAATATGTTGAACGCCTTCGAAAGACGGGTCCTCAGGCGTATAATTGGAGCTAAACAAGAGTGCGGCCAATGGCGGATAAGATACAACCACGAGTTGTACGAGGTTTTTGACGAGCCGGAGGTTGCTACAATAGTGAAACTGCGGAAGCTGCAATGGGCTGGTCACGTGCGACGAATGGACGAGCATCGAGTACCTAAGAAGGTATTCGACGGAAGGGCCGAGGGTTGAAGACCAGTGGGAAAACCCAGAAAACGCTGGTCTGACTCTGTCGACGAAGACTGCGCAAAGCTGCTCGGATTTCGAAATTGGAGGACGCGGTCATTGGACCGAGACAACTGGAGGCGTCACCTATGAGAAGCCGAGGCCCGAGAGGGGCTGTAGTGCTACGACGGGAATTAAAAAAACATGTAAATAAACTTATCTACCACACTCCAGAGTAGATGGAAAAGTGTGCTCCGAAAAGTTCCCCCCCTCCCCCTTTGCCATAAAATGGTTTCCCTTAGCATCCATCCTAAATCTTCAGAAATGAGCTCGTTGCCTACTCTTTGCCCACTGTTAAATAAGATAGGATCACTTTTTATCCTGATAACTGCCTATTATTGACATCGCAAGATCAGCCCTACACCCACGTGAGAAAGAAGATACTGTTAGTAACAAATGTTTAGATCAATATATCTCAAAAACGGTTACGGTTACAGCAAAAAATTTTGGATCTTTTTTTGTTGGAAATTTTTTAAGCTACAAATTCGTCATACATTATTTTTCTAAAGACGTAACCGTTACTGAGATATTTAGGAAAGGTCACTTTTGGTGACCTTTGACCCCATTTAAAAAGGGATCGATGGGGACTTTTGACATTTTGTTCAACACGCCAGAACCAAGGTTCCCACCAAAATTCAGCTTTCCCCTAATTTTTCCGAAGTTTCGCCTTTTTTATGTCGGATTTCACTGGGCTATTCAGTTTTCATCCAACTGCATGCTCCGTCGTCCACTTTTAAAAGGAAGCAATCTTTCACGCACCTGAATGAGATTGATTTTTGGAATTCAGAATATTCATCCAACTGCACGTTTAGAAAAGAACGCTCTAGTGGATGTTGCTTCGCCATCAAACCTCTGTCCACCGGTTTTCCTAAGCCTCCGTTGCTCCAGTTCAATGAACGGGCGACGTGTGAATTATGCTACAAACCTTCCTGGACGAGAAAAAAAACATGGTTTTGATTTATAATTAGTTTAGTGTTGCTTTCAATACAAAAACGTAACTGCCTGGAAAATCTGAGAAGCAACTTTTATAAATTTACAGTAGTGCTTACTCAGTTGCATGTGCACACGAAAGAAAATGCTAAGTCAATATTCGAACGGAAATGCAGCGGTTGATACTCGAATTTAATAAATTTAGGTAAATGAAACTAGATCGTTTCAGGAGGCCGAAAATATGCAAAGTAATTAGAATAAAATGTAGAGTGTTCAGATGGTACGCTTCAGGTAACAACCACTTTTCATCATGATCATACGCCAGACGCATAGTCAGCAAATTCCTGTCTACCTGAGCGCTAAGCAATATGTGCAGGTATACTTCATGAACATGCCTGCCATATATGCCGTATACTGCATACACGTGACCAACGCATCAAACGGAGAATTTATGCTGACATATACATGCGCCGATTAGTACTTAAGTAGGATAAGAATAATATTAAGTTCAGTTGTTTGTTTAACGTGGAGGAGTAAAGAAGGCGATTCAATATAATTAACGTTTTTTTTTTGTTCTTAATACCTTTGTCCACAGCAACTTCATTTGGTGTATCACCAAGTGAATTTTCCTTGCAGGTTCAACATCTTTGTCAAATCTCAGGTTCAACAACTCTACGAAAGTGTCCATTGGTGTTCCACCAAGGGACTTGTAAAAAAAAGGGCGACAGACCGGATATTGAATTCGGTCGACAGTCAAAACAGCGATTAATCTCGCTATAAAAACATAAAGTGAACTTTGATGGGTCACGTGGACGTCGTTTATGTAACTCTTCCCCTCTCGGACTGAAGCGTAGGTAACAGGAACTGTAGTTTTGGGGTTACTGTTGCCGGAGCGGAAGAATCGACTTCGAATCTGGATTCTCGAAACTCGTAAATAACATATGTCACAACAGCCATGAATGCCATGTCTTGTAAGATTTGGTTATCCTTAATAAGTGATCCCATTTATTTGTATGTCACAGTTTTGGAAGTGGATGAGTGTGGTTCCCGAGGCACTATCCGAGGCAAATGGACAAGTAGAGATTATGAGTACTTCTGGACTGTTAACGATGAAGATAAAGTAACCCTCCGGTTGGAGAATTTCGGTTTCTCCGTCCGCTTCGAGGAATTCGCATTCGGCAGGTTTATTCTGGACCAAGTTGATGATGCAGTTAGAATTTTTTTTGCTTTCCAAGTAGGGTGGCTTTTGGCAGTAGAAAACTATTTCGATTTTCGAGCATCTTTCTTGAAAGTGTAGGATATTGCTCGGGTTTAGAATTCTGTAAGGTTTTGATGCTATTTTAAGGTTGTTTTGCATGGAAATCGGAATTAGGTGGAAAAAGGTATCATTTTCATCTCGGAAAATTGGAATCTGGACGTTAAATATTATGTTAGTGCCATTTTGATAAGCTTGTAATGCTAAGAGCTCGCAAATGTTTTCTTCGGATTGTAAATGAATCATATCTTTTTTTTTTTAGAGAAGTGTGAATTTTCGAGAGCTCCTCAGGGCTTAGAATTTGTTTCGATATTATGCCTAGTTTCGCGAGAATAACTGCATCCGATATATCTGACAAGTGGCTATGGATAATGTTTATTTGATAGTTAATTTGGTTTAGGAATTGAATTTGTTGGAGAAGATTGTTGTTCGATCATCGTTTTAGTAATTGACATAGAATATAGTAATGTAATTTAATAATCATATAAGTTCAGTATGTCAGTTTATTTAATATAAAATTCAAAGTAATTGTATTTTCTGTTCTAGTTTATAAGCGGCGGATACGCAACTGGTCTTCTGATTACTACAAATATCATTTTGCAGTAACGGCCTTGCAGCATAAACATACTGCGTAGCTGTAATTGTGCTTCGTACATATACCTAAATAAGTAATTGAAGTTCAAGTTGTTGAATGCAATATGACCTGATTTAATGCACGAGACATGAAAATATGTATCATAATATTATGTAATGTTTGTTTTGAATGTAGCATGAAATGGTCGGAAGCAAATAGCCATGTAAACAATTATTTGGTATTTAAGTAAGTGCAAGAAATAAAGTGATAGTACAATAACAGCAAATTTGAGCGTACCGTCTTTTCTTTGCTAAGAAGGTGCATCGGTGTTGAACCGTAGCACAATATAGCGTCAGATGGATTTATTGTATTCAACTGACAAGCGGCTAAGTAAAAGAACTTAATCGCTATACAAACATTTTGGCGACCGTGACAGGACTTCAGATCGATCAGAATTTTAAGAGAATTCGTTCGGTATTTATTCCTTTTGATCTTGGTGGGATTGACTAAGTGATTATCCCAATCTTTTGCAGTGTCACACTGCTTCTTTACCTACAAAAGACGGTGTTAGGCAGATTAGGGGCGTAGTCTGGGCCACAACACAGACTGGCAGATTGTGTAATCTTCGGAATTAATTCATTTTAATCTTTGAAAAGTTAAAGGCGTAATCTGGGCCGCAACACAGATCAGTCGATTTTGATCAACGTATTCCTGTCAACTCCGGGATCGAATTATTAGCGAAACCAGGACGACAAAAGAGGATCAGTTCTTGAAATTAGCGTCCAAACAGCATGAAACGGGCCAGGAGCTTGAGGGAATCATTTCAAATTATAAGAAAGATTCATTGAGTAGAAAAACCATTCGATACCTCACTAATCGGTTGGGTCGATTATCAGAAATCTGGAAGACATTCGACAAAACAAATGAGCATATTTTTTAAGCTTCATTGAACGACGTTTCCAGGCTTTAGAAGCATTTGGCACTGATAAGCGAACGTTAAATAAGCCCTCAACGACCCGAACTGCAGCATTAATGTCAGTTAAGGATACGCTTCCAGTCATTAAATGCAAAAATTGTGGCGGAAATCATCGGATAAATGATTGCGTATCATTCAAGCAGTTACAAATTCCTGAGCGCATCAACAAGGCTAGGCAATTAAAATTGCGCTTGAATTGTTTAAGTGAGGGGCATCTCGCCTCACAATGTACTTCAAAATCATGTTTTAAATGCCAAAAAAGGCATTATACACTTCTATACTTGGAAAAACAAGAGAAGTACAACCCTGAGTCTACCACAAAGAGCACTCGAGAAGCCCAGCCAACTAGATCTAATCAGCTTGCAAGTGCATCTGTGACTAAACCTGATGTGAGAGTAAATGAATCGGTGTCTCTATCAACAGAAAGCTATTCATCCGAAGGATATGCTGTGTTGCTAAGCACGGCCATTGTACGGGTCATAAATAAAAATGGAGAACCGCAAGAACTACGAGCGTTGCTAGATAGCGGGTCTCAAATCAACATTATAACTGAAGCTGCAATCCAAAAGCTTGGTCTGCAACCAACGCAAACAAGATTGTCAATTCGATGATTAGGCGGTGCTTGCCAACAAACTCGTCGCCAGGTTGGCCTAACAATACAATCCTCGATAACAAACTTTGCTACGAAAGTAAATGCAATTGTGCTTCCACAAATAACGTCGGTGCAACCTACGAGCCCTTTGGACATCGCCACACGGGAAGCCATACCTAAAAATATACGTCTGGCAGATCCGACCTTTGATCAACCTGGTGATATCGACCTTCTTATAGGTGCCGAGATTTATTACGACTTGCTTGCTATTGGTCAAATCCGATTAGCAAAAAGGTTGCCCATGCTTCAGAACACAGCGCTCGGATGGATAGTGGGCGAGAAATTCGAAACTACCATTACAACACTCGTGACTTGTGGAGTTTCTGAAATTGAAGAAAGGACTCTAAATGAACAGATAGAACAATTTTGGAAGTTAGAAGAGGCGGGTAGCGAAAATTGTCATATGACAGGGTCAGAATTAAAATGTGAAAGTGAATTTGTCAGGACCACTAAAAGAACGAACGAAGGACGGTTTGTAGTCAAATTACCGTTTGCTAAAGATCCGACTATGCTTGGAGAGTCGATGGAAATTGCTACACGGCGACTCTTGGAAATGGAACGAAGACTTGATAAAGACAAAAGCTTGTACCAGCAATATCGACAATTTATGAATAAATACAAAGAACTGGGTCATATGAAAGAAGCAAATATAAACATGATTTCGGAGCCACGCTACTTCTTACCTCATCATTGTGTACTAAGGCCAGAAAGCACTACAACTAAGCTGAGGGTCGTGTTCGATGCATCTGCGAAAACCTCGTCAGGAATCAGCCTCAACCAATTATTGTGTTCTGACCCAACTGTTCAAGATGATCTTTTCACGATCCTACTAAGATTTCGGCTACCTCGGTATGTTTTCACTGCGGATATAGAAAAGATGTAGCGCCAAATCAATATGTCTGAACCAGATAGAAAATTCCAGCTGATATTATGGCGAGCTAACCCATTGGAAAGCATAAAGTGCTACGAGCTTAATACAGTAAATTAAGGTACAACCTCTGCTCCATATTTAGCAACGAAATGTTTGCAGGAGCTTGCAAACGAGACACCCAGTTAATATCCGTCTGGAGCCGCCGCACTCAAACATGATTTTTACGTAGATGATGTTATGTCAGGTGCAGATACCCTTTGCAAATGCAATAGAGACGCAGCAGCAATTACAACAGACTCTAAAATCAGCTCATTTTAAGTTACGCAAATGGTGTGCCAATCACTCTTCTCTGCTACAAAATATTCCAGTCGAGGATCAGGCTTTAGCATGGAGCGCGGCGGAAGAAATCGAAGGACACATTAAAACTCTGGGTCTAATTTGGGCACCCAAGAAGGATGAATTTAGAATAAAAGCACTTTCAACCTAGTCAAATAGGGTAACGAAGAGAGCCGCTTTGGCTGATATCTCTCAACTGTTCGACCCATTAGGACTGGTAACAGTCCATTAGGACTGGTAACAGTCCATTAGGACTGGTAACAGTCCATTAGGACTGACAGTCATTGCTAAAATATTCCTCCAAAAGCTGTGAGGACTCAAGGTAGACTGGGATGCAGCATTACCCATGGATTTACATTCGGAGTGGCTAAAATATCGCCAGGGTTTGGAAAAACTGAACGAAATAAATATACCGCGTCATGTTGCGAGAGGAAAGATTCCCCAAAGTGCTCAGCTCCATATTTTTGCAGACGCGTCCGAAAAGGCATATGGGGCGGTAGCGTATTTTCGTGCTTTTCATGCAGGTGACATTCGCACAGTGAATGTTGTTTGTAGCAAGTCGAGAGTAGCACCCCTTAAAAGGATCACATTGCCATGGTTAGAACTTTACGCTACAAAGTTAGCTCGTGAGCTTGGCCACAGACTCAAGCGTGAATTAAGAATTGCGGATCACGCGTGCTACTTCTGTACGGGTTCGGAAATTGTTCTGCATTGGATACATGCTGACGCCTCATTATTTCACACATTCGTGGCAAAAAGAGCATTCGCTATACAGCAGTTGTCGATACCATTTCAGTGGAGACACGTTAGATCAGAACGTAACCCAGCGGATCTGGTGTCACGCGTTTTTATGCCTGAGAAGTTAAAAAATTGCAATCTGTGGTTTTTTGGACCCATGTTTTTGCACGGTTTGCAAGAGGATTGGCCAGCATTTCGGGCAGATACTACCATCGAACACGAGAAAAACCAAAGCAAGACGGTATTATCAATATCAAAGAGCACTTCACGCTTCATAGACCAAATCGATCATCGAAACTCTATAAAGAAGCTACAACGAATTGTAGTATACATGCTCCGATTTATAACCAACCGAGCGTCACTTACTACCACAGTTGTTAGCAAAGGAATTGGAAAGATCCCTGCAGGTCATCATTAAGGAAGCCCAGGGGGATGCTTATTCACAATCTGTAAGGTTGCTGCAAGCTAATAAACAATTGGATAATAATGATCCACTAGGCTGCTTAAATCTATTTCTGGATGAGGTTGGCCTATTAAGAGTAAAAGGGAGACTAGAAGAATCTAATCTTCCCTACGATGCTAAGCATCCAATTATACTGCCCTATGCGCATAACACCACAAAATTAATTCTGCAAGATATTTACATCCAGCACCTCCACGCAGGACCACAGGCGTTATTGGCAATGGCGAGACAAAGATATTGGCCTGTGAAGGGAAAGACATTGGCTAGATCAGTTGTGCACAACTGTGTGCGGTGCTCCAAGGCGAGGCCTAAGGTAATGTCACAACTAATGGGTAATCTTCCTCCTAGGCGAATTCAGCCAGCACGGCCATTCATTAACACCGGTGTGGACTTCGCAGGAACTTTCTGGACGCATTTCAAGGTGAGAGGAAAACGGCCGCAAAAAATGTACCTTGCCGTTTTTGTGTGTTTTACAACAAAGGCGGTCCACCTGGAGCTAGTAACCGATCTAACAACTGAAGCCTTTATAGGGGCACTTAAGCGTTTCATCGGAAGAAGAGAATACTGCCGCAATTTATATTGCGATAATGCTACTAATTTTGTGGGAGCAAAAAACCAATTGGCGGAATTAAAGGATGTCATTTATGGAAAAGGAGCGCAACAAAAAATTAATAATCTCTGCAGTCCGAAGGGGATAGACTTTCATTTTATTCCCCCAAGATCTCCTCACTTCGGCGGATTATGGGAAGCCGCTGTGAAATCAGCCAAGAATCTGCTGATTAAAAATATAACGCCTTCATCTCTTACATATGAAGCATTGGAGACTGTCATCATTCAAATCGAGGCGATACTCAATTCGAGACCTCTAACGCCGTTATCTGCCGACTCAACTGATTTAAATGCCCTAACGCCAGGCCATCTCTTAATCGGCGAATCACTGACAAGTTCGGTAGATGTGCAAGCCCAAGAAAATCGTTCAAGTCTAGCTTGTCGATGGAGGCAGGTCAACGATATCAGACAAAAATTTTGGCAACGATGGTCAACTGAGTATTTAACTGAGCTCCAGCAACGAAGCAAGTGGAAACAGAGGTGTGAAAATATAAAGCCAGGGATGCTCGTAGTGATAAAAAAAGATAACCTTCCAGTACTTAAATGGCAAATGGGTCGCATTGTCAAGGGAGTAAAGGGAGCTGACGGTTTAATATGAGTAGCCGACGTACGAACAGCTGCTGGAATACTTCGACGACCAATTCACAAACTCGCCCCTCTTCCCGTAGAAGTTGAAGAGACCGACACACAACCGGAAAGTAACTCGACCATGCATATGGGTAAAGATAAGCCAACTGATAACCCGTCTGCAGGTCTAAACATCCGCAAACAGGTGAACCGAATTCCAAGTGTAGACAATTAACGGCATCGCCAATAAATTTACTGTTATGGACAAGTTTGGTACTTCCAGTCCTGAGCAATCCAGTGAAAATCACACCGTTTGAGTTACCTCAAGGCATCTATTTCGAAAGCTTAGGAGCTGTCAATTTGGTTCTAAGCGAATGGAACCTGGTACTTCATTACAACTTAATGCCTTATTGGGAAGAGTTGCAATTGATCCGGAGAGGATGGGCAACGCTCCACAATATTTGCAGACAGATACAGCACAATTGGCCCTGTACCCGCACAACTATGCAACTTGACCATCTGATGCATCAGATTGATGTCAATAGCGAGCTTTTACGGCCACCACCAAAAACCAACCCGCATCGAAAACAAAGAGGTGCTTTTAATGTAGTTGAAAATATCGCTAACACTCTGTTTGGAGTCTTAGATTCTTACTACGCAACAAGGATGGAAAGCGTCATTGATAACTTAAGGCATAATTATGAGCATCGTGTACAACTATTAAAAAACCAAATTTCGATCATAGATTCTACAACAAATATAATGATGGACATGGAAAAATCCACCGGGCACGCCTTAGAAGAATTTCACCTCACACTAAACAAGACAGTGACTCGAACAAACCAAATCGCCAGAGAATTGTGGGACAATGAGGCAGTACAAGCCTTTTCATCCGCCACGGTACAATTGTTCTTAGGGGCCCACAATATCCAAAGGATTCAATCCTTTCTCCTAGATGTTCTTATTGACACTCATCATGGCAAGGTTAATCCTCAATGATATCGAATCAACAAATCTTATAAGAGCTAAGGGCTATCAAGAAAAATTTGCCGCCACACTTACACTTACCAGTCAAGCCGGAGAACATGCTGGATCTTTACAGTTTGTTGACGATTGAAGGGCGGATCATGAACAGCAAAATTATTTTCCGAATCAAATTACCACTTTTTTTGGATGAAAGATTCGAGTTGCTTCACCTAGTACCAGTGCCAACAATAGTGAATCATACAGTTCTAATGATCCAAACGGCGTCAAATTATCTGATAACGACCTGGAACCGTGAGCAATATTATTCTAGCAGTAAGTTCCCGGACGGCTACTCTAAATTACATATGTAAACAACTGCATCCTCTTTACCAAACACGATCAGAGATGAACGAGTGTGAATTAAGCTTAATCAGTCATGTTCTGCCCAAGCGAGGATGCCAGACTATTCAATTAAAGCAACCCCCAAGATGGATTCAACTGCTAACTCCCAACCACTGGATTTACTTTATGGAAACCAAGACGGACTTAAGTATTACTTGTGGCAATTTCGTAACTCAAGAAACCATTGAGGGTTCGGGAATTATTCAATTGCGCGATGACTGTATTTTGAAGGAGGACCGTGTAACTATTCATGCACATAAGCTATTCTCAAGTTATTTCAATGCTTCATTTGTGCCGACCCGAAACATTACGGAAGACATTATCCGAAAGATCACTCATGTTAGCTCTCAGGAATTTTTGATGAAGAATCTGACGGAGCTAAAGGCCAATGTACACAATCTATTGCTGCAGGAAGATCTTCATACTGTTATATATATCTATCTTCAACTGCAAACTCTTTTACTTTCTTAAACACTTTTGTGAACGTTTTTAATAATTCTTTAATTTTCTCAACTGTTCGAGTCAAAGCCTGGATTACAACTGAATATGAATTTTATCTAAACTAAGAATTTCTATTTGGAAGTATTCTGGTTTCACATGTGTATACAAACAATATAAATTATGAGCATCGTTTGTGTACACATGTGCGACAAAATCAAAATTTTATGCTGCCATGCATATGCATGCAAATCATTACGAAAGACTAACCAAACATAAACATTCACTTGACTTTTAATGGTCATCTTCTTGGACCGAGAAATATTGAAATACGATATGCCACACATCTAGTGTGCATAAATATTACAATCATGTGAACGTCCACGATTGTTTACGTCGGTGTCGTCTTGTGTCGTCTCAAGTGGTTTGAGAATGTACATAACACCTCCCTCCTTAAAAGAAGGATTAATCTTATTAATCCGAAGTTAAATTGACTTAAAATTATGAATTACAAATAATGTATATAAAATAAGTATATTTTTTTTTATCAGTACAATAGAAAAATAATGAAGACATAAGTATTTGATAACTTAACTGACTAATCGGCGGTTGAGAATCCAATGTGGTTTTGAAAAGATGAAATTGATTGACGATTAACATCGTGTTGACTTCGTAAAGGACGACGGGTGAATTCCCGAACGTAGTTACTTGTTGGAGATGAGTCTACTTCGCGATGAGAATTAAATTGAGTTCGCTGGTCTTCGATTTCGCGATGATCAAGACATTGATTATATATGTTGACAAGACATCCAGAATTCGGTTGATTACGCTGGCCAGAGTAGCAGAAACAACGTCGTAGAAGTAATTTAGTGAAAATGTAAACTCCAAGCCAATCGAAAAGTTTGTGGAGTAATATTAGAGCAGTAATGGCACCAATAATTTTTATTGTAGTTATATACCACTTGGAATGACGAACAATGTCTTCTTTTTGGATAACCATATCGATGTGCTCCTCTAGTTTATCCAAACGATGAGATGCGTGCTTCAATTCATCCAATCGAACGTTAGTAAAATGAATTGACGAGATGTGAAAATTGAAATTTGTCTGATTTGAAGACTTCCTGGAACAGCATTCGTCTTCGACAATGTTAACTTCTGGAATTATGTTTTTAAAATCCATGGTTACGTCTCCGGTGGCAACAAGTTGTGTTGTTTTGGAGAAAACGCGGCAACCTTCCTCTAACGTAAGAGTTCCGGTATTTCTGATGACTTCATCAATAACATCAGCATTTCGGCAATCAATAGCGATTCGTTGAGGTTCACTCAGAACGAAAATCCACTTGTTGGATTTTAAAGGATGCCAAATTTCCAATGTGCCTTGTACGACACTTGTCTTACAAGATGACGGAATCTTATCCGTAACAGAAGTGAGTAAAGTTGTTTCACAAATCGGTTTTTCCAGCGCAGAATAGAATGCATTGTTGAAGCAGAGGTAGTCCTCGTCGGTGATTTTCGTGCAATCATCCAATTTAGTTAAATGAACATAATTTATTTTATTGTTTGTGATTGCCAGGAAGGGGAACATAGGTACTATGAAAGCAAAGGTGTTTCGACTTTGAGGGATAGGTAAAGGTATAAGATTGTACAAACTATAAACTAGAGTATTCGTTAAAGGTATTTTAATTACAAAAAGTAGGTTATTATTAGAATAATATACCTTTAAACTAGAAATTTCTAAAATCTTATGGGCATAATCATTACTTAATGGTAGTGGGAAGCCTTTCCCATCAGTTACTAATTTTGTATTTGTACTTAATACTCTAATAAGTTGCTTAGGTGTAATAACACTTGGATGTATAACGTTGTTTTTTGCAAATAGTATAGAATGTGTTAACAAGTCAAATTCTTCATTTAATTCATTTGAAATGTAAGTTAAAAAGTTTAAGTGTTCTAGAAGATCTATTGAATGTTCGATCGTTGATTGCCTTTGTATAGTGTTATCAATAAATTCATTAAGCTTCTGAACGTTTTCGTTGAATTTTTCTTCATGAAATTTTAAACTTGTGATAGAACTATTGAAATTTGATATAGTACTTTTGATGATTTGAATCTGTTCCTTCATGAGTATTTGGAGCGATTTGTCGTCATCTTCAACCTTTTTTATAATTTCATTGTAATAATTAATATCATCAGCATCGGCGGTTCCAAATAACCATTTCAAAACCTTTCCACCGCCATTGAAAATACCACGTTTTTCTCTTTTGTGACTTAAGAGTTGTAGCAACGCTTCCTCCTTTTGTGAAAGTTTAGGAATTTGCAAAGAAAGGAAATCTCACGTTTGGCTACAGTGTAAAGCATGGAATTTAATAGACGTTTCCCGGCATATATCTTTTGTTTTAGAGTAAGTATTTCGCAAAACTTCTAATTTCTTCGAATAGAAAGAAATGTTTGTGTAGACGATAAGTTGCCAATGATCCGAGTAAAATTTTACGTGACCTATCTGCTCGTAAAATAGTCCACTACCAACTTGAATCGGATCAATTTTATAGGAATTTGCTAAAACTAAGAAAATCGAGATGCATCTGAAATGAGAGATTATAGACAAGAGTTATCATTTCAGATCATCAACGGATACGTATGTGTATATCTTAACCCTACAAAAAGTGTAATATTAAGAGATTAATAGCTAACTTATTCGTTGGATGAGTAAAATAGAAATATAATTAGCATAATTATTTATTATTCAGAAGGTTTAAGGCGATTTAAGTGTACTCTGACATACTTATTTCTAATTTTAATAGTCGCGTTCTAGTTACGATGTAATTTAATTATTCGGTAAGGACCGACAAACTTAGGACTTAATTTTCGAGAATGACCTATTTTTACTTTATTATTTTCTAGATATACTAAGTCGTTTTCCTTATATTGAGGAATATTCGCTACCTTATCGTAGTAAGTTTTTGAACTTAATTTAGATTGTACCAAGTTTTCTCGTGCGATTTGGTGGCACTTGTTCATTTTGTATTTCAATTGATCGAAGTATGAATCGTATGTATACTTGAATTCAGGATTTGATGTAATTGAACTGGGAAGGATTGGTTTATGACCAAAGATTAGCTCGAAAGGAGTAAATTTTGTAGAGGAATGAACACTTGTATTATAAGCAAACATTGCAAGTGGAATAAACTTATCCCAATCATTTTGCTTGTCACCGACGTAATGTTTTAAGTAATCTTTTAGGGTGGAGTGTGAACGTTCAAGAGCTCCGTTGCTCTGAGGGTGATAAGCTGTAGTGATAATATGTTTAATATTTAACAGTTTCGTAAGTTCCTTTGTAAGGTTTGACATGAACTCGGAACCCTGATCGGTCAAAATCGATTTAGGAGTTCCAAACATTGAAATAAATTTTACAAGACTATCACTAACAGATTTGGCGTCATGTCGAGGTAATGGAATAGCGTATGAGAATTTCGTTAAATCGTCTTGCATTGTAAGAACGTATTCGTTGCCATCCTCTGTCATAGGCAATTGGACAATGTCAAGCGCTAGTTTTTCGAAGGGTTGGTTACTAGTAGTTGTAACTTCCATAGGGGCTCTGTATGATCTACGCAAGGTTTTATTTGTTTGACACGAAGAACATTTTTTTATGAATGTTTTAATATCATTTCTCATTCGAGACCACTTGAAACTTTGAGAAATACGGTTGTACATTCGGTGATATCCACAATGACCGGATGTAGGAGAGTTATGGTTGTCCTTCAATATTATAGGAATTTGCTCGGGGGTTGGATTTGTTATAACATTTTTATAGATAGTTATCTTGATTTTCGAGTTTCTAAAAATGAATAATATTATGTCCTTACATTTCTGGTAGCAAAATTGATTAAATTTATCAACCGGGTTCGCTATTGCTATAGCGTGTACTTTGTCTTTTTCCAATTCAATTCTAACGTTTTGAATGGTGTAGAAAAAGTCTGAATACGAAGGTTTATCATAGAAGTTTTGTTTAACAAAGCAATGGTAGGTTACTTTTCCATTCTTATCGTGAGTTTTATAATTTGAAAACAACTCGTGTGGATGCGAAGTAATAACTTCTGGATTAACTGATTTTGAAATAATTTCAGCCACATATGGATTTTCTTCATCCAAGTCGAGAGCAGTTATATAGGCTATACTGTCTGAACAATTCAGGATATTATCGTTGGTTTCGTTAAAATCGTGTATTTTCGGAGTTAAAGAGCAATAGTAAAACTTGGCATAATCGTTGAACGTTTCTTTCGTTTCAACGTAAGAAATAGTAGTTTCCGGAGGGATTCTAGATAAACAGTCTGCATTAGAATTAACGCGGCCTGGTTTATAGATTACTTTGTAATCGTATTGTTCAAGTTTCAGTCTCCAGCGGATAAGTCTCGATCCGGGATCTTTGACATTCATGAGCCACGTTAGTGGTCTATGATCCGTTACAACCTTGAAATGGTTTCCGTACAGGTAAGGGCGGAAATGATTTATAGCCCAAACGATGGCTAGAAGCTCTCTTTCGGTGGTGCTGTAATTTGATTCAGCTTTGTTCAATGTTCTGCTTGCGTAAGCGATAGGAAGGTCTGAACCTTGATTATCCTGACTGAGCACGGCACCAATGGCAAAATTGGAAGCGTCCGTGGTTAATATAAATTCTCTAGAAAAATCAGGGTACTGTAGAATTGGCTCAGATGTAAGTTTTTCCTTTAATAAATTGAAAGCAGTATTCTGTTCAATAGACCAATGAAATGGTGCGTCCTTTTTTAATAAATTAGTAAGCGGACGAGTAATTTTTGAAAAATTTTCAATAAAACGGCGATAGTAGCCAGCTAGTCCTAAGAATGATTTCACACTCTTGGCATTTTTTGGAACAGGAAATTCTGAAACAGCTTTTACTTTTGAAGGGTTGGGTTAAACACCTTGGTCTGTGATTATGTGTCCCAGGTATGTAACTTCTTTTCGCATAAACTCACATTTATCGGGTTGTAATTTTAAATTATTAAATCGAAGCCTTTCAAATACGTTTTTCAATTTTGTCTCGTGATCAGTGATAGAGGAAGCGTAAATTACGATGTCGTCTAGGTATACAAAACACGGTTGGTGTTGAAAATGCTGTTTTGGGTGCATCGACCTCTTTCATTTCAATTTGATGGAAGCCAGAGGCCAGGTCCAATGTAGTGAAATATGAAGAATGACTTAATTGATCCAAAATATCAGAGATATTTGGAAGCGGATAGGCATCACCGACAGTTACCTCATTTAATTTGCGGTAATCGATTACAACGCGCCATTTTTGTTCACCAGATGCGTCCATTTTTTTGGGAACTACCCATAATGGAGCAGACCATGGAGAAAGAGAAGGTTTTATGATACCTTGTTTTAACATTTTTGCTATTTGATGGTTGACTTCTTCTTTATTTTTTTCGGGATAACGGTAGGTTTTAGCGACAATAGGACTTGTACCGTTGGTAAGAATTTCATGTTTTGTAGCTCTAGTAGCCGTAAGCACATCGTCTTTTAAATGAAAAATATCATTATATTTAGAACAAATGTCTAGAATAGATTTTTTCTCTTCATCGTTTAGATGAGAAAGACGGAGATTTTCGAATAACTGTGCTGTACGATTCAAAGCACAATTACTAGGAGTTGAAGGCTCAGAAAACATTATCGTTGCGTTATTTGGAAGTGGCTCCAAAAATAAACTAATCTCTTTGATTTTAAACTTGTTAGCGGTAGTGTTAAGAATTGAAGCTATTGCTTTGGAATTATCACCAACTTTAGTTATAGCCTTAGAAATGTATACTCCCTCTTTGATCTCAGGGTTAAGGACGTTAAATTCAATTATAGTTTCAGTCCTGGGGTTTAAAAAAATTGATGAGTCTTCAGTAGAACCTCCATTGTAGATAGGTATGGAATTATTCAGATCAATTTCCATACGTTGGGATTTGTAATTTATGAGACAATTGTGGTCGATTAAGAAATCGTTGCCCAAAATCCCATCAAAAGGTATATTGGAAGGTTGTGTTAAAACATGAAATTTAAAATGTACGGTTTCCGTAGGAAACAAAAGGGTGAGATTTGTGAATCCAGCCGATAAGAGTGAATTATTTTGGCTAATGCCATTTAATTTTATTTGTTCACTACAATCAACAATTGTTTTTGGCTTTAGGGTTTTGTTTTTTATTATGGATACATTTGCACCAGTATCGATGAGTAGTTTGATTATTTTATTGTTTGCTTGATCGCAACGAATTATTACGAACGAGTTTGGGTTATTTAAAAAGATATTCTCAGAATGAGTGTAGTGAAGTTTATATTGACCGTCCGTTTTTAATGAGAATTCTCTAGCTAGACAGCTTGCACTAAAGAATTGTTGGCGTTTTTTGAAACGTTTCCATTTCCTGAGGTGTCGGAAATAGGTTTCGGACTCCACTGAGTCTTATTTTTCCTTTTGAAACAATCTCTCAGAAGGTGACCTTTTCGTTTGCAATAATTGCAAACCTTTACGGTCTTGGCTGCGATGCCAGGTTTCTCATCAACTGAAGCTTTATTTACTTGTGAGCCACTAGGGTATTTTGGCTTGGTGTAAAAAGTTTTTGTGTTATTTAGGGTTTTAGTGCGAAAGTCTGAAGAAATATTTGAGTTTTTGTTAGAATAGTTTTTTCCACTATTATACATATTCTGGACTTGCTCTTCTGCAATTGCCACAGATATAGCCTCATTGCCACAGATATAGCCTCATAACTAAACAACAATACTCAAACCTGTCAACCGTGTTTACTTTTGCTCCGCATTAAAATTGGTCTTACACAGTTCAACTCCGTGTATCCGACTCGCGATTTGACAAAACCGTTCGCTCTCGAGTTTTTTCGCGCCGTTTTGGTGTTCGTCATTGTTCCTTTTCAATGGTTCCGGCAAGATCTTCATCTTAAGATTTGATTTCAATTAGCTTTGCTAATTTACAGCTTTGTTCAAAGCTCAGACGTTAAACTTTCCCTTTTTTCTTGCTGGCCACCTAGTGAACTTGAGTGAACTTGTGCTTTATTCATTTGTATGAAGTGGTGTGAAACCGTGATCAAACTGTGGATTATTTTTCAAATAGATTAAAAGTTTAGTGGACCACTTCGCTGTGTAGTGTAAAGCTCATTAGTGAAACTTTTTTGTTGTGGCGTGAATCTGCGGTTAAACTATAGTTAAATCATCCACCCTAGTCCATCAGTGATTCAACCCTAAGCTATCATAGTTTTGTAGCTTCTAATCCAACAGTGATCACTATAAACTTTAAACTTTCAAACCAGATTGTCCGTTAAGCTGTGTTGCAGCCGTGGTTTGTAGTCTAGACACTTGCCAGCTTTTTGTCGTAGTGCTACCATTATCGTACATTTTCTTATAAAAGTGCTACCACGCTCACGTTTTCGTTTCGGTTTTTCATTTACTCAAAATTTATTCTACTAACTTTTTGTACATATTCTTTGATCATGTCGCTCTGTTCTGCCACTGCCTGTTGCGATAAAGCCGACAAAACACCTCTCATAACTTGCTTCGCGTTTTGTGGATTATCATTTCACGCGAAGTGTGCAGGTTTCACTGCACCCGTGGGCGATTGCATCAATCGCGCGGACTCCGGCATCCATTACTACTGCGATAAATGCCGGAAGTTCTCCATTTTAACCTACGTTGAAAGACTCAGGACCAATCTGCGAAATTTTGCTGCGCTTGAGGCTTCCTTCAACGTTCTGAATAAGCAGCTTGAGGATTCCCGCAAGGAGACCGAAAAGCTCCTTAGTTTTGCGTTGACGGAGCGTCCATCTACATCTACTTCGCAAGACGCGCTGACCGGCTGTGATGCGACTATGATTTTACCTCCTGCTTCACCTGTTTCTCTCGAAATTTCTCTACCAGCTGGAATTTGCACCCGCAGCCAAAAACAACAACAGCTATCAACTAGGGCCCAGCTGTTACAGCCTTACGCTCAAGCTCGGCCTGTTATTACATCAGCGGAATCGGTACCTCCTGAAGATCGTCGCCAAATAAATTCTCCGAGCTCCCAGGTGCAAACTGATCCATCATCCAAGCTTCCAGCTCCACGAAAACATGCGTCACCAGTCCCACAACGTGATATTTCTGCTGTTGCATCAAATTCGGTACAATTGACCTACGGGATGACTGGTGATAATTCTCCGGCTGCCATGGATACTGTTTCTAGCATCCCCCAACTGGAAGTGATTGTGCCTCCACTCAAGGTATTTGTTTCTCGGTTCGCTTAAAGAACCACTTCTGAACAAGTTGCTGAGTATGTACGAGCTAAACTGGGCTATAATCCTATTGCTGTGTCGTAAGCTTACACGGGACAATCTGGAAGACCAGCAAATATCATCTTTTTGCATTACCATCAGTACTGGTGTTACCGATCTTCTGAAGAAGAACTTCTGGCCAACTGGTGTATTTGTCAAGGAATTTGTCAGGACTCCCGCCAGAAATTTTCGTTCCAGACCATCGAACAAAAACAGAACATGAATCGTCCTCTGAAAATATATTATCAGAACGTTCGTGGTCTGAGGACCAAGGTTAATTATGTTAATATCTCTTCTGTAATTGCGTCTGATGATATTGTCTGCCTAACTGAAACCTGGTTGTCTGGGGATATATTTAACAATGAAATTTTGCCTCTTCACACTGTTTTTCGCAGGGACCGTAATCACTCTGTGAGTAATCTTTCATTAGGAGGTGGTGTTTTAATTGGTATACTTAAAACTTTGAACGAAACGCTCTGCAGTGACTTCATCACTTCCGCCCCGGTTGAATGTGTGATTGTTCGTATTTTTCCTTCCCCAGCCACAGTGTTGCTTGTTTCCTCAATCTACATCCCTTGTAGTAGCCCTGTCGTAGTATATGAACGTTTCTTTGCGGAACTCTCGTCCTACCTTAATCGCCGCTTCCCTTCTGCTTCCTTACTGTTATTAGGTGATTTTAATATGCCGTCGCTTGAATGGGATAATACTTTTTCTTGTATTTTATCTTCAAACAATATTTCTATCGCTACTTCTTCCTTTATGTCCCTTTGCTCACTTTCACAACTCAACAACTTACCCAATACTAACAACAGGATTCTCGATCTTGTTCTGACTAACCTTCACCCTTCTTCACTCTGCCTGAGTCCTTCTCTATCTCCGTATGTGCGCCCTGATCCTCATCACCCTCCTATTTGTATAGAATTAACTATAAACCGTTCGTCTAAAGACAAGCATGCCTCTAGACTTCGTTTCAATTTTAAAAAGGCAAACTATTCTGCTTTGTCCAATGAAATAAATTGTACTAACTGGTATAGTTTCTTCAGATGGCTAAGTGTGGATGATGCTATCTGCAAATTTTATTCCTTCTTGTCCAACTTAATTTCCTGTTATACTCCTTCCTTTCGCTGTAAAAGAAGTTCCGACCCTCCGTGGTTCACCGTTGATGTCGCGATTGCTCTTAGAGCGAAAGATGCAGCGCGTAGCAAATACAAAAGGTCTGGCTCACTTGATGACCTTTTGAATTTTAAAAGATTACGTGCTGCTGCTAAAAGAGCAGCCAACGATGCTATGCGTGCTTATTTAGAGCATGTCGAAACTTCTATTACCTCTGACAATCCTAAACCTTTCTGGTCCTATATTAAATCCCTTAAAACTTCCTCTGGCATTCCTTCTACTATGTATCTGCATGATAAGTCTGCGTCCTCACCTCAAGATACTTGTGAGCTTTTTGCTCAATTTTTTTCTTCCTTTACCTCCCATCATAATAGCTCTTCGCCTTCAACCTTTTTTCCAGTTCCTGATTGTACCCTTTCCGCTTTTTTTACTAATCCATTAGAAGTAGAATTGCTAATGTTATCTCTTGATGCAAGCACTAGCTTCGGTGCTGACGGCATTCCAAATTTTTTCAGCAAATCCCTTTCATCTTCCTTGTGTGTTCCTCTGTCGATAATTTTTAACCTCAGCATTTCAACCGGAACCTTCCCTTTCCTTTGGAAATCCACCAACATATTTCCCATCCTGAAAGCTGGTGATATTTCTTCCATCTCTAATTACCGTCCCATATCCCTTTTACCTTGTTTTAGTCAGCTTCTCGAAAGAGTCGTTTACAATAGAGTGTACCCTTTCGTCCAGCCTTTGCTGGCCAGGGAACAGCATGGATTCATCAAAGGTAAATCAACGATAACAAACTTATTGACTTTGTCAAACACCGTTGCTTCCGCAATCGACCAGCAAAAGCAGGTAGATGTCATCTATACTGACTTTGCCAAGGCCTTCGATTCTGTGAACCATGCTGTTCTTCTATCAAAGCTAGCTGGGTTTGGTATCTCTGGTGCCCTTTTTTGTTGGTTCTCTTCCTACGTTCGTGATCGCTCTTGTATCGTTACTGTTAACTCTTGTTCTTCTACACCTTTTTTTCCTACCTCAGGAGTTCCGCAAGTATCCATTCTTGGCCCTTTATTGTTCCTTTTGTTTATTAATGATCTTCCTTCCCTCTTTAATTCACCCTGCCTTTTGTACGCTGATGATCTCAAAATTTTCAGAGTGATTGAATCCGCTAGTGACTGCACCATATTGCAGTGCGATTTGGATACTTTGGCTAACTGGTGCACTGCTAATTCCCTCACTTTGAATGTTGCGAAGTGTCATCAAATGTCTTTCACCCATAAAATATCTCCTTTGCTCTTCTCCTATTGTGTCCTTGGCTCTCCTCTCAATGCTGTTTCTAATATCAAAGACCTTGGCGTGATTTTTGACTGCAAATTAAAGTTCGACTTGCATATTCTTCACGTCACTGCCAGGGCTTCTCGTCTTTCCGGCTTCATCATCAGATCCTCTAAACGTTTTGTTAATCTTTCCACCTCTCTTAATCTGTTTTTTTCTTTTGTCCGTAGTGTTCTTGAATACTGTTGCCAAATTTGGTGTCCACATTATGGATACTTGATCGATGCGGTTGAATCCGTGCAACGCCGATTCACCCGCTCGTTGTTCTATAAGTACAGTATTCCGTATTGTGATTACAGTATGCGCCTCTCCATCCTTCAAATTCCTTCCCTTGAGTCACGCAGAGTGTTCCTCGACGAGTGCCTCCTTTTTAAACTTTTTAAAGGCAGTATATTGGTTGACCCCAGCATTCAACTTTCAGTTAGGGAACTGGGCCGTCTCAATAGAACATTATTTGCCTTTAATGTTGCATTTGCCCGTACGGACACCTATTTCTTTTCCCCCCTCTTGCGTTTGCCTCGTCAGCACAATAGCCTTAACCTTGGTCCTCTGTCTCAAACGCTATCTGTGTTTAAAAATACTTTAAAAAATAACGTTATCTCTTATAATCGTAATATATCCTAATTTACTCATTTTGTTTGTTTCTTTTCCGATCGATTTGCTTTTTATTCTTTTTTGCATTGTTATTCCATTCTGAATTTATTAATTTTCTTGGTTTTCATGTTATTTTCTTATTGATTTTCTTGGTTTTCATATTATTTTCTTTTTCTTACATATTTTATGTACTTGTATTAATTTTTTATTTTTTTCATATACTTGTATTTATTTTTATTTTTTTTCTTCTTGTCTAATCAATAATTGGATTTGTTCTGTAGATTAAGACACTAAATAAATAAATAAATAAATAAATTAAGGGTTTTTATTTCCCGAATGCGTAAGACATTGGAAACTAAAGGAGTTGTGAAGTAGATAAAACGATTGAGGGCGATTTCGTTTAACATTTCAATTTTCCCATCTAAATTTGAACGAGATATTTCAGCTGTTTGCTGCTGTGTAGCGTTAATAGTTCTTTTCAAACATGTTTCGACTCGACAGACAAATTGGGATATAGATTCACTAGAGCCCTGTTTTAAATTTGTAACTTCACACAAAAGTTGAGAATAATGTTTCTTGTCCTGGTACATTGTTTTCAGAAAGTTTTTCAGTACGTCCCAATTAGAAAAGGAACGATTAATGCAAGCAGCTTTTGCTTTTCCCGAAATTTGGGTTAGAATGTAATCATGCAAGATAAATTTATTAGAAGAAGCCATAGAAGCCAAAGCAAAGGCTTTGTTGCAGTCACTAATGAATGACGTCAATTCGTCCCGATTGCCATCGAAAGGTTTAATAAATTTTATTAAGAATGTAATTGGTAGTTCCGTGGATGTTGATTGATCAACAATTTCGTTAGTTTCAACAGACATGTCGAAGTTAAAGTTCGAAGTAAACGTAAAACTGTTAAAATTTCGAACTCGAAGTTTCCACGGGGAAACCAAATAAAATGTTATTTATAAAATTTCATAAAATGAAATTAGAATGAAGTTTCAGAGAACAATTCACCAGAATTATAGTTATCGAATCGATGAATATCAAACAGTTCGATGAGGTTTTCGAAAAGAATATCAACAAGGATATAAAAACTTAAAACACAATTTAACGCGGTTTCGAAGAGAATTTCAACGAAATTTTAAATATTTAATCACAAAACAGTATCGAGATCGTTTCTATGATTCTGCTTTCAAAAGATCGAACATTCTTATTCACTTTTCCAATAGTTAAAGGTTTTGCAATAATAAAATTCAGTTACAATTTATTTTATTATAATTAATTATTTATAACGTAATTAGAACGTGTGCATGGAACGAATTGTGAACGTGAAATAGAAAATTAATAATTTCTCCGAACAATAAAGTGTTAATTTAAAGCGAGCAATAAAATTGGTTGCTCTTGAAAGAGACAACGTTAAAAGAATCACACCATGGATTTAAAACACGTAACACGATATCACTGTACCGTAATTTTCACTTTCACTTTCGCTTTCGTTGAACTTAGAAATGCACAGATACATAAAAATTTTTGTAACTTATGCTAATAAATATGTAAGTAGTTTTGTAAGGTATTGTGACAAAGCTAATAAGCTGAATGCATAAAATTTCAAAAATCGAAATTTGAAGAAAAAGACTTTAAATGCAAGATAAGCCCATAAATATTTTTTATTTTATTTATTTTGTCCTTTTATTTCGTGGACCCAATTAAAGATTTAATTGTTACATAAATAAATCAATAGCACAATATGTTTTTCAAAAGGGATATGAGGGTGATGATTAAAAGGATGTGAGAGGAAAAAAGGGTGAGTTGCAATCACAAACTTACCCAAATCCAGCTTAGAAGTATTTTACTTCTGACACCATTTTGTTACATATATCTATCTTCAACTGCAAACTCTTTTACTTTCTTAAACACTTTTGTGAACGTTTTTAATAATTCTTTAATTTTCTCAACTGTTCGAGTCAAAGCCTGGATTACAACTGAATATGAATTTTATCTAAACTAAGAATTTCTACATGGAAATATTCTGGTTTCACATGTGTATACAATCAATATAAATTATGAGCATCGTTTGTGTACACATGTGCAACGAAATCAAAATTTTATGCTGCCATGCATATGCATGCAAATCAGTACGAAAGACGAACCAAACATAAACATTCACTTGACTTTTAATGGTCATCTTCTTGGACCGAGAAATATTGAAATACGATATGCCACACATCTAGTGTGCATAAATATTACAATCATGTGAACGTCCACGATTGTTTACGTTGGTGTCGTCTTGTGTCGTCTCAAGTGGTTTGAGAATGTACATAACAATACTAGCCTTGACCCAACGGACATTCACCATTTTACCCTTGGCTACACAGGACTAGCTTGTATCATCATCATTGCCGCATACTTAGTATGGAAACGCAAGCAAGGAGCTTTCGACGCCATCGTAAGCAAACCAACACCGATGCCTCGGCCCAAAAACCAACCAACGCAATCGTTTACTATTTCCGTTGACCCAGAGGAGTGATGGTTGACCAATTTGTTCAACGCGGGGGAAAATGTTCGATCATCGTTTTAGTAATTGACATAGAATATAGTAATGTAATTTAATAATCATATAAGTTCAGTATGTCAGTTTATTTATTATAAAATTCATGCCAATATCACGAAATCGAAAAGTAATTGTATTTTCTGTTCTAGTTTATAAGCGGCGGATACGCAACTGGTCTTCTGATTACTACAAATATAATTTTGCAGTAACGGCTTTGCAGCATAAACATACTGCGTAGCTGTAATTGTGCTTCGTGCATATACCTAAATAAGTAATTGAAGTTCAAGTTGTTGAATGCAATATGACCTGATTTAATGCACGAGGCATGAAAATATGTATCATAATATTATGGAATGTTTGTTTTGAATGTAGCATGAAATGGTCGGAAGCAAATAGCCATGTAAACAATTATTTGGTATTTAAGTAAGTGCAAGAAATAAAGAGATAGTACAATAACAGCAAATTTGAGCGTACCGTCTTTTCTTTGCTAAGAAGGTGCAACGGCATGGAACCGTAGCACAATATAGTGTCAGGTGGATTTATTGTATTTAACTGTCAAGCGGCTAAGTAAAAGAACTTAACCGCTATTCAAACAATCGTTGTTTTTCCTTATTCCATTGTTCATCAGGTCTTGGTTTAGTCTAAAGTATTTTGATACAATTTTTTGGTGTGAATTTATATGGTCAGTGCAGTGGCGGCTCGTGGGAATCAATGTGAGTGGGGCTAGCCAGCAAGGACCAGTACTTGCTTTTATTGGAAATTCTAAACAGTTTTTAATACCAGTCAAACTTAACTAAAAAAAACTTTAAGTTGAATTCCACCAAATATATATTTATATATATATATATGTATATATATATCTATATATATATATATATATATATATATATATATATACATATATATATATATATATATATATATATATATATATATATATATATATATATATATATATATATATATATAGATATATATATATATATATATATTTACTATATATAAAGTATATATATAGTAAATATTTGCTTCAAAGATCAATTATATTAAAAACAGTGTACTATATATAGAATTTTCTCACATATTTGAAATGCATTCAGAATTTCGCATAAAATATCGTACGTACAGATCTGTATGCATCATATAAAATCATGTATAAGCTAAGCACACAATTTTTCTATCACGATAATATCACCTTAACGATAATATCAACAAGCACTGTAAACCCAAAACCATCGTTTATCCTTCATTTGCTAAAACTAATTAGCTCAATTTAACCCACTGATACTACACACACTTCATTCAGTTAGCGAACGACGAAAAAGCGATATACCAATAAAAGCTTATATTCAAGACTTAGCCCATTGATTACTCTTTTGGTCATTGCGTATGACATGCACACACTTTACGCTCATTGAAATTTTTCATTCATTTTCTCTCTTTTTTGGGGCTAGTTTAGCTTAGCCCGGCGCGCATTGCTTGTATATGGAACTGAATATGGAAAAAAATATGAAAAGAGCATCGCGCGCATATTGTATCAGCGAAGTAAGTGCTCTTGAATTATACATACGAATTTGTATAATGAAATACAAATTTTGAAGAGACGAGACAAAAATATTTTAATGGATTTTAACAACAGTAGGTTAACGAAGTATTTTGATAATTTCATTTGCTAAAATAAAATTTTATAGTTGTTTGGTTTCTTAGGTTTCTTTACATTTTGGAATGAAAAAAGATGATGGGGCTAAGCCCCACTAGCCCTATAGGTAGAGCCGCCGCTGGGTCAGTGCTATTTTTGAACCTTTGAATCATTTGATGGTTAAGGAAAGATTGATCGATAGACACATTTTGTAAAGTATATTGGTTTAAAAGTAATTTATCGATTCTCTTGTTTCAGTGAACAGCGTAATTTGCATCCAAGTTACCTGCGAGAAATTTTATAGCAGTTCCGAGTCCATTTATCAGTCCTCGTTTGTCTCGGAATTTTGGTAGTAGTGTCCCTAGTTTAGTTTTTAGTTCATGTAGTTTAATTTTTGTAGTATGTAATGTATCGTTAAGTTCATGTATACTGCTTAATCCCAGGAGTGAGGCTTGTATTTTGTCGAGGCTAGTGCTGTACATTTCCAAGCGTATGATATGTATGCCTTTCAATGAGCTAAGCTGTCCCTAGTTGTAGTGGTAGAAGTCCCTGGTTGTTGCGCAGGTCGTGCAATTCCAGTCTCTGTCCTTGTGTCATGGTTTACCTGAAATTTCCTTTTTTGCTTCAGTTTTGATTTGTGTATTTGTGTATTATCTTTAAAGGTAATTATGGTCGCTCCAAAACATGATTTGATTATCTTTAAACTGTTCTGAGCAACTAACGTATACGTTGCAAGGAATTTAGAAAATTCATCATTTATAGTCAGTATATTTTTATGATTTATTGAGTAAATATCAACATGTACAATGTCTTACGGTTTGCAGGATGATAGGAGTTTGTCGAATTCGTAGCGAGGAGGGTTTCTATCGTATTTTAGAGTCTGACACTCAGGGCAATTGTTTATTGTTTTGATAATTTTGTTTTTCATGAATGGAAAAAAATAAGTTCTCTTAAGATGATCAGTCGTTTCGCTTATTCCTCTTTGGTTGTTTTTAATATGATAGTTATTAATTCTTTTGTCTTGCTCATCGCTCTCCTTTATATCGGTTAGTATGTGTGTACAACGAATAAGTTTGAAAATTTTGCTTCTCGAAAAGAATTTTGAATAAACGGTTTGTGCAATTCTAAACGTCTCGTCGTCTGTAAAGATAGCTGTTTTTTGTTTGGGGCTAAGTATCTTTTGAATAGTTCTGTTATGTTTTCCTCGTTGAAGCTGTTCATTTTTATAGTGTGACGTTGTTTGTTCTTAAAAGGAATGTCGACAGAAGTAGAAGGGGATCCATTGTAAACTGCAAGGGCGAGTTGAAGGTTAAATTCGTCCAGAGGTTGCTCAGAGATATATATGTGGTCGTCTGAGTTTTCAGTTGCTGTGTGGATTGTTGCACATGTAGGACTCACGTCTTGATTGCTTGCACTATGTACATTGGTTTCTATTTTTGTGATACAGGGAATTTTGATTCGATTTAGTGCATCGGCATTAGAACTTAGTTTGCCTTTTTTATGGACCACTTTATAGTCAAATTCTTCTAATCTAAGTTTCCAACGAATAAGTTTGGAATTTGGATCTTTCAAACTCATTAGCCACGTGAAGGGGCTGGTGATCAGTAACTATTTGAAATTAGTGTCCGAAGAGATATAGGCGGAAATATTTTGCTGCCCAGACTACTTGTGGAGTAATGAGTTTCAGTATTTGTCAGGGTCCTACTAGCGTAGCAGATTGCCTTGTCGGAACCAATTGGACTTTGAGATAAAACTGCACCAATGGCAATGTAACTAGCGTCAGTGGTCAGGACGAATGGCTTCGAGAAGTCGGGATATTGGAGTAAAGGCTCGTTTACGAGTAGCTGCTTGCAAAGCTCGAATGTCCTGGTATATTACTCGTTCAAGTCGATATTCCTCCCTTTCTTTAAATACTCCGTCAGTGGTTTCGTAAGCCGAGTCAAATCCTTGATAAATTTTCGGTAGTAACAAAGGAGTCCTACGAACGACTTGATTTCTGTGCTGGTTTTAGGGATAGGGTATTCTGTGATAGCTCTAATTTTCTCTGGGTTCGGCTTCACACCATTAGTGGTAACAATATGCCCAAGAAAACTAACTTTTTTCCTAAGAAATTCGGACTTATCTAATTGAACTTTGAAATTTGCTGACCTCAGTTTCTCAAAGACCTTCCTTAAGTTTTCCATATGTTCCTGAAGTTGAGAAGACGATAATGTCGTCTAGATACACGAGGCATATTTTCCCTTGTATATCCTTCAATACATTATCCATAACTCTTTGAAATGTGACTGGGGCATTTTTTACCCCAAAGGGCATGCGAACGAATTCGTAGTGCCCATTTTCCACAGTTAATGTGGTTTTACCACGTCTTGAGGATCCACTTCGATTTGGTGGAACCCGCTTGCCAAATCGATGGTTGAAAAAATACAAGCATCTACCTAGTTTGTCCAGGATTTTGTTAATGTTGGGAATGGGGTATTTGTCGCTAATGGTTTTCTCGTTAAGCTTCTGGTTATCTTTTACCAGACGTCACTTTTGTTTACCATTAGGGTCTCTCTTTTTGGGAATAATCCAAATCGGAGAGCTCCAAGGTGAAAAACTAGATCTTATTATACCTTGCTCCAACATTTGTTGGATCGATGATTGAACTTCTTTCTTGTGAACGAAGGGATATCTGTATGAACTCGTATAGATAGCTATGGCTTCCGTGGTCCGTTATGTATATATATTATGTTTGATTTTATTTGTGAATGTGAGGTTATCTCCTGTCTTAAAAAGATGTCTGCATATTCCTTAGACAATCAGAGGATTTCATTTTTCTCTTCGTCATTTAGGTGGGCAGTTCTATGAGACTAGTAATGTCGCAAGAGTTTACAGCGTTTGGGATGTTTGTAGAGATATTGAAGTTATTTATCTCGCAGAGGCTTTGTTTATCGAATTGTTAAGCTTTGATGGTTTGGTCAACATACAGAATTTCGTCTTTTTATTTTGATTTATTGATCCAGAATTGATTTATTGATTACTTCAATGATACTGAACCAGTTTCGGGTAAGGTAAATACTTTCGGATGTCGTTAGATTTTGGGACATTTCTGTTCTAGGCAAATATTCTCCGTTTTCAACATCCACTGGCAGTTTTGCAAGGAGTTTTGAACTTGGTGGAACTATATATCTAGCTGATACAAAGTTGGGCTTAAAGTGGAGGGGCATGACTAAATTTTTGTCACCAGGGTTCTATTTTTCAGATTTTCAGATTATTTTTCAGATTTTTCAGATTATTTTTCTACTTTTGCTGCGAGGTTTGAAAGGGTATCCAGTCCTAATAGGCCATCAAAGTATTTATGGAACTTGAAAATAAGGAAGTTTAGTTCTCCTGGTTGGCTGAATTCCACGAAATTAGGTAAGGTAATTCGTTTATTCAAATTATGGTGACTGGTGATTGTTGTGATAGTGCCTGGATCTATATCTTCTTAGTCTTCCAAGTGGACATAATCTGGGTTGAGGAAAGAAGCAGAAGCTCCTGTGTCAATCAAAAATTTTAGTGAACGTCCAAAAGGAGATGATATATTGATGTAAGGAGGAGTAGCTCCGTGTTTATTGATGTCTACCTAGTCGATGGGGTCGTCGAGGCTGTTTGTGGAAAATTTAGGTGAACGCTTTCGTTCTGTTCCGATTGCTGGTCAAAGCATTCCTCTTGTATATCTTCGTGTTCGTATATGTAATAGTTATCTAAATTTTGGAAATTCGGGGTCGTATTTTGTTCTGGGTTCTCAGAGGAATATACGTTGAATAGCTCTTTGGAAGCGAAATTTGGAGGTCCCGTTGGTCGAAAGAAGTTATTTTGTTGGTACTGACTTTGTCGTGAGTTTTGATTTTGCCTTGTCCAAGAATTTCTTTGCCTTCCATTGGTTCTGGTTTGGTTAGTTGCCAATTGGATGCTCCAGTGGGGACAGCATTTAAGCTTTTGTGCGGTGGTCAATTCACTTGCACACTAGAAGGTATTTTAGTAACACTATTATAAGGAAGAGGTTTCGCCACGTTGGGTACTGCATTGGAATGCGAAGAATTTTGCCTATTATTACCGAATATACTAATGGGATGTCCGTGTGTCGAATGTACGCCTTGGTTGTGATATGCGTTCAGTTATTAACTATCAAGGTTATTTGTTCTAGCTAATAGGGTATTATTTACTTTATAATTTGGTAATTTTGTTAAAGAGTTATCGTACCTTGTATAGGATATGTTCTGCTCCTTGATGCAATAGGCAAATGCCGTCGCTAAATTATCCGGCCTCATTGCTATAATTATTGTACCAAGAGGCTTTCTCAAACCAGATAAAAATGCATTCAAACACATATTATTATATAGATCGCGTTTCGCCTTTACAACATTCGAATCTTTTTCGTGAATTCGCACGTAATTTAACATTGTTGCCGATATTTCAATTATCTCACTATGAAGCCGTTCGATGAATTTATTTCCCTGTCTTTAAACGTAAAGGTCTCTTATAAGCGAGGTTTCGTTTCGCTTATCTGCATAATGCTGAATTAAGTTTTGCCGGATTTGAGTCCAGTCGAGAGGAGTCCCGTACATGTTAAGGACCTCGTTTGGCGGTCCATCGATTTAGTTGCGTAAAGCACGAAGTAGGAGGTTATCGTATGGTGTGCCTTCCCTACACGAAATTAAGGAACGAATTTCCCCAACGTTGTTCCGAAATTCGAATAAGAGTTTGGGATTACCATCGAATTTAGGTAAATCTTTGATTGCGTCCGGCACACGCAGAGCGTTCACGATATCGGTCGGGGTTATTATTGCGTTGTTGGTGCTACCGTTTGTAGTCATATTCAAAGATCAAATTAACTTTTATTACAGTACGTTAACTTGTACGTTAACTTTTCAAAATATCACACACTCCCGATTTGAAATCAATTACAATGTTCAAAAATACGCACTATCACTCTTTATCAATAAAACAAAAGATTTTATCACAACACTATCAATTCTTTTTGTATATTATCTTGAATCTTATAACTATTTATGTTAGAGGATATGATAGCAAAAGAAATGGCAATAACAAGCAAAAATGGCAATAACAAGGGAAATAGTAAAGCTATTATTGGGAAGAAAGGAAACAATATCCAATACTATATCATGGATTGGAGGCCAAATGTTGATAGTTGCATTTCCAACTTATGCTTTCTGCCACTGGTGTTTTTCCCTTTTTTGCTCTTGCTTTGTTTCGCCACTTTCCGGGATTTTGGTATTTCAATGTGGGTTGTAGGTAAACACGGTCTTCATTTTATTCTTTCGGTAATCCTTCGAAAAACTTAACTTTTTATTTCGCGTAAATACTCGATTAACCGTCGAGAGATCTATCTTGCGAAAATCACTGAAAACCGGACCGTCGACTGCGCCAATTATGTTGCATACCTTCCCGGACGAGAAAAAAAATACGTGGCTTCGATTTATAATTCGTTTATTGTTGTTTTCAATACAAAAACGTAACTGCCTGCCAAATCTGAGAAGCAACTTTTATAAATTTGCAATAGTGCTTACTCAGTTGCATGTGCACACGAAAGAAAATGATAAGTCAGTATTGGAACGGAAATGATGCGGTTGATACTCGAATTTAATAAATTTAGGTAAATGAAACTAGATCGTTTCAGGAGGCCAAAAATATGCAAAGTAATTAGAATAAAATGTAGAGTTAACTTTGATGGGTCACGTTGACGTCATATATGTTACTTTTCCCCTCTCGGACTGAGGCGTAAGTAACAGGAACTGTAGTTTTGGGAATACTGTTGCCGGAGCGGAAGAATTGACTTCGAATCTAAATTCTCGACACTTGTAAATGACATATGTCACAACAGCCATGAGTGCCATGCCTTGTAAGCATAGACATATAAAGAATGGACACGCAATTATAATCCATGAACCCGTACGTGAATGAAGCAATTTTACCACATATGCAATTTACTCTCTGCAAAAAAGCTTTCCCTTCAATGCCGCACACTATACCCTTCTGCGCTGTAGATTCTCTATACAAACATATATTTCCATACATTTGTATTGATGTCAACATGGTCGATTTATGGCTTAGTTGGAATAGCGGGGAAAATAAAATATGTCTCACATGGGACACAAATTTCAAAATTAATCAAATTTTCTGAATGAAATTTGATGTTATTTTGTATGGGGAGGTCGAAAATGTTGCTTGCACACATTTAGCAGCCATTTTTTCCCACGAGTCGAGAGCTTTCTATACTTAATTCGATAAAAATAGATGCATTGGTTCAAATTGAATTTGTACTTACATTACACATTCTAGGGCGAAATCCTACGAGTAATTGGTGCAAAACACTTTTTACTTTCGCACTGTTTATTGACCAATCTAAACATTTACACTTTTAATTGATAAAAACACGAAAATAAAACATGTGTCAAACCGCCCGATGGCCATTTTTATTTATTGCTTTTGTTAATAGATGGGGAAAGCTTGATAGCGTGTAGGGGCATTCAGTTTGATCAACCATATGAATTGACGTCATTTAGGTGAAGAAAATTGTTCGAACGATGAAAACTGGTGTGAATTAACGATTTAATGTAGCACAAGCAAACTTTGAAATTGACTTCGGCTACTATTTAGGAATGCTGCGTGCAGATTGTGATGCTAAATGATCTTTACGCTTCGTTTATATATATATATATATATATATATATATATATATATATATATATATATACATATATATATATATATATATATATATATATATATATATATATATATATATATATATATATATATATATAGATATATATATATATATATATAAATATATATATATATAGATATATATATATACATATATATATATATATATATATATATATATATATATATATATATATATATATATATATATATATATATATATATATATATATTTCACGTGTAGATGTTTTATGTTACGTTGGTAGGCAAACCGATTGATTGAAAGTAAATTAGCAAGTGAAAATTAGTCGTGAAAATTTAATTCGTAGTTTTAAACGGTTTTCAGTTTGATTTCAAATATATGTTTTTTAGGAAATTTTGGGATTTTTAGATTTGATGGCTGTGTTTGTCTGCAAATAAACTTTTCTAAATGGTATTTCTTATACTATAGTTAAACTTTTTATTTTAATAGAAAATACGTTGAATAAGGTGGCTAATCAAGAAACAATATTATTGCTCTTGCATTATTTGCATCAGCACAAAAATGAATATTCATGCAAAAAACATTTTCCTTTTTAGCAAGAACGACAAGAAGTAATTCAATTTTGACTAGAAAGCACATCCGATCACAATATATATAATCTGAAATGGAAATATGGCACACACGTGACCTTCATGTAAAAATGAATGTTTTTAGTATTTTATTCAAATATTCAAAAGGCTTTTAGATCAAAAGTAGCTGAAATCGGCCAATTTTGGGTTTGAGTGGTTGGAGACATAATGGGCCAAGACCTATTGCTGTGATACAAACATTTCGGTTTTGTAGGGGAGTGAGGGGTTTTTTGGCAATAGTTTTGCAAAAACTGCCTTTATGGCGCTTTCGATGATTGAAAGTGGTCGGAGAGTATAATCATGATATTTTAAGGACGAAATTTTGATAGGGAACATTGGGAAAAACGTCCAATTTCCTTTAAAATTTTTGTTTCTCTAGCATGAATTCGGGGACCTTTCTGAGTAGTTTCGGGCGAAATTTCCATACAAGTCTAGGAAAAAGCGGCCTAGTTTCGAAGGTACGGCAAAAGTAGCTGAAATCGGCCAAATTTGGGTTAGAGTGTTTTGGGATATAACGGGGCAAAACCTATTGCTGTGACACAAATATTTTGGTTTTATAGGGGAGTAAGGGGTTTTCCGGCCATAGTTTGGCAAAAACTGCCTTTACGGTGCTTTCGATGATTGAAAGTGGTCGGGGATACAATAGTGGTATATTAAGGACGAACAAATTTTTGATAGGGAGAATCGGGCAAAAACGTCAAATTTTCCCATCTTTTTTTTTGGTCTAGCTTAAATTCGGGGACCTTCCTGAGTTATTCAGGCGAAATTTCTATAGAAGTCTGGGAACAAGCGGCCTAGTTTCGAAGATATGCACAGCCGGAGAAGCAAACTATCGAACCAAAAAAGATCTGAACCTTTTCCTACTTAGCACTTTTACTGCTACTTTCAGTTTTTCCGGACGGTTTTTCGGTGGAATTCATTTTGCCGTATCTTCAAAACTAGGCTGCTTTTCTTAAACTTGTATGGAATTTTCGCCCAAAACTACTCGGAAACGTTCCCGAATTCATGTTAGACAAAAAAAATGTTTGGGAAAATTGGACGTTTTCGCTCAATGTTCGTCCTTAAAATACCACTATTGTACTCCCCGGGGAATGTCCATTTGATAGTTAATTTGGTTTAGGAATTAAATTTGTTGAAGAATATCGTTGTTTTTCCTTATTCCATTGTTCATCAGGTCTTGGTTTAGTCTAAAGTAATTTGATACAATTTTTTGCTGTGGATTTATATGGTCAGTTATATTTTTGAACCTTTGAATCATTTGATGGTTAAGGAAAGATTGATCGATAGAGACATTTTGTAAAATGTATTGGTTTAAAAGTAATTTATCAATTCTCTTGTTTCAGCGAACAGCGTCATTTGCATCCAAGTTACCTGCGAGAAATTTTAAAGCAGTTCCGAGTCCATTTATCAGTCCTGGTTTGTTTCGGAATTTCGGTAGTAGCGTCCCTAGTTTAGTTTGCAGTTCATGTAGTTTAATTTTTGTAGTATGTAATGTATCGTTAAGGGGTTACATGGGTTTCAGAGAATAAAAAAAACGCCATTTTTAAATGTTTCAAAAATAAAAAATTATGTATTAAATTATTATAAATTATTGTTAACAACTAAAGTAACTTTTGAACTATATGTAGAAAAATTTTTAGACAAAAATATTGATAATACGCCCTCTGGCAGCTATTTTACGAAAAGGCTCGAAAAATGCGGTGCCAACGATATCTTGAGCTGGATTCATCTGAAACAAAAAAATCAAATTGTTTCTGTTAGAGTATGAGTTTGGCTTGTACTTGAACGAAGGATTTGTAAAAATATTGAAATCTGAACTTTTGGCAACGTCGTGAGTAAAAAATTGAATTTTTGACCCAAAAATTCAATAAATAATGCCATGTGTATTAAATTCCAATGAACGAAACACAATATCCTTCGTTCAAGTACAAGAAAACACTATTTAAAAGAAGTGTGCAAAATTTGGTTAAGATTGGTGCATTGGTTTTTGAGTTATCGTTGGCACCGACTTGAAATATACCGTTTCGAGAAAAACGCGTTTAAAGTTTAAAGTAAGAATAAAACAATTTTTTTTGAACTTACATAGAATCATCGATACCAGGCCCATACAATAATTGCCCTTCTTCATTGGTTATGTCCAAAGTCTGTACAGAATAATATATCTAAACTCAGTATTTCATTACCCTACCATTATTATTTTCCCTCCTCGATAGAAAAGAAAGTGAAAGAAGTTGCGTGAAATGAGAAATATTACTTACACAGGTGGGATAGATCAAAGTGGGGAAATCGCTCTCCCTTCTAATATATAGCTCGGATCGACTTCAAATTTTCAGAGAGTACTTTCGATGAGTTGTTCTTTAAGAAAAAACAAAGAAAAAAAATCGATTTTTTCATCATTCCAAACCCATGTAACCCCTTAAGTTCATGTATACTGCTTAGTCCCAGGAGTGAGGCTTGTATTTTGTCGAGGCTAGTGCTGCACATTTCCAAGCGTATGATATGTATAAAGTCCTTGTGCCCTTCAATGAGCTTAGCTGCCCCTAGTTGTAGTGGTAGAAGTCCCTGGTTGTTGCGCAGATCGTGCAATTCCAGTCTCTGCCCCTGTGTCATGATGATTTTCAACTGCAAGTGGTCACATCAGTCAAGTATGCACTGTGAGCTAGATTCTGATGAAAAGCAGTGCATACTTTCGAAACCACTTTGTCAAATAAAATTTTCAATACAAATAAAAAATGTCAAATTTTAATCATCCCGCAAAAACAATTCCAATTTGATTCTGCTTTCGGAGGCTTATTCTGAAAAACGATCGATATTCCCGTATCAATTATTCTCTGCTTTGATAAGCTTTAGAGACGATATACGTTGTCTATGCTGATTTATAGACAAGAAGGGAACCATGATCATAATTCAGTATGGTTAGTTGCAGAGTGTATTGCGTTATGATATTGCTGTGTTTTACCGGTAAAACACCTTTTGTGGATTATGTATTCTTCACATTTGCGAAATGAAACAGTTTTCTTTTATACCACTAATTATTCTTATATTCACACAACTAATTATAAACACTAAATAAATTAATACTCGCACTATTATAACTTCCCGTTAAACTTTCACACTTTATCGCTTTTAATTAACCGCTACCGGATACACTAAATTCGCTGTATCGCTTTCCACAGTAACAGACTTTTCGCTGTATACGCTGTCTACTAATTGACTATTGCGTTGTACAAACTATCGCATTGTACAAAAACTGTGTACCAACTATCTCCGAAGACCTCTCGCGGCGATATTTATACCCGGTCCGATGAGATTAATTACTATTGCCTATGTCTAGGCTTTTCTAGATTTGTGTCGACAGTTCTTGATCTTGCTTTGAAAAGGCTGTTGTAAAGGTCTGTTCTGTTGTCATAAGAGATGGGACTGTGTCTTAGGTTCTCGAAGATTCTCAAACTGGCTTCTAGAGGGTTATTTTACGTTTTATTTATAAGGTTAGTACGCTGCCGAGCCTGAATTCCTGTCCCCCTTTAAAATGCATGGGAAAAGAGTGACGGAATTCCGGACCTGAATTTTTGTTCAGGTCACTTGAGAAAATCGGTACGCTGTCCTGAAACGTTGCCTGAAAAGTGTCAGAATTTCAGTGTTGCTCTTCGCTCGTAGGTGGCTCTGCAGCACAAGTGGAGAGTTTTTTCAGGCACGAGGTGCCTGAATTAAATGGTCTGCTATTTATTTGGTCACGGAAAGCAATCATTTTGGCCATTTTGACCGCGCGTCAAATTTGAATTTTGTTTGAAAATTTGAAATTTGTTGTACGTCGGAACTTTCTGTCTTCTAATTTTATGCGTAGGATAGTTCGTGCAGAACTTGAAGCAATGATTTTCCAGCACATTTGGTTTTTTTGGCAGATACGTTTGCTAGGAAGCACTTTAATTAGCTGGTTGGTTAATTGAATTAGTGCGACGTTATAAAAGATCTGTTCGCGTACTTCAGCAAACTGCAGCAGTAACATAATTTGGCAGCTGGCTTCTTTTTGCTGCAAAATTTGGCTTGAAGCAATTATGCGAATCTATTTGAATATATTATAATAGATTCAGGTACGCGAACAGATCTAAAGTTTTCAACACCGCATGTGTACGCGATATGAAATGCATGGATGGAAATTATGTATTCGTGTGAAGGAAATATATATCAAATAAACAATTATTAAATAGATTACATAATTGTTTTACTTCGAAAAACTACGCCTATTTTCATTCAGTCTAATTAAATTTAAAGTGAAAGTAGTTTTTAAAATTTGCTACTAGAACTTGGTTTCTTTCATACACTTTGGTTTGGTTCATAATATAGCAGTATGATGAGGCAGCAAACCTGAATGAATTTAAAATTGAAGAGCTGAAAGAAGCATTGATGGAATAGTAACATAGTATTTCACATACAGTTGGTAGATTGTAAAGGTTATTTTCAAAGAAAGCTAATTTCTAAATCCCATGCCGCCAAAGTTGAGAGCAATTAACTGTCACTTTGTAATATTCTACACTTCTCTACACGAAAATTTTTCCGTGTAGAAATAAATAGCACAACGAGTGTCCGGAATTCAGGCTCGCCAGCGTACTAACCTATAGATTGTATTCGTTGTTTGAATACATGTATCAGACAGATATTTTAACGTTTAGGCTCTTTCTGCCGCCGACACGACGAAACATGTTTGGTTTGGCGTGCATGCAGCAATATGTTATCACTGTCTCGTTAAGAATTTCGCCATGGTCTTTGTCTCTCATTTTATTGTATATACTGCGATAAATTTCTGTTAGTGCCAAGAGTGCTCTTTCTACAGGTGAGTTGCTAGTACTTTGTGAGAACGAGGTTGTGTGAAGTTGAATATCATATTGGGAGCAAAAATCTTTGAAAATGTTTGAAGTAAACTCTACACCCTGGTTCGTAATTAAGGTTTTTTGAGCGCCGTGGAGACTGATGAAATGTTTTAATGATTTGATTATCATTAAACTGTTCTGACCAAATAACGTATACGTTGCAAAGAATTTAGAGAATTGGCCAATTATAGTCAGTATATTTTTATGTTTTATTGAGTAAATATCAACATGTACAATATCTAACGGTTTGCATGATGATGGGGGTTGTCGAATTCGTAGCGAGGAGGATTTCTATCGTGTTTTAGAGTCTGACACTCAGGGCAATTGTTTATTGTTTTGATAATTTTGTTTTTCATGAATGGAAAATAGTAAGTTCTCTTAAGGTGATTTGTTGTTTCGTTTATTCCTCTGTGGTTGTTTTTAATATGATAGTCATTAATTATTTTGTCTTGCTCATTGCTTTCCTTTATATCGGTTAGTATGTGTGTACAACGAAAAAGTTTGAAATTTTAGCTTCTTGAAAAGAGTTTTGAATAAATAGTTTGTGCAATTCTAAACGTCTCGTTATTTGTAAAGATAGCTGTTTTTTTTTGTTTGGGGCTAAGTACCTATTAAAATTCGCAAATACCCATCGTAATCGGTCGCTGAGTCAATTTATTAGCCATCACGTGTACATTCATTAATGTAACTTAACCTTCAATATCTAGTCAATTAATTTACTATGACAAATTACTCATAAAAAATTTAGATTTGCCAATTTGTGTTAAATGCATTTGTAGTCAGATCCACATTAAAGTAAAATCAAGTCAATAAAATAACTCGATTACGCCAGACTGTGTGCTCAGCATTTTTGGGTATTGAATATTAATTCTACCAAATGTGAAATATTTGCAAATACAATTTCAGTATGTAAGCACTTTTGTACCTATAAAATAAGTCAAGTCCTATTTACCTAGAATCGTTAGTATTTTGGAATCGTTAGTATTTTGAAAGCAATTAGTTAAGCCTTCTTTATTACTCTTGTATATATCTTGTATGCTAAGCCTTCTTTATTACGTATAGGTTTTGTACCTAAGTAATCGGTTGCGGATTTCTTGTTACAACCAATTCGCACAGTTGCACTGGTTTCTCTACCGGGGCAACGTTAATAGGATTGTGTAGTTATGTTACCTAAACAATCGTTCGCGAGCGGTTGTCATCGCTATAGAAACAAATATTGGTGACCCCGACGTGATTACCTTGTAATCATTCAATAATTTCATTCGTAACATTTGTAACTTGGCCCAAACAATCGTCGGTTTTGCTCGATCATGGAGGCTGCAGAACTACTACATGAGCAAGATAGTGTTGGCAATAACTTGGAAAGGTAGCTAATCAACTTCAACAAGGACTCGAATCAACGTAAAACAGAAGAATACGTTTCGAAACGCCTTGACTTTGTAGAGAGCTACTGGTGCATCATCCCGGGAAATCACGCTAAGCCTGCTCCATTAGAAAAGGAGCTATCTTATGAGCTGTATTTCAAAAACAAATACTTCGAAAAATTATAGACAATGTATAACACTTAAAAGGGTCTGCTACTGCAGCAAAAAAACGGACTAAATCAGCAATTAAAATCATCCAAGCCTTCATCATCGGCTCTAGAGTTCAAACACAGAGCACCAAACCCACGAGAAAATGACGATGATGGTCGAATGGTTTCAATTACCAACCAGTCAACTGTGAGCGAAGATACTACCAAATTGGTTAGCAAACAAAAAGCGCTAATGAGATTGGCAACTCATCAGCTTGAAAACATTGAAGCTAAATCGGAAGAACAACACCTGAAGTCCTATTACCTTTTGAAAATTGAAACGTTGCAAAAACATCGCACCGAATTGCTGGAGAACAATCAACATATTTGGGAGCTTTCATCGGAAACAACACCCTTAGGCTACGAAGCCAATCTGTTCTACATTCTGGAACTGTCGGCTCAAGATGTCATCATCCAAGTACGATAGCATATTGAAAAAACTCAGAGCAGCCAAATAACTCAACGAGGTTCCGTGAAGCTGCCAAAAATAACGGTTCCAACATTTGACGGAGACTATTTCCGATGGACACAGTTCAATGACTCGTTTCTTTAACTGTTGTACAATCAGTCAATAACAAACATCGAGAAGATGTTTTATTTAACTACGAACTTGACTGGAGAAGCCAAGGCTCTAGTACAGTATCTACAAGCGTCTGAAGAAAACTACCAAGATGCGTGGAACATTTTGAATGCTCTTTACAAATAAAAGCGATTACTTGCAACAGCCTTACTTAACAAGCTGCCGTCACAGCCAACAACCAATGTCGAATCAGCACAAGCCATAAAAAATCTACATGATACAACAAATGAATGTCAACAAAACAAATTGAAAAATCTGGGATTGTCCATAGAAGCTTGGGATCCTCTCATAGTGCATCTGATGATCAAATGGCTGGACAAGAATACTCACGTAATATTCGAACAATCTCTCGGAAATCCAAGGGAGTTGTCAACAATGAGGCAATTTCTAAAGTTCCTGGAGAACCGCTTTCAATCATTAGAAGCGCTTGGAACTGAAAACGCGAATAATTTGAGCAATATTGAGAAACCAGGCCTACATTAGAAAACGTCGCTTGTCGCAGTTCCAGCCAAAAGGAGCTGTGTACTTTGCAACAGAAATCATTCATTGTACAATTATAATGATTTCCGATCTCAAACTCCACAACAAAGACGACAAGTACTTAAATAACATCAACTTTTTTTCAATTATATGAAAGGAGGGCATTTCCCTTCTCAATGTTCCAGACAAACTTGTAGGAGATGCCACGAAAAACACAACACGTTGGTGCATCTCGAAGGCATTGGGAGAAAATCAGTGGATAGTAACCACCCGAGTAAGTAACTGGACTCTTATAAACTAAGCACCTGCTAAAATAGCCCAAGTTTAAAGAATCCCACTGTGGCTTCCCCCAGCCCGAAAGCTATAACGTTGGTGGCAGGTACAGAAAAGCCAGGAAATGAGTACGTATTGCTTAGAACTGTCCTTGTTAAATTGAAAAGGAGCAAAGGAATTTAGGCCGAGTGCTGTACAGTGCTGGATTCAGGAGCTCAGTTTAATTTAACTACTCAACAAATGGCCAGGCAGCTAAATTTATCAGAAACTTTTGACCCATTAAATATTCAAGGCATTGGCCAAGCACCACAGCGTACACAAAACCGGGTAACCTTTGAGTTGATTTCTTACACCCTGAACTGGTCAATTCAAGTTAAAGCCCACGTGTTGCCGCAAGTAACAACACTTCAGCCATCGCAGCGAGTAGACATCAAAAACTGGTCCATACCTGATGGGATTCAACTGGCGGACCCTTCTTTCCATCGTCCAGGAAAAATTGACTTGCTCCTAGAAGCAGAGCATTTCTTTGCACTACTTTCATCAGAACAAATTTAACTAGGAGATGGCGTACCTGTGCTATAAAATACCAAGTTGGGTTGGATTATCGGAGGAAAAAGCATAAAACCCCCACTACCTTGCGGCCTATGTTCAACAGAGACGCGCAGCCTAGATGAGCAAATAGAGTGAAATCAAGACAATAAAATTACTCGATTACGCCAGACTGTGTGCACAGCATTTTTTTGTATCGAATATTAATTCTACCAAATATGAAATATTTGCAAATACAATTTCAGTACGTAAGCACTTTTGTACCTATAAAATAAGTCAAGTCCAAGTAAATGAATCATAAGTATTTTGAAAGCAATAAGCTAAGCCTTCTTTATTACTCTTGTTGAGGCTGACCAGCAAGAACACAACAAGAATCATAGTTGTATTGCTTAGAACTGTCCTCGTTAAATTGAAAAGCAGCAAAGGAATTGAGGCCGAGTGCTGAGCAGTGCTTGATTCAGGAGCTCAGTTGAATTTAACTACTCAACAAATGGCCCGGCAGCTAAATTTATCAGAAACTTTTGACCCATTAAATATTCAAGGCATTGGCCAAGCACCACAGCGTACACAAAACCGGGTAACCTTTGAGTTGATATCTTACACCCTGAACTGGTCAATTCAAGTTAAAGCCCACGTGTTGCCGCAAGTAACAACACTTCAGCCATCGCAGCGAGTAGACATCAAAAACTGGTCCATACCTGATGGGATTCAACTGGCGGACCCTTCTTTCCATCGTCCAGGAAAAATTGACTTGCTCCTAGAAGCAGAGCATTTCTTTGCACTACTTTCATCAGAACAAATTCAACTAGGAGATGGCGTACCGGTGCTATAAAATACCAAGTTGGGTTGGATTATCGGAGGAAAAAGCATGAAACCCCCACTGCCTTGCGGCCTATGTTCAACAGAGACGCGCAGCCTAGATGAGCAAGTAGAGAAATTCTGGAGACAAAAATACCTTGATATTGTGAAACCATCCTTTTCGGCATCAGAACTTAAATGCGAGTCCCATTTCGCCCAAAACGTGAAAAGAGATAGCACAGACCGCTTCATAGTGAAACTCCCCTTTTCAAGCGAACAGACAACTCTCGGGGAATCAAGGCACATTGCTTTCAGTCGATTTCATGCAATGAAAAGGAAATTGATGAGAAATCCAGAACTAAAATTTATATACGTTGACTTCATGAACGAATACCTCAAGCTTGGACATATGGAAGAAGTTGATTTAGAAAAAATTGAAGCTCCATATTACATCCTGCCACATCATTGCGTCATTAAACCCAAAAGCACAACTACCAAGCTGCATGTGATTTTTGACGCATCCATGAAAACATCGTCAGACGTATCGCTCAACGAAATTTTATATACTGGACCTACAATTGAAGACGAACTCGTCTCAATCTTGTTACGATTTCGATTGCCGAAACACGATTTCACTGCGGATATTGAGAAAATGTATCGCCAGATAAAACTTGATCCTGGTGACAGAAAATATCAACTAATCTTCTGGCGAGATGAACCATCTGCGGAACTTAAATGTTACCAACTATCCACCGTCACTTACGGATTGAGAACGGCTCCATATCTAGCCACGAAGTGTTTGCAACGATTAGCGATTCAATCAGATGGGGAACGCCCGTTGGGAGCTGCTTCGCTTAAAAGAGACTTTTATGTGGATAACGTCATTACTGGAAGTAACTACCTTCCAGAAGCCATGGAAATTCAGGCTCAGTTGGTTCATATTCTTGAGTCCAGGGGATTCAGCTTACGGAAATGGTGCTCCAACCATCCAGCTCTACTGCAAAACAAACCAACAGAAGACAGGGCATCAGAACTAGAATTTTCTGAAAACGAGCGTCTGAGATGGTTACCACGATCCGACGAGCTCTCTTTCAAAACTCAGTGCAAGGAAAAACGACCGATAACTAAATGACGTGTATTGTCAGACATTGCTCAGTTGTTCGATCCAGTTGGATTAATTGCTCCTATTATAGTCAGAGCTAAAATTTTCCTACAAGAGCTATGGGCACAGCACTTTGACTGGAATGACGAATTACCAGCAGAATACACGACTAAATGGATTGCTTTCTTGCAGAATCTCAGCAAACTGACAAGCATAAAAATTCACCGACATGTGAGTGCTGGTCACATTCCGCACTCGATACAGCTGCATATTTTTTCGGATGCTTCAGAGGCTTAAGGCGCTGCTATCTATCTGAGGTCTATGTTCCCGGCTGGACGTATCATAGTGAGATTGCTGTGCGCTTAGTCCAAAACTGCCCCGAAGAAGAACGTCACAATGTAGAGATTAGAATTTTGTGCTGCGAAACTAGCAGCGGTTATAGCGATTTGTGTTAAGAAAGATTAAGCTTGGAAACACAGCTGCTTTTACTGGACTGATTCTCAAATTGTGTTGGAATGGCTACATGCCCCGTCCTCTTCACGATATACATTTGTCGTGCATCGAATAGCTGCAATACAAGAAGTAACTACTGCAGATCAATGGTTTCATGTCAGCCCGGCACACAATCTTGCAGATTTAGTGTCTAGAGGAACTACATCCGAACGATTAAAAGAATGTGTGTTATGGTGGTATGGACCACTTTTCCTCCATGGAGCTGAAAAAGCATGGCCACTTACCTCAATGTCCGAGGATCTAAATGATCTTGCTGCATTGACGCCAGGCCACTTTCTGATTGGAGAACCGCTGACAAATATGGCAGACCCTCACGCCTATTCTCCAAAAGGGTCACTAAATAAAAACTGGAAAGAAGTATCCGAACTCCAAAGCCAGTTCTGGCAAAGGTGGTCAAGAGAATATCTATGTGAGTTACAGCAACGTTTCAAGTGGAAACAGCATTGTGACAACGTGAAAGCCGGTACTTTGGTCATCATGAAGGACGAACTTAAGACGAATAATCAAAAAATGGAACTTACGACGCAAAGAAATGGAACTTAGGACGCATAATCAAAACCATCAAAGAAAATTATGGTTTGGTACGCGAGTTATATGAATTGCTCCTGTTGGATGCAAAAAGTATATGTATCTCTGTTCCTTCCGCGGAACAGGAGTTTGAAATAAAACAAGTGCTTCTATTTGTATACACGGCTTTATTCAATATCGATCTTATTCTTGATCTTTTCTCAAAAGATACTAACTTAATCCTAAACAATCTTATTTCTTATATAGGATTCTTGATATAGCAATGCAAGCATTTACTGTGGGAAAGTGTTGCGTTTGTACGTTTGTTGTTTACATTATGGATCGATTTCGTTGAGAGATTTCTTCGAGTTAATTGATTGAGAAAGAATTTGTCTTGGTCAGCAATGATTGTTTATGTCAACATTATGATTCTTTGAATTGTTGAAGTGGATAACTTATTTGGATTTATGCTGATCGTGCATTTTATGGATTTGAAATTTATGACTTGGAAAGTATATTTATGACTTGAGAAATATTTTTATGATTTGGAAAATATATTTATGACTTGAGAAATATTTTTATGATTTGAAAAATATCTATACGAATTTTAAGTTGATATTAGATTTATGGTATTGCTTGGAGTCTGGATGTAATTATTGGGTATATGTTGATGTTATCTAACATAACTCCTCCCTCCTTAGATTCTTTGTTGTCCTCAACAATATTTACGGTAGGTATTTCAATATTTTCGTTTATTTCTTTGTTTACATTAATTTCAATTGAGTTTGTTTATTTACGATAGTAGTAAAATATGATTAATAAGACTATTATAATAATGATTACGGTTAGTATCGACCCATTTACATAAGTGTTTCTTTTGTGGGTAAATGTTATTTCTTGTATTATTTAATATTTTCTATATGTTGCAACTGTAGCTTTTCAATATTTACTTCATATGTATATCCTGATATATTTTTAATAGGACCTAATATTAATAATTGTTTTGAATAATTAATTGTATTAGTAAATGTTTGATTGTTTATTTTTAACTCGCAATTGTCAAATCTTATAATGTAATTGCCTTTGAGATTGTATGGCTTTTTGTTACAATTTTGTTTGATTATCTCGTTTGCATCAGTTGCAAGTAATTTCTTCTATAATTGGATTATTGTTGATATTTTTGATACAGTTTTTTCTCTTACATTCTAAAACTTTCTTCAATAATTTCATATGATTTTGCATTTCGAAATATGTTTTATTATATGATACAACTTCTTTTATATTTATATTTAATGCTTCGAACTTTTCGTTTGGTATTTTCCTTACGTAATATGCTAGTAGTGGTTGTGTTGATATAGGAATGCTGATTACAAAAATAATTGTTTCTTCTTTTACAAGTACATTTATTGTAATATCTTTCAGTTCATCAAATGTTATTTCGTTTATATCTATTTCATCATAGGTAAGAATAGATCTAGTCATTATTCCATTTTAAGCTGAGTTGACATTACTAGTTGTTTATATTGCTCATTAGTTTGGTTTATGTTGCTTTTTATTTTAGTCAAATTGTTTTCAAATACATTGTTGATTTGGATTTGTTTGTTCATATTGTTGATAATTGCATGATTGTTAGTGTCGATTATTCTTAAATATTGCATGATTTCTTCGTGATCGTCCAAATAACCGTTTATATGCCGTTCCTATTGGGCTTATCAATCCGCGTTTATTCCGTTTTCTAATTTTTATTTCGAGGCTATCACATATTTCTTTATATCCTGAGTTATTTCTGAGTTCTGATTTGCATGTTTCGGTTAATGGATGGGGTTTATATGCTTGAATAATATTATTAGTACTTTCCATTACTTGTTTTGTGTTCCATTACTTGTTTTGAAATATTAATATCATTCATTTTTACGTGTTTAAATTGTAAAAGTCTTAGCTCTCCTTATATGGTTTTTATAGTTTCCTTAGTATAAGCGTTTAGTTTTATTTCTTTTATTTCCGTTAATGCCATTTCATATAACTTTAAATCAACTTTATGGTAAATTCTTTTGTAATCCTGAATAAGTCTTATTGGATCCTTTTTTATTAAAATAATTCCTGATTCTGATTGAATTTCTTACTTCTGCGTGTGTGGTTTGAATTACAATCAGTATAAGTGTAATCATAAGTATCCATGTTGCAATGTTTTTTGTTAGTTTGGTAAGGCTCTGTAAATATAAACTTTTATTACGTAAGTATTTTCCCCTGTAAGATTTCTGAGGAATATCTGACTGTGAAAAATTTAATTCTTTATTTTTTGATATGTATTTTGCTGATATACAAGCAAATATTCCACAATAACTTCCATTTGTTTGTTGTGGGCTGTCTCTTACGTTTTCTTTCATGTAGACTAATATGTTAAGAATTTCGTTTTGTTTATCTAAAAGTTCTTGTTTTAGGTATTCACCTAGTTTATCGAGTAGGTGATCGTTTGTTCCTCCTAATGAGTCGTAGTATGATATTTTCCTTTCTCGGAAGTCAATGGGCCTTTCCACACTTGTATTCTTGATGCACTCCTCCTTTTAAAATCCATTCATGTCTCGTCTCTTTCGAAATTTGTATTTCATTTTCATTCACAAATTCATATGTACATATAATTCAATACAAGTGAACTTACTTCGTCTATGCAATATGCGCGAGTTAACTACAGCACTCTTATTAAAGCCAAAAAAATAAAACAGTTTAAACTTCGAGACGAGCTTCTTTATTACGTGACAAAATGACAATGATGATCTTTGATATTCTTGTAAAACATTTATAGCTTAGTATTAGCAAAACAACAGTCATCACTTTTGTGAAGATGGCATAGGTGTACATTACTTGAACTAGAACGGATACGTGTGTCGTCCGTCTGATGAACCTGATACGTTGCTATGTGGGAATTGCATATGCATGTGTCGTCTAGTGAATCTGATACGTTGCTATGTGTGGGAATGGTATCTGCATGTAACTCGCGCGATGCTCTTTTCATATTCTCTTTCCATATTCTGTTCCACATGCAATGTGCGCTGGGCTAAGTTGAACTAGCCCCAGAAAAGAGAGGAAACGAATGAAAAAAATCACTGAGCGCAGAGTGTGTGCATCTCATACGCAATGGCAAAAAGAGTAATCAACGGACAAAGCCCTAATCTTAAGCTTCTATTGGTATATCGCTTGTTCCTCGTTCGCTAACTGAATAAAGTGTGTGCAGTACCAGTCGGTTAAATTAAGCTAATTGGGTTTTGGAATTGAACAGTAAACGTTTATATTGCTTTTACAGTGCTTGTTAATATTATCGTGATGTGATAAATATGATAGAAAAATTGAATGCTCGTCTGAAACATGTTTTAATATGATACAGACAGGTCTGTACGTATGGTATTTTATGCAAAATGTTGATTGCATTAAAAATGTGTGAGCCAATACAATATACACTGTTTACAATATAATTGATCTTTGAAGACACTTTCAAAAAGTTTTCTTACGTCAAATGCAGGAAGTGACAATTTTTCATCTTCGTGCTATTCAAAGCATAAATATTTATTAGTTAAAATTTACCAAAGTCAAAGAAGTACCCCAAGATCGATGGTTATTTGCTGAAATTTTTAGTCCCCGGATGAAACAATATGTTTTTGAAAGCCTGGGGTATCGAATTTATTGCTTTGATTTAATTAAATGGGATGCTTGGGACGTTGTTACGATAATAGAAGTAATCGAATTGTTAAGTTATATGAATAATGATCATTTTAATTTTTTCTAGTGACTTTTTAATAAAATTTTCGAATATTCTTCATAATTTTTTACATTAACCTAACCTAGGATCTAGTTTATTAATTCAATTCAATTAGAAATAGTTTGAAATCAAGGAAGTTTAATCTTAAGGAATGAATGGTGAAAAAAACTATATGATCCTCATGTTATAGGATTGATAAGTTTGGGATATGACAATAATCCAGTTTAATCTAGTCAAAATTAATATAAAATAATGAAGTGTTCTAAATATGTCATCTGCTACTGAATTGTAAAGCTTCTTTTAACGATAATAATATGATTTCTTCTGTTTAACAAATAAATAATTTAATTTAAATATGTTTTATCACTCCAATTAGGTCCAGCAGATTCTGAAAGATGATTTGGCAAACCTAAAGAATACTGAAACTTTTAAAACTTATAATAAATATAAAAAACGTTTTAATTTATTTGCAGTATTATCTATTAGTAAATAATTTAATTTAAATACGTTTTATCACTCCAATTAGATCCAGCAGATTCTAAAAGATGATTTAGCAAACCTAAAGAATACTGAAACTTTTAAAACTTATAATAAATATAGAAAACGTTTCAATTTATTTGCAGTATTATCTATTAGTAAAGAAGCTGAACATTTTAATGAGCAGGTGATAGATTTATTCAACAGAAAAATAGGCGCAGGGAAAAATAGGCAGCAATAAGCTGATGCGAATGTTTAGTAGAATTTTTCCGGATAAATTTATTACTGAATTGACTTATTTGTGCATAGTATTTATTTATTTTAACCCCATTTTTAAATATAAAACTGTTCCGAATTTCCATTATAAGTAAGTACTGGTCCTAGCACACTAGCCCCACTTACATTGATTCCCACGAGCCGCCACTGATATGAATGTGTGCGTGTTGTTGTTTTCTCATTTCGACTTGAGTGTTTCATGAAAAATGCCTGACCCGTGAACTATGTTTATAGTTGTGTTAGTGATTTGCATCAGTTTCAATCAGTTTCAAACGTGATGCAAAATTCTTCAATTCATCACTTTTTGTAGAGAATTCCCCTTGATTCTTCTGCCTCTTGCCCAGAAAACCGGTTTGAGGAGTGCATCAAGAATACAAGTGTGGAAAGGCCCAATGACGGCTAAACACCACTGATTTTCATTTACATGCACTGGGATTAGTATAATGTCAAATGAGAATATATCTACTCTCCTTGTCCATCTTTGAACTGCTTGGTACCCTTCTTTTAGGTATTGTTTGATGAAGAAAACATCCATTGCATACACTTTTGGTAGTCTAGGGTTGTTTTGGTTCTGTTCAGTGATTAATTTTAGATAGAAGTTAATAATTTGATCGTTTACCCAATTTCCGTTTTCTAGTGTTTTTATATCCTCTCTTGTAATATCGGTGTTGAATTTTAATATTAGGATTGTATCTAGGTTTCCTGATTGTGATTCGTTTACAGCTTTGGTGTTTTGTTGTTCATTATCGAGTTTTTGTTCGTCAGTAATTGCATTTTTCGGTTCTTCTTTTGATTCTGGGTGGTTATGGTCTGCATACCTTTTTTGTCTCTTAATTCTGCACGGATGAATTATGTTACGTCGTTTTTTCCCTTTTATTAAAACAATATCATTGTTATCATCTTTGGTTACATCGACTTTTCAATATTTTTGCTGGTCTTTGTCTTTCGTTTGCATACTTTTTTATGTATACTTGATCGGAAGTTATTTCTTGAGGTTCTTCTCTATTTTTGTTGTGGTAATCAATTGTTTTCAAATGTGTACGAAGTTGATTAATTTTTCCTTTATCTACTTTTCCGTACTGGGTTTCCATGGGTTTGCATCGTACAGTTGTATGTATAGTATTATTATCATATTCGGCGGCTTTTAATACTCTTCTTGTTGTACTTAGTTCTGGTGCGGTTTTTGAGAGTGTTAGAATGTGTTCAGCACCCTATGCTGTGGCATATGTTCATGTCGGCGTTTCCTGTATGGGATTTTGGGGCGGTAAAATGAATTTCTATCTCGGAGTTCTTCATTGTATCCTTTATAATTATATTGTTGAATTCGGTTTCAGCTATTATTTTTATAGGTTTTCCCATTATTGCATTTCTTTCTTGTATAAGATCGAGAAATGTAGTAGCATTTTTGTCCATTGTTTCTTTTATGTACAAATGTTTCGAAAATTTATCGATGGCGGTGCTAATATGGAATATGTCAATGTGGATTATTTGATTTATGTCATCAGGAGTTTCAGATATTTTGTATTTGGGTTTAACTGGATTTCTTTCATACTTTGCGGTGTTACATACATCGCAATTATATATATACATGTTTATTAATTTCGTCATGCCTTGATATTAGTATTCGTTTTTCATTTCTTCATAGTTTTCGTTTGTACCTCTATGATTACTTTTCTCATATATTTCTTTTATTTTATTCAAACATTGATCTTTATCTAATAAATCTGTAGCGTGTTTTGTACATTTAATGAATTTTAGTTTGTTATTATTTGAATATAAGCTAACTATTTGCATTTGGACTTTATTCCATGAGTTCGCCAAATTCACAGTATAGTCCAATATATTCTTTTTCTGGTATATATTTTCTTAGTATGTTTGATAAGTTCCCGTTTTCTATAATACCTTTGTTTATATATATTTTAATATATTTTATTCTTTTTACTTATGGATTCGAATGCCTTACGATATCTGTTGTCTTTTGTTATTATAATTTGTGTTCTATAAATGTTAACGATTCCCTCTTTAATTGGAATGAAGTCGTTTTGATCTTCTTCCCCAGAGTGCATTATCACTTTTATAATACCCAGTTTTGTGTTCTTCGGTAAGTGCGTTAATTTCATGAGTTTCGTTATCGATACTGCTCAGGAAATCAGCTACTTTGTTCTCTTTTCCTTTAATATAGTTTAAATCGAAATTGTATTGTTGTACTGTTGGGTTCTTTTAAATTACTTAGCCAGATTAGAGGTCTATGGTCTGTTTGGATGGTAAACTTTACTCCGTACAAATAACGTCGAAAATATTTTGTTGCTCTTACTATCGAGAGTAATTTCTTTTCTATTGCAGAATAATTCCTTTCGTGCTCATTAAGAGTTCTACTCGCATAAAAATACCAATTACCTCAGGAATAACATTGAAGGATTAAGAAAACATATAACACAGGTATAAATCAGTGGCGGCTCGTGTCTTTAAGACTCGGGGAAGCAGATATATTTTTGCATAGTTTTCCAGAATAAACAAGTAGGAATTTCAGCGCAGCAAATACATCAAAAGTTGCATTCATTTTCCAATTGTTTGATTCAGTGACTTTTCTACTCATTATGATCACCATCAATCTCTGCAATATTTAAATGATTGAAGATTACAAATTACAATGCAACATATTGCAAATTAGAACTATTTTTTTTAATAAAAAGTGAAAATTAGTGGTCCTGGTCACCACGAATCTATAAAGTACTTTTATCTATTCAAATAGTCTAAGAGAAAAATATACCGCAGTAGATGTTCTATGGTTAAATTCAATTTTCAAGACAAAATGAATTAAACCTTCGGCAAACAACGTGAAAATAACACCTCACCCATACAAGGTGGGGTTAGATTTACCTCATAAAGCATTTTATCTATTCTGTGTATACATATATTAAACAGAACGTGCTCAAATATTTCTTTTATACTTTTTATAAACAAGTAATAATAAAACACAAAGCATTTATTTAAAAAAAATACTTTCATACCTCTTCCATAAAATCAGCTTCATGTCTTTAAGATTTAGGGTTGAAATAACCTCACGTTGTATGCCGAACGTTAATACTCTTGTACTGTTTAAGTGAAAAGCCACTATCTTTCTTTAATCATTACAATACTAACTTACGCACTTTCAGCACAAAGAAACAAACAGACAAATCAAAAGAATTTCAATCTGCAGCAAACATTTAACTCTTGAACTCAGTAATAAATCTATTACAGAAACGAAACATGCAAATAACATCTTGTGTTAAACAACGAATTCATTACAGTATTCATACATACAAATAACATCCTAAATTCATTCACCCAAAGCATACCAGCTCCAAGTTCTGTAGCGAAATAGAAACCAAACAGAGTACGCTACATATCGTGCTGCGTCCATTCACAAATATTTCTGGGCCATTTAGTGGCTGAATAAGCGAGGGGTTTTTGATTTTCTCTACTCAGGAAGACGCGGTGAGCTGAGCAGCGTCCGCGCTGCTATTCGGGAACATTCATTGCGAAGTGTTTAAGACCATCGATTGCGTGATGCTTGCAATGGGGTGTATGCACACATCACGGTACGTGCATTGAGGCAAGATCACTTTAGTGTTCTGTGTAGCATATTTCAATACGCTGCAATGAACTGAGCGTTCTGGCTTAGAATGGTACCAGATGCTTGAGGTTTTCACTCAAACGCAAGATATCCTATCGCGTTGCTGTAAAACTACTTCTTCCACCCAAATGCATGATTTGTGGTGGACCGCATAATCACGCAAATTGCAATGCTGTTGGCGACGACGAGATTCTTTGTGCAAATTGCTCAAAACGTCATTTAGCCAACGATAAATCCTGCGAAAAACGTCTTGAATATATAAACATCAAAAATAAAATATCGCGCCACCGTCCACAAAATATCTACCACGAAAAGAAGCAAACGCAGCAATTATCAATTAACTCACATCACTTTCCACAAATCGCGTCGAACCGAATCAAAATCTCTCAAGTGAATCAAGACAGTATGAATTCAACGGCGACACCAGTGTAACGCTAACAAAAACAACCGCAGATGTCGTACAGCAGTATCCTACGATCGAATCCACCACTACAATCAAGTAACAATAGTTTTGATCAAAACTTGTTTACAACCGATCAGCTGATTGAAATTTCGACTGAGCTAATCGAGAAATTTGCAGCCTGTTCTACTAAGCAACAACAATTTAATGTAATAGTCAGTGTTGCGGCCAGGTTTCTGTATGGATAGTAACGTCGAATTCAATGTATTACTCTGGAATGCTCAGAGTATCCGTAACAAGAATATTGAACTTTTTGACTATGCTTCGCGGAACAATGTACATTTGATAATAGTTACAGAAACCTGGTTGAAACCAACTGATAAACTATCACATCCTTTCTACTTAATCTACAGATCTGATAGAAATAAAACTTAAGGTGGTGGAGTTGCAATATGCATCCAAAAAACCATACGCCACGTTGTACAAACTAGTATTGAGACTAAAATAGTAGAAAATCTCGCTGTTTTCTTACCAGATCTTGAAACGTATATAATCGGTGGCTATTTTCCTGGCACTTAACTTAATAACGACAAACTGAGTATGTTTACAAGAGACATGAAGCTTTTAAACAAATTTCTGTTAGGTGGCGACTTCAATGCACGACATAGACAGTGGAACTGCACCAGGGCAAACTCAGCAGGAAAAATACTTTTTGACCTTACTTGCACTAGGAATTTCTACGTCCATTGTCCATCCCACCCTACATATTATCCTCCAAAAGGCCGAGAATCAACTCTAGACATAGTAATTAGCAATGGTCAAGTAAATATTACAAGTCCATTAACCGTAAATGAACTAAGTTCACCACATCTTCCTGTCTTTTTTTCGATTCCTGGCAAACGCTTTTCGAAAACTGAGGATAAACTTATATATAATTTTTGTAAAACAAATTGGGCGGAATTTAAAGCCACACTGAGCTCTATAGTTGACACTAGTAGACTCGACCTACTACAAATCAATAGCACCTCACAAATTGACGCATTAATAACTAAACTATACAACTATATTTGGTACAGTATCGATTCTCATACACCTGAAAGCATACGGAAACCATATCCTCCTATTCATATGGACAACGAAACCAAAGCAATCATTAAAGTGAGAAACATAATTCGGCGGCAATGGCAAAGAACAAGAGATAGGAATACGAAAAAGCTTGTTAACCATCTTACTACATCTATCAAGGACCGTTTGCTTCAAGCCCGAAATGAAAATTGGAATAGAATGCTTGCAGTCCAGGGGAAAAACGCGAAAAATATCTGGAAACTAAATAAAGTCTTCAGACGCAACACCGCTATACCACCACTTAAACTAACCGACGGAAGAACTATTTTTAACGACAAGGATAGAGCTAACCTGATCTCAAAGTACTTTGAGTCAGCCCATCACACCTCTGATTACCTGGGAAGCTACCTTGCCCGCAGCTCCGTTGATACATTCAAAGGACAGCTCGATTCATTACAGCCCGACTTTTTGCCAACTCATGCCTGTAAACCAAAGGAAATTAAAGCATGCATAAAGAACCTCAAGAGCAACAAATCTCCTGGATTCGATGAAATCCCGAGTAGTGTTTTAAAGAATCTTCCTAGGAAAGCAATTATACTGCTAAACTTTATTTTTAACTGCTGCTTCAAGCTATGCTACTTTCCTGTGGTATGGAAAAAGGCACTTGTGGTACCAATTCCGAAACCAAACAAGGATCCTAGCTCCCCCAGAAACTACCGTCCAATTAGCCTACTGAGCATCGTAAGTAAAATTTTCGAAAAAATTATATTATCTCGAATCATGAACGTCGTTGACAGCAACAATATATTACCGGATTTTCAGTATGGTTTCCGCACGGGACTCTCAACTAACCATCAACTCACTCGAATGTGTAAGTTTATTCAAGATTCTTATCAACGAAAGGAGTCCACGGGTTTTGTAGCTCTTGACATCGAAAAGGCATTTGATTCAGTTTGGCATGACGGTTTAGTGTACAAACTAAATCAGCTTAAATTTCCTGCATTCATAACAAGAATAATAGCTTCATTCCTACTTGACCGTTCGTTTGTCGTGAAAATCAAGAACTCGAAATCAGTTGAGCACCGAATCACTTCAGGTGTGCCACAAGGTTCCTGCCTAAGCCCGACGCTTTTTAATATCTTTTTATCGGATATACCTAAAAATACAAACTGTGAACTGGCTATGTTTGCTGATGACATCGGAGTGTATTGTAGGGGCACTTGTCCAGAAAACATAATTAATAACATCGAATCACAGCTAGATCTACTTTACCAGTACTATTATCGCTGGAAAATAAAAGTAAATCCAACTAAATGCCAAGCTATATTCTTTTCAAAAAAAAGGCGTCGAACGAAACTCCCAAATCGAAACATTCACTTTACTGGACAGAGTATTGAGTGGACGGATACGGTTTCCTACCTAGGGGTAGCTCTGGATAAAAAGCTTTCCTTCCAGGACCATATTGATCAAACATGTACAAAGGTTAACAAGGCCGCGTACGCGTTATATCCACTACTTAATAAACAATCTAAGTTATCGCTCGTGAACAAATTGATTATATTCAAATTAGTTATCCAACCAATCATCACCTACGGAGCGCCGGTCTGGAAAAACTGTGCAAAATCCCATCTTGGTAAACTTCAAGTCGTGCAAAATAAAATCCTCAAAATGATACTCAACAAGCCTCTTTACTTCCCTACAAAACTCATACACAAGCTTGCCAGTGTCCTCCCCGTAACTGAGCAGGCGAAAAGAATAGCCATTAGATATGTACCCAGCCCATAACATAACTTTGAACATGCTACTATCTCTACAATAACATCATTCGAGTCTCCATACGAGTTTGTATAGCGTGCTAGGTTTAGTAAGTTATGTAAGTTTATTATTAAGTTCCCCAAACAAGGTTTTTTGAAAGTTTTCCTTGGCCTCTTTAAAGACAAATTCAAGTAGATGTATATAAACACCTGTATAGCCTACAATATAATTATAAGATATAGCTGTAAAGATGTAAATCTAAGCCCTAATTTAAGAAACATTATAGATTGATGTAGACTGAAATTTATACCGAATAAACGTAACTTGAACTTGAACTAGAGTTTAAATACCCAACTGACTAAACAAAACGTGGACCACATTGGATTTTAAATTTATTATAAATTTCAGCGTTATTCGGACTCGAAATACTTTGATAGAATTCCGAATGATTTTTAAATTTGTTTGTTTCAAATTTCAGTACGAACTCTTAACAAATATTGATATTTTAATATACAATACCTCAGTATTTTAATATACAATACCTTTTAATATACAATACCTCATAATATACAATACCTCAGACAATAGTTTTTGTTTGTTTCAAAAGCTTCTTAAATTTGTATCTCTTTTGCTCACTTTCGGATCAGTCGTAAGCAATTCCGAATCTGTCACGTGGGGAAAGAACGGACGAACACAGTAACTAACAGGCGAAATAAACAACAAAACGCAGCAAATGCACAATTACTATAAATTAAAATTAGAATAAATACACGGCCGTAGCATCGTTCGAATATCTAACATGCAATAATCAAAAAAAGTTATAATTATGAGCATTTCAATTTTAGTTGCAAATGAATTCGGACTCAACAACAAAGGTGTTGTAGAAGCCTATGTCAATGGCTGCAAAGTGAAGGAGAATCATTTTGCGAATATTGTTTACCAATACTGCACATCGCCTGTTTTTTCGATCGACATTGTCCTTGATTGTGAGTAAATTTTTTTTTTTTTTACAAATCTCCATTATTAACTTTTCATTTCACTGTATGTATAACAGGCTTTGTCAATGCCAGCACCAGCACTTCAGTCTCGGAATTTAGTGCGAACACAGATTCGCCAATGATCGGCGGCTGCAATATAGAAAATTCCCCTGGTTTTTTAAATACTCTGACGGCTGGATCAAGCGATGAGAGACCGCTCATTATATCAGGCTTGTACCGGCAAATTCCAGATGCAACGTATATGATACAAATCGCGGCAATATAGACAATACATCAACATTTTTTAAGAGGAAAACCTTTAGGGAACAAGGAAAGATCCTTAATAGCGAAAAGCGTTGTAGAAGAATGTCTGGCAGGATGCCATGAAAGATTGTAAGATTGCATTGATTTGTGAAAATCTTCTCCACTGTCTTGCTTCTAATATACTTTCCAACTTAATATTTCTTCCCTTAACGCCTTCTTCAAGGGCTGGCATTAAACGAATAGTATTTTGTATTTTCGTTTTCAGGCTCAAAAGTGATAACTTTCTAGCTCTCGCAAAAAGTATTTGCGAACTATTTGAAGGTGAAGTACAATCTGCTTACTATTTGAGATCAGTGAAGGGAAGTCCAGCTAGAGGAAAGTTGTGGCATGCCTACCAGAACAAAAGAACTAGCCTAAGTGTTCAGGGTCTTATAAAAAGACGACCAAAAACACAAAAAAAACTGGATGAACCAAAACGTAATTTATATTATACAATTCCCTATAAATGTGTAATTGTATTTTATTTCTAGCGTCGACAAACGTTAACCCAACCAGTTTGGTTAATCTGAGCTCTTCAAATACTGATTGGAGCACAGTAAACAGTGATTGGGAAGAATCACGTTTGCATCGCCTTGCAGAACTGAGGAGTAACATATCCACGTATGATTACATAAAAAAATATTCTGTGTTACAGGATATAAGGGGCATTCAGTTGCTTATGGAAGATGTAAAACACCAGCACCCAAATGTTGGTGACATAACCAACTGGATGGTGCTATATCCGAAGGTGCTTCTTCGAGCAAGAGCACTGAGGGACTCTGCCGCTTGCAGACTCGTAGCAAAAATAGATAGCTCTTCAGATGAAGGTAATATAAGCGACCTAACTCTACCAAAATTCATTTAAGTATTTTTGAAGGCTTTCGAGCGTCATTGGCATTGATGCTTATTCCCTACATTTTAATCCACAACGGGAAAAGGAGCTCATCTGGGTGTGCCAGAGCGACGAAAAGCGAAATACAGAATAATTTCATTCGTGAATATGAGGTAAGTTTCTGATATCTAAGAATGTTTTATCAATATAAGTAATATTATATCAATATACACAAATGAAAATAATTAAAATAAATAAATAATTACATTTATAACTAACTTTTTGTTTTTTTTTATATAAATATTTGCAGACAATCATCTCTACAAGAAGACGCTGAAGGAACCGAGCTAAAAATAAATTTTGTACTTGAGGAAGGAGCCATCAGTTATGCCGATTTCCGTATAGCAGGCTATATATTTAAAAGTGCAAACCTTTTGGAATCCCTCAACACAGCATTCATTTTTTTTACTGCGTTGGATGTTGCATACCCAAAAGTCTGCGTTCAAGTGTGGGAATTTATACAACTGGGTATATATAAGATTGAATTACCACCAACGAAGGTATCGTCTGTAGAAACAGCTCTGAATGACCTCTATAAGTTAGATCCATAAAATCATGCTAGAACTAAAGTGTCATATGTGCCAATTAATGTTTCCTTTAATTAACGATGAAGTATGATGAGCTTTTAGAATTCATATCTGTCAATGAAGACACCACTGATGATGAAGATGATGAATTGGAATGTGATTTTGATGATGACCACCTGGAATTGCCTGGTTTAGCACACCAAATTGATGAATGTTTTGAGTTGTTAGATGTATCTCTTGATGATGAAGTAGCTGAGACATCTAATAACACTGAAATTTCCGACAATCTTCAAGTACCGATTTCAACGGAATGCATCAATGCGGAACCATCAACGTCGGCTTCACTTACATCAACAGTAGCGTATGCACCATCTTCATGTTCAACAGAACCATCCAATCCTTCCTACGACGTAAGAAACCTAACAAACGACCTCGTAGTCCTCTACCAGAATTTGAAGACGATGCTGATATTCCTGAAACCAATGCTGGTGGCTTTACTGGAACTGCGCGTGAGCTAACAGCACAATCAAAAGACTGTAAATCAATATTATGGCGCAAAAAGCATTTACAGCTACATAAAAATGAAGTGGTGTTCCGTGGAACTGCAAATTTTCCATCAAGTTTTAACGATTTGGAAACACCTTACCAATGTTTCACGTACTTTTTTACCCGGGAACTTCTTGACGAAATTGCAGAACAGACAAGCTTATACGCTCGGCAGCATGAAATTCAAACAACATTTTCAGTGGCTGCTTCAGATATTCGTAAATACATTGGCATATTGATATTCATGTCAATATATCGATACCCAAGTGCTGCAGAGCATTGGGGCCATTATTCTTTTGAGCCAATTCGCACAGCAATGGCAATATGCAATTCGAAAATATCTCCACTTTAACGACAAGTCTAAAGAAAAACAACGGGGCCAACCTGGTTTTGACCCATTATTTAAAGTTTTACCTTTGGTGAAACATTTCAGCGCACGCTTTGAGACAGTCTTAAATTACCTCGATTGTGTGTAGATGAGCAAATGTGCGCAACCAAAATGGTTTCTACTTTGGGACAGTTCATGACAGCAAAACCTCATAGGTGGGGGTTCAAACTTTTCGTGCTCTGTGATACTAGTGGATTCTCCTATGGTTTTGAAATCCATACCGGTGCTGGTAGCAACACCATTTTGCCTAATATGCCAGATTTGGGTCCCGCGGCTAATGTTGTCGTACGTTTGTCGCAAACCATCCCTAACTTCGTCAACCACGTACTTTATTTCGACAATTTTTAGACCACATTGCCGCTGCTAATTTATCTCAGAAGCAGAGGAATTTACTCATTAGGGACAATTCGCTCTGGTCGTATTCCTAATTGTAAGCTACCTAGCGATAAAGAGCTTGCAAAAGTAGAGAAAGGTTTCTCTGTTGAATAAGTTGGAAATGCACATGGCGTAGATTTGACGACTGTTGTCTTGGCTTCTTCCTGTGTCGGAATACTCCCGTTCAAGAGCACAAATTGTATGCAGACATCTAAAGCAACTCGATTTGATCGAACTACCAAAAAATATGTAGAGATTGATTGCCCGACCATTATACATGAGTATAACCACCACATGGGAGGAGTCGATTTGATGGATGGTCTGCTTGGAAGGTACCACATCGGTTTGAAAACCCGTAAATGGACTTAACGACTATTTTACCATTTCATCGATGTGGCAATGGTAAACGCGTATTTATTACATAAGCGCATTCACGGCACGTCACCCTCGTTGCCAAATTTTAGAGCTAAAGTAGCTTCTGTGCTTTGCGAAAATGAAGCTCCGAAAAAAGGACCCGGCAGACCATCACTTGTTTCGCAACAAGATGAAATGTCAGAGGCATAACCGAGCAACAAAACATACACTCCAGAGCCAGATATTCGATTTGATGGTTTGAATCACATGCCAGATTTTCTTGATAGGAGCGGTAAGCGAATGTGCAAAACTAAGGGTTGTAAATCCAAAACCCAGGTTTTTTGCTGTAAATGCAACTTAAATCTGTGCCTGTCGTCAACGAAAAAATGTTTCCGAGAATTCCATACAAAATAAAATTGATAAATATTACTTTTGTAAATGTCATAAATATATTTCTTTCACCTTTGTATATTTTTCTTATATATGTGTTTTTTCGTAACCGGGCAGGTCCGCCTTAAGGCGGGGTGCCTATTTTGGTACCTAGAACCTAGGGTATTAAAAAAAAAAAGGTTTTTTTCAAGTTTAAACATGTTTATATGCATGAAATACACCATTTAAAAAAATTTTCTTGTTATATGGCCCGTTAGACGGTTAATTAACGTCCAAAATACAAACATAGCCGAAACTGATAATACAGAGGAAAATTTATCAATAACTAATACATTTGATAGTACAATTTCAAATTATAATTTTCAAGAAATCCGATTACAATTTTTAAGATTTATTGTAAAAATTTCTCGCAAAGACAAGTTACCAAGGAGTGTTGCTCTTTCGGATGCTCAAAAATGTCTACGATTTTATAAAACATTTTTATCATATATTTCTTCGAAGCTTTGGACTTCAGAATGGGTTAATAATTCCGAAAAAATGTCTCTGTTAAAGTTCGTGTAAGACGTTCAAAGCGCAGGGGAACTCCAATCTGAGTATAAATTGATATGCGAACTAAGAAATTTAAAATACTTTTTTGACATTTCACTTTACAACATTCATGAGGAAGTTTATGAAACAATTCCTTCAAACAATTCTATAACTTTAACTAATTTGAACTATACTGTCGGGATTTTCCCACTCAAAGAGTTGTTTTCCGCATTATTTAACGGTACAAATTTTCTAAAAGAAATTATTTCTTATTGCTCAATTTTACAAAACAACACTGAAAGCATAGAAAATTATGTTCAAAGCAAGCATTGGAGAAAAATATTGTCCGCTATTTCAGGAACCTCTACAACGTTCTATTTGCCTATGTTTATTTATAGTGATGAATTCGAACCAAACAATGCTTTAGGGACTCATGCAGGAATACAAAAGCTATGTGCCGTGTATGTTAAGTTTGCTTGTCTTCCATCCCATATGTCCTCAAAATTGTGTAACATTTTTGTGGGAATGCTCTGTTTCAGCGAAGATAGGAAGAAATTCGGTAATGAAAGAGTATTTCATCCATTCGTAAATGACCTGAAGTATTTGGAAACGGAAGGCATTGAACTAATAGAAATGATACAGGGATTTAGAAAAGTGCAGATAGTTTCAGTGTTGCTCCTTGGAGATAACTTAGGCCTGAACTCTATTATGGGATTTACTGAAAGCTTTCGCAGTTTTTTTTATTGTAGGTTTTGCAAAGAAAAACGTAGTGATACAGAAAGAGCAGTTAGAGAAAATGGTACACGTTTACGAAATATCGTTAATTACAGAGAAGATATTACACGAAACGACTATAAAATAACCGGTATTAAAGAAGATTCTGTGTGGAATACACTAAGTAGCTTTCATGTAGTAAATAATTTTAGTGTAGATGTTATGCACGACCTTTTAGAGGGAGTATGTCACTACGATATGTCCTTTCTGCTAAACGCTTTTATCAACCGGCATAATCTGTTTACTCTCCAGCAATTAAATTATCGTATGTTAATTTTTAATTACGGTCCTCTCTGTAAAAATAAACCACCAATTTTTAATAATGATGCATTAACAAAAACAAAATTTAAACTATCAGCTTCAGAAATGAAAACTTTTGTCATAAGTTTCGCACAAATTATTGGTGATAAAATTCCGGAATGTCCTGAATGGACATTATACTTGTTACTTAGGGAAATTCTAAATTTGTGTTGTACTTTTGAAGTAGTTGATGAAAACACTAATTTATTATTAGAAAATTTAATAAGTGAACATCACTCTTTGTACATAAATCTGACCGGAAATTCATTAAAACCAAAATACCATTTCATGACGCACTATGGACGGATTATGAACGAAGTAGGCCCCTTAAAACATTTATCCTGCATGAGATTTGAGGCTCTTCATGAACCGTTTAAAAAATATGCTGCGTCCTGCAATTCAAGAGTTAACTTAATTAAAACACTTTTAACGAAGTATCAACTTAATGTTGCTAATCTTTTACTAAATTATGATGAACTTCATGGTACAAACATACGATTTGGAAGCAATGTAAACCTTAATTTGTCAGATATAAGCAGGAAGTTTTGCATAGATCTTCCCTTTACGCTAACTAAGCAAATTTCTTTTAAAAACTTAGTTTTCAAAAAAGATGTTGTGGTTCAAACGGGAATTTATGAAGATGATCTACCTCAGTTTGGATTAATAAAGTTTTTGATTTGTGAGCCAACACCTTCAATATGCCTTCAAACTATAAAAAAATCACGGGTTTTCTTCACATTTCCACGCATTTAGAGTTGAACTTGAAGACCATTTCTTGACCATTCCTGTTCATTCAATTCGTAGAGAACGTACTTCGTATTTAAGTAAAAGTTACAATAATATATATTTTGTGAATTTTTTTTATTAGTTTTCTAATAATTTTATTAAATTGCATTAGTAATTCATCCCTATGTTTTTTGGTGTAGTAATCAATTTTTTACATGTTAGAATAAGTAAAAATTGTAGCCCTCTCATGTTGAATAATTTGTTTTCATTAAGTTAAATAAATATCAATAAAGAATTTCTAAATTTACAAATTTTTTTATTTAAAAGAAAAAACAGATCAAACAACAACAATGCATAACCTAGTATTGTTACATGCTAATATTGTATGTTAAGATATTAATATTAAATATTAGCATATTACTATAGCCAATACAGGCGTTAATATAATATATTGGCATGCTACTATAGCCAATACAGGCTTTAATATAATATATTGGCATGATACTATAGCCAATACAGGCGATAATATAATATATTGGCATGCTACTATAGCCAATACAGGCGTTAATATAATATATTGGCATGCTACTATAGCCAATGCAGGTGTTAATATAATGTATTGGCATTTTAGTGTTAATTGTTGGCATACCAATACAGTATTTGGAAGACGTTAATATAACTTATTGCCCTGGTAATTTTATATATTGGCATGTTAATATAATATTGTTTAGTATTGTTACATGCTAATGTTGCATGTTAAGATATTAATATTAAATATTGGCATACTACTATAGCCAATACAGACGTTAACATAATATATTGGCATGTTAATATTAATTGTTGGCACACCAATATTGGATTTGTAAGACGTTAATATAACTTATTGCCATTTTAATTTTAAATATTGGCATACTAATAAAATATTGCAACAGACAAATTCACCACACGTTTGTAAATATATAAAATTTTAAAAATGCAGTGTGTTGGCAATATAATAATTTTGCTAGGTCAATATACTAATGTTAAGAAATGTGTCTAATATAAGAATATTAGCTGCAAAATATATTAAGGGTAGAACAATGATTTTTTAGCGTGTATGAATTCCGGTTATCGTTCGCTGAATTTTTATGTATATTCTTCCGCGACTGGTTATTGTGAAATATATTATCATTTTCTGCATTTATGTTTTGTTTAACTTCATTTAGTAATTTATGTGCCTGGTCTAACGTTACGCAATTTCTCATCTCAATTAAAAAAGCTTTATACTCAGGGATTAATGACTTAAATTTATTCAAAACTAAATTTTCATTTCTCTCCGGCTTAAATTTTTGATGAAAGGCTCTATTCTCATCTTGAGTGTATTTAGTATTCAACTTATTCAATAATTTGCTTAATGTAGTATAAACTTCTTCAACATTCCTATTATTAGCACTCACCTTGTGTGTTCTATTAACGATGCTGCTGTAACTTGCATTTACACCAAATGTTAAAACTAACGCTGCTTTAATATTCTGCCAATTGGGTTCCGTGACTTTCTGTATAGCAATCCTGGCTTCTCCTTGAATCTTTTGTAGACTTAGTCTGTATATGTACGATTGTTGATCTCCTCTCCGTGTCAAGGTAAGTAGAGTGTTCGCATCTTCAATCCACGTAGTAAGCGATGTTTCGCTACTATAACCTATGTAGGCAGGCATCCTCCTTGCTTTTTTTATGAGTTCAGTCAAAAGGGCTTCCTCCCTCCTTTGACGAAGCGACTGCGCCAGTTATATTATTTGCTCCTGTTGGATGCAAAAAATATATGTATCTCTGTTTCTTCCGCGGAACAGGAGTTTGAAATAAAACAAGTGCTTCTATTTGAATACACGGCTTTATTCAATATCGATCTTATTCTTGATCTTGTCTCAAAAGATACTAACTTAATCCTAAACAATCTTATTTCTTATACAGGATTCTTGATATGGCGATGCAAGCATTTACTGTGGGAAAGTGTTGCGTTTGTACGTTTGTTGTTTACATTATAGATCGATTTCGTTGTGAGATTTCTTCGAGTTAATTGATTGAGAAAGAATTTTGACTTGGTCAGCAATGATTGTTTATGTCAGCATTATGATTCTTTGAATTGTTGAAGTGGATAACTTATTTGGATTTATGCTGATCGTGCATTTTATGAATTTGAAATTTATGACTTGGAAAGTATATTTATGACTTGAGAAACATTTTTATGATTTGGAAAGTATATTTATGACATGAGAAATATTTTTATGATTTGGAAAATATCTTTACGGAGTTTAAGGTGATATTAGATTTATGGTATTGCTTGGAGTCTGGATGTAATTATTGAGTATATGTTGACATTATCTAATATAACTCGCGTGGCAGATGTCCAGACTCGGTCCTGAGTGCTCAGGAGAACAATACATACACTGGCACCTTTACCCGTTGACAGCCACAATACCGATGACTCTGATCTGTTTCATTCGATAAATACCAGTTCAAACCTTCAAGCCATGGAAAAAGCCTCATACCACGACGGCGGAAAAAGGAAATCAGCACATGATAAGGCACCTAAAAGAACACGACGAATCACTTCTCCAGTAAGTCTCCTTCTATTGGTAGGCTTCATATTACCAGCATTCACCATGAATCCAGTTACTATTACCCCGTTTAAAAACAACCCAGGATTATACTCTGAAGGCTTAGAGACAACTCACTTTTCTCCTTACGATTAGAGCATAGTCGTTTATTATGAAATGGATTTCTATTGGAAGGAATTACTAAACATAAAAAATGACATCCAAATACTAAGCAACATTTGCAACTCAACAAGGAAAAGTGAAAGCTGTCAACCAAGTATAACTCAGTTCTCCATCACGATGGCAGTACTGGAAAATAGTAACGAACTCCTCACCCATGGTCCTGAGCTTAGACTACAGCGATCATCCATGGACATTGTTGGAAACATCGCTCATTCCTTATTTGGAGCATTGCATTCATCCTACGCAGAAAAAAATGTCTGACATCATAGGTGACCTGGAGAAAAATCAGCATCATTTACAACATTTAATACAAAATCAAACATCGATCGTTGATTCAACTATCAACCTGGTCAAAAAATCCACAGAAATGATGCAACAACAATTACAAGGCTTTGAGCACTACTTAAATCAAACAATATTTCAACTGAATGTAATAATGAAGGAAGCCGAAGAGCAACGCACTTTGGGACTGTTCAATTCATTCAACCTTAGCAATAGCCAACTTGCAATGAATACAATCAATTATACTGAGCACAATAAAATACACACATCATAGTCGGATTAACCCATTGCTACTAACTCCAAGGCAGTTCCGACAGCAGCTAACACGCATCAAGAATAGTCTGCCATCGACACTGTGTCTACCAACTGGAGGGTCCAGTCTTCTAGAACTGTACAACCTGATATCCATCGAAGTTCGAGTTACGAAGGCGCAGATAATATTCGGAGTTAAAATTCCACTACTGTTGAACAAAAAATTCAACCTATTTTGAATTATTCCTGTTCCAGTTTTTGTGAACAGCTCGTTTCTGGGAATCGAACCCTCATCAAAGCTTTTAATAATCAGTTTGCATCACGAAGATTACTACTTCCTGCATGAGCCAGAATGAGCCACATGCTCTCGCGTAAGATCATCCATTTGCCTCTGCAAGCAACTTCATCCGATATATCGAAGAGGATCATCAGTCGAAATCTGCGAAGTTGGATTCCTCACTAATTCTCTGTGGATACCCACATGCCAAATTATTGAAAAACACAATACTTCTCGATAGATATAGCTCACGAACCCAAATCATTGGATATACGTTACTAGAAATGAAACGTTAAGACACGTGGAATGTGGAGATTTCATAGCCTAACACTCCCTAATAAGATCTGGAATACTCAACATCAGTGAAGACTGCCTCATTTAAGACAACTCAACTACGCTGTTGGCGCATACTGTCCATTTATCCAAAACGCAAACATCTTATATACCTACAAGAGACTTGGCTATCTCGCAAAACCATTCAAGGCCACTGAAATCAAGTATAATCCGAAGGAAATTCACCAGATTTCGCATGGAATCAAGAACCTTCATGTCCAAGTGAACCAGCTACTGGCTACAGAAGCATCTTTTCCCATCAGCCATCAGTTCAGCATAGGTTACATAGGTCTACTCATCGGCCTCATCCTCCTCATTTACCTTCAATGAAAATGCTTCGCAACAAGACGCTTCAATCCTCCGGTACAATAGCCAACCCCGAGTACAATTCACCGTAGCACCAGAAACAGAACGAATTGTTGAACTCGACGTTCAACGAGGGGGAGGATGTTAAAATTCGCAAATATTCATCTAAATTGGTCGCTGAGTCAATTAATCAGCCATCACGTGTACATTCATTAAAATAACTCAACTTTCAATATCTAGCCAATTAATTTACCATGAAAATTTTACTCATAAAAAATTTAGATTTTCCAACTTGTGTTTAATGCATTTGTAATCAAATGCACATTAAATTGAAATCAAGTCAATATGATTACTCGATTACATCAGACTGTGTGCTCAGCATTTTTTTGTATCGAATATTAATTCTAACAAATGTGAAATATTTGCCAATACAATTTCAGTGTGTAAGCATTTTCGACCTAGTCATGTTCAGGTAAATAAAATATTAGTATTTTGAAAGCAATAAGCTAAGCCTTCTTTTTTACACTTGTTGAGGTTGACAAGAGGTTGCACTTCAACAAGAATCATAGTTGCACTGGTTTGTACTAGGGCAACATATCTCCATAAAGCTCGGTCCAGACGCTAGGTTTTGCACAACGTTTTACCTGCGCAGTCAAAACGTTGCAGAAATAAAGAGCGTCCAGATGATGCAAATCTGTATTTATTTTAGCGCAGTTTTAGTGGCGTCACCATGGAGGAAGTACTACTCTGGTCAATTTTCGCATGTTATCTCGTGAAGAAAAAGAAACAAATGGAACATCTCCAAAGAACCCGGCGCTCACAGTGGTCGAGGAAATGGCTTCTAAAAAGACAGCACTTTTCTCACATTAAATTATTGCGTGAATTAAGTGATGAACCTAATGATTGGCGGAACTACTTGAGAATGGACAAAGACACATACATTCATTTATTGGAATTAGTGAAACCATAAATCACAAAAGAAAATACTTGTACGTGTAAAATACTTTCGTACAAGGCAATAAACTCAGTCAGAAACTCCCGTGAACATTGTCGAAGGTTTGCCATTTGCTAAAAATGAATAAAAAACGTAGCTAATCGTCCACACGTAACGACTTGTTGGCACAATTCATGGATAACTATGCCTAACCACCTCAGTTATCGCTGCAACTGTACCGTCTCCGTGCAGTTCTCAAAATTGTACAGTTTTCCAATCCACATGCAAAGATTTATCTGCAACGTTTAAGACTGTGCAGATAAAACGTTGTACAAACCGAAGCGTCTGGACCGGGCATTAGATTGTATAGGTTTTGTACCTAAGCAGTCAGTTCGGGATTTCTTGTTACAACCAATTCGCACAGTTGCACTGGTTTCTGTACCGGGGCAACGTTAAAGGGATTGTATAGGTATTGTACCTAAACAATCGTTTGCAAGCGGTTTTCATCGCTATAGAAAAAACATTACCTTTTGAATAGTTCTGTTATGTTTTCCTCATTGAAGCTGTTCATTTTTATAGTGCGTTTGTTTGTTCTGAAAAGGAACTTCAACAGAAGTAGAGGGAGATCCATTGTAAACTACAAGGATGAGTTGAAGGTTAAATTCGTTTAGAGGTTCAGAGATATATATGTGGTCGTCAAAGTTTTCAGTTGCTGAGTGGATTGTTGCACATGTAGAACTCACGTCTTGATTGCTTGCTCTGTGTACATTGGTTTCTATTTTTGTGGGACAGGGAATTTTGATTCGACTAAGTGCATCGGCATTAGAACTTAGTTTGCCTTTTTTATGGACCACTTTATGTTCAAATTCTTCTAATCTAAGTTTCCAACGAATAAGTTTGGAATTTGGATTTCTCAAACTCATTAGCCTCACGTGGGCTGGTGATCAGTAACTATTTGAAATTAGTGTCCGAAGAGATATAGGCGGAAATATTTTGCTGCCCAGACTACTTGTGGAGTAATGAGTTTCAGTATTTGTCAGGGTCCTACTAGCGTAGCAGATTGCCTTGTCGGAGCCAATTGTACTTTGAGATAAAACTGCACCAATGGCAATGTTCGAGAAGTCGGGATATTGGAGTAAAGGCTCGTTTACGAGTAGCTGCTTGCGAAGCTCGAATGTCCTGGTATATTAATCGTTCAAGTCGATATTCCTACCTTTCTTTAAACACTCCGTCAGTGGTTTCGTAAGCCGAGTCAAATCCTTGATAAATTTTCGGTAGTAACAAAGGAGTCCTACGAACGACTTGATTTCTGTGCTGGTTTTAGGGATAGGGTATTCTGTGATAGCTCTAATTTTCTCTGGGTTCGGCTTCACACCATTAGTGGTAACAATATGCCCAAGAAAACTAACTTTTTTCCTAAGAAATTCGGACTTATCTGATTGAACTTTGAAATTTGCTGACCTTAGTTTCTAAAAGACCTTCCTTAAGTTTCTATATGTTCCTGAAGTGAAGTTGAGAAGACGATAATGTCGTATAGATACACGAGGCATATTTTCCCTTATATATCCTTCAATACATTATCCATAACTCTTTGAAATGTGGCTGGGGTATTTTTTATCCCCAAGGGCATGCGAACGAATTCATAGTGCCCATTTTACAGTTAGTGCCCATTTTTACATAGTGCCCACAGTTAATGTGGTTTTACCCACGTCTTGAGGATCCACTTCGATTTGGTGGAACCCGCTTGCCAAATCGATGGTTGAAAAAATACAAGCATCTACCTAGTTTGTCCAGGATTTTGTTAATGTTGGAAATGGGGTATTTGTCGCTAATGGTTTTCTCGTTAAGCTTCCGGTAATGTAAAACCAGACGCCACTTTTGTTTACCATTAGCGTCTCTCTTTTTGGGAATAGTCCAAATCGCAGAGCTCCAAGGTGAAAAACTAGATCTTATTAAACCTTGTTCCAACATTTCTTGGATCTGTGATTGAACTTCTTTCTTGTGAACGAAGGGATATCTGTATGATCTCGTGTAGATAGCTATGGCTTCCGTGGTCCGAATACTATGTTTGATGTTATTTGTGAATGTGAGGTTATCTCCTGTCTTAAAAAGATGTCTGCATATTCCTTAGACAATCGAAAATTTTGTTTTTCTCTTCGTTATATTGGTGGGCAGTACTAACGAGACTAGTTATGTTGCAAGAGTTTACAGGGTTTGGGATGTTTGTAGAGATATTGAAGTTATTTATCTCACAGAGGCTCCAGGGCTCTATTTTCCAGGCCGACTTTTGCTGCGAGGTTTGAAGGGGTATCCAGTCCTAATAGGCCATCAAAGTATTTATGGAACTTGAAAATGAGGAAGTTTAGTTCTCCTGGTTGGCTGAATCCCACGAAATTAGGTAAGGTAATTCGTTTATTCAAATTATGGTGACTGATGATTGTTGTGATAGTGCCTGGATCTATATCTTCTTAGTCTTCCAAGTGGACATAATCTGGGTTGAGGAAAGAAGCAGAAGCTCCTGTGTCAATCAAAAATTTTAGTGAACGTCCAAAAGGAGATGATATATTGATGTAAGGAGGAGTAGCTCCGTGTTTATTGATGTCTACCTAGTCGATGGGGTCGTCGAGGCTGTTTGTGGAAAATTTAGGTGAACGCTTTCGTTCTGTTCCGATTGCTGGTCAAAGCATTCCTCTTGTATATCTTCGTGTTCGTATATGTAATAGTTATCTAAATTTTGGAAATTCGGGGTCGTATTTTATTCTGGGTTCTCAGAGGAATATACGTTGAATAGCTCTTTGGAAGTGAAGTTTGGAGGTTCCGTTAGTCGAAAGAAGTTATTTTGTTGTTACTGACTCTGTCGTGAGTTTTGACTTTGTCTTGTCCTAGAAGTTTCTACTTGCATTGGTTCCGGTTTGGGTAGTTGCCAATTGGGTACTCCAGTGGGGACAACGTTTAAGCTTTTGTGCGGTGGTGAATTCACTTGCAGACTAGAAGGTATTTTAGTAACACTATTATAAGGAAGAGGTTTCGTCACGTTGGGTACTGCATTGAAATGCAAAGAATTTTGCCTATTATTACCGAATATACTAATGGGGTGTCCGTGCGTCGAATGTAGGCCTTGGTTGTGATATACGTTCAGTTGTTAACTATTAAGGTTATTTGTTCTAGCTAATGGAGTATTATTTACTTTATAATTTGGCAATTTTGATATAGGGTTATCGTACCTTGTATAGGATATGTTCTGCTTCTCGATGCAATAAGCAAATGCCGTCGCTTCATTATCCGGCCTCATTGCTATAATTATTGTACCAAGAGGCTTTCTCAAACCAGATAAAAATGCATTCAAACACATTTTATTATATAGATCGCGTTTCGCCTTTACAACATTCGAATCTTTTTCGTGAATTCGCACGTAATTTAACATTGTTGCCGATATTTCAATTATCTCACTATGAAGCCGTTCGATGAATTTATTTCCCTGTCTTTAAACGTAAAGGTCTCTTATAAGCGAGGTTTCGTTTCGCTTATCTGCATAATGCTGAATTAAGTTTTGCCGGATTTGAGTCCAGTCGAGAGGAGTCCCGTACATGTTAAGGACCTCGTTTGGCGGTCCATCGATTTAGTTGCGTAAAGCACGAAGTAGGAGGTTACCGTATGGTGTACCTTCGCTACACGAAATTAAGGAACGAATTTCCACAACGTTGCTCCGAAATTCGAATAAGAGTTTGGGATTACCATCGAATTTAGGTAAATCTTTGATTGTGTCCGGCACACGCAGAGCGTTCACGATATCGGTCGGGGTTATTATTGCGTTGGTGGTGCTACCGTTTTTAGTCATATTCAAAGATCAAATTAACTTTTCTGACAACAAGTACGCACACTCCCGATTTGAAATCAATTACAATGTTCAAAAATACGCACTAACACTCTTTATCAATAAAACAAAAGATCACAACACGATCGATTCCTTTTGTATATTATCTTGAATCTTATGACTATTTATACTAGAGGATATGATAGCAAAAGAAATGGCAATGACAAGCAAAACTGGCACGAACAAGGGAAATAGTAAAGCAATTATTGGGAAGAAAGGAAATAATATCCAACTTAGCTGTGATATATCATAGCTTGGAGGCCAAATGTTTGTAGTTTCATTTCCAACTTATGCTTTCTGCCACTGTCGTTTTCCTCTTTTCTTGCTCTTGCTTTGTTCCGCCACTTTCCGGGGATTTTGGTATTTCAATGTGGGTTGTAGGTAAACACGGTCTTCACTTTATTCTTTCGATAATCCTTCGAAAAACTTAACTTTTTATTTCGCGTGAATACTCGATTAACCGTCGAGAGATCCTTGTAAGATTTGCAGGAAATGGGAGATCGTGTGTTTGTTATTAGTGATATTCTCAAGGTTCCTATGGCTGTGATTGTATCGAAGTTAGGTTTTTGTAACGGATTCAAGACTAAATTATACTTCATTGTTGTATAATTAATTTTTCCAAATGTAGTGTGGCTCGTAAATGTTTTCTTCGGATTGTAAATGAATCATATCTTTTTTAGAGAAGTGAGAATTTTCGAGAGCTCCTCAGGGCTCAGAACTTGTTCCGATATTATGCCTAGTTTCGCGATAATTACTGCTTCCGATATATCTAACAAATGGCTATGGAGAATGTCCATTTGATAGTTAATTTGGTTTAGGAATTGAATTTGTTGAAAAAGATCGTTGTTTTTCCTTATTCCATTGTTCATCAGGTCTTGGTTTAGTCAAAAGTAATTTGATACATTTTTTTGCTGTGAATGTGTATGGTCAGTAATATTTTTGAACCTTTGAATCATTTGATGGTTAAGGAAAGATTGATCGATAGGTTTAAAAGTAATTTATCAATTCTCTTGTTTCAGCGAACAGCGTCATTTGCAACCAGAAATTTTATAGCAGTTCCGAGTCCATTTATCAGTCCTTGTTTGTTTCGGAATTTCGGTAGTAGCGTCCCTAGTTTAGTTTGCAGTTCATGTAGTTTAATTTTTGTAGTATGTAATGTATCGTTAAGTTCATGTATACTGCTTAGTCCCAGGAGTGAGGCTTGTATTTTGTCGAGGCTAGTGCTGCACATTTCCAAGCGTATGATATGTATAAAGTCCTTGTGTCCTTCAATGAGCTTAGCTGCCCCTAGTTGTAGTGGTAGAAGTCCCTGGTTGTTGCGCAGATCGTGCAATTCCAGTCTCTGCCCCTGTGTCATGATGATTTTCAACTGCAAGTGGTCACATCAGTCAAGTATGCACTGTGAGCTAGATTCTGATGAAAAGCAGTGCATACTTGCGAAACCACTTTGTCAAATAAAATTTTCAATACAAATAAAAAATGTCAAATTTTAATCATCCCGCAAAAACAATTCCAATTTGATTCTGCTTTCGGAGGCTTATTCTAGGCTCTTTCTGCCGCCGACACGACGAAACATGTTTGGTTTGGCGTGCATGCAGCAATATGTTATCACTGTCTCGTTAAGAATTTCGCCATGGTCTTTGTCTTTCATTTTATTGTATATACTGCGATAAATTTCTGTTAGTGCCAAGAGTGCTCTTTCTACAGGTGAGTTGCTAGTACTTTGTGAGAACGAGGTTGTGTGAAGTTGAATATCATATTGGGAGCAAAAATCTTTGAAAATGTTTCAAGTAAACTCTACACCCTGGTTCGTAATTAAGGTTTTTTGAGCGCCGTGGAGACTGATGAAATGTTTTAATGATTTGATTATCGTTAAACTGTTCTGACCAAATAACGTATACGTTGCAAAGAATTTAGAGAATTGGCCAATTATAGTCAGTATATTTTTATGTTTTATTGAGTAAATATCAACATGTACAATATCTAACGGTTTGCATGATGATGGGGGTTTGTCGAATTCGTAGCGAGGAGGATTTCTATCGTATTTTAGAGTCTGACAATCAGGGCAATTGTTTATTGTTTTGATAATTTTGTTTTTCATGAATGGAAAATAGTAAGTTCTCTTAAGGTGATTTGTTGTTTCGTTTATTCCTCTGTGGTTGTTTTTAATATGCAAGTCATTAATTATTTTGTCTTGCTCATTGCTTTCCTTTATATCGGTTAGTATGTGTTTACAACGAATAAGTTTGAAAATTTTGCTTCTTGAGAAGAATTTTGAATAAATAGTTTGTGCAATTCTAAACGTCTCGTTATCTGTAAAGATAGCTGTTTTTTGTTTGGGGCTAAGTACCTGTTAAAATTTGTGCTGAGTCAATTTATCAGCCATCACGTGTACATTTATAATGTAACTCAACCTTCACTATCTAGACAATAAATTTACCATGAAAAATTACCCATGAAAAATTTAGATTTGCCAACTTGTGTTAAATGCATTTGTAGTCCGATCTACATTATAGTGAAATCAAGACAATAAAATTACTCGATTACGCCAGACTGTGTGCACAGCATTTTTTTGTATCGAATATTAATTCTACCAAATATGAAATATTTGCAAATACAATTTCAGTACGTAAGCACTTTTGTACCTATAAAATAAGTCAAGTCCAAGTAAATGAATCATAAGTATTTTGAAAGCAATAAGCTAAGCCTTCTTTATTACTCTTGTTGAGGCTGACCAGCAAGAACACAACAAGAATCATAGTTGTATTGCTTAGAACTGTCCTCGTTAAATTGAAAAGCAGCAAAGGAATTGAGGCCGAGTGCTGAGCAGTGCTTGATTCAGGAGCCCAGTTGAATTTAACTACTCAACAAATGGCCCGGCAGCTAAATTTATCAGAAACCTTTGACCCATTAAATATTCAAGGCATTGGCCAAGCACTACAGCATACACAAAACCGGGTAACCTTTGAGTTGATATCTAACACCCAGAACTGGTCAATTCACATTAAAGCTCATGTGTTGCCGCAAGTAACAACACTTCAGCCATCGCAGCCGGTAGACATCAAAAACTGGTCCATAACTCATGGGATTCAACTGGCGGACCCTTCTTTCCATCGTCCAGGAAAAATTGACTTGCTCCTAGGAGCAGAGCATTTCTTTGCACCACTTTCATCAGAATAGATTCAACTAGGAGATGGCGTACCGGTGCTATAAAATACCAAGTTGGGTTGGATTATCGGAGGAAAAAGCATAAAACCAACACCGACTTGCGGCATTTGTTCAACAGAGACGCGCAGCCTAGATGAGCAAGTAGAGAAATTCTGGAGACAAAAATACCTTGATATTGTGAAACCATCCTTTTCGGCATCAGAACTTAAATGCGAGTCCCATTTCGCCCAAAACGTGAAAAGAGATAGCACAGACCGCTTCATAGTGAAACTCCCCTTTTCAAGCGAGCAGACAACTCTCGGAGAATCAAGGCACATTGCTCTCAGTCGATTTCTTACAATGGAAAGGAAATTGATGAGAAATCCAGAACTAAAATTTCTATACGTTGACTTCATGAACGAATACCTCAAGCTTGGACATATGGAAGAAGTTGATTTAGAAAAAATTGAAGCTCCATATTACATCCTGCAAAAGCACAACTACCAAGCTGCGTGTGGTTTTTGACGCATCCATGAAAACATCGTCAGACGTATCGCTCAACGAAATTTTATATACTGGACCTACAATTGAAGACGAACTCGTCTCAATCTTGTTACGATTTCGATTGCCGAGACACGCTTTCACTGCGGATATTGAGAAGATGTATCGCCAGATAAAACTTGATCCTGGTGACAGAAAATATCAACTAATCTTCTGGCGAGATGAACCTGTTGTAATATTGTGAATGTTTGACAGTAGTAATAACTTCATTGATATATACGTTGTCTCATCTATTGTACATCACATAGTGAGTCAATCCGCCTGTCAAGTAAGTTGCTTTTGTAGAGCGAGTTTTTCTGTGCTGATTAAAAAATACTGTCAAGACACGTAGAAACATTGCTCGTAAAGAAACGCTGAAATTAGTAAAATAAATCGAACAAACTGTTGGAAAGTGCTACAGAAAGTGCGTTGTTTCATTCAAGAACAGTTAAAGGGCCTTTTATTACAACATGGTAGCAGAGCGTAGCTACACTTTGATCAAACATTCAGAATGGTAAGACCGCATGGCATTTTCGAGGTTACGAAAATAGTTGATTCGAATTATTAAAAAGAGAAAATAAATGAACAAGGCTTTGTGAATAAATGGACAATGATAAAAAGGGTTCAAGCACTCAAGAAGAAACCAATAGTGAAAATTTATCAGAAAGCCTAAATAGCGCTGATATTGTGTTGAAAAGAGAACAAATAAATTATCTACGAAAAAGTTTTCTTAGTACACTTAAAGAAGTTTTACTTATAAAATTTGTAGCCGACGAAAATTTGAAATTAGAAGAAAAACTCTAGCGCACCTGACCCGCTAGAAATACTAATGTTCGAAGAACAGTAGAAGAATCGTGCAGGTTTTGAGTGCATATTCCACCACATGCGCTGCTTATTACGGCCAAATTGTTTCAAATGCCACGTTTTACTTTTGTCTCAAGAATGCATTATAACTCATATCGTAGAAGGTTTCAGATATTACCACTGGCATGAATTTCAACGTTTATGAGAGCAAAACACGGTTTAATTATATTCGTTATCAGTTGCTTATTTCACAAAATTTTGAAAGCAGCATCTCATATAATATCAATGAAGAAAATGCTCAGTGCCTGCAGCACTGTAACTGAAGTTGGAGTTTGGGGCTGCGATCATAGGCGCGCCGTAGGGGGGGGGGGGCCAGGGGGGGCCGGGACCCCCCCCCAGACCCCAGATTGGCCCCTCCCAGAAAAATAAATATTTCCAACAGTAGACACTTAAGTGTTCGCCTCTTTGGTTTTTGTGGTTACAGCAAGAGTTGTGTAGTGCAGTAGTGTAAGCCTATTCCAAAGCATGCACACTACTTATAACATAGAGACTGTGTTATTTGCGGTATTAATTACGATGTTATGGGACTTATCTCGAGAAATGGACGGTAATATTTCATTTCGACAAGTTATATGTTAAGAAAAGGACGAAAAGCGCCTCGTCAATCATCCTTTTTTATTAAGATTATCTGTTCATTCCTACTAGGCAATATACAGGTATTTAGATAAGAACACTTACCACACTTAAACTGGCGTTTTATGCAATTATGTTTTTCACAAAGTAATTAACGTAGAATACAATTTTTGGAGTCATTTGGAGAATAAAAATTGCATCCCTGCCACTTTTATGATATATATTCAAGACAGTGTTGTATATTGCGTGCAATTTTCCTTGCACTTACTCTTTCTTGATGGGATCACATACAATTAGCACATTCATACCTATCATTAAGCAAAACAAACACAGTTTCATTCCATATTTGAGAGCATGTTTCTTTGACTTTTGCGTATAATAAAGTATACTTATTAGGTTTGATTCAAAAAGTTCATACTGAATAGCTCGGAAAGTCCAATATTGCTGATGTAAACCTTTTGACATACTATACCAAATTTGCATCCCGTTAAAATAACTTATCCTATAACTTTGGTTTTGATCCATTGAAAGTGTTGGAAGTTATAAAAAAAGGGTGTTTGGAGATATCTTCCGCGAATGTGTTAAAATTTTTAAAATTGATATATTTTCGGCTTATTTCCACTACGAAATCATTATTATTTGAGAATTTAATGGTACCGATTTCCAGGACCAAAATGAATCAAATCGTTGATGCTGGCATCGCGGACCTAGCATTACAACCAAAACTCTGACCTACTTGGTTTACACTCAGGTCAAATGTGTGTGAATTTCATTAGAATTTGATAATTGCATCGGAAGTTAAATGGCATAGCACTTCAATTTCACGGAGCGTTTTTTCATGGTGACACAACCGCCACATATTTCCTATCATATTCATTAAACTTTTGTCAGATCTGTCACCTGTCACCTGTATCTACTCAAGACCAATATATCCTGTGAATTTTATCCTGTCGCGAGATACCGTAAACGTAAGTTCCAGGTGCTAAAAATATAAATAATTCGGTGAAGGGTTACGATTTATCCATTATGGCAGATGAAGCAGGGTCCACAAAAAGGAACAACTCTCCGTGGTTGACAGATTTGCTACAGAGCTAGCAGTTGAAGAAAGGTTCTTAAGCTTTGTAGACTATTCAGGAGCTAGAAATGCCTCGTATATAGCAGGTATAGTTTTGAGCCTTTTAGACAGGTACGGACTAGCGAATTGCCTGTTGTTGGTCAGTCTTATGATGGTGCTAGTGTATTATCAGGGCAAAAAAGTGGTGTACAAACCTAAATTAAGATGAAACATCCTGCAGCCACATTTGTACAAAGTCTAGCTCATAAAATTACCCTTGGTGTGATGGACACAGTTTTCACAATCGAAACGTGTACACCCTTTTTCAATGCCATTGAATATCTTTAGCTACACTTGACACTTTTCGAAGCCATCACAACACCAATTGTTGAAGTAGCTTGAAGTGGCAGGTGGTCTAAATACAAGGCGTGAAATGAGAAGTTTAAGCTCGACTCGTTAGTCAATGAGATCTCACAATTGCAAATATGTGATCGATAGCTGTGGGTCTATAAAAGAGGCTTTAGAAAAAGAAATGACTGAAGGAAAATACAATGACTCTGTTTATGCATTGGGGATCTTTCATACAATCAGTAATCCTAAGTTTGTAGTAAATCTTTTCATCTTTCTCTATGTTCTTTCTATAATTAACATGTTAAGCACATATTTCCAAACTAAAGATGCAACTCTTTGGGATGGGATGGATCTTGTGAATTGGACAGTTAAAACACTACTAAGTGAGCGAGAAAACTTTTATGTAGTTTGGGAAAAAATTAAACTTTTCGCAGAGAAGCACTGTCTGGATCTCTGGATCTCTGGATCTCTCTTTCCCAGAGGATCACGAAAACGGAAAACAGCAAAAAGCACTAGTTTGGAAGGTTTTGATATTTAATATAGCCTCGGACACGCTGTTAGGGCTACAAAGATATCCCTGCAAACCAAAGATATTCAAAGATATTTTGAAAGGAAGCTATCCCCTTCTTCAAGTATAAATTGAAATATATTTAGCTTATAGACGAAAAAATAGCCTTATTTCCATTCTATTCCCGTATAATTCATACAAGCGTTCATTTCATGTCATGTCATAATGCATTATGCATTAGCAAATAACAAAGAATAAGTTATCAAACATATAATGTATGAGTAAATTATATAAGTTGTATGAACAGTACATGTACCTTACGGAAGACAAAATCATCGCATGTTTTGAACCTTTCGGTCCCTGGCCCCTGCCAGATTTTAGGCCACGGCACGCCTATGGCTGCGATCCGAAAAATTTGCAGAACTTTGGGAATTGAAACATCGGTTATTTATTTTCATTTGTAGCATCCAGTAATTTTTGTACGAAATTACTGGACACGAAATTTCGCCGCACACTGTATGTGCTCGAAATGGCTACATATTTTCTTTTCAAATTGAACATATTTCAATTTGAGTCAATAATAAGTCCCGTACGTCCCCGGCGACCTTGTTATTGAATTCGAGTAGCAACAAGTTCTAACGGGATCTTGTTTTGCGGCTCGAACGCGCACTGCGAACTGGCAGGCTGAATTCGTGGCAGTTGATTCAAAGTGGTGGTTGGAGACAGTAGCCGAGTTGGCGGCACATCGCTGTATACAAGCATTCATGCATTAACATAACGTGCATCAACATGAGTGCTATTTCATTCGTGGTCAGTGATATATAGTCGGGATGTTCTGGTCACCAGGACTTGTTGGTCGAGGTAGCATTGTAAACACATACCTGCACCTTCGATAAATGGTCTTTTCATCTACGTTCGGCGCTGTAACAAGAACGATTGCTTGGGATAATCTGCCTGTCATAGAAAAGTTTGGTCATATGGAAATTTACATTTCGGTTTGGTCATCATCGAGAGCGTCGGCGGCGAATCGGACTGGTGATTGTGCTTGCATCTGGTGACCCGATTCGGAGTGGACGCGTCCCACTTCAACCACACGTTAAACGGCAATTGGTGCATATTGGATGGGCGAACTTCTAATTAGTAAATAACATGGACAACAGCACGCAGTAAGTAAATGGTACTCTTCCAAAGTTTCCAGTGTGCATACATTGCCTTAGAAATTTTCGATCGCTGCGTGATTTCCGTGTATCTAGCTCGGGAAACGCTTTAGGATTCGCGAATGCATTGGTTTCAGTTCGATCTAGATTGGAATTGAGGAAACTGAGGAGCGAGCAAATTTTTCGTTGACCACTTGTCGTGCATATTGTAGTGATGTGTTTAATTACATCGTGCCAACTGAAATAATTTTAAATAATAATGAGACTGCTATATGAGTGGAAGTAAACGCCTGCCCGCACGTCAGCAAACAGTGATCGCGTTCGTATGACGTCTAGTGAACGACTATAGTAACATTTTCTGTGCAACATTCATCGAGCTACATGCCAACTAGCTTTCCTAACTCTTTCTAACTGAACGCGAAAATGGCTCAAGAGGGAAATAATGATTCTAGGTGATCATAAGAGATGATTGGTGTGGAAAAAAAAAATGTTCTCTTGAAATATCATCTACAACTTCAACCACACGAAAGAATACAGCATATTACCATCTAATCCGACTTTACCGATGGTTTGAGCTTTCTAGCATTCTCAAGCCACACTGGAATTACTCATACTAATGTGTCGTAGTAAAGCAGGACTATCAATACCGAAGCCAATCTTTGTCCGGAACGGTGTTTTAAATCTGATGGTGAATGATTTTGCGAAGATGGGAGAATCCAAAACGTACAAGTCGGAGTCGGTTCACTAATATTGCTTGCTGCTGACGAGGTCCGTGGTCAACTGTAATCGCGAAATAATTTTTACGTGGTCAACTGTAATTGCGAAACCTCTTTGATATGCCAAACCCATGCCATGTTTTTGATTGGGGGTACTAAAACGTGTTACGAAACCGTTGTGATCAAGCTATAATTGCATAATCATAGCGAAAAGTATCATACGTCGGCGGGGACGAGAGTTTAAGAAGCAGATTTTCTTATATACAATTGTAATGTCTTTGCCAGGTTCATTTTATTAAATACTACAAATGCACATAAACAAAAGAGTGATTTGCAAGCAAATTAAAATCCAAAATAAATCAAACTCTAGATACTAGTTGATTAAATTTTGAACTAAATTTTCATGGTCGTCTCGCAGACATAATTTTGGATATGTCTAGTTTAAACGAAATATTGGTTGTATTCAAGTTAGTAAAGAGCGAACCAAACTGTGAAAAGTACTTACCGTAATATGCATCAATTATGCGTGACAACTCTTCTTATAAGAAATTAAGTCCATTCATTTTGTTTGCAACTTTTCCTAACAGTTAGATGACATAGTTGTGTAAGAGTAAAGAAACTCACTTAATAGAATGATGAGCTCAAAGTTAAATTTATGTTTCAGAATTTAGCATGGGACTGTCGAGAATATTAACAGTCAAGGTAACTAGTACGTTTATTGAAAAGAAACAAGAAAAATTGGGAACTTTACTCATCGATGAAGTGTCGGAATGTTCGTCGTAGTCTTTCTCTCTCCATTCCTTTTCCGATTAGGTGATAATTTCCTGATTTGACGTTAGCCGGCACCTATTCCATTAGATACATTGCATATATATTCCATTGGATTTATACAATACCTTTGACGGTTACAGCGGTGCAATTCAGACTATGACTTTGTCCACGTTGCTAGTTTCGTTTGATTTGAGAATATGGCGTTGGCTAGATTGAAAAGGTTAGTTGCGTTGCCAAGAGTTGCGTTGACTTGCCTAGTGCCTTGTACACATTGTTGTTAGTAGTGTCGTAGTCGGTTGATTGACATGACGAAGCCTAGTTGAGTGGTTCTTAAAGCAGGCATCTCGGTATTCTGGAATTTTTTTGTCAAGAGATTTTTGGAGGGCACTTGATGTTTGATAGATTTCGTTTGTGCCGATGAAATAGACTTATGAGGTACAAAATATTGTGTTCAAGCTTGTGAAAGACTTTAAACTGACTTGCCTATTCTTGAATATGGAGCGGTTGTTGTGAGATGTTCACGTTGCGTATGATAGGGCGAATTTTGTGAGAAATTCCAATTTCTAGGCTCGTAAATAAATCGGGATATGCTATGAGCAAGCTTGGGGACCGTGTTGGTATATTCTAACCGCTTTGAACCTTTCCCAGTTTTTCCTAATACAGCTAGTATTGCGGGTTGTTCATCTGAGCTCATCTTTGCGTTAAGTCTATCGTAAAAATAGTAATAAAACATAGTTGCAATACTTATAAGTCAATTTAGGTATGACAGTCGTATCGGAATTGCGATAATTTGTACTCTTCTTGGGAAACTCTTACGGAAAGATTTGATTTACTCTTGGAATGTAAAACTCAATTAGTGATAGTTGATAATGCGATAACAAATTATATATTCAATTAAAATTTTAGTCTAAGGATAAAGTTATGATTTTTCTTTACAACTTCTGATAATTTGTAAGGTGTTACTAATTTAAGTTGTTTTGTAGTATGTACTGGGTACCAGCTATCTCGCAACCAAATGGGCTTTACATGTCGAGTACGTTAGATTTGCGTTGATTTTTCGCAATATTAATAGTATTATTGAATATTAAAAAAACATTTGATTTTTTTTGTTTTTGGTCTTGTGAAAACTTTGAAGAATAGTCTGCTTTTATATACTAGAGAGCGATGCAAAGACTCTAGAATTGATGAATTCAATTGAAAATGAGCAACAACATAATTAATTGAAAAGAAATTTATGTAAATGTCCAAACTCTTCTCAATTGCCATTAAGCGAATTAAGTTGGTCTCACATATCCATAATAGTCAATAATATTTGCCACTTGAGCAATTCCTCTTGTGAGTTTAATATAACTTAAAAATGACGAAATGAGATTTTCGGATAATCTTTTTTTGTATGTTATTATTATTTACATCGAAAGCGAATCAATAATAATGAATTGTTAAACGATAACCCTGGCCTTCTTATTGGGCGGAGGCCCGAGAAGTTCTCTTCTTTTCAGGGTCTGCGCTTGGTCTGGCTGGCCTACAAATACTAATGTAGTTTGTTCGTGAATCTTTTCGGTATTTTCAGCATTTTACTTCAAAGGGAGGGATACTGGCCCAACATTTAGTTTCAGTATTTTTGGTAGATTTTTGAATTTTTGAATATTGAGGGCCAGTATCAGAGGGTGGAGGACCCCAGACCATCGGGGTCAGGGCTCCACTAACATCGGGGGCCCGGGGCTGTCTGCCTCACCCGGGTTCCTTGTAAAGGAGAGGTAGCGTTTTTTTCCCATTTTCCCTTTTGTAGATTTTTCAAGTTTTGGCTCCGTGTTTTGTCACGAGCACTGGGTCTGCTTAGTCAGCCCATGTTGCAGAGCCTGGGTGGTTTCCTGTACGGAACGATGCCCCCTTTTTGGTCCCTGGGTATTTTATATACCAGTTTGCGGCTACGAAATTCATGACGGATGAATACTACGTAGCATCCCGTTTTCTTGAGAGCAAACCATCCCCATTTTTCATGAACCCACCCCAGCCGCAGCGAGCTAGCAAAGCGGCACCCCAGCATCCGTCGGGGTTGGTTAAAGGGTGCTCCGCTAATGCGGACGAGGGGCCTTCACGGCCATTTCTAGGGCACCCTGCTCTCGGGGCAATTCTTTTTTTTGTTTTGCCTCTTGAATGGCAGCAGTCATTCTACTGTTTGACCTTAGCACTCTTGGTTCTGGACTTCGGTCTGGTTCTAAGTTGTGCTAAGGCCACTTCCATCCGTAATATCGCTACACATTGTAAATGTTTCCGGTATGAATACTAACTGTAAGCATTTATTGATACAAAAGTAGCACAACCGACTCGTGCTGGCAACCTTTCGTCAGTATCAAAGCCAAGAATATATCACATCTGCTTCACGTTGTTATATAACATTTGAAGTTATAGGAGTATAAAGAAATTTAGGGTTACCTGCAGCGAGTTTTTTCAAATAATCAAAAGCTTAATATTTGCTGTTTATTGTCACTATAATATCATAACCAATTGAAAATTCTACGATAAAACCGCTTAATAAAGATATTGCAAACAAACACAAAACCAACAATAGCTGGCAACCCTATCATGGCTTTTCAACCAAATTTGACTTGAATAATGTTTATAATAGGTTCTAGTAATTGTATGAAATTCGTCTTGATTTCATGACTGCACTGGAAGTTATAGGGCAAAAAGTTTTATTTTCCTGAGCGAATTTTGAAAACCAAAGACACAAAAATTACCATAGCTGGCAGCTCCAACCGAGTTTTTCAACCAAATTTCTACCAAACGTGATTTGAAGTAAGGTGCAGCTATGGTGTAAATTTCGTCAAAATCGAACGATTCAATCAGAATTTATAGGGCTAAAAGCAGTTATCTTTTTTAGTGATTTTTCAAGATGGCACCATGATAAGGCTAAATTAGGCGTGTTAGTGGGATATTCAAATAATAGCTATAGAGTGTTGATAAACAATAAAATAATTACCGCTAGACATGTTAGGATAATCGAAAACGATACTGAATTGATTTGCTTAGAAAAGGTTAATGACAAAGATGAAAATAATTTTGATGAGGATAATTTCACGAACTTAAATATGGAAAATGAAATTGATAGAAATAATAATGGCTCTAATGAAACAATAAATCAAAATATTGATGATGATGAAGATAGCGTCTTTGAAGATGCTAGTGAGGGTAGAATAGAAATGGACAATGAGGTAGATAGTTTGCAAAATAAAAATCAAAATAAACAAAATCTAACTATGCCAAGAAAATCTACTAGAAAAAAAAGGTTCGATTGAAAGATATGGTAATCCCGTGACACATTGCATCTATGTAAATTATGTTAATGCTAATATACCAAATTCATTTGAGGAGGCGATTAGCTCAAAAGAGTCAAAAGAATGGCAAAAGGCTATGGACTCGGAAATCGAAAGTTTAAAGAAAAACGAAACATGGGTAGTTGTTGATAAACCTGATAATAAGGAAATAATTGATGTAAAATGGGTCTATAAAAGAAAGAGCGATAATACTTATAAAGCAAGGTTAGTAGTTAGAGGATTTCAACAAAAGAGGTATATCGAAAACGTCTATTCACCTGTGGGAAAAATGCAAACTTTAAAAATTTTGTTAAGTTATTCCTGTGCAAATAATTTTTTCTCTTCGTTATATTGGTGGGCAGTACTAACGAGACTAGTTATGTTGCAAGAGTTTACAGGGTTTGGGATGTTTGTAGAGATATTGAAGTTATTTATCTCACAGAGGCTCCAGGGCTCTATTTTCCAGGTCGACTTTTGCTGCGAGGTTTGAAGGGGTATCCAGTCCTAATAGGCCATCAAAGTATTTATGGAACTTGAAAATGAGGAAGTTTAGTTCTCCTGGTTGGCTGAATTCCACGAAATTAGGTAAGGTAATTCGTTTATTCAAATTATGGTGACTGATGATTGTTGTGATAGTGCCTGGATCTATATCTTCTTAGTCTTCCAAGTGGACATAATCTGGGTTGAGGAAAGAAGCAGAAGCTCCTGTGTCAATCAAAAATTTTAGTGAACGTCCAAAAGGAGATGATATATTGATGTAAGGAGGAGTAGCTCCGTGTTTATTGATGTCTACCTAGTCGATGGGGTCGTCGAGGCTGTTTGTGGAAAATTTAGGTGAACGCTTTCGTTCTGTTCCGATTGCTGGTCAAAGCATTCCTCTTGTATATCTTCGTGTTCGTATATGTAATAGTTATCTAAATTTTGGAAATTCGGGGTCGTATTTTATTCTGGGTTCTCAGAGGAATATACGTTGAATAGCTCTTTGGAAGTGAAGTTTGGAGGTTCCGTTGGTCGAAAGAAGTTATTTTGTTGTTACTGACTCTGTCGTGAGTTTTGACTTTGTCTTGTCCTAGAAGATCCTACTTGCATTGGTTCTGGTTTGGGTAGTTGCCAATTGGGTACTCCAGTGGGGACAACGTTTAAGCTTTTGTGCGGTGGTGAATTCACTTGCACACTAGAAGGTATTTTAGTAACACTATTATAAGGAAGAGGTTTCGTCACGTTGGGTACTGCATTGGAATGCAAAGAATTTTGCCTATTATTACCGAATATACTAATGGGGTGTCCGTGCGTCGAATGTAGGCCTTGGTTGTGATATACGTTCAGTTGTTAACTATTAAGGTTATTTGTTCTAGCTAATGGAGTATTATTTACTTTATAATTTGGCAATTTTGATATAGGGTTATCGTACCTTGTATAGGATATGTTCTGCTTCTCGATGCAATAAGCAAATGCCGTCGCTTCATTATCCGACCTCATTGCTATAATTATTGTACCAAGAGGCTTTCTCAAACCAGATAAAAATGCATTCAAACACATTTTATTATATAGATCGCGTTTCGCCTTTACAACATTCGAATCTTTTTCGTGAATTCGCACGTAATTTAACATTGTTGCCGATATTTCAATTATCTCACTATGAAGCCGTTCGATGAATTTATTTCCCTGTCTTTAAACGTAAAGGTCTCTTATAAGCGAGGTTTCGTTTCGCTTATCTGCATAATGCTGAATTAAGTTTTGCCGGATTTGAGTCCAGTCGAGAGGAGTCCCGTACATGTTAAGGACCTCGTTTGGCGGTCCATCGATTTAGTTGCGTAAAGCACGAAGTAGGAGGTTACCGTATGGTGTACCTTCGCTACACGAAATTAAGGAACGAATTTCCCCAACGTTGTTCCGAAATTCGAATAAGAGTTTGGGATTACCATCGAATTTAGGTAAATCTTTGATTGTGTCCGGCACACGCAGAGCGTTCACGATATCGGTCGGGGTTATTATTGCGTTGGTGGTGCTACCGTTTTTAGTCATATTCAAAGATCAAATTAACTTTTCTGACAACAAGTACGCACACTCCCGATTTGAAATCAATTACAATGTTCAAAAATACGCACTAACACTCTTTATCAATAAAACAAAAGATCACAACACGATCGATTCCTTTTGTATATTATCTTGAATCTTATGACTATTTATACTAGAGGATATGATAGCAAAAGAAATGGCAATGACAAGCAAAACTGGCACGAACAAGGGAAATAGTAAAGCAATTATTGGGAAGAAAGGAAATAATATCCAACTTAGCTGTGATATATCATAGCTTGGAGGCCAAATGTTTGTAGTTTCATTTCCAACTTATGCTTTCTGCCACTGTCGTTTTCCTCTTTTCTTGCTCTTGCTTTGTTCCGCCACTTTCCGGGGATTTTGGTATTTCAATGTGGGTTGTAGGTAAACACGGTCTTCACTTTATTCTTTCGATAATCCTTCGAAAAACTTAACTTTTTATTTCGCGTGAATACTCGATTAACCGTCGAGAGATCCTTGTAAGATTTGCAGGAAATGGGAGATCGTGTGTTTGTTATTAGTGATATTCTCAAGGTTCCTATGGCTGTGATTGTATCGAAGTTAGGTTTTTGTAACGGATTCAAGACTAAATTATACTTCATTGTTGTATAATTAATTTTTCCAAATGTAGTGTGGCTCGTAAATGTTTTCTTCGGATTGTAAATGAATCATATCTTTTTTAGAGAAGTGAGAATTTTCGAGAGCTCCTCAGGGCTCAGAACTTGTTCCGATATTATGCCTAGTTTCGCGATAATTACTGCTTCCGATATATCTAACAAATGGCTATGGAGAATGTCCATTTGATAGTTAATTTGGTTTAGGAATTGAATTTGTTGAAAAAGATCGTTGTTTTTCCTTATTCCATTGTTCATCAGGTCTTGGTTTAGTCAAAAGTAATTTGATACAATTTTTTGCTGTGAATGTGTATGGTCAGTAATATTTTTGAACATTTGAATTATTTGATGGTTAAGGAAAGATTGATCGATAGGTTTAAAAGTAATTTATCAATTCTCTTGTTTCAGCGAACAGCGTCATTTGCAACCAGAAATTTTATAGCAGTTCCGAGTCCATTTATCAGTCCTTGTTTGTTTCGGAATTTCGGTAGTAGCGTCCCTAGTTTAGTTTGCAGTTCATGTAGTTTAATTTTTGTAGTATGTAATGTATCGTTAAGTTCATGTATACTGCTTAGTCCCAGGAGTGAGGCTTGTATTTTGTCGAGGCTAGTGCTGCACATTTCCAAGCGTATGATATGTATAAAGTCCTTGTGTCCTTCAATGAGCTTAGCTGCCCCTAGTTGTAGTGGTAGAAGTCCCTGGTTGTTGCGCAGATCGTGCAATTCCAGTCTCTGCCCCTGTGTCATGATGATTTTCAACTGCAAGTGGTCACATCAGTCAAGTATGCACTGTGAGCTAGATTCTGATGAAAAGCAGTGCATACTTGCGAAACCACTTTGTCAAATAAAATTTTCAATACAAATAAAAAATGTCAAATTTTAATCATCCCGCAAAAACAATTCCAATTTGATTCTGCTTTCGGAGGCTTATTCTAGGCTCTTTCTGCCGCCGACACGACGAAACATGTTTGGTTTGGCGTGCATGCAGCAATATGTTATCACTGTCTCGTTAAGAATTTCGCCATGGTCTTTGTCTTTCATTTTATTGTATATACTGCGATAAATTTCTGTTAGTGCCAAGAGTGCTCTTTCTACAGGTGAGTTGCTAGTACTTTGTGAGAACGAGGTTGTGTGAAGTTGAATATCATATTGGGAGCAAAAACCTTTGAAAATGTTTGAAGTAAACTCTACACCCTGGTTCGTAATTAAGGTTTTTTGAGCTCCGTGGAGACTGATGAAATGTTTTAATGATTTGATTATCGTTAAACTGTTCTGACCAAATAACGTAGACGTTGCAAAGAATTTAGAGAATTGGCCAATTATATTCAGTATATTTTTATGATTTATTGAGTAAATATCAACATGTACAATATCTAACGGTTTGCATGATGATGGGGGTTTGTCGAATTCGTAGCGAGGAGTATTTCTATCGTATTTTAGAGTCTGACACTCAGGGCAATTGTTTGTTGTTTTGATCATTTTGTTATTCATGAATGGAAAATAATAAGTTCTCTTAAGGTGATTTGTTGTTTCGTTTATTCCTCTGTGGTTGTTTTTAATATGCAAGTCATTAATTATTTTGTCTTGCTCATTGCTTTCCTTTATATCGGTTAGTATGTGTTTACAACGAATAAGTTTGAAAATTTTGCTTCTTGAGAAGAATTTTGAATAAATAGTTTGTGCAATTCTAAACGTCTCGTTATCTGTAAAGATAGCTGTTTTTTGTTTGGGGCTAAGTACCTGTTAAAATTTGTGCTGAGTCAATTTATCAGCCATCACGTGTACATTTATAATGTAACTCAACCTTCACTATCTAGACAATAAATTTATCATGAAAAATTACCCATGAAAAATTTAGATTTGCCAACTTGTGTTAAATGCATTTGTAGTCCGATCCACATTATAGTGAAATCAAGACAATAAAATTACTCGATTACGCCAGACTGTGTGCACAGCATTTTTTTGTATCGAATATTAATTCTACCAAATATGAAATATTTGCAAATACAATTTCAGTACGTAAGCACTTTTGTACCTATAAAATAAGTCAAGTCCAAGTAAGTGAATCATAAGTATTTTGAAAGCAATAAGCTAAGCCTTCTTTATTACTCTTGTTGAGGCTGACCAGCAAGAACACAACAAGAATCATAGTTGTATTGCTTAGAACTGTCCTCGTTAAATTGAAAAGCAGCAAAGGAATTGAGGCCGAGTGCTGAGCAGTGCTTGATTCAGGAGCCCAGTTGAATTTAACTACTCAACAAATGGCCCGGCAGCTAAATTTATCAGAAACCTTTGACCCATTAAATATTCAAGGCATTGGCCAAGCACTACAGCATACACAAAACCGGGTAACCTTTGAGTTGATATCTAACACCCAGAACTGGTCAATTCACATTAAAGCTCATGTGTTGCCGCAAGTAACAACACTTCAGCCATCGCAGCCGGTAGACATCAAAAACTGGTCCATAACTCATGGGATTCAACTGGCGGACCCTTCTTTCCATCGTCCAGGAAAAATTGACTTGCTCCTAGGAGCAGAGCATTTCTTTGCACCACTTTCATCAGAATAGATTCAACTAGGAGATGGCGTACCGGTGCTATAAAATACCAAGTTGGGTTGGATTATCGGAGGAAAAAGCATAAAACCAACACCGACTTGCGGCATTTGTTCAACAGAGACGCGCAGCCTAGATGAGCAAGTAGAGAAATTCTGGAGACAAAAATACCTTGATATTGTGAAACCATCCTTTTCGGCATCAGAACTTAAATGCGAGTCCCATTTCGCCCAAAACGTGAAAAGAGATAGCACAGACCGCTTCATAGTGAAACTCCCCTTTTCAAGCGAGCAGACAACTCTCGGAGAATCAAGGCACATTGCTCTCAGTCGATTTCTTACAATGGAAAGGAAATTGATGAGAAATCCAGAACTAAAATTTCTATACGTTGACTTCATGAACGAATACCTCAAGCTTGGACATATGGAAGAAGTTGATTTAGAAAAAATTGAAGCTCCATATTACATCCTGCAAAAGCACAACTACCAAGCTGCGTGTGGTTTTTGACGCATCCATGAAAACATCGTCAGACGTATCGCTCAACGAAATTTTATATACTGGACCTACAATTGAAGACGAACTCGTCTCAATCTTGTTACGATTTCGATTGCCGAGACACGCTTTCACTGCGGATATTGAGAAGATGTATCGCCAGATAAAACTTGATCCTGGTGACAGAAAATATCAACTAATCTTCTGGCGAGATGAACCTGTTGTAATATTGTGAATGTTTGACAGTAGTAATAACTTCATTGATATATACGTTGTCTCATCTATTGTACATCACATAGTGAGTCAATCCGCCTGTCAAGTAAGTTGCTTTTGTAGAGCGAGTTTTTCTGTGCTGATTAAAAAATACTGTCAAGACACGTAGAAACATTGCTCGTAAAGAAACGCTGAAATTAGTAAAATAAATCGAACAAACTGTTGGAAAGTGCTACAGAAAGTGCGTTGTTTCATTCAAGAACAGTTAAAGGGCCTTTTATTACAACATGGTAGCAGAGCGTAGCTACACTTTGATCAAACATTCAGAATGGTAAGACCGCATGGCATTTTCGAGGTTACGAAAATAGTTGATTCGAATTATTAAAAAGAGAAAATAAATGAACAAGGCTTTGTGAATAAATGGACAATGATAAAAAGGGTTCAAGCACTCAAGAAGAAACCAATAGTGAAAATTTATCAGAAAGCCTAAATAGCGCTGATATTGTGTTGAAAAGAGAACAAATAAATTATCTACGAAAAAGTTTTCTTAGTACACTTAAAGAAGTTTTACTTATAAAATTTGTAGCCGACGAAAATTTGAAATTAGAAGAAAAACTCTAGCGCACCTGACCCGCTAGAAATACTAATGTTCGAAGAACAGTAGAAGAATCGTGCAGGTTTTGAGTGCATATTCCACCACATGCGCTGCTTATTACGGCCAAATTGTTTCAAATGCCACGTTTTACTTTTGTCTCAAGAATGCATTATAACTCATATCGTAGAAGGTTTCAGATATTACCACTGGCATGAATTTCAACGTTTATGAGAGCAAAACACGGTTTAATTATATTCGTTATCAGTTGCTTATTTCACAAAATTTTGAAAGCAGCATCTCATATAATATCAATGAAGAAAATGCTCAGTGCCTGCAGCACTGTAACTGAAGTTGGAGTTTGGGGCTGCGATCATAGGCGCGCCGTAGGGGGGGGGGGGCCAGGGGGGCCGGGACCCCCCCCCCCCCCCCCAGACCCCAGATTGGCCCCTCCCAGAAAAATAAATATTTCCAACAGTAGACACTTAAGTGTTCGCCTCTTTGGTTTTTGTGGTTACAGCAAGAGTTGTGTAGTGCAGTAGTGTAAGCCTATTCCAAAGCATGCACACTACTTATAACATAGAGACTGTGTTATTTGCGGTATTAATTACGATGTTATGGGACTTATCTCGAGAAATGGACGGTAATATTTCATTTCGACAAGTTATATGTTAAGAAAAGGACGAAAAGCGCCTCGTCAATCATCCTTTTTTATTAAGATTATCTGTTCATTCCTTAGAATACAATTTTTGGAGTCATTTGGAGAATAAAAATTGCATCCCTGCCACTTTTATGATATATATTCAAGACAGTGTTGTATATTGCGTGCAATTTTCCTTGCACTTACTCTTTCTTGATGAGATCACATACAATTAGCACATTCATACCTATCATTAAGCAAAACAAACACAGTTTCATTCCATATTTGAGAGCATGTTTCTTTGACTTTTGCGTATAATAAAGTATACTTATTAGGTTTGATTCAAAAAGTTCATACTGAATAGCTCGGAAAGTCCAATATTGCTGATGTAAACCTTTTGACATACTATACCAAATTTGCATCCCGTTAAAATAACTTATCCTATAACTTTGGTTTTGATCCATTGAAAGTGTTGGAAGTTATAAAAAAAAGGGTGTTTGGAGATATCTTCCGCGAATGTGTTAAAATTTTTAAAATTGATATATTTTCGGCTTATTTCCACTACGAAATCATTATTATTTGAGAATTTAATGGTACCGATTTCCAGGACCAAAATGAATCAAATCGTTGATGCTGGCATCGCGGACCTAGCATTACAACCAAAACTCTGACCTACTTGGTTTACACTCAGGTCAAATGTGTGTGAATTTCATTAGAATTTGATAATTGCATCGGAAGTTAAATGGCATAGCACTTCAATTTCACGGAGCGTTTTTTCATGGTGACACAACCGCCACATATTTCCTATCATATTCATTAAACTTTTGTCAGATCTGTCACCTGTCACCTGTATCTACTCAAGACCAATATATCCTGTGAATTTTATCCTTTCGCGAGATACCGTAAACGTAAGTTCCAGGTGCTAAAAATATAAATAATTCGGTGAAGGGTTACGATTTATCCATTATGGCAGATGAAGCAGGGTCCACAAAAAGGAACAACTCTCCGTGGTTGACAGATTTGCTACAGAGCTAGCAGTTGAAGAAAGGTTCTTAAGCTTTGTAGACTATTCAGGAGCTAGAAATGCCTCGTATATAGCAGGTATAGTTTTGAGCCTTTTAGACAGGTACGGACTAGCGAATTGCCTGTTGTTGGTCAGTCTTATGATGGTGCTAGTGTATTATCAGGGCAAAAAAGTGGTGTACAAACCTAAATTAAGATGAAACATCCTGCAGCCACATTTGTACAAAGTCTAGCTCATAAAATTACCCTTGGTGTGATGGACACAGTTTTCACAATCGAAACGTGTACACCCTTTTTCAATGCCATTGAATATCTTTAGCTACACTTGACACTTTTCGAAGCCATCACAACACCAATTGTTGAAGTAGCTTGAAGTGGCAGGTGGTCTAAATACAAGGCGTGAAATGAGAAGTTTAAGCTCGACTCGTTAGTCAATGAGATCTCACAATTGCAAATATGTGATCGATAGCTGTGGGTCTATAAAAGAGGCTTTAGAAAAAGAAATGACTGAAGGAAAATACAATGACTCTGTTTATGCATTGGGGATCTTTCATTCAATCAGTAATCCTAAGTTTGTAGTAAATCTTTTCATCTTTCTCTATGTTCTTTCTATAATTAACATGTTAAGCACATATTTCCAAACTAAAGATGCAACTCTTTGGGATGGGATGGATCTTGTGAATTGGACAGTTAAAACACTACTAAGTGAGCGAGAAAACTTTTATGTAGTTTGGGAAAAAATTAAATTTTTCGCAGAGAAGCACTGTCTGGATCTCTGGATCTCTCTTTCCCAGAGGATCACGAAAACGGAAAACAGCAAAAAGCACTAGTTTGGAAGGTTTTGATATTTAATATAGCCTCGGGCACGCTGTTAGGGCTACAAAGATATCCCTGCAAACCAAAGATATTCAAAGATATTTTGAAAGGAAGCTATCCCCTTCTTCAAGTATAAATTGAAATATATTTAGCTTATAGACGAAAAAATAGCCTTATTTCCATTCTATTCCCGTATAATTCATACAAGCGTTCATTTCATGTCATGTCATAATGCATTATGCATTAGCAAATAACAAAGAATAAGTTATCAAACATATAATGTATGAGTAAATTATATAAGTTGTATGAACAGTACATGTACCTTACGGAAGACAAAATCATCGCATGTTTTGAACCTTTCGGTCCCTGGCCCCTGCCAGATTTTAGGCCACGGCACGCCTATGGCTGCGATCCGAAAAATTTGCAGAACTTTGGGAATTGAAACATCGGTTATTTATTTTCATTATAAATGTTTCCGGTATGAATACTAACTGTAAGCATTTATTGATACAAAAGTAGCACAACCGACTCGTGCTGGCAACCTTTCGTCAGTATCAAAGCCAAGAATATATCACATCTGCTTCACGTTGTTATATAACATTTGAAGTTATAGGAGTATAAAGAAATTTAGGGTTACCTGCAGCGAGTTTTTTCAAATAATCAAAAGCTTAATATTTGCTGTTTATTGTCACTATAATATCATAACCAATTGAAAATTCTACGATAAAACCGCTTAATAAAGATATTGCAAACAAACACAAAACCAACAATAGCTGGCAACCCTATCATGGCTTTTCAACCAAATTTGACTTGAATAATGTTTATAATAGGTTCTAGTAATTGTATGAAATTCGTCTTGATTTCATGACTGCACTGGAAGTTATAGGGCAAAAAGTTTTATTTTCCTGAGCGAATTTTGAAAACCAAAGACACAAAAATTACCATAGCTGGCAGCTCCAACCGAGTTTTTCAACCAAATTTCTACCAAACGTGATTTGAAGTAAGGTGCAGCTATGGTGTGAATTTCGTCAAAATCGAAAGATTCAATCAGAATTTATAGGGCTAAAAGCAGTTATCTTTTTTAGTGATTTTTCAAGATGGCACCATGATAAGGCTAAATTAGGCGTGTTAGTGGGATATTCAAATAATAGCTATAGAGTGTTGATAAACAATAAAATAATTACCGCTAGACATGTTAGGATAATCGAAAACGATACTGAATTGATTTGCTTAGAAAAGGTTAATGACAAAGATGAAAATAATTTTGATGAGGATAATTTCACGAACTTAAATATGGAAAATGAAATTGATAGAAATAATAATGGCTCTAATGAAACAATAAATCAAAATATTGATGATGATGAAGATAGCGTCTTTGAAGATGCTAGTGAGGGTAGAATAGAAATGGACAATGAGGTAGATAGTTTGCAAAATAAAAATCAAAATAAACAAAATCTAACTATGCCAAGAAAATCTACTAGAAAAAAAAGGTTCGATTGAAAGATATGGTAATCCCGTGACACATTGCATCTATGTAAATTATGTTAATGCTAATATACCAAATTCATTTGAGGAGGCGATTAGCTCAAAAGAGTCAAAAGAATGGCAAAAGGCTATGGACTCGGAAATCGAAAGTTTAAAGAAAAACGAAACATGGGTAGTTGTTGATAAACCTGATAATAAGGAAATAATTGATGTAAAATGGGTCTATAAAAGAAAGAGCGATAATACTTATAAAGCAAGGTTAGTAGTTAGAGGATTTCAACAAAAGAGGTATATCGAAAACGTCTATTCACCTGTGGGAAAAATGCAAACTTTAAAAATTTTGTTAAGTTATTCCTGTGCAAATAATTTTTTCTCTTCGTTATATTGGTGGGCAGTACTAACGAGACTAGTTATGTTGCAAGAGTTTACAGGGTTTGGGATGTTTGTAGAGATATTGAAGTTATTTATCTCACAGAGGCTCCAGGGCTCTATTTTCCAGGTCGACTTTTGCTGCGAGGTTTGAAGGGGTATCCAGTCCTAATAGGCCATCAAAGTATTTATGGAACTTGAAAATGAGGAAGTTTAGTTCTCCTGGTTGGCTGAATTCCACGAAATTAGGTAAGGTAATTCGTTTATTCAAATTATGGTGACTGATGATTGTTGTGATAGTGCCTGGATCTATATCTTCTTAGTCTTCCAAGTGGACATAATCTGGGTTGAGGAAAGAAGCAGAAGCTCCTGTGTCAATCAAAAATTTTAGTGAACGTCCAAAAGGAGATGATATATTGATGTAAGGAGGAGTAGCTCCGTGTTTATTGATGTCTACCTAGTCGATGGGGTCGTCGAGGCTGTTTGTGGAAAATTTAGGTGAACGCTTTCGTTCTGTTCCGATTGCTGGTCAAAGCATTCCTCTTGTATATCTTCGTGTTCGTATATGTAATAGTTATCTAAATTTTGGAAATTCGGGGTCGTATTTTATTCTGGGTTCTCAGAGGAATATACGTTGAATAGCTCTTTGGAAGTGAAGTTTGGAGGTTCCGTTGGTCGAAAGAAGTTATTTTGTTGTTACTGACTCTGTCGTGAGTTTTGACTTTGTCTTGTCCTAGAAGATCCTACTTGCATTGGTTCTGGTTTGGGTAGTTGCCAATTGGGTACTCCAGTGGGGACAACGTTTAAGCTTTTGTGCGGTGGTGAATTCACTTGCACACTAGAAGGTATTTTAGTAACACTATTATAAGGAAGAGGTTTCGTCACGTTGGGTACTGCATTGGAATGCAAAGAATTTTGCCTATTATTACCGAATATACTAATGGGGTGTCCGTGCGTCGAATGTAGGCCTTGGTTGTGATATACGTTCAGTTGTTAACTATTAAGGTTATTTGTTCTAGCTAATGGAGTATTATTTACTTTATAATTTGGCAATTTTGATATAGGGTTATCGTACCTTGTATAGGATATGTTCTGCTTCTCGATGCAATAAGCAAATGCCGTCGCTTCATTATCCGGCCTCATTGCTATAATTATTGTACCAAGAGGCTTTCTCAAACCAGATAAAAATGCATTCAAACACATTTTATTATATAGATCGCGTTTCGCCTTTACAACATTCGAATCTTTTTCGTGAATTCGCACGTAATTTAACATTGTTGCCGATATTTCAATTATCTCACTATGAAGCCGTTCGATGAATTTATTTCCCTGTCTTTAAACGTAAAGGTCTCTTATAAGCGAGGTTTCGTTTCGCTTATCTGCATAATGCTGAATTAAGTTTTGCCGGATTTGAGTCCAGTCGAGAGGAGTCCCGTACATGTTAAGGACCTCGTTTGGCGGTCCATCGATTTAGTTGCGTAAAGCACGAAGTAGGAGGTTACCGTATGGTGTACCTTCGCTACACGAAATTAAGGAACGAATTTCCCCAACGTTGTTCCGAAATTCGAATAAGAGTTTGGGATTACCATCGAATTTAGGTAAATCTTTGATTGTGTCCGGCACACGCAGAGCGTTCACGATATCGGTCGGGGTTATTATTGCGTTGGTGGTGCTACCGTTTTTAGTCATATTCAAAGATCAAATTAACTTTTCTGACAACAAGTACGCACACTCCCGATTTGAAATCAATTACAATGTTCAAAAATACGCACTAACACTCTTTATCAATAAAACAAAAGATCACAACACGATCGATTCCTTTTGTATATTATCTTGAATCTTATGACTATTTATACTAGAGGATATGATAGCAAAAGAAATGGCAATGACAAGCAAAACTGGCACGAACAAGGGAAATAGTAAAGCAATTATTGGGAAGAAAGGAAATAATATCCAACTTAGCTGTGATATATCATAGCTTGGAGGCCAAATGTTTGTAGTTTCATTTCCAACTTATGCTTTCTGCCACTGTCGTTTTCCTCTTTTCTTGCTCTTGCTTTGTTCCGCCACTTTCCGGGGATTTTGGTATTTCAATGTGGGTTGTAGGTAAACACGGTCTTCACTTTATTCTTTCGATAATCCTTCGAAAAACTTAACTTTTTATTTCGCGTGAATACTCGATTAACCGTCGAGAGATCCTTGTAAGATTTGCAGGAAATGGGAGATCGTGTGTTTGTTATTAGTGATATTCTCAAGGTTCCTATGGCTGTGATTGTATCGAAGTTAGGTTTTTGTAACGGATTCAAGACTAAATTATACTTCATTGTTGTATAATTAATTTTTCCAAATGTAGTGTGGCTCGTAAATGTTTTCTTCGGATTGTAAATGAATCATATCTTTTTTAGAGAAGTGAGAATTTTCGAGAGCTCCTCAGGGCTCAGAATTTGTTCCGATATTATGCCTAGTTTCGCGATAATTACTGCTTCCGATATATCTAACAAATGGCTATGGAGAATGTCCATTTGATAGTTAATTTGGTTTAGGAATTGAATTTGTTGAAAAAGATCGTTGTTTTTCCTTATTCCATTGTTCATCAGGTCTTGGTTTAGTCAAAAGTAATTTGATACAATTTTTTGCTGTGAATGTGTATGGTCAGTAATATTTTTGAACATTTGAATTATTTGATGGTTAAGGAAAGATTGATCGATAGGTTTAAAAGTAATTTATCAATTCTCTTGTTTCAGCGAACAGCGTCATTTGCAACCAGAAATTTTATAGCAGTTCCGAGTCCATTTATCAGTCCTTGTTTGTTTCGGAATTTCGGTAGTAGCGTCCCTAGTTTAGTTTGCAGTTCATGTAGTTTAATTTTTGTAGTATGTAATGTATCGTTAAGTTCATGTATACTGCTTAGTCCCAGGAGTGAGGCTTGTATTTTGTCGAGGCTAGTGCTGCACATTTCCAAGCGTATGATATGTATAAAGTCCTTGTGTCCTTCAATGAGCTTAGCTGCCCCTAGTTGTAGTGGTAGAAGTCCCTGGTTGTTGCGCAGATCGTGCAATTCCAGTCTCTGCCCCTGTGTCATGATGATTTTCAACTGCAAGTGGTCACATCAGTCAAGTATGCACTGTGAGCTAGATTCTGATGAAAAGCAGTGCATACTTGCGAAACCACTTTGTCAAATAAAATTTTCAATACAAATAAAAAATGTCAAATTTTAATCATCCCGCAAAAACAATTCCAATTTGATTCTGCTTTCGGAGGCTTATTCTAGGCTCTTTCTGCCGCCGACACGACGAAACATGTTTGGTTTGGCGTGCATGCAGCAATATGTTATCACTGTCTCGTTAAGAATTTCGCCATGGTCTTTGTCTTTCATTTTATTGTATATACTGCGATAAATTTCTGTTAGTGCCAAGAGTGCTCTTTCTACAGGTGAGTTGCTAGTACTTTGTGAGAACGAGGTTGTGTGAAGTTGAATATCATATTGGGAGCAAAAACCTTTGAAAATGTTTGAAGTAAACTCTACACCCTGGTTCGTAATTAAGGTTTTTTGAGCTCCGTGGAGACTGATGAAATGTTTTAATGATTTGATTATCGTTAAACTGTTCTGACCAAATAACGTAGACGTTGCAAAGAATTTAGAGAATTGGCCAATTATATTCAGTATATTTTTATGATTTATTGAGTAAATATCAACATGTACAATATCTAACGGTTTGCATGATGATGGGGGTTTGTCGAATTCGTAGCGAGGAGGATTTCTATCGTATTTTAGAGTCTGACACTCAGGGCAATTGTTTGTTGTTTTGATCATTTTGTTATTCATGAATGGAAAATAATAAGTTCTCTTAAGGTGATTTGTTGTTTCGTTTATTCCTCTGTGGTTGTTTTTAATATGCAAGTCATTAATTATTTTGTCTTGCTCATTGATTTCCTTTATATCGGTTAGTATGTGTTTACAACGAATAAGTTTGAAAATTTTGCTTCTTGAGAAGAATTTTGAATAAATAGTTTGTGCAATTCTAAACGTCTCGTTATCTGTAAAGATAGCTGTTTTTTGTTTGGGGCTAAGTACCTGTTAAAATTTGTGCTGAGTCAATTTATCAGCCATCACGTGTACATTTATAATGTAACTCAACCTTCACTATCTAGACAATAAATTTATCATGAAAAATTACCCATGAAAAATTTAGATTTGCCAACTTGTGTTAAATGCATTTGTAGTCCGATCCACATTATAGTGAAATCAAGACAATAAAATTACTCGATTACGCCAGACTGTGTGCACAGCATTTTTTTGTATCGAATATTAATTCTACCAAATATGAAATATTTGCAAATACAATTTCAGTACGTAAGCACTTTTGTACCTATAAAATAAGTCAAGTCCAAGTAAATGAATCATAAGTATTTTGAAAGCAATAAGCTAAGCCTTCTTTATTACTCTTGTTGAGGCTGACCAGCAAGAACACAACAAGAATCATAGTTGTATTGCTTAGAACTGTCCTCGTTAAATTGAAAAGCAGCAAAGGAATTGAGGCCGAGTGCTGAGCAGTGCTTGATTCAGGAGCCCAGTTGAATTTAACTACTCAACAAATGGCCCGGCAGCTAAATTTATCAGAAACCTTTGACCCATTAAATATTCAAGGCATTGGCCAAGCACTACAGCATACACAAAACCGGGTAACCTTTGAGTTGATATCTAACACCCAGAACTGGTCAATTCACATTAAAGCTCATGTGTTGCCGCAAGTAACAACACTTCAGCCATCGCAGCCGGTAGACATCAAAAACTGGTCCATAACTCATGGGATTCAACTGGCGGACCCTTCTTTCCATCGTCCAGGAAAAATTGACTTGCTCCTAGGAGCAGAGCATTTCTTTGCGCTACTTTCATCAGAACATATTCTCATTGCATTCCTCTAGGAGATGGCGTACCGGTGCTATATAATACCAAGTTGGGTTGGATTATCGGAGGAAAAAGCATAAAACCACCACCGACTTGCGGCATTTGTTCAACAGAGACGCGCAGCCTAGATGAGCAAGTAGAGAAATTCTGGAGACAAAAATACCTTGATATTGTGAAACCATCCTTTTCGGCATCAGAACTTAAATGCGAGTCCCATTTCGCCCAAAACGTGAAAAGAGATAGCACAGACCGCTTCATAGTGAAACTCCCCTTTTCAAGCGAGCAGACAACTCTCGGAGAATCAAGGCACATTGCTCTCAGTCGATTTCATGCAATGGAAAGGAAATTGATGAGAAATCCAGAACTAAAATTTCTATACGTTGAGTTCATGAACGAATACCTCAAGCTTGGACATATGGAAGAAGTTGATTTAGAAAAAATTGAAGCTCCATATTACATCCTGCCACATCATTGCGTCATTAACCCCGAAAGCACAACTACCAAGCTGCGTGTGATTTTTGACGCATCCATGAAAACATCGTCAGACGTATCGCTCAACGAAATTTTATATACTGGACCTACAATTGAAGACGAACTCGTCTCAATCTTGTTACGATTTCGATTGCCGAGACACGCTTTCACTGCGGATATTGAGAAGATGTATCGCCAGATAAAACTTGATCCTGGTGACAGAAAATATCAACTAATCTTCAACGGCTCCATATCTAGCCACGAAGTGTTTGCAACGATTAGCAATTCAATCAGATGGGGAACGCCCGTTGGGAGCTGCTTCGCTTAAAAGAGACTTTTATGTGGATAACGTCATTACTGGAAGTAACTACCTTCCAGAAGCCATGGAAATTCAGGCTCAGTTGATTCATATTCTTTAGTCCAGGGGATTCAACTTACGGAAATGGTGCTCCAACCATCCAGCTCTACTGCAAAACATACCAACAGAAGACAGGGCACCAGAACTAGGATTTTCTGAAAACGAGCGTCTGAGATGGCTACCACGATCCGACGAGCTCTCTTTCAAAACTCAGTGGAAGGAAAAACGACCGATAACTAAACGACGTGTATTGTCAGACATTGCTCATTTGTTCGATTCACTTGGATTAATCGCTCCTATTATAGTCAAAGCTAAAATTTTCCTGCAAGAGCTCTGGGCACAGCACTTTGACTGGGATGACGAATTACCAGCAGAATACACGACTAAATGGATTGCTTTCTTGCAGAATCTCAGCAAACTGACAAGCATAAAAATCCAACGACATGTGAGTGCTGGTCACATTCCGCAGTCGATGCAGCTGCATACCTTTTCGGATGCTTCAGAGCAGGCTTTAGGCGCTACTATCTATCTGAGGTCTATGTTACCGGATGTACGTATCATAGTGAGATTGCTGTGCGCTTAGTCCAAAACTGCCCCGAAGAAAAACGTCACAATGCCGAGATTAGGACTATGTGCAGCAAAACTAGCAGCGGTTATAGCGGTTTGTGTTAAGAAAGATTAAGCTTGGAAACACAGCTGCTTTTACTGGACTGATTCTCAAATTGTGTTGGAATTTCTACATGCCCCGTCCTCTTCACGATATACATTTGTCGTGCATCGAATAGCTGCAATACAAGAAGTAGCTACTGCAGATCAATGGTTTCATGTCAGCCCGGCACACAATCCTGCAGATTTAGTTTCTAGAGGAACTACATCCGAACGATTAAAAGAATGTGTGTTATGGTGGTATAGACCACTTTTCCTCCATGGAGCTGCAAGAGCATGGCCACTTACCTCAACGTCCGAGGATGCAAATGATCTTGCTGCATTGACGCCAGGCCACTTTCTGATTGGAGAACCGCTGACAAATATGGCAGACCCTCACGCCTATTCTCCAAAAGGGTAACTAAATAAAAACTGGAAAGAAGTATCCGAACTCCGAAGCCAGTTCTGGCAAAGGTGGCCAAGAGAATATCTATGTGAGTTACAGTAACGTTTCAAGTAGAAACAGCATTGTGACAACGTGAAAGCCGGTACTATGGTCATCATGAAGGACGACATTCTTCCACCACTGAAATGGGACTTAGGACGCATAATCAAAACTATCAAAGAAAATGATGGTTTGATACGCGTGTCAGATGTTCAGACTCGGTCCTGAGTGCTTAGGAGAGCAATACATACACTGGCACCTTTACCCGTTGACAGCCACAGCACCGATGACTCGGATCTGTTTCATTCGATAAACTCCAGTTCAAACCTTCAAGACATGGAAGAAGCCTCATACCACGACGGCGGAAAAAGGAAATCAGCACATGATAAGGCACCTAAAAGAACACGACGAATCACTTCTCCAGTAAGTCTTCTTCTATTGGTAGACTTCATATTACCAGCATTCGCCATGAATCCAGTTACTATTACCCCGTTTAAAAACGACCCAGGATTATACTCTGAAGGCTTAGAGACAACTCACTTTTCTCCTAAAGATTAGACTATGCTCTAATCGTTATTATGAAATGGATTTCTTTTGGAAGGAATTACTAAACATAAAAAATGACATCCAAATACTAAGCAACATTTGCAACTCAACAAGGAAAAGTGAAAGCTGTCAACCAAGTATAACTCAGTTCTCCATCACGATGGCAGGACTGGAAAATAGTAACGAACTCCTCACCCATAGTCTTGAGCTTAGACTACAGCGAACACCCATCGACATTGTTGGAAACATCGCTCATTCCTTATTCGGAGTATTGCATTCATCCTACGCAGAAAAAAATGTCTGACATCATAGGTGACCTGGAGAAAAATCAGCATCATTTACAACATTTAATACAAAATCAAACATCGATCGTTGATTCAACTATCAACCTGGTCAAAAAATCCACAGAAATGATGCAACAACAATTACAAGGCTTTGAGCACTACTTAAATCAAACAATATTTCAACTGAATGTAATGATGAAGGAAGCTGAAGAGCAACGCACTTTGGGACTGTTCAATTCATTCAACCTTAGCAATAGCCAACTTGCAATGAATACAATCAATTATACTGAGCACAATAAAATACACACATCATAGTCGGATTAACCCATTGCTACTAACTCCAAGGCAGTTCCGACAGCAGCTAACACGCATCAAGAATAGTCTGCCATCGACAAAGTGTCTATTGGAGGGTCCAGTCTTCTAGAACTGTACAACCTGATGTCCATCGAAGTTCGAGTTACGAAGGCGCAGATAATATTCCGAGTTAAAACTCAACTACTGTTGAAAAAAAAATTCAACCTATTTTGAATTATACCTGTTCCAGTTTTTGTGAACAACTCGTTTCTGGGAATCGAACCCTCATCAAAGCTTTTAATAATCAGTTTGCATCACGAAGACTACTACTTCCTGTATGAGCCAGAATGAGCCACATGCTCTCGCGTAAGATCATCCAGTTACCTCTGCAAGCAACTTCATCCGCTATATCGAAGAAGATCATCAGTCGAAAGCTGCGAAGTTGGATTCCTCACTAATTCTCTGCCACCCACATGCCAAATTATTGAAAAACACAATACTTATCAATGGATACAGCTCACTAACCCAAATCATTGGATATACGTTACTAGAAATGAAACGTTAATACACGTGGAATGTGGAGATTTCATAGCCCAACACTCCCTAATAAGGTCTGGAATACTCGACATCAGTGAAGACTGCCTCATTTAAGACGACTCAACTACGTTCTTGGCGCGTACTGTCTATTTATCCAAAACGCAAACATCTTGTATACCTACAAGGGACTTGACTATCTCGCAAAACTATTCAAGGCCACTGAAATCAAGTATGATCCGCAGGAAATTCACCAGATTTCGCATGAAATCAAGGACCTGCAGGTCCAAGTGAACCAGCTTCTTGCTACAGAAGCATCTTTCCCCATCAGCCATCAGTTCAGCATAGGTTACATAGGTTTACTCATCGGCTTCATCCTCCTCATTTACCTTCTATAGAAATGCTTCACAACAAGACGCTTCAATCCTCCAATACCATAGCCAACCTCGAGTACAATTCACCGTAGCACCAGAAACAGAACGAATTGTTGAACTCAACGTTCATTGAGGGGGAGGATGTAAAAATTTGCAAATATTCATTTAAATTGGTCGCTGAGTCAATTAATCAGCCATCACGTGTACATTCATAAAAGTAACTCAACCTTCAATATCTAGCCAATTAATTTACCATAAAAATTTACTAATAAAAAATTTAGATTTTCCAACTTGTGTTTAATGCATTTGTAATCAGATCCACATTAAATTGAAATCAAGTCAATATGATTACTCGATTACGCCAGACTGTGTGCTTAGCATTTTTTTGTATCGAATATTAATTCTAACAAATGTGAAATATTTGCCAGTACAATTTCAGTATGTAAGCATTTTTGTACCTAGTCATGTTCAGGTAAATAAATCATTAGTCATAAAGGTTATTGATTTGTGATCACGGTTCCCTTCTTGTCTATAATCGCATAGACAACGTATATCGTCTCTAAAGCTTATCAAAGCAGAGAATAATTGATACGGGAAACTCGATCGTTTTGCGGAATAAGCCTCCGAAAGCAGAATCAAATTGGAATTGTTTTTGCGGGATGATTAAAATTGAAAAGTTTTTTATTTATCTTGAAAATTTTTATTTGACAAAGTGGTTTCGAAAGCATGCACTGATTCTCATCAGACACCAGCACACAGTGCATACTTGACTGGTGTGACCACTTGCAGTTGGAAATCATTAATTGTTATTTACGCTGGTTGTGACAAATTTTAATATCTCCGACTTATATCCATGGAAATAATTTACTCATAAAGGTTATTGATTTGTGATCACGGTTCCTTTCTTGTCTATAATCGCATAGACAACGTCATTTGTTCCCACGTCTTGAGGATCCACTTCGATTTGGTGGAATCCGCTTGCCAAATCGATGGTTGAAAAAATACAAGCATCTACCTAGTTTGTCCAGGATTTTGTTAATGTTGGAAATGGGGTATTTGTCGCTAATAGTTTTCTCGTTAAGCTTCTGGTAATCTATTACCAGACGCCACTTTTGTTTACCATTAGCGTCTCTCTTTTTGGGAACAATCCAAATCGGAGAGCTCAAAGCTGAAAAACTACATCTTATTATACCTTGCTCCAACATTTGTTGGATCTGTGATTGAACTTTTTTCTTGTGAACGAAGGGATATCTGTATGATATCGTATAGATAGCTATATCTTATGTTATTTGCAGTGTTGTCACCTTACTACATTTGCAGCAAATTTACTACATTTTTTCGGCCTTTGCCGTTTTTGCTACTTCACTACTCAAATTGTTAAATCTACTACATATTGTATCGAGAATGTAATATTGAAGATTATATGTACTTTACTTCTTATTTTCCGTGCTTTTCCGTTTTAAACCAAATGTGATTTAGAAACTCTTAACAACGAATGGCGATTGCTAATTAGCAATAATATTAAATATGGTAAATGTGATTACGTGGTAACTTTTTAGAGTTCATTGAGTAGAAAAGAAATTGTTTTAGAGCAAAGTTGCTTTAAGAATTTAGCTCACTACATGCTTACACATTTATCCTTGCCACATAGCAGTGCAGCAGCGGAGAGGAAATTTACTGAAATGCAGAATTTTAAAACTGATAAAAGAAACAAACTCAGTATTTAAACAGTCTCATCGATTTTGTTCGCCAGAGAACTATTAAGCGAGGAAAAAAATATATGAACCTTCAAATGATTTGATACATTTTTTGAGCAAGATCAAAATTTTTAAAGGTGCTTATGTAGAGAAGTAGGAAATTTATGTATGTACACATGTATTAGAAAAACAACGATTTATTTACTGTTATTTGTTAAGGCTCGTATCCACCAGAGCTCGCGCACAGCTCGCGCTCAGATTTGACGTCATCGATGCTTGTACACGAGCTGAACGCGAACAATGTACGCGCTCTCCATCCGCAACGTCCACATCAAGTACGCAAACAGAAAAGTAGCTTGCGTGCTAGCACTTTTAGTGTAGACATTTACTTCCATGCGCGAGTTACGGCAACACCTGCCGCATCACAACAATCATGAATACACGTGCCGATCATCGTAAATTAAAACATTTTCGCATACTGAAATTTCTTTCAATTGTAATTTAATTCACCTTAGCGATGCATTTCCTGTTATTGCACTAAAAAGCTAGAAACAACGATGTCACACTGTAACGTTGTTTCAGCACTTTTGCATTTCTATAAAATCCACATTTATGATTGTATCGAGTTCAGTTCAATTAGAATAAATCTGCCGTCAGGCTGTTCAACTAAATTTTCGTTTTTTTTTTCACGTTAACTGGCGTTAACTGGCGCAGTCGTACGGATTTGATTCGGTCGGGTCATAAGAAATAATCGAGAGTATATCGATAGTTTTGAAGTACGGTCGGACTAAATTAAATAAGTAATAAGTAAAACAAGAAAAAAAAGGAAAGTGTAGTGTGATATTAATATTACGCGTATTGTGCTATAAAGCAACGTCGAAAGTATATCGGCCGCAGTGGTACGCGAGTAAAAGAATGCAGATTTTAATAATACTAATCTGGTAGGTTGGATATCATTCTTTGATTATTTTCCTTAACCATCCCTAAGCAAGTAGTTTGTGCCAATAATATTTTAAATATATATTTTAAACTTTATTAATATTTCCTTGATATATTTTGCTTGTAAACCTTTTTACATATATACATGCATTAACTATTCTATGAATCGTTTTTTAAAAAAGCCATATAATAAAGTACGTAGAAGTTTTTTAACCCCTATAATAGAAGTTGAAAGTGCAAATATTGACAATTTTGACACGAGTGCCGGTAACGGAAGTGCTACTAGTGTCGCGAGTGCCGATAGTGTTCTTTCTTTCGACCATAATTTAAAAACCATGCTCACAGACAACGACAGTGTGCATATCATGAACACACTACTTGCGTCACTTCGCGTCCCTGACGCAATTAAGGATTTGCTTAAATTTGATGGCAATCCTAGACTCCTTTTCGAGTTTTTAAATAACGTAGAAGAAATTCCTGCGATAATATCGTGCACAGAAGGAACTCCTTATGGAAACATTCTCCTTCGTTCCATACGGAACAAAATAGAAGGGCCTGCCAATGAGGTACTCAACATGTACGGAACACCTCTTGACTGGTACCAAATCAAGCAGAACCTCATTCTTCATTACGCAGACAAGCGTAATGAAACGTCTCTAATCAGAGATTTACATGAACTTAAACAGGGTGCCAAGTCTGTTGAAGCTTTTTATATCGAAGTAATAGAAACTTTAGCTACAATGACCAACCACGTACAAATTCACGGAAAAGACATCAACGTTATCAACGCTAAACGTAACCTATATACCGAAATGTGTCTAAATTCTTTCTTGTCTGGACTTAAGGAGCCACTAGGCTCAACAATACGAGCAATGAAGCCTGATACATTAGCAATGGCCTTCTCTTACTATATTCAAGAACAGAATATTTCTTACTCCAGACACGACAATTCTTCAGCAAAAATACACCATAACCCAAAACCAAAAATTAATCTCTTACCCCAGTCTTCATTTGTTCAAGTGCAAACTCCGACTAATTTTCGCTACAACGCTCCAAACTTTAGCGCACATGCTTTACAACCTCCAAATGCCACATTCAGGTCCTTTGTACCAAACCCCAACAGACAATTTATACAAAATTCTAATCCATCCCATTTCGGACCAAAACCAGTACAGCCCCCAATGTGCAGTAGATCACCAAACAACCCTTTTTATCAAATGCCACAACAAAGGAATAATGCATTCACGCCAGCTATGAATAACCGAATTCCTTCGAAACCTGAACCAATGGACACCAGTTCAGGATTTACCCGACAATCCAGACAGCAAGGTCGCACTGTCAATAACGTTGGTCCACAGAATAATTTCTTCCGATCAACTGGACCTCCAAACTTTGTTGCGAAAGATTTATTTAATGTATCTCTAGCAGAAAACCATTGCGAGGTAGAAAATGAAAACTACCAACAACTAAATCAATACTATGATCACGATAACGAATATTCAGTGCAAACTGAAATCGTCCCTACCGATAGCCCTGAACAACCCTTCCCAGAAACTCATTACGAAATAGATTATCAAGATTTTCGCCAATTAGCCTCGGAGAACCCATCGGATTCATAGATATCAACAAACATGGTTCCGTTTTGCCGTACATCAATGTGTCCTCTCCTTTCGGTTATCCATTGAAATTTTTAATAGATACAGGAGCGTCAGCTTCTTTTATTAATCCAGAATATGTTCATTCTGAAGATCTTCAAAATATTAAACCAATGGTTATCTCCACTATCTTCAATAAGCACAAACTGGCTACAAACAGGTTACACTCCCCAATTTCATCGAGTTTAATCAGCCCGGAGAGACAACCTTTCTGATCTTTAAGTTTCATGGCTATTTCGACGGACTACTTGGGCTTGATACTCTAACAGCTTTAGGTGCTACCTTTGATTTCAAAACCAAAATATTCAGAACTAAAAATGCATCTTTGCCACTTCACCTCAAATTTTATGTCGGAAAAGTTTACGGTACCTGCAAATTGTAAAACTATTGCCAAACTCCCAGTTGACATCAGAAGCGGAGACTTTCACATTCAGGAAACGATCATCAAACCTGATGTTCATATTCCCGAAGGACTCTACCACTCAAATGATTGGTACAGCCTTGTTGAGATTGTAAACACCTCGAACACAGACCAAATAGTTTTATTAGAACAACCGTTAAAAGTAATTCCTCTTTCAAACAACCATCTTGAAATAAGCTGTTTTAACTTTGATTTGTCTTTTAATGATCATTCTGAAGGCGATGTAACTAGACTACTTCGAACATCTCACTTAAATAAAGAAGAAAAAGATTATTATTATTTAATATTTGCGGAGAATATGATGATCTGTTTTTCCATGAGGGACATCAAATAACGTTCACTAACCAGATTAAACATCGGATCCAAACAACGGACGACGTACCAATATACACGAAATCATATAGGTGCCCGTACGTCCACAAAGAAGAAGTAAGAAGGCAAATTAATGATATGCTCTCGCAAGGGATAATCAGACCGAGTTATTCTCCATGGAACTCTCCAGTCTGGATTGTTCCCAAGAAACGGGATGCCAGTGGAAAACAAAAGTGGAGACTCGTCATTGATTATCGGAAGTTGAACGAGAAGACTATCAGCGATAGATACCCACTCCCGAACATAACAGAAATTCTTGACAAATTAGGCAAGAGTATGTATTTCACGACATTGGACCTTGCCAGTGGGTTTCATCAGATTGAGATGGATCCACGTGATGTCAAAAAAACGGCTTTTACCGTGGAAGGTGGCCATTATGAATACGTCCGGATGCCTTTTGGGTTGAACCTTTCAACGAGTAATGGACAACATCCTTCAGGATCTTCAAGGCAAAATTTGTTTAGTATACCTTGATGACATTACCATATATTCTACGTCGCTCCAAGAACACGGAGAAAACTTAAGAAAAGTATTTCAAAAACTCCGAGAAGCCAATCTTAAGGTCCAACTCGATAAATCCGAGTTCATGCATAAAGAAATCGCATTTCTTGGGCACGTTGTCACTACGGAAGGAGTGAAACCTAATCCGGACAAGATCAAGGCGATCAAAGAATTTCCCACCCCGAAGACACAAAAAGAAATAAAAGCATTCCTGGGCCTTCTCGGCTACTACAGAAAATTCATTAAAGATTTCGCACGTTTGACCAAACCTCTGACTGAATGTTTAAAAAAAGGCAAGAAGATAATACTCAATGACAGGTATCTATCAGCATTTAAAGAATGCAAAAACCTACTTATGAACGATCCGATCCTCCAGTATCCTAATTTCGAGAAACCGTTTATTCTGACCACGGATGCCAGCGATTTTGCGATAGGTGCGGTGCTATCACAAGGCCCAATAGGTAGCGACCGCCCAATCTGTTATGCCAGCCGAACACTTACTGATTCTGAGATTAACTATTCTACAGTGGAAAAGGAACTTCTGGCCATTGTTTGGGCTACAAAATACTTCAGGCCTTACCTATTCGGACGGAGATTCCAAATTATAACCGATCATAAACCTTTCACATGGCTTATGAATCTCAAAGACCCAAACTCCAAATTAGTTCGTTGGCGCCTAAAACTCGAGGATTTCGATTACCAACTCTAATACAAAAAAGGTACATTAAACACCAATGCCGATGCACTTAGCAGAATACGTGTCACAAATTCACCATCCACAAGTAATGTAGAGATAAACATTACAGACACCCAAGCTGCTAATGCTCCCACTTCAATCAGTAACGATGCTACTTCAACTATTCACTCAGCTGAAGAAAATTTCAATGATGGTATATCAATAGCCGAACAACCACTAAATGGGTTCAATCTGCAAATAGTCTTAGAAAAATCTGATAGAAGACCCCCAATATCTACACAAATTCTATTCAGAAACAAACAACGACGAATATTTCGACTCCCATCATTTGCCGAAGAAAATATCACTAAAATTTTCAAAGAGTATTTAGTTCCCAACAAATTGACAGCTATTCTCACAGATGACGACACTTTCAAGTTAGTTCAGTCCACCTACTCCAAACATTGTTCAAATTATAAATTAATCAACGACGTTATAGAGGAAGATAAACAGGATCAAATCATTCAAGATTACCACAAAAAAAGCAATCACAGAGGAATAAATGAAACATTTATGCACCTCAAAAGAACATATTACTTTCCTCATTTAAAAGGCAAAATCACAAAAATCATTAACAATTGCGAAACCTGCCAAGCTCTAAAATATGATAGAAACCCACCTAAAATTAAGTTTCAGCAAACAGAAAGTCCCCTTAAACCACTTGATTGTATTCATGTAGGCATTTACACCATTAATTCTCATCCTATTTTCACTATAATTGACCGTTTTTCAAAATTTGCTGCTGCATACACTCTAGAAACAAGAAGTAGCTTAAATATTATCAAAAGTTTGAGACATTTCTTTTGCCTTCACGGATCACCAAAGAAACTGGTCGCCGACCAAGGAGCAGAAATGACATCCATAATCTTTAAGGATTTTTGCGAGCAATACAATATTGAACTTCATCTGACATCTTTCCAACAATCAAGTAGTAATGCATTTGTTGAGAGACTGCATTCCACCCTGACCGAAGCCACTCCGAGAGAAAAAAAACATAATCTTGATGTTGACCATAGCGATATTTTAAATGAAGCCTTAATAACATATAACAACGCAATACATTCTTCAACAAAGCTAACTCCTTACGAACTATTCTCTGGTAGGACTCATATCTTTAGTAAAAACTTAATTTATAATAACGAACACGACTATCTAAAAAAATTGAATGAATTCAGATCAACCCTATACCCCCAAATTAAAGAAAAAATTGATGCCTTAACGAATCATAATCTCGAAAAATTAAACGAAAACCGCGAAGACCCACTGGTATTTCAAGAAAATGAAAGTATATTTAGGAAAGAATGTAGGAGAAATAAAATAACCCCTAGATTCAAAAAACAGAAAGTTAGGACCAACAATCATTTGACTATAATTACTCACAAAAATCAAAAACTACACAAAGCAAAACTCAAAAGGAAACATAAATTTCAGAGCAATTTTGGTGACAGGACAGAAACTAGAGATACACGACCTACAGAACAACCTGAGGCTTCTACCACTGAGACTAGGGACTGCTAGACTGACTGATGGATACAGTAATCTAATACACATTGTCAGAGTAGACGTGTACGGACAAACTATAGACAAAATACAGAAATCACTCGACCAATTCAAAATGAACAACTCTGTGACTACGACAACAATAAAATTAAATGAGGTAAAAATGAAACTAAAGACCCTTCTTCCCCAAAGAAGACTCAAACGAGGAATAATAAATGGCCTCGGCAGTGTCATCAAATTTGTGACAGGAAACATGGACGCAAAAGACGCACTCGAGATAAACAAACAAATTGAAACTATTACTTCAGCGCAATCACAATTCCAAACTGAGTATGAACAGCAAGTCTTCATGAATAATAAAATGGTCGAAAGATTCGAAAACTTAACAAACCACATTAATTCACAGCAAAATTCAATTTCAAATTTTCTAAAAAGTAACCGTGAAATTATCGATAACGGAATTAGACAGGAGCACAACCTGATCCAGCACATTCAAATTTTAACCCAAATTAATTACAATATAGATATTTTGCACAATCATCTGACTAATATAGCCAACGCATTAACACTTGCTAAACTAAATGTAATCTGAAAACAAATTTTAAGCCCCGAAGAACTAACCGAAGTTCATAATATCCTTATTAAAGAAAACGTCAAAATAATATCAGACGAAAATATCTACGAATTAGTAGGCCTTCAAGTTTACCTAAATGGCACAAATTATATTTTCAATGTCCGAATCCCAATAATCCAAAATAACACCTACGAATTCTTCCATGTGATATCCATTCCCATACAAAAAACCATGAAAATTCCTACCAATCCCTTTGCAGCCCTCAACCAAGACGATATCCAACTATTCGATGCAAGATCCCCGGAAATCGAGAAAATTTTTTATTGCAACAAACCACACAACCAAATCAACAACAAAATCACAAAATGCATTGCCAACCTGATAGCCAATAAACCAGCCGATTGCGAATATACCACCACGGATCAGAAACCAGAAATCTATCAGCCGGAGCCAGATCTTCTTTTGTTTACTAATTCACCCCAAACACTAATAATTTCAAATTGTCCATTTAGCCCCAAGACCGTTGCTGGAAACGTTTTACTCCACTTCAAAGGCTGCAAAGTTCAGGTGAACAACGTTATGTATGAAGGACATCCAAAAACATTTTGGGATGACATTATTATCCACCCAATCTTTTTCAACAAGATCAACCTCACCGCTACGCACGAAAACATCAGCTTGAAACAATTGGAAACTTACCATTTCAAGAATGATAAAATCATCCATACCATGGGGAACACAACCGACGAAAAGGATTTACTCAACCTGTGCATTATGGATATCTTAGACATCCTTACTTTTTGGCATAATAATCTACATCATCTGCAAACTTATGTGGAAAACATCAGCTCCAGCAGCAGAAACATCAGGGATTCCGTTCCTGCTACCATCGCTTCTTTCTAAGGGGGGAGGAGTTACGGCAACAACTGCCGCATCACAACAATCTTGAATACACGTGCCGATCATCGTAAATTAAAACATTTTCGCATAATCAAATTTCTTTCAATTGTAATTTAATTCACCTTAGCGATGCATTTCCTGGTATTGCACTAAAAAGCTAGAAACAACGATGTCACACTGTAACGTTGTTTCAGCACTTTTGCATTTCTATAAAATCCACATTTATGATTGTATCGAGTTCAGTTCAATTAGAATAAATCTGCCGTCAGGCTGTTCAACTAAAATTTCGTTTTTTTTCACGTTCGCCGGGTTAGCGAACGTAGCTCGCGCGTTCTGTATGCGCACTGCTTTTTTGCTTTCCGATCAGAATTTTCCTATTAGTACATCTAAAAAAAACTTTCGTGAAATGGGTTCTGATGAAGACGTGCAGACCTACATCATATTGTCTAAATTTTCAAAAAAAAAAAATTAATATATCCACTATGAAAGCCTCGCTTCTACATCCTCTCTAATTCTATCCCATCACTTCGCATAATTTTTCCGATTTTCTCAAAAATATTTTCTTTTTTTTTTCGTTCGGAATTTATCATCTTTATTAGTGTGATCTCAGAAAATAGGATATTCTTCTTCTTTATTGATTAACTTAATAGCTAATTCATTAGTCCATTCTATACTGAATGGCATTTTGCACGTCTGCTTTCCAACGAGAGCGGAAAGCAGGGAAGCAGCTCGACGAGCAATCGAAATGCAATGTTTGTTTGCTCGTCCACACCAAGTGTGTCTGCTCGCAAACAGAGCGTTGCATCCGAACTCGCGAACGTTTTCGGTGGAGACGTATCTCAAATGCAACTCGCGAGCAACTCGCGGACAGCTCTTCTGATCGTTCGCGCTCAGTGCATGAGCAACTTTTGGTGTAGACGATAGCTTGCTGGCTGAGCGCGAACAGCACGCACGCAGCGCGTTTAGTGGAAACGAGCCTTTATAGAACTGAAAAATTCATTTGTTATTCAAATCGCAGAAATTTTTATCTTTTGATAGTTTTGTTATCTTTGGGCTAGAAAAGAGATTTTACCAGTATGTTACGTTTTTTATTTAAAGGAAACTGATTTTGAAATTTTACTACAAAAGGTCCTAATTTACTACATATTTTTCCCCATATATACTTCAGAAATATCTTTCGGCGGTGACATCACTGGTTATTTGTTAATGTGAGGTTATCTCCTGTCTCAAAAAGATGTCTGCATATTCCTTACACAATCGGAAGATTTCGTTTTTCTCTTCGTCATTTAGGTGGGCAGTTTTAATGAGACTAGTAATGTCGCAAGAGTTTACAGGGTTTGGGATGTTTGTAGAGATATTGAAGTTATTTATCCCACAGAGGCTTTGTTTATCGAATTGTTAGGCTTTGATGGTTTAGTTCACATACAAAATTTCGTCGTGATCTGATTTATTGATTACTTTAATGATACTGAACCAGTTTCGGGCAAGGTAAATACCTTCGGATGTCGTTAGATTTTGGGATATTTCTGTTCTAGGCAAATATATTTCTCCGTTTTCAACATCCACTGGCAATTTTGCGCGGAATTTCGAGTTTGGTGGAACTATATATCTAGCTGATACAAAGTTAGGCTTGAAATGGAGGCGTATGACTGAATTTTTTGTCAATAGGGTTCTATTTTCCTGGTCGACTTTTGCTGCGAGGTTTGAAAGGGTATCCAGTCCATCAAAGTATTTATGGAACTTGAAAATAACTTGAAAATAATAATAAGTTTAGTTCTCCTGGTTGGTTGAACTCCACAAAATTAGGTAAGGTTATTTGTTTATTCAAATTATGATGACTGATGATCGTTGTAATAGTGACTGGATCTATATCTTCTAAGTCTTCCAAGTGGACATAGTCTAGGTTGAGGAAAGAAGCAGAAGCTCCTGTGTCAATCAAAAATTTTAGTGAACGTCCAAAAGGAGATGATGTATTGATGTAAGAAAGAGTAGCTCCGTGTTTATTGATGTCTACTTAGCCGATGGGGTCGTCGAGGCTGTTTGTGGAAAATTTAGGTGAACGCTTTCGATTTGTTCCGATTGCTGGTCAAAGCATTCCTCTTGTATATCTTCGTGTTCGTATATGTAATAGTCATCTTAATTTTGGAAATTCGGGGTCGTATTTTGTTCTGGGTTCTCAGAGAAATATACGTTGAATAGCTCTTTGGAAGTGAAGTTTGGAGGTTCCGTTGGTCGAAAGAAGTTATTTTGTTGGTACTGACTCTGTCGTGAGTTTTGACTTTGTCTTGTCCTAGATGATCTTGCTTCCATTGGTTCTGGTTTGGGTAGTTGCCAATTGGGTACTCCAGTGGTGACAGCGTTTAAACTTTTGTGCGTTGGGCGATTCACTTGCACACTTGAAGGTATTTGAATTACGCTATTATAAGGAGGAGATTTCTTCATGTTGTGAACTGCATTAGAATCCGAAACGTTTTGCCTATTATTACCGAATGTACTAGTGGGGTGTCCGTGTTTTAAATGCACGCCTTGGCTATGAGATGTGTTCAGTGGGTAACTATTAAGGCTATTAGTTCTTGCTAATGGGGTATTTTTTACTTTATAATTTGGTAATTTTGTTAAAGAGTTATCGTACCTTGTATAGGATATGTTCTGCTCCTTGATGCAATAAGCAAAGCCCGTCACTAAATTATCCGGCATCATTGCTATAATTATTGCACCAAAATGCTCTCTCAAACCAGTTAAAATGCATTCAAATACACTTCATTATATAGATCGCGTTTTGGCTTTACAACATTCGAACCTTTTTCGTGAATTTGCACGTAATTTAACATTGTTGCCGATATTTCAATTACCTCACTATGAAGCCGTTCGATGGATTTATTTCCCTGTCTCAAACCGTAAAGGTCTCTTATAAGTGAGCTTTCGTTTCGTTTATCTGCTCAATGCAGAATTAAGTTTTGACGGATCTGAGTCCAGTCGAGAGGAGTCCCGTACATGTTAAGGACCTCGTTTTGCGGTCCATCGATTTTGTCGCGTATAGCACGAAGTAGGAGGTTACCGTATGGTGTACCTTCCGTACACGAAATTAAGGAACGAATTTCCTCAACGTTATTCAGAAATTCGAATAAGAGTTTTGGACTACCATCGAAATTTGGTAAATCTTCGATTGCGCCCGGCACACGCAGAGCGTTCACGATATCAGCCAGGGTAGTTATTGCGTTGTTGGTTCTACCGTTTGTTGTCATATTCAAAGATCAAATTAACTTTTATTACAACAAGTACGTTAATTTTTCAAAACGTCGCACACTCCCGATTTGAAATCAAATACAATGTTCAAAAATACGTACTTCCACTCTTTATCAAGGAGAGAAAAGGTTTTATCACAATACTATCAGTTCCTTTTGTATATTATCTTGAATCTTATAACTATTTATATTAAAGCAAATGAAAGCAGAATAAATGGCAATAACAAGCAAAAATGGCAATAACAAGGGAAATAGTAAAGCAATTATTGGGAGGAAAGGAAACAATATCCAACTTACATGTGATATATCATAGCTTGGAGGCCAAATGTTGATAGTTTCATTTCCAACTTATACTTTCTGCCACTGTTGTTTTCGTCTTATCTTGCTGCTGATCCGTTTCGCCATTTTGCGGGATTCTGGTATTTCAATGTGTGTTGCAGGTAAACACGGTCTTCACTTTATTCTGTCGATAATCCTTCGAAAAACTTAACTTTTTATTTTCCGCAAATACTCGATTAACCATCGAGAGATCTATCTTGCAAAAATCACTCAAAACCGGACCGTCGACTGCGCCAATTATGTTGCATACCTTCCCGGGCGAGAGAAAAAATACGTGGTTTCAATTTATAGTTAAGCTATTGTTGCTTTCAATACAAAAACGTAACTGCCTGGCAAATCTGAGAAGCAACTTTTATAAATTTACAATAGTGCTTACTCAGTTGGGTGTGCACACGAAAGAAATTGCTTAATCGATATTTGAACGGAAATGCTGCGGTTGATACTCGAACTTAATAAATTTAGGTTTTCATGAAGCCGAAAATATGCAAAATAATTAGAATAAAATGTAGCGTTAACTTAGGTGGGTCACGTGGACGTCGTAGATGTTAATATTCAAACCATAAATATTCAAACCACAATGGGCTACCTAATTCCTCATTCCCACGTCCCACTGTTGTTTCCGTGCAATGTGGAATCAGTGTTGGACGTCGTAGAACGTTCCACATTATGACGTTTTGAGTTTTATTGTCGTTTGATTGTTTACTCCAAGAGTAAATATTTTCTTCACTTCCGTGCGTACGACAAGTTAATAGTTAAAGTTTTGTAGTTTTTGTGTTGGGCCTGGATAGCGCAAGTACCTAGAGTTTATATCGTGAGTGTGCGGTGCGATTGCCGGCAGCTGACGAGTGAAGTTGATGTTAGCGGCTTCAAAAAGTCCGGCGTCAGGTAGGTACCCCTTTCATTAGTTTTCAGTAAGTTCCGATCCTTTGGCGTCTCTTCATTCTTTTCAAGTCGCTGCAGGACGCACAAGAAGCACTGCCGTGACGCGCATCTGAGGATCCAAATATTGGGGTATCTTTGCTGCTCGGCAACAAGCCGTGGCCTGGGAGACCCCGTCCAGGTGAGCTTATTAAATTGATTGTGAAGTCTATCGTGGCGGATCGTATAGTGACTGCCGTGGTCATCTCGTTCGGTTGCGCAACTTAACCTGTGTTGATTTTGTGATAATTGAAATTCAAACTTATGCCTACGTCGTCAGTGACCAACTAGTACATGACACAGGTCAGTGGCTGCGATGACTACTAGCCCTACATAGTGCTGGTTACAATTATAGCCTATGAAGTTGAGTGGTGGCTTCACAAAAGATATTGGAGCAGCCTTTCCCACGGGGGAAAGGAGCAGCCTTTCCAAGGGTGGAAAGGAGCAGCCTTTGTCACGGGGGAAAGGTTGCTCCTTTTTTGTTTTGTTTTTTACTACTTTTCGAAGAAAATTAGTATTAAACTCGTTTCGCCGTATATTCATATTTCTTTATATATATATATATATATATATATATATATATATATATATATATATATATATATATATATATATATATATATATATATATATATATATATATATATATATATATATATATATATATATATATATATATATATATATATATATATATATATATATATATATATATATATATATATATATATATATATATATATATATATATATATATATATATATATATATATATATATATATATATATATATATATATACAGCCTTGGCCAAAAGTATTAGGCAACCTGTAAATAACTGAATATTTTTTTGTTTCAATAAAAAAACAAAGTTTTTTTTCGAAATTATTATGTATCGATGAAATTAAACTTAATACATTAATATCTTGTGGGCCCACCCTTTGCTTTTATTACAGCAGCAATCCTCTTGGGCATACTCCTAACGAGCTTTGTACAGTCAGCGGTACTTATGGAGTTCCACTCGTGTACCAAAGCTGTTTTTAACACCACTTTTGATGTGATGGTGTATTTCTGTATGTTACGCTTCAGAATACCCCAGAGGTGTTCAATAGGGTTCAGGTCTGGGGACTGCGCTGGCCAATCTAATAATTCAATATTGTTGTCTCTAAACCAGCGCATCGTAATCACCGATTTGTGACAAGGAGCATTATCTTGTTGGAATTTGACTCCACGTAGATTCGTTTCACCAAAAATGCGCGTTAACGAAGTCATTAGTACAGTTTCCAGCACATTTATGTACTTTTCACTGTTTAAACGGTCTTGACAAACGAACATCTCGCCAACTCCATCAGCAGCCATGCCACCCCAAACCATGATACTGCCTCCTCCATGTTTAACTGTAGGCACCACGCAATCTGGATCATATTCCTCATCAACGCGCCGCCTAATAAAGGTCACACCAGGTGTTCCAAATACCTGTTAGAAAATACAAAAATCCTGTTTCATTTTTTTTGAAAAATTTTCTGAAATCAAGGCCTCCGTAAAAAATTACGGTTATTGTTGTTTGAAAAAGGTTATAATTAAGCTTACCTGGAAACTAGATTCATCGGACCACAGAACATTTGCCCAATCCTTTTCTGTGAAATGCTGGTACCGAAGAGCCCATTCCAAGCGATTTTTTTTGTTGGCTGCTGAAAGCCACGGCTTCTTTCTAGCTTTACAACCTTTCAAGCCTGCTTCTGTGAGACGCCTTCTTACCGATCGAGCACTTATTACTTTCCCCAAGTTTTCCGACAGGCTAGAAGCAAGCGCAGAAGATGTTTTTTTACGCTCCTTCAAAGAGTCGCGGACAAGTTTTCTGTCCTGGCGTTTTGAAGTTACGCGTTTTCTGCCTGTTCTTGGCTTATTTTCGTGAGAACTGGTCTCCGCAAACCGCATGATTGCAGATTGCACTGCGCACCGAGATCATTTCACTAGCTTGGCAATCTCAACTTGAGATTTGCCTTGTTCATGTAGAAACTGAATTCTACAGCGTTTTTCAATACCAAATTCACTCGTTTTAGGCATATTGTATTGCACAGAGTGTCTAGTTTGCAAATTAATCACAAAAACAAGCAACCTTACCCTATAAGTAACAATTGAAGACTGACAAAATATTTTCAACAATTTCTCAAATACCCCATTTCCTGGAATTTGCACGCCAGATGTTTTATGGCTCTTCAAAGAAGATCGTTTATCGCTGTTATTATTGTTTGGTTTAGTATCGTAAATAGAAAAAGAAATTATCAATTTTAACACACGTTTCAAATTACATGTGTTTTGAAGGGGTGCCTAATACTTTTGGCCAAGGCTGTATATATATATATATATATATATATATATATATATATATATATATATATATATATATATATATATATATATATATACAGGGTGTTTGGTACTAAATGAACACTATTTGAAGGAGGCGTTTTTTGACATATTTTGAGTAAAAAATCGTTCTACAGGATGGTCCGGATTTCAAAACCTACGGAGTTACAGGGTGTTCAAAAAAACTTATTCGGACCGGTACCCTGACTCACTTGAATCGTTATATCTTGAAAACTAATTATTACAACTCAAAGTTTTATACCGCGTTTATTAAACAACTAAATTACCTTTTGTTCAATGTATTGCACTTGATTGCAGTTGTACCGAATTTTGAGATATTTTCTTCGAAACACAAAATTTTTTAATTTTAACCCCGAAAATTCTGTGTTCCAGGTCGTTTTCCTTAGATAACCTCATTATTATGTGCCACTTTCATTTAAATATTTTGATAGGCCATATTACTGGCTACAAAAGTTGCATACATTTCAATGACTTGGATTCTACCGTTTCGCATGTATTGAGCGAAAATAAATATCGCTTAAAAACTAAATATGTCATAAAACGGTCCTCCTTGGAAAAACAAAGTTTAATATGCTAGTCGTACTAAAGTAATTTAGTACCCATTGATTGCTATTTAAAGTATCAATAAACTTAACTCTATTTTTTTTGGTTAGTTTCAACATAATTGATGCACCTTCCTAGATGTGACAGGTAAAAGCATGTCCAGTTCTTCGCCTTTATTAGTGGGATACTTAAAAAATTGAAAACGCATAAAAACAGAACCACTTTCAAATTCTTGTAAGTTTCAGTGCATTACTCGAACAACAAGATCTAAATAAAATTTACGAAAACACATGGAAAATGCCTCGCTACACTAACGAAGAATATGGAGATATTTTGTACGTCTATGGGGAGTGCCGGGGAAATTCAGCAGCGGCGCAATCTTTGTATCATCAGAGATACCCCCATCGACGGATTCCTGGAAGGAGAGTGTTTCAACAACTTTACGCAAGGATTCGGGAAACGGGTAACGTCAGAACGAGCCGAGTAAACGCAAGTCCTACAACTGTAGATACATATAAATAACTGTACGGACCGAAGAAGAAATATTGCATGCAGTGGAATCTGACCCATCAACCAGTATTCGACGCTTAGCGTTACGGTTTAACGTGTCTAGCTGGAAAGTTTGGAGTATTTTGAAAGCAGCCCGTCTACATCCTTACCATCACACACCAGTTCAGCAGCTCCTACCCATCGATTTGCCCAAAAGGATGGAATTCTGCAATTGGCTCCTTGAGAGACAATTAGACGACGAAAATTCTGTCAACAGCATTCTTTGGACGGATGAGTCTTTATTTACGAGGGACGGTATCACAAACTTCCACAATTTACACACGTGGGCTGAGAACAATCCAAACACTGCAAGAACGTCATCATTTCAGCATAGATTCAGCGTAAATTTATGGGCAGGAGTGATTGGCAATAATTTGATTGGCCTTTTAGGCTCCCGCCTACCCTAAATAGTACCAGCTACTTGCATTTTTTAACACATTATCTGCAGGACTTATTGGAAGATATTCCTCTGCAACGATTGGTTTCCATGTTTTACCAACACGATGGTGCTCAAGCTCATTACGGCCGACCAGTCATAGATTGGTTGAATTCCAACTATCCCAATCGCTGGATCGGTAGAAATGGACCAGTACACTGGCCTGCGAGGTCTCCTGATCTGACTGTAATGAATTTTTTTGTATGGGGACGGATGAAGGACCTTGTGTACGCAATGGAATTATCCACTTTAGAAGAACTAAATACCAGGATCGATGATGCTGCAACAGAAGTGAGGCAAAAGCTGAGAGACATGAATATGAAAAGAACGCTTGCCAAACGAGCTTTGGCATGTATTCAAAATGAAGGTGGCAATTTTGAACACTTACTGTAGATTAAAAATTTTGAAATAAAACATAAAAACCATTATTAAATACTTTCAGTTCAAGAAAAAAGTGTAGATAGACAACGAGGGCCACTTTATGGCATATTTAGTTTTTCAGCAATATTCATTTTCGCTTAATACTTGTGAAATGGTAGAATCTAAGTCATTGAAATGTCTGCAATTTTTGTAACCAGTAATATGGTTTATCAAAATATTTAAATTAAAGTGGCACATTATAATGAGGTTTTCTAAGGAAAACGACCTGGAACACAGAATTTTCGGGGTTAAAATTAAAAAATTTTGTGTTTCGAAGAAAATATCTCAAAACTCGGTACAACTGCAATCAAGTGCAATACATTGAACAAAAGGTAATTTAATCGTCTAATAAACGCGGTATAAAACCTTGAGTTGTGATAATTAGTTTTCAAGATATAACGATTCAAGTGAGTCAGGGTACCGGTCCGAACAAGTTTTTTTTGAATACCCTGTAACTCCGTAGGTTTTGAAATCCAGACCATCCTGTAGAACGATTTTTTACTCAAAATATGTCAAAAAACGCCTCCTTCAAATAGTGTTCATTTAGTACCAAACACCCTATATATATATATATATATATATATATATATATATATATATATATATATATATATATATATATATATATATATATATATATATATATATATACATATATATATCATAGCTTGGATATATATTTATATATATATATATATATATATATATATATATATATATATATATATATCAGCAAAATGATTACGGGAGATAATCTCTGGAGTGGCCGATTCGATTGAGCTGAAATTTTCAGAGAACGTAGATATATATAGTAGGCAAGTGCATAATTTGCTAGAATTCAAATATCTTAATCCTTTAACGGCGGCGAGGGTTTTGCGTTTTAGTGAATTTTCAGGTACTCCTATATTTCCAAGCAGTGTAAATTTTTATTAAAACCAATGTTTGGGAATAAAAACGTATTATGTGTAAAGCTTGTCTATGTTAAAAAGTTGGAAATTTTGAGCCGTGTGTGGGTGCAGCGTGCCTAAAAGTAGGCAAGGATTTTTTTTCAAATTTTGATTTGTCATTACTTCTGACAAAAACATTAGATCATCGTGAAAATCGCACAGCGTATTCATGTTGACTAAGATTTAACACATATGGATTTTCAAGATAGTGCGGGTAACCTTGTAGCTACGGCAGGCTCCTGAAAAAAAAACTTCAAATCATTGACCCTCGTCAAAAATTTTTGATTTTTGACAAAAAATTTAAATTATTGATAAATTTTGACCGTTGTCCATCATGTCAAATTAACATTTTTCTAATTCCGATTTGCACAAGAATGGTAACCCATCACCAAATTACCTCTATTTTCAGCACTCGATGGTTCTGTTCACGAGAACTGACGACCGGATTTTCCGATCATAATGAAATTTACGGGACATATTGGTATTAGCTAGAACCAGGTCTGAGAGAAGTGATGTTGAAATGCAGGCAACCCTGAGGCAGTGGTACCATCTTGAAAAATCACTGAGAAAAAAACCGGTTTTTGGCCTATAACTTCCGATTCAGTCATCAGATTTTAACAAAATTCACACAGTACTTGGATCTTACTCTATGTAACCTTTTGTGAAAATTTGAGTGAAAAATTAGGATAGGGCTGCCAGCTATGGTGATTTTGTCTCATAAATTTTACCCTGTGTCAGCAGCAGAGCAAAATATATACTAATTCTACTTCACGTTAAGTTAAACCCAACCCGTAAATTTCGTTTCGATTGAATCACTGCGCTGGAAGGTACCCGGGTGAAAAGAATTTTAGAGTAACTACCCTCAAAACTTTTCAAATTTTTAAGCAACATAAAGCTTTTTCCCTATAACTTCCTGTCCAGTATAGAAATCAAAACGAAGTTCATGCAGTAAATGGGCCCTAATGTGAAGTTAATGTCGTAGGAATTTCGTACAAAAATCATTAAAGGACTGCCAGCTATGTCCATTTTTGTAATTTTGTGGAATTTCTTCACTGAGCGATTATGTCATTAGATTTGCAATTGGGAATGATCCTGCAATGAAAATTAGTAACAAATATTAACGCTTTAAATTAATATGTTTATAAGACATTTTGTGGAGGAGCTTTCCTCCCCACCTCATTCGTCTGACAAGTTTTACATCTCCTGACGTGGCGGGCCACATCCCCAGACATCTTGGGCTAATAGTATTTGGTGGCGACCCGTTCAACGGTCTGACTTGTGCTCTGCTTCCAGATTGTCATGACACCGATGTAATAACACTTTCCGCTCCTCGTTCGGGACCACTTTTTTCTAGGAATCGTTTCCCTCCAACCCCGGATAACGTCCTGGAAGGTGTTTCCATAGAGTGCCATCCGTCACCCGCCGGTCCGCATAGTGTTCGAGTGTCTTCAACACACTTGTTTTCATGGTCTCATACCACTTGTCCCCTTCGTAATTCACGGCTGCCAACCCACGATCTGGTTACATTTGAGATAAGTCATCAGGTACCAGATGCACCTTCCCCTTCCGGTGAAGAATCTCAAACGGGTACTGTTGTAATCACACGGTCCATCTGCCTAAGCGTCCCGTAGGGTCTTTCGAATTGCTCAACCACACGAGAGAATAATGATTGGTGATTACCGAGAATCTCGCACTTTCCACATAGGGTCTCAGCTTCTCGACAGCCCATAAGACCGCTAGGTACTCCTTCTTGGTGGTTAAGTATTTGCGCTCTGCCTTCAACAGGGACCAACTTAGACAGAAAATGACATTTTCGCCATCTTCGTGCCTCTGCAACAGTACCGCTCCTCAGCGGCGGAGGGTCCATACAACCCGATTCGTTCCGGCTTCCCTTTCAAAAATATCAACGAAAATATCAACACGTACCATATGTATCTTAACATGTACATGAAATTTCAAATGACTAAAAATCATACCATTTTCTGTATATTACGATAACGTGGAAATTCATATTCATAAGCCGAATTTTTCTGGCTTCCAAATTCTTATTCGCGAGCCACTAGGGGCTTTGATCAAATATGTATTTTGTCTCTTCTTTCTCTTTTCGTTCCTTACTGAAATGCTAGCATGGTCTCGCTTTAACAGGTGAAAAATAAGCCGTGATGAAACGGCTTACGAATGGTTCGAGAATGGAAGAAAATTTCGATCGGTGCATTCAATATTGCCGTTGGGCTATTTTTATGTGAACGTCACTTTCGGAAGTGAAGAGTTATACATGAAGATTATATATTTGAGATATGAGTAAGAAAATAAAATTTTACTGGCTATCTATAAACTAAAGTTTGTCTTTCGTTAGTTTTTAGAAATGAAATCTGCCGTGTTAAGAAAAAGTCATAAGCGCCAGAATGAAATTTTTGGTTTGATGTTTATAAAAAAATTGCCTTATATTATTGTAACATATCCAGAATGTAGCACTTTTCCTTAGTTAAAAAGTCTTAGCTCCATTTTTGTGCGTCAAAAAGGGAAATCTCATGCTTGCAGAACTGTAAATCAACTAAGTTCAAACATGTTCATGCAAGGTCCGCTAATATTTGCGTGCAGGAATTAAAAGATTCATTGCTACGAATTAAAATCTCATAAGACAGTTTAAGTACAAGAAAAAAGAGACAAACAATTCATACTGTGAGTGATTTAAGGCTTTGTTGTTTGATTTAGGCATTACAAGGGCTATCATAATTTACAATGTAATATGTTTTAATAAAAATGTTGTTTCAAGTGAATTTGTTGCATCTTTTTGGTAACTTATATCAAAGAAATGTCTTTTTTTGTTAGCAACTTCGTTTTCGTCTTCAGACGTTGTCCTAAGCAAAAAAGTCTTAAGTAAAATACACATTCTCTGCACTTATCTTACAGAAGAAGATATTTTTTGGAAGTGCAAAGCTTTTTTTACATTGTGCCAAATCGATAAAATGAAAATGGAGTTAAGACTTTTTCAACTAAGGACTGCAAAATTCCTGTCATGCGTTAAACTCTTTTTTGATACATGTTCTACCTACAATTATTTTTCACCTTTCTAATTAGATAATATTTCATAAAAAGCAGGAATCAGGAAATAAAAATAAATGAACATAAAGCTATTTGTCGTGGGATATCTGGGACTGGATGTTTTCAATATGTATGTCTAAAGTATATACGTTAACATTCAAAAATATTGCAATTGAAAATTGTAAATATCACAAAACAGTTTTAAAGTATAGTAAATGAAGAATTGTGTACACATCCTCATGCTAAGAGTTGACATTTTTTGTGAATTTTTCAATTCAACCGCTTTATTCCCAAAATATTTATAAATTTAATGGATGAAAAATAACTGGTTTCAATTTTTTTCATTTAGCGTTCTGCAGGCTCAGAAAGACGATTTTTCAAAGTTTGTTTTTTATAAACATTATTTACATTAAAACAAATGGTTTCATGTATATTGAAATTGGCCCTATAAAAACTGCTCTCTAATTTGTTTATATACATGTGCTTATCATTTTTTGAGTTACGATTTGTTATACTATCTGTAAGTGTGACAGCATGCCAATCAGTTAAGCAATAGTTCTCTCTGCCCCAAACGCGAGGAGTATCTGAATATCCGCAAACGATCATCTCACGCGACAAAGGCCAAATCAGAAGTATACCTCGACCTTCGCCTGCATTATGTCAAATAAGTTTCCCGCCGCTGTCTAACGGAAAAACACTCCTTAATACTCGTCCTACAGTGCAAAACTGCTCCCCGGCTATCAACTCATACAGCGCAGTACTGCGTAGACATATGGATATGAATAGCACTCCCAATACTGTTGGTAAAGTACCGTCGTCTGCCAATGATCTTTTCTCTGCTAGTGAACTGATTAGCTTAGCCCGAGAAGTAATAACCTGGTTGTCTGTTTGCAATTCACGCTAAGACCAGTTTAATGTAATTGTAGAGCTTAGTTTCTTTAAATTCAAACAAAAAGTCTAACTCGCTTCAGGACTTTATTGATTATATAATTGGACATATTCCGAGGTCGAAAAGAAATCATGTAGAACTATTAAGAATGATTGACGAATACATATATCCTGCACATGGCTTTAGACGAGAGGGGAAAAAAAGCGGGGATCAAGCCTACCTCCCATACGTTTCTTCTAAAAGACTATGGTATGAAAATAAATGTGGAACTGCCAGTACCTTCACCGATTAAGATTACGGATTTTGTGTCACTCTTACTGAGAGTTTTCAGACGAAGATTTAAAAAAGAGAGCTGAAATTTCCGGTAAAACAGTGTATCAGATACGAAAACAATTATTTTACCGAATTGGTCAATCAATTCGTCAATCCATAAGTGCTGCGGTTAAAGAATCCGGTACCGATATATTACCTGATGAATGGGCAAAAACTGAATCAGATACAATACTAAACATTCCATACAAATGGAGTGATGGAACAACGGGAATAAACCTCTTAAAGATCTCTTAAGAGAACATGGACAAACTGCAGCACAGGAGATAGCTCATAGAGGTATAAACAAACTTTTTGATAAGGTGGATGGTGCTGGTAATCGAATGGCTATAAAAAGAGCAAACCCGTTCACAACAATTCAATTCAAGTCTTCTCCTAAGCGACGTAATGCTGGTAAATTGAAAAAAACTGTAAAAATAGCTTCACGTAAAAAGAATAAAAGGGTGAAAAGCAAACGAAAAGTTATCAAGAAGCGTGTCTTGGACATATTTGATAAGTAATTAACATGACTTCCTACAAGGAATGCATGAAATCTGAATTGGACATTTTCTCCACATCACCGATTCAAAGCAACATTTTAAAAACCGAAGAAGTTGCATACAAACCGATAGCTTCATTGGAGAACTCATCTGTACTGGAATTCATCTCTCTTGGCCATGGTGATACGTATCGTGATTTATCCAGTATATATCTACGTCTCAAAGTGCAGTTGGTTAAAATAAAGGATGGCAAGGAGGAGTTATTTACAGGCACGGAAACAATTAAGGGCGCTGATGGTAGAGAAGTCGAAGCTGATCCAATTGGCGTCGCAAATAATTTGATGCATTCGCTTTTTACACAATGTACAGTTCAGCTGAATGGGAAGAATATAGCTCAAATAGACAACAGCTACCAGTACAGGGCATACATTGAAAATCTACCCAGCAAACAATTTAGTGAGCGTTCACTAAAAACGATAGTTTCTCGACAATCAACTGACATATCCCTCATACGAAACCGAGCCTGTTCGTAAAACGATACGCAGCAATAATTTTGCTTAGGATGACCGACGCAATAAATAATGCAAGCCATGTGTATATGCCCTATGGCCTATGCGGCTCAGTAGCAAATTTTACATAGATTTTCCCCCTAGTTTGCTGGTCGTAGTATCTCAAACAAAATTTCAGTTTAATTCGACTGTGCTGTGAATTTGTCTGTGCTGAACAGTGTTCTTATATAACGATGTTTTATGTTCGTCTTTAGCAGCCTTTATTGCTTTATTCTTCCAGTCTTCCAAATTTACTTTACTATGAGTAACTAATTTTAACTCATTTTCAATTCGTAAAAGCTTATATATTTGAAATCGTTAAGACTATCGCTAATAAATCATAAAAGTATAACTTTTAACGAGTATATAGGTGATATATACTCGCTAAAACCACATTTTTTCTAACTCATTTACGAATCGTTAAAAATGATTCTTCTCGGATGGCCATTTTAGTAGGACCAATGAATCGTTTTCGATTCATTTGCGAGCTCGTTAACGACAAAAACATTCGTAAAATATGATTCTTTTTTGAATTAATTACGATGTATTTGGTTTGCTGGGCATTGAATTACGGGAAAGATGCAGCAACAACTCATCTCGAATTGGTTGGATAGTATCTTGACCAGAATGAAATGGAAATGATTAAAGGCGATGGCCCAAAGTCTGAGAATTAAGGTTATCTTAGTAGATCAGCGCTATTAGAGAAAAGTAATGTCGTCGAGATAATGGGCAAGATCCATACCGACATATTAAACCAAGAAAAACTATTGATTAACGGGGTGGACTTGCGTGTAATATTAGGCGCGTTTTTTTGCTCCTCTATCCAGCGGAGAGTAGAATGAGAGTAGAGTAGACGCATTGAAAACAACAACACTCCTACACCAGTGAATTCACTGGTGTAGGAGTGTTGTTGTTGTTTTCAATGCGTCTACTCTACTCTCATTCTACTCTCCGCTGGATAGAGGAGCAAAAAAACGCGCCTATTATCTTTAGAGAAACCAGATTTCTACCTGTACTCGAAAGATGATAAATTCTCGCCTCGAATAAAAATACTGGAAGCAACAATGTACATGAATCACCCAAGTGTTAACTCTAATATTCTCCTGGCGCATGAAACAGTACTGCAACGTTCAAATGCAGTATACGCGTACAAACGCGTTGAAGTGAAAACATACACGTTGCCAACAAATACATGCACACTATCGCTGGACAATGTAGTGGTTGGTCATTTACCGAACTTGCTCATTTTCGGGATGGTAGACAACGACGCCTATACCGGAAAACGTACTAACAAGTATCAAATCAACCTATAGAATTTGATTATGCAAAGGAAAAACCACTGAGCACCCGAGGGTACTTGAGTTTTTTCAAGAGTACTGGCATCAATTATTTCGATAAAGGCCTTCAAATATCCAAACAATTCTTCGACAATGGTTGCTTTTTGTTAACATTTGACTTGACAGCAGATAATTCATACGAATCAACTTGTGGCAGTTTATTGAATCAAGGTGTTGTGAGCATCGAGGGAAGATTCAAAGAGGCATTTAAAAATAGTGTAACGTGCATTGTATACGCAGAGTACGATACGAATATTGAAATCGAAATGTTTACTCGAGTCTATAAAAAAGTATAAAAAGAGGTTCAACACTTCTGTATTTATTATTTATCTGAGCATTGGCTGGAGATAACTACAGTACCATGACTCATTGTCTAGTAAATACCGAGTATTTTTCAGAAGGGCCCTTTACCTTCTTTAAAAAAATTGTGTTTACAGGCTTTATTTCACCATATAAAGTGTATACAAGATCGTTTACAAATATCCTACATCAGCACCTAGCACTACAGATCATACTGGTGTGTCTGGAAACCTTGAACTTAAGCGTCTGGATGAGGATCTTATAAAAACCCTCGCAAAGTTTCCAACAATTTTCGTACATGGGGAGCCAACAAAGGAATTCCTTCAGAGCTACATTACGCCTCGTACTAGAATCATTTACCTTGAAGTAATCACCTCTAAAGAACAGGAATGAACACGATCAAACTTGGTAGTTCTTTAAAGCGAAATCATGTTTCTAAAAGATTTTTCAAGGGCATTTTTCCGTGCGATCACTTACCCCGTCAAATAAAGAAACCTGCTTGTATTACTGCGAATATAGACCCAGCTCATAAAAGTGGAACGCATTGGGGACCTATCGAGTACTTTGACTCTTTCGGTAAATATCCTACTAACAAGTACTTCAAAAGATTTCTTCGGATCAATGGTAAAGTTTTTATAAATAATAAGCAGAGATTACAGAGTGTGTTTTCAACCACATGCAGACAGTATTATGGTGTTTTTCTTTATTTTCGCTGCAGTGGTAGGAGCTACAAAACATTTCTGCACCGGTTCTCCTCTACAGATTATAATTTCAATGATGGTGAAATAGTTGATTTTTTCCGGAAATTTTATTTAAAGGCCTCTCTGCAAAATGGTGGGGAGTGTTTGAATCAGACCTGTAGACAGGAGGTCGGAGATATAAAAGCAGCGTGATCAAGCCGTCGAAACCATAGTTGTGTCTTTTACAATTTAAAAGGATGTCGTCAGTTGCTGAAAAATCCGCTAATAAGCAAACACAAACCTCTAAGCGAGCCAGCCGCGTTGTTCAGAAGAAGAAAAAAGTTGTAAAATCACCCCAAGTCGAACCTTCTAGCAACTTTGAGAACATCATATCAAACTGCAAAGAGAAGAAGTCAAGAACAAAAACGATTCCTAAATCACAAGTTCCGTGCAATGAAGACGCCTTGCTGAACTACACTTACTACCTGGATAGATGCCATAACCGTAGGGTCACACTCGGATTTGACCCGCAGACATTTCAGGCGAGCGCAATCTTCCACTAGCATGGACGTTTCCCACTGGCAATTGACTACAGTCAATAGGTCTGTTCCCGTACTACGATTAATTGCGATTAATCACGATTAATTGCAATGAAGCTGTTCCCGTACTCCGTTTTACTGAAAACTGAAAATTTCCCCTCTCAGTAAATTTCAGTAGGGTCTGAGCTACTGAAAAATACTGAAGTGTCAAACGGAGTAAATATTTTCAAATGTGCGGGGCAAGCAACATATTTTTTGCGTAATTTTGCTATGAAGGTCGAATATTTTTGTGGCGATAATTTATTACCGCTAAGGATGACTTTATAATGAGTATTGTTCTCCCAAAAACCTAAAACTGACACTTTCGGTTGTCAATTTTCAGGAAATATAATGAGAGCGTTCACGTACTTTTCATGAAATTCCCCACCACATGATTCAGGGAAATTCAGTAAAATTCAGTTACTGAAAGTACGGGAACAGACCTAATGGATTTCACTCCACAATTACCTCAACGATTTGAAGACTACAGCAGGCGATGAATATCCGGAAAATCAAATGGGTCTTTTAAAACGGTATAGGGCCATTCAGATATGCGTCCATGCGTCCACGCGTGCATGCGATCTAGCGTGTTTTGCTTACACGAGTCAATTTGATTTTGTTTATATAGGCGGGTCTAAAGCAAAGGAGGTGGAGTATGCTGATTCATGTACAATAGATTTTGTAATAATTTCTTTCGCTCAGTGGCATGTGTGGATGATTCGTTGATGATCATTTAAATATATGTTTTGTGGATGATTATTACTAATGTTCGAAGAACATTAGTATTAAAATCGATTCGGCCAAAAATTCATATTTCTTTATATATATATATATATATCATCAAAAAATTTCAGTGAGATAATCTCGGGAACGCGCCATCCGATTGAGCTGAAACTTTCAGGATACATTGGTGTATATGCAGAATAGGTCCAGGTCTCTTTAAATGTCAGTTATTGTTAACCTTTTGGCGCCGGCGGCCATTTAAGTGATATTTTTAATATACCTATTATTTCGTGCACAAATAATTTTCGCAAAAATAAAGTTAACGAAATAAATTTCTAACGTGTTTTACATATGAATCGGATAATGCTTTGGAATTTTTTAACCCTATGTGTGCGCTGGGTGCCTAAAAAGAGGACGGGAAAATTTAAAAATTTTTAAATTTCGATAACTTTTGATAGAGCTATTCAATCATTACGAAATTTTCAGGACATATTAATATTATTTAGTTGTAGATTTGTGTAGCTTTAAATTAGCGTGCTGGCAACCCTGTAGCTAGGGCAGGCAACGAAAGTGAAAACCTCCAAATCATCGTCTCTCTTGAAAAAATGCCGTTTCTTCAAAAAAAAGCCACTCATATATAAATCTTGTGCTTTGTTTACATAACCAAAAAAAAAAAAAAGATATGGTATAACGGGCACGCCTGGTAACCCTTGCCCAATTTACCTATATTTTTAGCATCAAAAACTTCTGTTCACGGAAACTCACGATCCGATGAGCAGAACGAATTGAAATTTGCAGAATGTATTGGTCTTAAATAGGACCAGGTCTGATAGAAGTGATTTTGAAATGCGGGCGATTCTGTGCCAGTGGTGCCATCTTGAAAAACCACTAAAAAAGATAACTGTTTTTAGCCCTATAAATTCTGATTGAATCGTTCGATTTTGACGAAACTCACACAATTGCTGGACCTTACTTTAAGCCACGTTTGGTAGAAATTTGGTTGAAAAATTCGGTTGAAGCTGCCAGCTATGATAATTTTGGTGTCTTCATTTTGAAAAAAAAAATTTGGAAGTGAAAACATTCAAACCATCGAATATTCAAAAAAATGTCCGTTTCTTACAATAAAACCAATCTGTATATAAATCTTATGTTTTATCTACACGTTCAAAATAAAACTTTGGAAATTTCATGTCGGACAAGAACGGTAACCCTCTCCCAGTTAACCTATATTTTTAGCATCAAAAACTTCTATGCACGGAATTTCACGAACCAATAATCAGATACAGCTAAAATTTGCAGAATGCATTGGACTTAAGTAAGACCAGATTTGATAGAAGCAATTTTGAATTGTGCGCAAGTCTGTGCCAGTGGTGCCATCTTGAAAAATTACAAAGAAAAAAAACTGCTTCTTGCCCTATGAAATGTGAATAAGTTACCAGATTTTCATGAAATTGGCACAGTAGCTAAACGTAACTCTAATCTCTGTTTGGTGGAAATTTGGTTGAAAAATTTGATTAGTGCTGCCAGCTATGGTAATTTTTGTGTCTTTGGTTTTGAAAATTCGCTCAGGAAAATGAAACTTTTTGCACTATAACTTCCAGTGCAGTCATGAAATCAATACGAATTTCATACAATTAATGAAACCTAACATAAACATTATTCAGGCCAAATTTGGTTGAAAAGCCACAATAGGGTTGCCAGCTATTGTTGGTTTTGTGTTTAATTGCAATATCTTTATTAAGCGGTTTTATCGTAGAATTTTCAAATGGTAATGATATTGTAGTGACAATAAACAGCAAATATTAAGCTTTCGATCATTTGAAAAAACTCGCTGCAGGTAACCCTAAATTTCTTTATACTCCTATAACTTCGAATGTAATTAACCAACGTGAAGCAGATTTGATATATTTTTGGCTTTGATACTGGCGAAAGGTTGCCAGCACGAGTCGGTTGTGCTACTTTTGTATCAATAAATGCTTACAGTTAGTATACATACCGGAAACATTTACAATGAAAATAAATAACCGATGTTACAATTCGCAAAGTTCTGCAAATTTTTTGGATCGCAGCCCCAAACACCAACTTCAGTTACAGTGCTGCAGGCACTGAGCATTTTCTTCATTGATGTTATATGAGATGCTGCTTTCAAAATTATGTGAAATAAGCAACTGATAACGAATATAATTAACCCGTGTTTTGCTCTCATAAACGTTGAAATTCATGCCAGTGGTAATATCTGAAACCTTCCACCATATGAGTTATAATGCATTCTTGAGACGAAAGTAACACGTGGCATTTGAAACAGTTTGGCCGTAATAAGCAGCACATGTGGTGGAATATGCACTCAAAACCTGCTCGATTCTTCTACGGTTCTTCGAACATTAGTGTTTCTAGCGGTTCAGGTGCGCTAGAGTTTTTTTATTATATGATGATGTGGATAATATTTTCTTTGCATCCTTACGTGCAGGACTATCACGAAAAAATTAGAATGCATACGAATATATAGACACAAACAATTTTATATGAAGGTATATATAGTCACATGGATAAATATATACAATTGTCTGCTACCAATTTGTTTGTTTGGAAGGGAGAAAAAATGGGGAAAAATTGAGGAAGGGGAATTAGTAATGTTTTCAAATTGATCACGACGATGTTTTCAAATATTAATTATAATTAAAATAAAAAAAAAACCATCGTTGAAAGCGTGCAATATCCATCTTCTTATCAATCCACCCATCCACTTATCATCCAGAAATGACAAAGAGCGAAAGTAAAACAATTAAGTCAATGGTCTATTTATCACCGTATCCGACCAATTTCGCCTTAGCCCCGCATTCAAAAAACTGGATTTGAGTTAACTTGACTTGTGTAATCTAAAAACGCATGGATGCGTGGACGCATGGACGCATGTCTGAATGGCCCTTAATATCAGGTACCTGTAGGTGGCGGCAACATAAAACTCAAACATCTGGAGCTATTCAAGCTGTTCGATACCATGGAATTTTTACTAATGTTCGAAGAAGAACATTAGTATTAAAATCACTTTGGCCAAAAATTCATATTTCTATATATATATATATATATATATATATATATATATATATATATATATATATATATATATATATATATATATATATATATATATATATATATATATATATATATATATATATATATATATATATATATATATATATATATATATATATATATATATATATATATATGTATATATATATATATATATATATATATATATATATATATTTATATATATATATATATATCATCAAAAAATTTCAGTTAAAAAATCTCAGGAACGCGCCATCCGATTGAACTGAAATTTTCAGGACACATTGGTGTATATGCAGAATAGTTCCAGGTCTCACAAAAAGTTAATAATTTTTAACCCTTTGGCGCCGGCGGCCATTTTAGTGATATTTTTAATATACCTATTATTCCGTACACAAATAATTTGTGCAAAAATAAAGTTGACGAAATAAATTTTGAACGTGTAAAACACGTTCGAATAGTGAATCGAATAATGTTTTGGAATTTTTTAACCCCATGTGTGCGCTGGGTGCCTAAAAAAAGAACGGAAAAATTCGAAATTTTTTAAATTGCGATAACTTTTGACACAGCTATTCAATCATTACAAAATTTTCAGTACATATTGACATTATTTAGCTGTAAATTTGTGTAGGTTTCAATGAGCGTGCTGGTAACCCTGTAGCAAGGGCAGGTACTGAAAGTGAAAACCTCCAAATCATCGTTTCTCTTGCAAAAATGCCGTTTCTTCAAAAAAAGCCACTCATATGTAAATTTTGTGCTTTGTTTACATAGAAAAAAAATAAAATTTGATATGGTATAACAGGCACGCCTGGTAACCCTTGTCCAATTTACCTATATTTTTAGCATCAAAAACTTCTGTTCACGGAAACTCACGATCCGATAAGCAGAATTGATTGAAATTTGCAGAGTGTATTGGCCTTAAATAGGACCAGGTCCGATAGAAGTGATTTTGAAATGCGGGCGATTTTGTGCCAGTGGTGCCATCTTGAAAAATCACTAAAAAAGATAACTGCTTTTAGCCTATGGGAAGCAGAAACTTCCTTATATTTTTATTATTAATAATCAGCCTCGTTTCTTAACTCAATTGACATTACATTTTTATTTTTATTTTTCAATCATTTTTAAACTTAGCCTACTTGATTTCTGAATTTTGATGTACTGTGTATGATGTCCAGTAGTGTGGTGAGTAGTGAATGTGAGAATGTTAAGTGTAGGTGTTCGTGTATCCACAATCCTCCCCTGCCAGCGTTTTACGCGTTATCGCGAGGCGTAGGAGAGTGGCACCTTTGTGGTTCGCCCAGCTAGAGAGACGTACGGAGCGAATGTAACTTTCCTCGCTGGTCTCTTTTCGGGAGCTGGAGGCAGTAATGGTGCAGTCGAGGTTGCTGATGCTTGCTGGTTACTGGAATAACTGTCAACAGGTTCCGTAGAGGATGACGAGTAACAAGGCTTGAGCCTGTTAATGGAAACATTGACGGATTTGTTTCTGATTTCCAGAGTGTAATAGTTAATATGTCTGGCTAGGACTTTGAAAGGACCGTCGTACGGTGGAATGAGTGGTGGACGAACAGAATCGACTCTGACGAAGACATGGGAGCAAGAGTCGAGTTGCTTGAAGATGAATATCTTCCGAGTTGTGTGATGTTTAGCATCAACCGGTCGAAATTTTGCCATTGTAGCCGTTAGTTCTGTGGCAAAGTCTGATTGGCTAATCTTCCTAGGATTTTCTTGAAGAAAATCACTAGGAAGACGCAGGTTTTCTCCGTACAGGAGTTGAGCCGGTGATGCTGTGAATTCTTCTCGGATTAGAGATCGTAGTCCAAGAAGAATTATAGGTAAAGTTCTAGTCCAAGAAACATCGTTGTGAGCCATGATAGCCGATTTAAGTGTACGATGCCATCTTTCTAAGAAACCGTTGGCCTGAGGGTGGTACGCTGTGGTACGATTGCGTTCGAAGCCCAAGAGTCGACCAAGCTCAGCATGGAGCGCTGACTCGAATTGTCTGCCCTGGTCGGTGACAATGTATTGGGGAACTCCAAATCTAGCAATCCAGGTGCTTAGTAAAGCAGTAGCACAGTCATTGGCAGTAATGCTTGCTAAAGGAATTGCTTCAGGCCAACGTGTGAAACGGTCGATTATGGTGAGACAGTAAGTGTATCCCTGCGAGTGTGTTAGGGGACCAACTATGTCGATGTGAATGACCTTAAAACGTTCGGAGACCGTAGGAAAGGTCGATACAGGTTTGCTCACATGTCTGGTTATCTTGCATTTTTGACAAGATAGACATTCTCGGGCCCAAGTGGCAATGTCCTTGTTCATCGAAGGCCAGAAGAATTTAGTTGCAATGTGCTTTCGTGTAGCACGAATACCAGGGTGAGCGATATTATGTTCTGAGTTGAACACCTGTTTCCTGAACGTGTGAGGAATATAAGGTCGTATGGTTGGGCCAGACACTTCACAAAAAATGTCGACGTTGGTGCCAAAGATTGGTTGTTTCTTTAAAACAAATTTAGAGTCCCTTAGAATCTTCTGAAACTCTGCGTCCGATGCTTGGGACGAGGCGATTGCGGCAAAGTCGAGAGTACTGGGAAGAATTATTTCTTCTAGACGAGAGAGTGCGTCAGCAACAACGTTTTTGCAACCAGAGACATGCCGAATGTCAGAAGTGAACTCACTTATATAACTTAGATGTCTAAGTTGACGAGGTGTGGCCTTTTCTGGCTTTTGTTTAAAAGCAAAAGTCAGTGGTTTGTGGTCGGTGTATAGAGTGAACCTTTGGGCTTCCAAAAAGTATCGGAAATAACGAATGCCCTGATAAGCCGCTAAGAGTTCGCGGTCGTATGCACTTTACTTTCTTTGTGCGTCGCTTAATTTGGCCGAGTAAAAACCAAGGGGTTGCCAAGAGCCTTGACATTTTTGCTGCAGAGCAGCCCCGATGGCGGAATCCGAAGCGTCTACGAATAGACCAAGCTCGGCGTTTGAGTCCGGAAAGGACAATAGAGTGGCTTCTGTTAAACCAGTCTTGACTTGGTCAAAAGCTTTGCTAGCTTCCATTGACCAGTCGATTGTCTTAGCACCATCTTTTTTAGAGCCACAAAGATAGGCGTTGAGTGGTTGCTGCATCTCAGCTGTGTGAGGAAGAAAGTGACGATAAAAGTTGACCATCCCCAAAAATCTTCTTAGGTCTTTAACCGTCTTGGGGAGTTTAGCTGTTGATATAGCCTCAACTCGATCTGGGGAGGGCTTAATGCCTTTCGGCCAAACCTCATGACCTAAGAATTTGATTGAAGGTCGAAGGAAATGGCATTTCTCCATATTGATTATAAGACCATAGTTCGCTAATCTTTTGAAAATTTGGTCTAAGTGAACAAGATGCTCTTCTTCGGAAGTCGAAGCTACCAAAATGTCGTCGAGGTAGATAAAACAGAATTTATCTACCTCGACGACTAGTTATTTTGTCATCTAGCCATATTATCTATTTTGTCACTTCTCCAATTTTTATTTAATCCTCTCTAAAATAATTCAACACAAAAGTCCGAAAGTCATTCGGGTGAACTCAAAGAGTCCGAAAGGTGTGCAGATGGCGGTCTTTGGAATATCGTTCGGCTCGACTGGAATTTGATGGTAGGCCTTAGTCAGGTCTATGGTGGAAAATATATTTTTGCCATGTAATTCATGACAGAAGTCTTGAATAATGGGGATCGGATATCTATCCGGGACGGTTATGGCGTTTAGGCGTCTGTAATCGCCGCAAGGACGCCATTCCCCATTAGACTTGCGTACCATGTGTAGCGGAGAAGACCAGCTGCTGTTTGAGGGGCGGCAAATTCCCTGTTGTAGCAGGAAATCGAATTCCTTTTTGGCCGCCGCGAGCTTATCTGGTGCAAGTCGACGTGGTCTCGATACTATCGGAGGGCCTGTGGTCAAAATGTGGTGTGTCACCTTATGTTTACAGGGTTGTGAGAACCCTGTGTTGACCGTGATGGCATGGTATTTGTTGAGAAGGGCATGTATCCGTGGATCTGAGGTTTGCTCAAACAAAACACTAAGTTTTGGACCTTTGTACGAAGTGTACGTGCCTTTCGACGAAAGAGAAGTAAGAGGATCCACAAGGATAGCATTTGCCAAGTCGACGACTAGCCCATAGTGGCAGAGAAAGTCTGCGCCTAAAATGGGTCTAGAGACATCGGCAATGATAAAATCCCATGAAAACTCACGACGGAGTCCTAGGTCTAGTTTGATCACCTTTCGTCCATAGGTGTTGATGGTCGACTGGTTTGCCGCGGCAAGTCGCATACCAGAAGGTGGAAGTTTTCCGGTAGAAGGTGCTGGAAGCACCGAAATATCTGCGCCTGTGTCAATTAAGTAGTGTCGTTTAGACAAGTTGTCATGAATAATTAGACGACGGCTAGGTGACAAGTCGCGTTTTCTTACCGTCTGAAGAGAACAGCGACTTAGTTTTTTGGTTCAGATGAACCAGCCTTGAAGGCGCATGGAGAGATGCATTTTAAAGCCTTGGAGCCGAATTTGAAGTGGTACCAACAAATACCAGTTCCTCGTGACTGGCTTCGGCGACGTGGCTGCGAGCGAGATCTCCCTTGGGACCTCGAACGCGATCGTAGTGTTTGGTGGACGAGCCTCGTGAGGGCAGCAACCTGCTGTGTCAAAGCGGCCACCTCTGACTGCTGGGGGGAAACGGCGACTGAGTTTACTTGTGGCGTGACAAAAACCTCCGCTATTTTGTCTGCCGTCTCCACCAACTTGTTCAAGCTGGCCTCCGGAGAGCAGGCTAAAATAGCTTGAGTCTGCTCCGGAAGCCGCTGCAGCCAGAGGGTCCTCAAAAGGTCGTCCCCAACCGCGGAACCTCCCAACTGCTTCATATCACGAAGCAGCTGGGAAGGTTGTCTATCGCCAAGGGTAAGATTCCCCAAGAGGTGCTTCAGCTTTGACGAATCGCTGGCTGAAAGCCGCGATATAAGCGCCCTCTTGAGGATCTCGTAAGGCGTGTGAGGGTCCGGGCTCGCGACCACGTCCCTGACCACCTTCAGCTCCGCCGAACCCAGCGAGGAGATCACGTAGTGGTATTTGGTCTCCGAGCCCTTAATACCAGCTTTTGCGAATTGGCTCTCTAGCTGGGAGAACCACAAAGCTGGCTCTTCTTGCCAAAACGCGGGTGGTTTCACGGATGTTGCACTGATTTCGAGACCGGATGACGCGCCTGAGGGAACCGCTTCCTCATTGTCCAACGACATTCTATCGGAGTTACGCGACGAGACGAACAGAAACGGAACGCGGCAGAAAAATAGCGTGGCTGAAAATTATGTATGTTTATATATATTTAGTGTATTTATAAATAATGTGAAATGTTTATTATTATAATTTTACAAACTTAATATTTGGAGTTTTTGACGTTATTTTGGGAATCTTTGAGTGCAAGTGAAGTTGAACTTTACTAGGCACTCTCCTTGCATGCACTTGCCTCAAAAGCTTTAAGTTTATTTAACACACATTTCAATAATTTCCACAATTGAATTACGAAAAAAAAAACTTTCGATTTGCTGTAGTGTCAGGGTTGTTTGTGTTCTAACACTTCTATATTATTATTGTATTAAGTTGGAGAATAATAAACTATTTATACTGTATATAGATATTTCGGGTACAGAAATTCTGCATTACTCTAATATTCAACTAAATAAATACTTAAGCGAGACCAACAAGTTCAATCTATTGAAATAGAATTCGTTTCTAACGTACCATTTTGTTTTGTCTTCGACGAAGTCCCACTTGAAGATAGTTGTAATGACAGTGGAGTCATGCTGTTGTAACTGTTGCAGGTTTCTTGTTTGAAATTGGTTTTGAGCTCAAGATTCTTTTGCCGGGTGTCGTAGCACTTCTTAAACTGTAAATGCAGGTTTCGCCGTCGATTCTGAGTTGATTGAAGCGGCTTATCAAATAATTTGGTGGAAAGTGGAAGCGGTCTGACGAATTGGAGGTACTAGTGGAATGTCCGTTCTGAGTCCACGACTGAATTCGAGACGATGACGAAGTATTGATGTTTTTAGCGTGTTGAATGATGAAATTAGATGCATTCGCTTAAAATAGGCGTAGTAGTCTTCATCCACGATAACTTGCTTTCGTTTACTCCATCGCTTTTTCCAAAATTAGGCGTACGTGCCTTTTTCGGGATCACCAATATGGGAAGCAGAAACTTCCTTATATTTTTATTATTAATAATCAGCCTCGTTTTTTAACTCAATTGACATTACATTTTTATTTTTATTTTTCAATCATTTTTAAACTTAGCCTACTTGATTTCTGAATTTTGATGTACTGTGTATGATGTCCAGTAGTGTGGTGAGTAGTGAATGTGAGAATGTTAAGTGTAGGTGTTCGTGTATCCACAAGCCCTATAAATTCTGATTGAATCGTTCGATTTTGACGAAATTGACACAGTAGCTGGACCTTACTTTAGACCACGTTTGGTAGAAATTCGGTTGGAGCTGCCAGCTATGATAATTTTGGTGTCTTAAATTTGAAAAAATCAAAATTTGGCAGGGAAAATATTCAAACCATCGAATATCCTAAAAATGTCCGTTTCTTACAATAAAACCAATCTGTATACAAATCTTATGCTTTATCTACACGTTCAAAGTAAAACTTTGGAAATTTCATGTTGGACAAGAACGGTAACCCTATTCCAGTTAACCTATATTTTTAGCATCAAAAACTTCTGTTCACGGGAGCTCACGAATGAATAATCAGATACAATTGAAATTTGCAAAATGCATTGGACTTAAGTAGGACCAGGTCTGATAGAAGCGATTTTGAATTGTAGGCAACTCTGTGCCAGTGGTGCCATCTTGAAAAATTACAAAGAAAAAAACTGCTTTTTGCCCTATGAAATGTGAATAAGTTACCAGATTTTCATAAAATTGACACAGTAGCTGAACCTTACTCTAAACTCTGTTTGATAGAAATTTGGTCGAAAAATTCGATTACTGCTGCCAGCTATGGTAAGTTTTGTATCTTTGGTTTTGAAAATTCGCTCAGAAAAATAAAACTTTTTGCCCAATAACTTCCAGTGCAGTCATGGAATCAATACGAATTTCATACAACTAATGGAACCTATTATAAACATTATTCAGGCCAGGGTTGAAAAACCACGATAGGGTTGGCAGCTATTGTTGGAGTTGTGTTTGTTTGCAATATCTTTATTAAGCGGTTTTATCGTAGAATTTTCAATTGGTAATGATATTGTAGTGACAATAAAACGCAAATATTAAGCTTTCGATTATTTGAAAAAACTCGCTGCAGGTAACCCTCAATTTCTTTCTACTCCTATAACTTCGAATGTAATATGTATAACAACGTGAAGCAGATGTGAGATATTCTTGGCTTTGATACTGGCGAAAGGTTGCCAGCACGAGTCGGTTGTGCTACTTTTGTATCAATAAATGCTAACAGTTAGTATTCATGCCGGAAACATTTACAATGAAAATAAATAACCAATGTTTCAATTCCCAAAGTTCTGCAAATTTTTCGTACTGCAGGCACTGAGAATTTTCTTCATTGATGTTATATGAGATGCTGCTTTCAAAATTTTCTGAAACAAGCAACTGATAACGAATATAATTAACCCGTGTTTCGCTCTCATAAACGTTGAAATTCATGCCAGTGGTAATATCTGAAACCTTCTACCATATCAGCTATAATGCATTCTTGAGACCAAAGTAAAACGTGGCATTTGAAACAGTTTGGCCGTAATAAGCAGCTCATGTGGTGGAATATGCACTCAAAACCTGCACAATTCTTCTACTGTTCTTCGAACATTAGTGTTTCTAGCGGTTTAGGTGCGCTAGAGTTTTTAACATTGTTATGCCCCACAACAACCTGGCCTCGGAATATGTGAAGGAATATTACGAGCAGTACTGTAATAGATGCAGGGAGAAGGATCTATTGAAGCTGAAAAACGAGGACTTTTTTATACCATCTCGTACGTCTTATTTGCATATTAATTATTCTAGGCTTTTTTATGAATTTCCAATACTGTGTAGCTTTAACCTTCTTTTTGATGTAATGAAATAAACTGACGTAATAAGAAAAAAACATGTTTTTATTTCAATAATATTTAGTATTCACTAGAAAATACATATAAAGATTTATACAATTTTCCGCAGCACATCGTGTCCCCGGAAGTGCATCATGAATTTTACAGATGGTCTCGAAATTTTTGAGATCTCATAGTTTCGGTATCTCCAGATGACCTATGTTTGCGGATGGTAAATACCTCTTCAGAAACTTGACTTTTGCATCACCTTTTACGTAAATCGTAGATTTGCTGAATGGCATTAGAATGTTTGGAAGATTGTTGTAGCTAACATCACCGTCATCGTATCGCAATCCGTTGATATTTTTCGCTTCGAACTCGTTTTGCTTTCGTGCCTTTCCGCACAGCTCCTAGTAAGGGTAGGGCGGTCTGAAGTAGTAAATTGTAGGTACAGTCGAATCGTACGGAAGTATGGCCATCTCTTTCGCAAAATAGTGCCCCTGATTTTCAGAAACGAATTGGATGTCGAAAATGAACTCGGAAATGCTTTCAGTAAGATGATTAGTGATTAAAGAAGAAACGTTTTTCGTTTTAACTGCCATTTATATTTTTTCTCTCTTTTACAAAAGTAGCTTATAATTATTTTACTATGTTATATTTTCAATGTATTTTGTTAGTTCGTAAAGTAGTTTTGAATACTTTACATCTATATTATGTGTATCTTATCTTCAAATTTAATTTTTTTTGAATCCATAAGGATGGGATGAATAATCATCTTCCACAATTCTCTTATCGTAAGTAAATCAAAATGTTTTTTTCTGGCGCAGAAATAACAACACCAGGCTGTTTTCGCTTAATTTTTCTTCCATTCTTTACATAAATTTCATCGTCTTCTGTACCTCCAATAACCATTGATACAAAACGTTCAAAATCAATTAGCTGAGAATTTGAAAAATTAATGGTTATGCCTTTACATTTGGTAATATACTCGTATTTATCTCTAGTCTTAATTTTTAAACTATAACTCTTCGGGGCTGTACTTGCGAACATCGTTATGAAAGCATCAGGGCCATAACCTTCAATCTCGTTAGTCAAATCACCTAGAAAATTTGTTATTGTGAAAGGAGTAGGAGATGTTTTATCATCTACAAAAATCAAACTGTCAGTGTCACAATAAAGTAATCTTCTACCGAGTCTTTCTAAAGCGTCATGAAGATTGTTACGCGCTGACGGCGGCCGATTCCGTGCTATCTGTTCTATGCGACCACGCGATTGGCAAAAGGCCACGGAAACACCAAATTTGAATCCCGTCGAGGATTCGCCACCGCAACACGAAAACTTTACCGCATGAGGGCGGTAGAAATTGAAAACTTTTAAAGGCCCGACTAGGTTACCGGCGGTAACTACCTAGTGTTGAAAGGAACGACATGTCCGCGTCCGAGTGACACGCCCGCTCCCACTCGCGCACATTCCTGCGCCAAATCACACGAACATCACAATATTTCCTTTAGTTAAACATTTCGTGTTTTCTTTTCCTTTTTTTATTGAACAAAATATATTTATGTCTCGGTTTTGTTTGACAGTAGTACTTGACAGTTTTATTTCTTTGTCAATATATATAGAACTAATTTTCGTTCTCTTATCATACAAAATTGAAAATTTCTCAATTACTAATTTAACTTTTCTGTTATTCACTATTCTCTAACGACTCAGCTGCTTCAAATGCGGCGTACATACACAGCAAACTTGAGCAATTACTATCTATTAATTTGTTTACAAAAATTCAAAATTCAAATGGCAAATATCAACACACTTAACTGTCACTTTTTAATACTCTACACGATGTTTTTGTGCAGAAATAAATAGCAAAATGTTGTGCCGGAATTTTATCACAGCTGCATACTAAGCCTTAGCCATAACCTACAAATGAGTTCCGGTTGCACAACCATGTAAATGCATGGTGGTAAAGATTAGAAGATCAGATCCTTGTTGTATCTTGTAAATCTGCAACTATATCCACAGAGCACACTTGGGCTCTCGTTTTTCAATTGACTGCCGTCGCGTCACAAGGCCATGCCGAAACAACTTGGCGAAAAATCAAAATTTTTTCAAATGCAGCACTTGGCCCATTTCCAAACGTTTGATAATCGGTAGAAATGCATTCCACACCGCACAGATACAATACGAAACTTCATCGTGGTTCTCAAAAGAACAACCGAACTGAGCCGCCCAACGAAACCCTCCTCTGGGTATCAAAATGCACCAGCCACAGTTTTACAGCGACTCCTTTTTTCAACTTTTTACAGGTTTGCTGCTTACTGCTTCTCGTCTCCCAACTCACTGTCGTCACCTTTTCTTTTTTTACGGTCCCAACCCGACTGACTCAATATTTGACGCTCACCGCGCGTCCTCTGTCAACTCAACACACATTCATCATCGCAATGGAATGTGCGGAAATCGTTGCCTTATAAGGCGAAATCGGGAATCGAGAAATCGATGGATGGGGAAATCGATTGCAATACACTTGAGGTGAATTCAAAAATTAACACCGATAATTGCATATCTTTAGCAGCAACTGAAATGAGATTTTCTTAAGGGCGTAGTCACACTGTGACGAAAAGTAAAAATTAAATAAGCATTGTGCACCCAATGCTTATTTGGCGGCAGGACACCAATACATCCTTCGTGCCAAGAAGATTGATATTGTCAGTTAGGTAGCGAATGAATAATTCTGAGGTGAGTCCTAAAAGACGAAAATACAACGCCTCATGCGTACGCAACAAGATGTCGGCAATATTATTAATATTATCCGTAGCCATTGAATCAATCACGGAACTATTATAATCGTTGACGAAAGCGATGTTGTCGGAACTAGTATTGTTGTCGGCACGATCGGAATCAACTTTATCCGTCAAGGGATTATCGGAATTAATTTCGCGTGTCAAAGGAATTACTCTTTAAAATCTATCTTTCCTTCGCGACCCAGTATATTTGGGCATCTATAAGATTTCACAATTCCCTAAATGACTCACTTAATAGTTCACTGTATTCACTTCTTAACGCTAATAAAATTAAATGTATAATTTGATAAAAAAAATTTATATATTACTTATGTATTATTTAAATATTTGAGAAAGTTCAATATATGGAGAATTTAAATTTGGCTGTTCACTTCTTAACTTGATTCTTCAAACAAATTTTATCTATTACTTATGTAAAACTTAATTATTTGAAAAGTTTCAATGCATGGAAAATGGAAATTTAGGCTATTCACTTTTTAACTCGAATCAAATTAGATGCATAATTTCATATTCTTTAAAGAATTTACTTATGTATTGTTTGATTATTTGGAAAAAGTCCAATATATGAAAAATAAATAAATGTAAATTTAGACATAGGAAGGATAGAAAGGATACATTCAAGTTGGTTTACGCGAGGACTATGGCTGCTTGCATGTCCGATTCCTTTTTCATAGGCAACAAGAGGTTGAAACCTGCCGGTGCTATCAATGTACTGCTATCGATAATCCTTCGATATTGTGGAGTTTCAAACTTCTGAGCAGTGAACGAAAAAATACCGTACCTTAAGCGTACTGTACGCGAAAAGTACACATACCGTACCTCAGTCTATAATGTTTGTGTACATGTACACAACCGATATACCGAACGAAACAGACACGATGCAAAAGTACGCTACGATTGAATACTGTACTGTACAAAGTACACAAACCTTATCCTCTACAATACGGAATGTGTACTCGTACACAACCCGTACACAAACGATATACACTAAACGTACCGTACGTTTAGTGTACTTTTGCGGTTCATTTATATGAAAAGGAAAAACACTTTGGAAGTGAAAGCACTGAGTCAAAAATATTGAACTTCACAGGAGAGCATAATCAATTCATTTCGGCTACGGCATTATCACTTTTATCAGTAATTTTTTCCCAGTTCATATAAATGAACCGCAAAAGTACACTAAACGTACGGTACGTTTAGTGTATATCGTTTGTGTACGGGTTGTGTACGAGTACACATTCCGTATTGTAGAGGATAAGGTTTGTGTACTTTGTACAGTACAGTATTCAATCGTAGCGTACTTTTGCATCGTGTGTGTTTCGTTCGGTATATCGGTTGTGTACATGTACGCAAACATTATAGGCTGAGGTAGGGTATGTGTACTTTTTGTAGTGAATGTGTTTGCGTACGGGCATCAATAATGTACGGTACAGTACACTAAGGTACGGTACCATAAGGTTTTTTTTCGTTCACTGCTTCTGAGTCACACACACTGGTTTGCTTGTTTTTCCGTGTTTGCACTTTCACTTTGCCAATATTCCGTTGGCAGTAATTGATTTGCGATGAACCGTCGCGTTTTACTTGCGATACTTTCGGGAAAAAGGATAGCACCATTTATCTATCCTACCGACTGCGCCACTTATAGGAACTGAACTTAAATTCTTTAAAAAAAAAGAAGACGTTTTAAGTTTTGGTCTTTATTCCACGTTTATTTGTCCAACACTAACTAATACAAAAGATTGATTTTACCCTTTATAAGAATTCTCAAATGCTGAAACAGCGTTACAATTATACATCGCTGTTTATGGCGATTTACCTGTAAACAGGAAATGCATTGCAATGCATAATTAACTCGAAGACGGGAAATGCATTGCAATGCATTGAGTTACAAAATTTAAGATAGCTATTTATTGAAATTTAATTAGTAGGAAAATTGACTTTTAGTATTGGGTCAGCACGTGTATTATTGTGGTGCGGCAGGTGTTACCATAACTCGCGCTTCTCTCTCAGTTCTCTGCTTATGCGCGCGTCACAGGGAGAGTTGGGTTTATGAATGAATGCATTAAATTGTGATGGAATATAAAATGCATTACCAGGTGTATAAGCTTAAATCCGCTGTTTGCTCATAGATGACGTTAGTGAGCGTATTACCAGCTACTATGGAAATGCCTTACTGTTTTTGTATAAGCTCGACATCTGTTCACATCAATCAGTGCACATCATAAGCGATTTCATACAACAACATACATTTTTCTTTGTGTAATCATGTCTAGTTTTGTGCCAAAAAAAGAGCATATGCGGGAAGCTCTGCTTTTCTGCTTCAATTTAAAGAAATCGGCTGCCGAATCACATCGAATGCTTGTGGAATGGTGACAGTGCTTTATCGGAAACAACTATGGTGACAGTGCTTTATCGGAAACAACTTGCAGAGACTGGTTTCGTCGGTTTAAAGACGGCCATTTTGATTTGAGTGACAAGGAGCGTGAAAATCGGTCCAGAAAAATCGAGGACCATGAATTACAGGCTCTTTTGGACGAGGACGATACCCAATCGCAAAAAATGCTTGCCGAGCAGTTGGGTGTCACTCAACCAGCCATTTCCATGCGTCTACGTGCCATGGGAAAGGTTCAAAGAATTGGAAAATGGGCGACCAGACAACAAAGACATGATAAACTGATTTTCCTCCATGATAACGCACCATCGCACACGTCGAAATTGGTCCGAAATTACCTGGAAACACTCAACTGGGAGGTGTTACCCCACCCCGCTTATTCAACAGACCTGGCTCCTTCTGACTATCACCTGTTTTCGTCGATGGGCCACGCACTCGCAGAACAGCACTTCGATTCTTACGAAGACGTGCGAAAATGGCTGGACGAGTGGTTTGCCTCGAAAGAAAAGGAATTCTTTTGGCGTGGTATTCACAAATTGCTCGAGAGATGGGAAAAATGTATTGCCAGCGAGGGAAAGTACTTTGAATAAAATTCTGTTTTGCTTTTTATACAAAACAAATGTGTTTTTATTACTAAAAAACAGCGGATTTAAGCTTATACACCTGGTAAAATTTGTTTGTGGTTTTTGTCAAATTTTTTGTCAAATTATAACCTATAAATGAGCTTATTTAGATCATAGTAGGTTTTATTAATGGGAATATTTGTGAAAAATGAAAAAAATGTAATGCGACGTGTGCTAATGTTGTACTGAAAATCAAAAGAAGAATGCTGTGGCGGCAGAAAAATCCAAAAGATGTAAATTTTTCTAATTCTTCAATAGCAGCTCTTGAAGATGGTGTTAGAAAGACCGAATACAATCAGGGTTTCTTATTACGGTGAGAAAAATTATGTGGGGGTCTGAGCTCAGCTGCATTCTGAGAGTACATATCTGCGTTTTACTAATTTTCGAAGAAAATTAGTATTAAACTCGTTTCGCCGAAAATTCATATTTCTTTCTATATATATATATATATATATATATATATATATATATATATATATATATATATATATATATATATATATATAAATATATATATATATATATATATATATATATATATATTTATACATATATATATATATATATATATATATATATATATACATATATATATATATATATATATATATATATATATATATATATATATATATATATATATATATATATTTATAAACATATATATATATATATACATATATATATATATATATATATATATATATATATATATATATATATATATATATATATATATATATATATATATATATATATATATATATATATATATATATATATATATTTATTTATTTCAACCAAACAAGGCGTACAAAACACTTACAATTAATATCTAACAATTTATATAAATTTGTATAATTAACAACAATGGAAGAAATTTAAAAATATAACCATCTTTAGTAGGGAATTGGATAGGGCATTCATGACGTGAGCACCTTAGTCAGAGCAGTTTTAAACCTAGGTCTGGAAATGGTAGGGGAATAGTATTTCGCGAAGCTATTGAATATTTTGCAACATCTATTGATTGGCTCATTGTTGGCGTAAACTGTGTGGTGTCGGTATTCATTCAGTAAACGTGTGTGCCTCGTCTGTCTTACTGATTCATTGAAGGTGATCTTATTGGACAGGGACACAACATTGATCAAGCCCCTAATAACGTCAAAAGTAAAGCAGGAGCATATGACTATCCTCCGCGAAGATAGACTTGATAGATTTAAGAGACTTAGCCTGTATCTGTATGAAGGTAGATTTTCAAATTCGTAAGGATTATACAGATCTCTCAACGCAAATAGCAAGAACTGCTTCTGCGCCGATTCGAGCCTATCGCTATGGACATCAAAGGTAGGGTGCCAGACTATACATGCATATTCGAGCAATGGCCGAACTAGAGCTATGTATAAAGACTTCGTGACCCATAGGTTTTTGAATTCCTTCGCACGTCTTTTGATAAATCCAAGCTGCTTATTAGCCTTGCTTAAGACTTTGTCATAGTGTAAATTAAAACGCAGCTTTTTATCCAAAGTAACCCCGAGGTCGATGACATTGTCAACATTATTGATTGTAACATTATTGAGGCGGTAATCAAAATTTATATTACTGGTTTTGCGGGAAAAACTTATGACTTGACATTTACTGACATTAATGTCGAGATTATTTTGTTTGCACCACTGCTCAAGAGAAAGCAGTTTCGATTGAAGGAAAACTGAGTCAGATTTCGTTTTAATTGTGTGGTACATTTTCAGATCATCTGCATAAAAAAGGTGAGGGATGTCTGATAAAACTTCAGAAAGATCCGAAACGAAAATATTGAATAAAAGAGGCCCCAAGTGACTACCTTGTGGAACACCTGATAAAACTTCGATTTTTTTGGATAGGATACCCTGAAACTTAACGTACTGCGTCCTATTTCGAAGATAAGAGTCTAACCAGTTTAATAAGAGACCCGAGATGCCAAATTTCTGTAGTTTGATTCGAAGAATATCATGATCAACCCGATCAAAGGCCTTGCTGAAGTCTGTGTAGATGGTATCAATTTGATGCCCTTTTTCCATGCCACAGAGAACATCTGAGACGAGAATCACGAGGTTGGTACAAGTTGACCTGCCTTTTCTAAAACCATGTTGTTGTTCATTTAGAAGAGGTTCTATTACAGTAGTGAGCTTATCACAGACAATTTTTTCAAATAGTTTAGGCAATGCTGATAGTATTGCAATGCCTCTGTAATTATCAATTGACCGCCTATCACCACTTTTAAAAATCGGGGTCAGATGGGATGATTTCCAGAAGGAAGGGAAAACCCCACAAGAAAGTGATTTGTTGAAAATTAAATACACGGGTAAGATAAGCGACTCCATGCATTCGAGTATGAAACTAGGAGGTAGTAAGTCAGGACCAGGACCCTTGTTGACATTGAGATCTTTGATGGCCCTGGCAATCTCCTCTCTAGTTAAATACATTTCACAAATGATATCTGGTGGGAATGTTTGAGGGAGAAGAATGTTAGACATGCTTGTACATGAACAAAATACTTCCTGGAAATGCTCAGCGAACAGGTCGCAAACTTCGTGAGGGCATGTCGAACAAAAGTTCTTTTTGTACATCGAAGTAGGGTAGGCGTTGAAAAATTACTAGCCCAGTCAATTCTGAGAAGACAATCCGTAATGCTCTTATAATCAGCATTGCGAAAGTCATATACAATAGAGTTATTGTAAGATAGGGAAGCGAACATATCAGATGTAGATAATAACTCAACTGTGAACGCAGAGTGGTGAAGAGTGTTGCCAAAAAAATTTTCTGCATCAGCAGTTGAGTTAGCCACTACATCGTCGTAGCTATTAGTTAATATGAGATCTAACCAATTTCCATTTTGGTTAGGTGTCGGAGCTATTTGCTGCAAATCATTGCCATAAAATGTACTAACTAGATTGAAATCGCTGGAGTCAAGAAGATTGAAAGGAATGAGATTATTATCAGTTTAATCGGCCGTAAATTTTAAATTTGGGCGATTGAAATCACCGAGAATTATAATTTTATCCTCCTCATTAAGAGATGAAACTAAGTTAGAAATCACTTCGCATACATCATTATAAACGGCTTCGTCTGAACCGGGTGGGATGTAGAATATTCCGATGTAAATGAAACCTTTGGACCAGGAAATGCGAATAATCTTATGATCGAAGAGATTATATGAGCTGTTTTCGACTAGTTCGCTTGATAGCGAGTTACGAACAGCTACTAAAACACCACCACCTCGAGTTTGGCCAGTAGAAAGATAGTTTCGGTCCTTCCTGTAAATAGTCCAGTTACCATCTAATATTTCTGCGTTTGTGTGCGAACTGTTTAACCAGGTTTCCGTGAAGGTCAATACATTAAATTGGCAAGATTTTGAGTCAAGAAAGAGTCTATTCAGTTTGCCTCTCATACCACCACAGTTGTGGTAAAAAAGTTTGAGGCTGTTTAACGAAAACTTCTTGTTAGGAATGATAGTTTTTAAAATCATTCCTTGCTTTTTGAAGGGAGGAAATATACTTAGCTGAGACATGTGAGGCAAAGGTGCTTAGCTCTTTTTTCACTTGGTCAGCTGTTATGCCAAGTTGCTCATGATACCGGACAAAAACAGTATGAAGAGCCTGAAAATCTATGGGAAGACCTTCCTGTTGAATCATGACTTTCAGATGAGTCTTCGTTTTACCCTCGAAACAAGCAGAGTCAGTGGCTTTGTGCATGTATGCAAGGTAGAGGCGAACATTTTCATAGATTTTCTTATCCCTTAGCCGAGAAAGCAGATACCTGCTTTCGAGATCAGCACTGGAGTTGATTGTGGCTTTAACTATAGGAGGCACTAGTGGGTCCAGGAACTTAGGCGCAGTTGTCACTGGTTCACACGAGGGATTGGCAGTAACTATAATACCAGGGGTAATGGAGGAGGTTTGAACTTCGTCACGAACAAAATTAGGGTATTGCACGGGTTTAGAAACGGTGTTAACGAGATCAGATGATTTTTTGGTGACAGTATTCGGAAAGCAATCGAGATTTCTAGTGTTTGGTAGTTTAAGCGGGACTTTTTGCTTTGGGGAAATTTTTCTTTTTATTCTCTGAATAAAATTCTTGTACGGAGATGAGACTACTCTGGAACTGATGTTAGGGGCTGTAAATAGTTCAGTGTTGGAAAGTGTTTGGAGATTATCATCGACAACATTGCAGTCAGTGTGAATAAGATTAATTACGCGAGAGTTGTTCGGTTTGGGTTCCAGGTTTGTGGAGTCAATATTCTTGGTGTCACCATTGTCAGGATTGGAAAGGGAACTGATGGGAGTTGTGGTTAAATTACAATTTTTATCTTTGCTAATTTTATGACTATTTCTAGCTTTACCTTTACTAATTTTATGACTATTACTAGCTTTATTTTTCCGACGACCAACAGTCTGAGTCTGGTTTCTCCAATGGCGGAACGTTAATCCTTTCCAAGTACAGTTATTGTTGTTTGGGTTGAAGTTGGTGAAAAGCCAAGCATATATATATATATATATATATATATATACATATATATATATATATATATATATATATATATATATATATATATATATATATATATATGTATATATATATATATATATATATATATATATATATATATATATATATATATATATATACATATATATATATATACAGATATATATACATATATATATATATATATATATATATATATATATATATATATATATATATGTATATATATATATATATATATATATATATATATATATATATATATTTATATATATATATATATATTTATATATATATAGAAAGAAGAAAATTAGTATTAAACTCGTTTCGCCGAAAATTCATATTTCTTTATATATATATATATATATATATATATATATATATATATATATATATATATATATATATATATATATATATATATATATATATATATATATATATATATATACATATATATATATATATATATATATATATATATATATATATATATATATATATACATATATATATATATATATATATATATATACATATACATATATATATATATATATATATATATATATATATATATATATATATATATATATATATATATATATATATGTATCTATATATATATATATATTTATATATATATTTATATATATATATATATATATATATATATATATATATATATATATATATGTATCGATATATATATATATATATATATATATATATATATATATATATATATATATATATATATATATATATATATATATATATATATATATATACATATATCAGCAAAATGATTTTCCGAGATAATCTCTGGAGTGGCCGATCCAATTGAGCTGAAATTTGCGGAGGACGTAGATGTATATAATAGGTAGGTCCATAATTTGCTAGAATTCAGATATCCTAAACCTTTTGGCGGCGGCGAGCGTTTTAGTGAATTATCAGGTACTCCTATATTTCTAAGCATTGTAAATTTTTGTTAAAATAAATAATTGGGAATGAAAACTGATTATGTTTTAAGCTTGTTTATGTTAAAATGTTGGAAATTTTGAGCCGTGTGTGGGTGCACCATGCCTAAAAGTAGGCAAAGAATTTTTTTCAAATTTGGATTTGTCACTACTTCTAAGAAAAACAATGGATCATCGTGAAATTTGCAGAGCATATTGATTTTGACTAAAATTTAGCACACGTGGATTTTCAAAATAGTGCGGGTAACCCTGTAGCTACGGCAGGATCCTGAAAAAAAACTTCAAATCATTGAATTTCCTGAAAAATTTTTGATTTTTGACAAAAAATTCAAATCATTGATAAATTTTAACCTTTGTCCATCATGTCAAATTGAATTTTTCAAAATTCCGATTTGCACAAGAACGGCAACCCATCACCAAATTAACTCTATTTTCAGCTCTCGAAAGTTCTGTTCACGAGAACTGACGACCGGATTATCCGATCATAAGGGAATTTACAGGACATGTTGGCATTAGCTAGGACCAGGTCTGATAGAAGTGATTTTGAAATTCGGGCAACCCTGTGGCAGTGGTAGCATCTTGAAAAATCACTGAGAAAAAAAAATCGGTTTTTGGCCTATAACTTCCGATTCAGCAATCCGATTTTGACAAGATTCATACAGTATTTGGATCTTATCTTAGGTAACGTTTCGTGAAAATTTGGCTGAAAATTTAGAATAGAGTTGCCAGCTATGGTGATTTTTGTCTCCTAAATCTTGCAAATTTGCTCAGCAAAATAAAGCTTTTTCCCCTATAACTTCCGGTCCAGTGCAGAAATCAAAACGAAGTTCATGCAGTAAATGGACCTTAATATGAACCAAATGTCGTAGGAATATCGTACACAAATCTTGAAAGGGCTGCCAGCTATGATGGTTTTTGTAATTTTGTAGAATTTCTTTACTGAGCGATTATGTTATTAGATTTGCAAATGGGAATGATCCTGGAATGAAAATCAACAACAAATATTAACGCTTTAAAAATTTGAAAAGTTTTGAGGGTGGTAGCCCTAAATTTCTTTTCACCCGTATAACTTCCAGCGCAGTGATTCAATCGAAACGAAATTTACTGGTTGGGAAGAATATTCCTTCGAAAATTAGTTTTCTAGCGGTTCTGATGCGCTAGACTTGCTCCAACTTGACGTTACGAACTAGTATACTTAACAACGTTTTTGGTAGGCGGCTACCTAATTGCAGCAAAACACGATGGAACTATACGTCTCGAACAATTCAAATTCTTTCAAATAGTACAAATGAGTTGCTGGAAATCTTCGAAACATTTTTAAAGGATGAAACCTTTGTCCGAGATAAAGAAACGATTGAAGAGTCTATGGGCTTCATGCAAATTTTATCGGACTTCTGGTTTTTATTTTTGACAAACAGGTGTTCTATTTAATATTTTACTATCGCGAAGTTCAGATATTAATTATTGTAAAGAGCGAGTCAGTAACTTACTACTAACATTAAAATCATATAGAGGAAACGATACATATTTTGAAAAAAAATTTAACGATGTGTGCAGTAATGTTGGGCAACCTGTTAAAAGATGTAAAATAGATTACGATGGCATTTCAGATGCAAAAACTTATTTTTAAAGATTTCATGCGCAAATTAGATTAATCTTACTAAACCTTTCGGACATGAATAAATTAGAATTTGTTAACTTGATTAATAGTAGTAATCTCAAATCATTTGCGAAGGCTTTTCCCAAAAATCTACTAGACTCTCTTATCGACAGCTACCCGTAAATGTTTGACAAAAGTAAGCAACAAAACGAACTATGTGTATAGTACACTGATCCTTATATATTTGGAATCACGCAGAGTTTATCGGACGTTTTAATTTTTATATCTGATAATAAGTTACAAACGGAAGTTTTGAATATTTATAAATTACTAAGTCAAGATGCCTCACTGGCATCTTCTTCCACTTCAGCCGAACGGAGTTTCTCAGCTCTTAAGAGAATAAAAACCTTTTTACGAAATTCAATTTGTCAGCAAAGACTATCCAATTTAAGTACAATAGCAATTGAAAGGGATTTAGTTAAAATGTTGCAAGAAGGTGGCAATTTCAAATTTCACGGCAAAATAGTTGATCTCTTTGCATCATCAAAAAGTAAACGTAGTAGAGCGCGCTTACAGTTTAGCGGGCATGATCTACGATCTAATATTTCACTTAAATATTTCTCTGAAGTCTATTGACTGCATAAACGTAGTAGGTAACTAACTGGACCAAAAAAATGGTTGGATCTATTGAAAGGTGTGCATATAGGTGTTATATAAATAGCGAATAAAACATTAAATTTTATTTATTTGAAATAACTGACCAACATAGAACGAAATCAACAAAAATTTATTCGGTACCAATAAAAAAGTGGGCCCACCCAATCTCAACAAGCACGAGCCGCCATTGTATATACATATATATATATATATATATATATATATATATATATATATATATATATATATATATATATATATATATATATATATATATATTTATATATATATATATATATATATATATATATATATATATATATATATATATATATATACATATATATATATATATATGTGTATATATATATATATATATATATATATATATATATATATATATATATATATATATATATATATATATATATTTATATATATATATATATATATATATATATATATATATACAATAATTTGAGTGAATTTATATTGACAATAATTTGAGACAATTAAGGAACCGGCGAAACAAACTTTATAAAGCAATTAAAAATGATCGCAATACCAGCGTAGGGCTAAAGGAAAGCTACGATCTTTTATCCAAAGAATTCTCAATTAAATCTCGGGAAGCATATGAGCTTTACGTGACTATAATGGGTAACAAAATTGTAAATGACCCGAGAAAGTTTTTTGATTTCGTTAATATGAAACGAAAAACGACTGGCTATCCCGCTTCTATGTTCAGAGGGAACACTATATCTTCGCTTCCACAGGAAATTTCCAATTTATTTGCAGATCAGTTTCAAGATTCGTTCTGTCCTCCTTCGATCCCTTCAATAAATTCAACTGTCTGCCCTACCCAAACTTTATCCACACCACTCATTGAGGGAATCGTTCTAACAAAAGAGGCAATTGCCAACGCTATCCAAGAGCTAAACATTAATAAAGGACCTGGCCCTGACCTAATACCTCCCTGCTTTGTGATACAGTGTATCAATCAATTGATAACCCCTCTGTATATAATTTTTAACAAGTCGCTGTCATTAGGCGTATTTCCATCCTTTTGGAAATCTTCCCATATTACGCCTATTTTCAAAAGTGGCGATAAAAGATCTATTGACAACTATCGAGGCATCGCTATTCTCTCAGTAATCCCCAAACTCTTCGAGAAGCTCGTCTGCGATCAACTGACTTTCATAATAAGTCCCCTTCTCAACGAACAGCAACATGGGTTTAGAAAAGGCAGGTCAACTACCACGAATCTCATGATCCTGGTTTCGGACGTCCTTTGTGAGATGGAAAAGGGAAACCAAGGAAAATTTTCAAAAACAGTTCTTGCTCTGTCGGGGGTGCCGCAAGGCAGTCATTTGGGCCCTCTTCTCTTTAATATTTTCATTTCGGATCTATCGAGGATTTTATTTGATACCCCACACCTCTTCTACGCTGATGACTTGAAATTGTACCACACTATCAAAACGCAGTCCGATATTGATTTTCTTCAATCAAAACTTGTATCTCTCGAACAGTGGTGCCTCCTGAATAAACTAAATCTCAATGTCGACAAGTGTCGAGTCATAAGTTTCTCCAGGAAAAACAGAGTAATAGCCAATTCATACTATCTTAATAGCAACGAACTTATTAGGGTTGAACATATCTTAGACCTAGGTGTAACCCTAGATACCAAATTGCGCTTTAATTTGCAGATCGACAAAGTCTTGTCGAAAGCGAGCAAACAATTAGGTTTCATTAAGAGGCGCGCTAAAGAGTTCAAAAACATTTGGGTTACTAAGTCTCTATATACATCACTAGTGCGGCCTCTACTGGAATACGCCTGCATAGTCTGGTGCCCAGCTTTTCAACTACACAGCGACAGGCTCGAATCAGTTCAGAAACAATTTTTGCTTTTCGCCTTGAGGCACCTCTATAATCCAAACGACTTTAGTAATCTTCCCTCTTATGAATACAGACTTGGTCTTTTAAACCTAATGACTCTTTCATCAAGAAGAACCATAATAACGCATGTCTAGCCTTTGATGTCATTAACGGAACAGTTAGAATAGCAGCTCTCTCTAACCGAATTACTTTCAACAATCAAATAAGACGGACTAGGCATACAACCCTCCTCAAGGAATACCAGCACCTTACAGTTTATGGGTATAATGAACCCATCAATAGGTGCTGTAGAACATTCAACACTATAAGTCATCACTACTCTTCAGGTATCACCAAATCCACTTTCAAAAATAACTTGACAAAGGCCCTATTAACTTCTTAACCTACTTATTTCCCATCCTTATTCGCCTAAATGCAAATAAACATTAACTTGAAATACTTGTTTGTTCTATTTTATGCATATTGTATTGTAATATATATTGTATCATGCCTTGTTTGGCAAATACATAAATAAATAAATATATATATGTGTATATATACCTTTTGATAGAACTATTCAATTATTATGAGTTTTGCAGAACATATTGGTGTTATTTAGTTGTAAGCTTTCAATGAGCATGTTGGCAACCCTGTAGCTTGGGAAGTTGCTGAAAGTGAAAAACTTTAAATCATCGAATCTCCTCAAAAATTATCACTTTTGGACAAAAAGCCACTCATAAATAAGTCTTATGCTTTGTCCCTATAATCAAAGTAAAAAATTTGACTTTTTATAACAGGCACGCCTGGTAACCCTTTCCCAATTTACTTATATTTTTAGCATCAAAAACTTCTGTTCACGGAAACTCACGATCCGATAATCAGAGTTAGTTGAATTTTACAGAATGTTTTGGCCTTAAGTAGGACCAGGTCTGATAGAAGCGATTTTGAGATGCGATTTTGTGCCAGTGGTGCCATTTTGAAAAATCACTGAGAAAAATAACTGCTTTTGGCCCTATAAATTCTGATTCAGTCATTTGATTTTAACGAAATTCACACAAAGGCTTGCTTTAAACCACATTTGGTAGAAATGTGGTTGGAAAATTCTGTTGAAACTGCCAGCTATGGTATTTTTGGTGTCTTAAATTTTGAAAATTCCTGAGGAAAATAAAGCTCTTCGCCCTATAGTTTCCAGTACAGTCTTCGAATCATAACGAAATTCAAATGGCAAATTAAACTTATTCAAGGCAATATTCAGTAGAAATTTAAGTTCAATGCGACGAAAGGGTTGCCAGCTATGGTTGTTTTTGTATTTTTTTTCATACCTTTAGTAAGCGATTTTAGCATAGAATTTTCAAATCGTAGTGATCTTATAGTGGAAATAAACACCAAATATTAAGATCTAGAAAATTTGAAAACTTTTGCGTATGGTAACCCTAAATTTCTTTGCATCCCTATAACTTCCAATGCAGTCATCGGATCAATGCGAAATTCGCAGAGCAAGTTGACTTCAACGTAAGGTAGATGCGACATTCGGTGCTAGCAAAGGGCTGCTAGCACTAGCCCTTTTTGTTATTTTCGTTCCTATAAATGCTTGCATTAAGTATTTCTATCGTAAACATTTGCAATGAAAATAAGTGAACATTGTTTTAATTTTCTAACCTCTGGACATTTTTCGGATGGCAGCCCCAAACACCTTTTTACTGCAGTAATTTTCGATTAATTCACCGAAATTAAAATAACCTTAGATTGTATTATTACTTAGGGTGTATTAGTTTTAAGTAGGAAAAGTAAGTAGTGGTAGAATACACACTCAAAATCTAATCAAATCCTCTATTGTTCTTCGAACATTAGTGTTTCTAGCGGTTGTGAGGCGCTAGGGTTTTTTTTTTAAGATAATATTTTACTTCTGTTGAACAAACAAACAATTAAATTGAAATACTAATTGTCACTTAAGTTTTAACTGAAGATTCTGAAAGATGATTAAGCAATCTACAGAATAATGAAATTTATAATTACCTACTATAATTACCTACTACCTCCCACCACCTTGATTATTAGTTACAATATTGCCACCACCTTAATATAGCTATCATTTATTACCTACGCCTATTACTTTCCGCATTTCGCTGCGTTTTCCTTTGCACTATGCCGCTATGTGCTCTTCCCCTAAGATTTCTATATGGCCTTCACAGGTCACAACTATAATTAACTCTCACTAGGCTAACCTTAATCTATTTTCTATTTAATTAATTATATATGATAAATTCGCCTTCCACTATCCAGTATCCGAGTGCTGACCATTCACGCAACATATCGTTTCAGGTCCTTTGCGTGCCAGGTCCCCATACCTTTTCCGTTGGCGTCTTTCAGTGCATAGGTCCAACCAGATACTTGTTTCCGCACAGTAAAGGGTCCCACATATTCTGGTGCTAATTTGCCTGAAAAAAATTTGGATGCTTCAGATAGAACGAAATTACGCCGCCACACCAGATCTTTCGGTAGGAGCTTCTCGTCTCGCCGGCGGATATCGTTCCTTGACTTCGCTTTAGCCGCCGCTTTTCTCAATCGTTCTCGCACCTCTCCCAGGACCACCTGCAGCCTTTCTGCCTTCTGAGCCTCATTTTCGTCCGTGTCCCCTTTGCCACTTGCCTCCTTGCTATTGAGAATTCCAGGATGAATCACCATTTCCCTTCCAAAGTTCAAAAAGTATGGCGTAACTTTCATGGTCTCATGAATACAGGTTCTCAGAGCGCAGCCAATCTTTGGTAATTCCGTGTCCCATTTCTTATGGTTTTCTGACGCGTACGACCGTAGCAACCACTTAATATTTTGATAAACACGCTTTGTGGGATTCGCCTGTGGGTGGTAAAGCGCGATGAATTCCAACCTTATCCCATGCGTCTCCGCCATCTTTGCTAAATTTTTTGAACGGAATTGGACCCCATTATCGCACACGATCGTCCTTGGAACTCCAAATAGAAATAAGACGTTTTCCTCCAGAGTGCGAGCCACGGCGGTACCCGTTGCCTTCCTCAGTGGAAATATTAGAGGGAATTCGGTGGCATAATCCACCACCGTCAGAATATACGCATGACCCTGCGTGGATCGCGGCAGGGGTCCCACCAGATCAACGCAAATTGTTTCCCAGGGAGATTTAGCCTCACCTACCCTTGACAACATTTGACTTATTGGAGGTCTCCGCTCCACCTTCACAGACTGGCACACCTTACACCTTTGTACGTATTTACGTACATCTGCAGCCATCTTCGGCCAATAATAAGTCTGGGCTAATCGTTCTAGTGTCTTCCGGCCCCCATATGACCCGCAGTCTGTTCGTCATGGCACTGTCTTAACACCCCTGGTCTTTCCGCATCCGAAACCACCCTTTTCCACGCCCTCTCTTCCTGGAGCCCTGGATAGCGCGTTCTCGCATGTTTCCACACATGGCCATCACTAATCCGCCAATTCGGGAACCGATCTGGATCCTCTTCTAATTTCCTCTTCATTCGCTCATACCATGGGTCACTCTTAATTTCGTCTCCTTGCACCTCCGCTACCTCGATGGACCGTCAGAGAGCATCTGGAACCAGATGCTCCTTACCTTTGCGATGGACGACATCGTAATCCTACTGCTGTAACCTCACCGCCCACCGAGCTAGTCGGCCGCTGGGGTCTTTCAAGCTGTGCAGCCAGACCAAAGAGTGATGATCCGTGACTACCCTGAGCCTAGTACCCTCTACGTATGGCCTCAATTTTTCAATGGCCCATACGACCGCAAGACACTCTCGTTCTGTAGCGGAGTACTTCTGTTCGGCACTAGTCAGGGCGCGGCTGAGGTAGCAGATCACTTTTTCACCCTCGGGTTGCTCCTGTGTCAATACCGCCCCCACTCCGCTACCTGAGGCGTCTGTCTGGACGGTAAATGGCAGAGTGTAGTCCGGACAAGTAAGTATTGATGCCGTCACCAGCTTCGTCTTCGCTCGGGTGAAAGTCTCCTCGCATTCCTCAGTCAATAGGAATTTCAGGTTCTTCTTGAGAAGGTTCGTGATCGGCGACATCAACGTCGCAAAATCCGGAATAAATTTTCGATACCACGATACCATCCCCAAGAATTGCCGTACCTCCTTTACCCCCTGTAACGGACATATTATTTCTGGGCATTGCACACCTGCAATTCGGCGATTTTTGCTGTGCGCAACTCTGAATCAGTTTCTTTCAATTGGAACATATAACCTGAATTCCCACGGCGTCATGTCACCGCGACCGAGTCAGGCAACGCAAATTCATTTCCAACAATTCTCGGTCCGAAGTCGACAACAAGGCATTGTTGTTGTAGATTCGCTTCGAGCTGATGAAAATATGCACAAGGCAAACAAAATTCTCGGACCGAACCAGGCAATGCACATATTTCTTTATATTCGAGCTCGGTCCGAGATCGACAACAAGGCATTGTTGTTGTAGACTCGCTTCGAGCTAATTCCAAATACGCACAAGGCAAACAAAATTTCTCGGCCCGAACCAGGCAATGCACATATTTCTTTACATTCGAGCTCGGTCCGAAATCGACAACAAGGCATTGTTGTTGTGGACTCGCTTCGAGCTGATGAAACGGAAAAGTAAATCAAGAGTTTCGAGAGACAGTCTTTGGGCAGTCGTGGCGACAGGCGGCCGTCTTGAAGTCTAGGCCGAGGAGAGACGTTGCTCAAGCGGAAGAGCGGGGTCACTGCCGACCATTTGATTCATTCCGACAAATAATTTGTTTCGGGTTAGTTAATTTAAATTTTCGTGGCCAATCATCGGGGAATGCAAAAGTCTTCGAAACTGTCGCATGGGTGCTCACGGGGCAGTAAAACCACACGCGTGGGCGTAGTGTTCCATCCGCGTGCTCCCGAAATAGTACCATCGCGAAATACTCGGTTTCTCAAAAGCATATGTATTGTGTAATGTGCAAAGGTGCCTTCTAACAATTCCGCGGGTCTATCTGTTGAATTGTGTTTCCTTCTTCCGATTAGTGGCCCTGAGGATGTGAAGCCCAAAACTGATTGGCGAGAGTGATGGTTACAAGATCGGGCATTTCTGTTTGCAGTGAATCGATCGGTGCAAGAATGAATGTGACAATTGAAACAATAAGTTCCGTCAGTTAGCGAAAAAACCTGGCCTACAACCCAAAATGTGAATATACGCTAATTAGACTGTATTGTATGTGTATCCTCAAATTCATTGATCCCGTTAGAATTCTGTCTCGACGAGTGCAAACACTGCAGTCCCCACTACGACAAGTACACCTTTAGAGGCCATAACTGCAAGCTACGTTTGCAAAGCGAAGCCACCACTCAGATGCTAACTCCGAATTTCCAGTGCCGTTTTGGAATAAATAATGCCAGATCTAGCATTCAAAATGCTAAAAATGGCGCGCTGATTGTATGTATTGGTCCTAGGCATGCCGTTGTTTCATGGTTGGATCCACCGAGTAAGTCACACCACCTAATACCTAGATTCGACAGGGATTCACTAACTCAACCTGATGCCGAAGAGAAGTGGCGTTTTCCAGTCAGTTCCCGGCAGTACTTCCTAATCGATTGTTGAACGTTGGTAACCACGAATTGGGAAGCGTTCATTATGCAAATCCGAAGATGCTGCAGACCATTGGCGTTGATTTACGTATGTAATTATTTAGCAGTTGTTTCGAAGGAAGTGATTATACTTTCGCGTATTAGTTTAACGTAAGCTATGAATTTGTTTATTTCAAAAAAATCGTGAGATAGATTTTTGTGTGTTTTTCCACGAAATTATTTTTTGCATAACCTGCGAGAAGACTTTGCCACGCAATAAGTTGATAAGTAGTGTTTAAGAAATTCGTCGTAGATATGAGTTTTGTATTCGAATCTCAGTATCATCATTTGGCGGACTTACTGTTAGAAATGATTCTTTCAAATTGAAAATTTTTGAGTTAGCTCGAACTATGAATTGGAAACATTTTTTTTTCTTCCATTTGCTGGAAGATGATTTTGTACGATAATTTTTTGTTGAAATTCGTCAAATGTTGATCGCTCGGAATTCGAAAAGCGTAGCTAATGTGTAGTGATAGACTCAGTTAGCGAGGTTTATGAATGTTTCTCGTTAAGTGATTAAAAAAAAAGCTCATTTCGACTGTTTACTTTGGGGGTTATTGATTAGAGGAGGTCATGTAGACGGCTATACTTTAAAAAAAAAAAGATATTCTTGAGACGCCGTATTATTTTGGTTATGACTCACATGATGTACATCTACGCTGCAGCATAGATACTACCCCGAGCTTTTATTAACACAATAGGTGTCTCCTTTTTTTTTCTTGTACCTTTATTAATTGGGAAATGAAAAAAATTGCATGTAAGCATTTACTTTTGATACACATTTGATTTTTTAAATTTTGAGACACAAACGGAGAACTGTATATAACCCTGAAGGAGTAAATGGTTTGCATAGGAAGAAAAGAGAAGCGAGAAGACTTAAACTAATAAATGTGTTATTATTCCAAATATTTGTGGGCCAACCATCATTTTGAAAAATAGCGTGCGCATCTAGATTATAGAGTAAAATTTGGAGAGACTAAGATTAATACGTCTGATCAGATTGTTTTGACTGAAAGTTATAGATTTTTTTTTCTCGTTAATTTTGAGCTGCTATGAGGAAGAAATAAACAATGATTAATTGTAACATTTATTAAACAAATATTTACAACATCTATTTAAATAAAACAGCAAATATGCTTTAGCATAGAATCTCAATTTTTTTTCTTGATGTGAGAGTGGTGTTGTGGACTCCTTCCTTTTACATTTTGTATAAGGGTGGTAGGTTGGTGTGCAGACGGGACAAGGTGAGTCATGGCAGTTCATTAACTATTTTTTTTTGTGGTTGTGTTTCAGGTGGTGAGCTCTCGACGATAGCGCACGTTTTTTTTCTTATCCGGTTTTCGCGACTCGTTCGGTTTCATTCCTTTTTGTCGTGGATTTTCTTTCGAAGCTACTCGTGGTTGCTCCATCCGTTTCCGTGACAACTCATCCGGGTTCGCAGCGTTGCGCGTAATTCGTGTTTTTTCTTTGTCTTACCTTTCGACCTCGGCCACCAATCCGCGATCCCTCGCGCGCGTACTTAAACGGGCCGCGTGTATTGGCTTCGTAGGAAGCTCAAGGACCTTTATTGGTGGCCTTAATTTTTTTTTTTGTTCGGCCCTGGTGATCGTTGGGTCCCAGTGGTCAGAATGGTACCCCTGGTCAGGGTCAGCCTGCACGGCTCTTACTGGACTTTAATGTCCAGTATACGATCGCGTGGTTTTTCAGTGTTATCTCCGTCCTACAGGCACATGAAAACAATGTGATGATTGAAGGGACACGTGACAGGGAAAAGAACCCCCCCACTTCTCCCGAGCAGAGCTAGAGGCAGCCAGTATGTGCCGACCTCCTTGTCACGTGAGAGTCGTAGCTACTCCGAGTAGCTCAGTCCTGCACGGACAAATGACTCGTTTTCCTTTGATGGTCATTCGAGACCATCACAACCTTATCTCAAACTTAATTTCATTACACCCCTTTGGACGAGGAATGCCCATTACCGCCTTTACCTTATCAGGATCCACACTCAACCAGTTTACGTCCACAACATAACCCAGATAGCGGAGTCGAGTACGGCAGAACTCGCACTTCTCCCGAGAGACCCTCAATCTGGCCTGGCGCAATCTATTGAGCACTTCTTTCAGGATCTCTAGGTGTTTCGCGAAGTCCTGGGTGACCACCACAATGTCATCCAGGTATGTGAACACAAATGGCTCCAGATCGGGTCCCAAAACCTTATCAATGAGACGCGGCCACGTTGCGGGAGCATTCTGCAGACCGAAAGGCATAGGTTAGGTTAGGTTAGGTTCAACTGGCTGGCACATGGCCACACATAGACCCATTTGGTCCGTAGCGATACCAGATAAATGGACCCGGAGAAAGTTCAGTCCAAACGGCCATCGAAGGCCCCGGACTTTTTTGCGAACTGCAGTATGTCCTTCAGCCTCTGCTCCGCCACATGTGATAGATCCACCAGCCAGGGCTCACCGAAGCAGCGTTGCCTGGTTTTCCCCAGTGCCGGGCAGTGGCACAGAAGGTGTTGGACTGTTTCGGGGACTCCCGGCTCTTGACACTTCCTACAGGTGTCGCTGGTTAGGAGCCCCATTTTCATGGCATGAGCTGCTACAAGACAGTGGTCAGTTATGACACCGACCAGCCGCCTGCAGTCAGTCCGCGTTAAATCGAGCAGGAACTTGGTCGCTGCGTGATTGTATGACCCCCACATGATTTTGGTTTGCTTGCAGGTCTGAGTTGCACGCCATCTGCGCATCGCACCTTGCATCATATTGGAGTCGATAGAGTATTTGATCGTTTGGATTGGAGTTAAAATGTCAACCGATCCTGACAGGGGAAGGCTAGCTCCGTGCTTGGCTAGTGCATCCGCCTTCTCATTTCCTTCAATGCCCCTGTGACCAGGAACCCAGAAAATTCGGACTCCACTGTGGTTGCCCAGTCTGTTCAGGGCCTGAATACAGTCCAGTACACACTTCGATTTGTATGTGTAAGACATCAGAGCTTTGACCGCTGCTTGACTGTCTGTAAAGATGTTGATTTCCTCACTTGTGGTATCTCTGGCGTGTGCTAGGTCTGCGGCTTTACGTATTGCAAAAACCTCCGCCTGAAAAATACTACAGTGGTTAGGAAGCCTGAAAGCTGCTTCAATAGTTGCATCTGCAGAACATGTTGCAGCACCCACTCCGGCAGCCGTTTTAGAGCCGTCAGTGTAGATACTAAGAGCTGCTGCGCCCCTTTGCTGATTCCACTCCAGCCCATCCCCCACAATCGCTTGATATCCCCGCTCGAAGCACAGAGTGGGGACCAAGTAGTCGGTGCTACCTGCGTACCCCCGCTCAATACTGCTGTGACCGAAGGATCGTGACTCGAAGTGTCCCGATTCCCTAAGCCTGACAGCAGCTTTTGCAGCTGCGCCCTTAACGAAGAGATCATGCGGAGGCAGATGAAGCAGGACGTTCAGTGCAGACGAAGGAGTCGAGGCTAAGGCACCTGTGGTACAGAGAGCCGCCAACCGCTGAACTCTATTCGTCATGCTGGCAAAGGTAGCCTTATTTACAGCTGGCCACCAGACCAAGCATCCGTAGGCCAGTATAGGTCTGGCTATCGCCATATAAATCCAATGCGTTAAAGCAGGGCTTAAGCCCCACGTTTTACCCAGTACTCTTTTGCTGGCGTAAATCGCATTGCTTGCCCGCTTAACTCTCTCCTCTAAATTCACCTTCCAGGTGAGCTTGCTGTCCAGAACAAGACCCAAGTACTTAGTTTGTGACTTGAGACTTAACCCGGCGCCGCTCAACCTGATTGGGGCCAATTCAGGGATTTTGTACTTCCTAGTGAAAAGCACGAGATCAGTTTTATTGGAGTTGATGCCGAGGCCCACGGTGTTTGCCCATTCCTCAACCAGCCCCAGAGCATACTCGATGAGCTGGCCGAGGGAGTGCGGAAACTTGCCTGAGACTAAAATAGCAATGTCATCGGCATAGGCCACAACCGTAAGTCCTTTGCGCTCCAACTTGTCCAAAATTGTATTTATGACCAGGTTCCACAAGAGAGGGGATAGAACTCCTCCCTGCGGTGTACCTCTATGAACCTGCCTGGTGATTTGTGACCCCGCCCACTCAGCCGCTATATGCCTTTGTTTAAGCATATTGCTTATCCAGCTGCGAACAGCGGGGTGGGTGTTAGTTGCGTGGAGGCTCTCCATAATGGCTGTTGTGTGCACATTATTGAAAGCGCCTTCAATGTCTAGAAAGGCTCCCAGAGCGTATTCTTTATAGTTGAGTGCCTTTTCTATTTCAAGGACTACTCTATGGAGAGCCGTTTCAACGGATTTCCCTTTCATGTACGCGTTTTGGGCTCTCGATAGAGTTTGAGATCCAAGTCTTTGCTTGATGTGGAGATCTAGTAATCTTTCGAGGACTTTAAGGAGGAAGGAAGTCAGGCTAATTGGCCTGTAGTCCTTCGGGTAAGCATGATTGACTTTACCTGCCTTGGGTATAAATACAACCTTAGCGTTCCTCCAGGCTGCAGGCACGTGGCTTAGTGCTAGACAGCCTTTGTAAATTTGTGTGAGCCAAGGAACGGTGAGCGCACCTGATTTTTGGAGCATGGCCGGTAGGACCCCATCCGGACCAGGGGACTTGAAGGGCTTGAAGGTGCCAATTGCCCAGACAAGCCTCGGCTTGGTGACAACTTCATCAATGCCTTCTGTGTAATGTAGATCGGACGCCTGTTGACCGGTGAAGGGGGAGGATTCATCCAAACAGCCCAGGAAGTGAGTGTCTACGAGTACCCTCAGCGTTTCCGAGCCGTTGCTTGTCCACTCCCCATCCGGCTTACATACCAGGCTAGGCATGACAGGGCGTTTAGCCAGCAGATTTTTAAGTCTCGCCGTTTCCGATGTGGTCTCGATCCTACCGCACAGCTCTTTCCAAGAGCTCCATTTGGCTTTCCTAATTTTTGATTTGTAAAGCTTAAGAACGTCCTTGTATTCGTCCCAGCATTCCCTGCAGTCAGCTGCTTTGGCTTACTTGAACAGTTCACGAACCTGCCGTCTGCGACAACCCAGGTCCCTGTTCCACCAGGGTGGCTTGGGTTTGCGCCTCGGGCGGACTTGGGGACAGGACCGTGCAAAAGCTTTAACGAGTTTACTCGTGAGTACGTTAACCGCGGCCTCCAAGTCAGCTGCACTGCCAATCCTCGGAGGAGGGCCTAAGCCGTTAGTCACCTCCCGTTCGAAGTTTAGCCAGTTGGTATTCCTGGGATTGCGAAACGGTCGGTAATTACGAGCTACATTGAATTTTAAAGAGTAACTGATGTAGCAGTGGTCAGAAAATGATGGGCCTTCAAGGACCCTCCAATTCTCTATTAACTGCTCGTTTGAGTCATTGTGCAGCTGTTCTTGTTCTTGCTACTGTGGTGGGGAAGAAAAGATTGAAAAGCTTTGACCCCAGTCCAGCAACCCGGCCCTCTGCAGAGATCCAAGGTTCCTGGACCAGCGCCACGTCAAACTTACCTTCCTCGAGCGTCAGCAGTAACTCGGCCGAGGCCACCTTACTGCGGTGTAGGTTTATCTGTAGTAATTTCAGTGCTGGCCGTGACATCCTCCTTAGCCTGCGCCTCGTCCTTTTGGGGCTCGGCCGTTGTGTCTTGCAGGTTCACCGTGCCAAGGTCCCTTTCGATCTCGCCGACCTCCAGGGTATTGATGTTACCGTCCTTCGGGTGGCGTTTCTTCAGGCGCAGATATACACTACCTACGCCCCAAGCCATTTTACCAAAACGTGGATAGAGCAGGTCGTCAGCCTCCTTATTAATTTGGAGAATGTAGACCTGCCCCCCGTCTTGTTCTGTTGGCTTTCTTACGTCCAGGATCTTCCAATCTAGAGTTGGAACATCCAGATTCTGCCTTTGCAGTAGCTTCAGGGCCACCTCCGGTTCCACTACTCGCGGTATTGTTACCTTCGCTCTAGGTAGTGTTGGGATGTTCCTTCTGTCCACGATCTCAAGTCGAGCTCCTTCCCATAGACCCGGTAGCTCCGGGACTACAGCTGTGCACCAGCGCAACGTGAGCTCGTCGTTGCACTTAATAATTTTTACACCCCTGAACCAGCCTGCCCCGTCAAACGAAGGCATAGCCAGCTCAGGATGCTTCTCCATCCGGTCAATCATCGCGTTGAGCAGGCCTGACTCTACGGTCTTCCACTTCTCAAGCGACAATTGACCCAAAGGATTGCTACGATCAATAAGAGCCACGATGAGGTGCTGTTTTGCCACATCACTGGCCTTCATTGCTTTTTTCGGATTGGAGCTGGAGGGTTGTTGGTCTCCTTGCCGGCTGGAAACGTTCTTTGGCCTCTTGGGCGCCGGTTTTTCGTCCTCGGTCGATCTCTGCCTTTTTTCTGCTAGCCTTTTGTCAGCTAGCCTTTTAGACAGACTCTGCTCCACTTTGTTATGGAAAGCAGAGCCCTTGAGCACTAACTTTTCTTTCCCAGCGAAGTGCTCCCGGCCCTTTGCCACCGCCGTCCGAGCCCAGCTTAGCCGTTCCTTCTCCTCCGCGGGGAGAGTTGGTTTGTCGCTGAGCCTGTCGACAATGCGCAGTGCCGATTTATACTCCACCAGGGCTTTTTTGCCCTCTTTGCTCGGCTTGGGCCTGTTCCTCTTATGGGACCAGCACCTTTGCCTCGCTCAGGCGATTTGAAGAGCTCCTCCTCCGCTTCGGTCGAAACCATGCTCTCCGAGTCCGAGTCTACGAGTACTCTGGCACCCGAGCGCATTAGCTTCGCGCGGCTTGAATGGCGGCCAGCGGAGGTGCTAGCTCCTAGATTGGTTGTTGTTCGAGGTGGGGATCGTTGTAGCTTAGAGCTCCTCCTAAAAGGGTCCGCTACCGATTCCACCACCTCTGAGAGTTGTGTGGGGCCACTTGTCATTGGATCTGCTACGGTGGCCAAGTGGTCAACCTCCATAGCATTGCAGTCGATGGATAACGACGACCGGGGGCCTGCTCGCTCACCCCTGACGGCCGCCGGTACTGGGCATCCGACTCCCTGTACCGTAACTTTTTCTCCTATAAACTCGTCCATGTTTGGTTTTATATTCGGGGTCACCTTCCCCTAGGTCCGCTTAGCAAGGCAGCAACGCATCTGGCTTGGCGAGCCACTGCCTTGAGCCCCCTCACCACGACAAGGTGACGGACCGTCGAGGGGGGACCGAAAGGCATACGGCGAAATTGAAATAGACCGCGTCGAGGAACGGTGATTGCCGTCAGTTCTTTCGACTCCTCGGCCATGGGTACTTGCCAATTGGCTGATTTGATATCCAACGATGACAAGTACCTCGCATCTCTCAGCTTGTCCAGTGTTGCCGTGACGTAGTGCAGTGGATATACGTCCCTCTCCGAGACCTTGTTCAATTTCCGGTAATCGACGCAGAATCGGAAGCTACCATCTTTCTTCTTAATTAGAAGAATGGGAGAAGCCTATAGACTGCTTGAAGGCTCCACTATCCCTGCCTCAAGCATTTCGTTCAGTTCAACGTCAATATGCTTTTGGACGGCCGGCGAGACAGGATAGTAGCGCTGTTTGATCGGATTAGAATTGGTTCGTATGACGTGCTCTACCCTATCGGTGCAACCAATTCCTTCCCCCATCATCCGGAACTCCTCTTCGAGCAGTGACTCCAGCTCCACTTCCTCCCCATGTGTCAATCGGTTGTCATGTGTCACTGCCGATCAACTGCTCGGACTTGAGTCCCTCCAACGACGCGACCATCTCCCACTGCTCCTTCGCCACATTCAGTACGATCCCAAATAGCCGCAGGACGTCTACTTCCAAAATAAGGTGAGAAATCGAAGGTGCCACCAATATCTCCATCCACTTTTGCCCACTCTGCACCATGATCGGGCACCAGGCCACTCCTTCTACCCTACAACTAACTCCGTTAGCCAGCCGTATGTCCCTCCGGTCTTCTTTTTTCAATTCAATCCCCAGTCGCTTAATTAGCTCCCAACCTTGTCCTCCAATCACCGATTTGGACGCTCCCAAATTGGCCAGGCCAAGGAATGTCTGACCATTCACTGAAACCTCTAGGTACGGGCGGCTATCTCCCTGAAGCTTATCTAGCAAATAACTAATCTGGTTATCCTTCGCGACTTCCGACATTGACACTGGGCCTAGTTCGTCGCTAACTATGCCCGACTGCCGTTTCCCTGGCGACGATCTCCCAAAGGCCCATTCTAGCTGCTATGCTGATTACCCATTGGGACATTAGTCCTTCGTCCTCCGCCTCGACAGTTCGGACATTCTGCTCTCCTAGCTCCTACTCTTCCACACCCGAAACATCTTCTCACCTGGTCGCACTCTCTAGAAGTATGGCCCAACTTACGGCAATTCCAACATGTAATGCTCTGGTTAGTTCCAGACACCACTGCAGCAGCTTCGCCTACGTCCACTGACTCCAGGTATGCCAAGTCCGGTTCCAATAATCTGGAAGTCCTGCGTGGTAGAGGTGGTGCAAAAGACTCTACGCTGACTCTAGTAGCCTCCAATGACCTGCCGAGCTTCACCAGTTCCACAATCGACTCAACCTTCACCAATGCGAGTTGAGTCTGGTAAAAGGGAGCAATGTTTTTCCTTAACAGCTTCAATTTCTCCCCTTCGCTGGGCCTCTCACCGAGTCGACAAAACAACCCTTCCATTACGGCAACAAACACCCCAATAGACTCTGAGTTGCCTTGAGTTCACCGTTTTATCTCTTCTAAAAGGCGATCGTCGTAATCAGCGGGGAGAAACTCGACCCGCAACTCCTTTACCAGCTCTTCCCAGCTTGGACAAATCGAGCGATTTGCGCGAAACCAGATCAGGGCTTTACCCTCGAATAGGTCCACCGCAGACTTAAAAAGTTGGGCCTTAGATAATCCTTTGGCCTCTCGCAGTTCTTTTACTCATTCTAAAAAGGCACTCACTGAGCCAGGAGACTCCCCATTGAACTTCACCCCCCCTTATGCATGTCTAACGGCTTAGGCTGAAAAACAGGCGTACTTGGGGCTGGTGAGCTTGGGGTATTCAAAGACCTATCCCCGTTCGCCTCCTCTGCCAATTTCCCACCAGCTTTGTACAAAAGATCCCCCATGGCGATCAGAAGTTGGCCCTTTGTCTGCCTTAGGAAATCTATTTCCTCGGCCGTTCTCCCCCTCATGTAGCCTAGTCGTCGCAGCCCAAAACATATTTTTCCTTTTATTTTAAGAAATTCTCCTGTTGAAATCTACCGAAAAGGAAACTACTAATGATCCGACCTCTTCTTACTTCGCACAAAGTGCCTCCCGATCTTCAACAAAAGTGAAAGGGTACGTGATCGACGCAAAAGACTCCCCCAGAATAGTCTCGTTTCTTAAAGCCCAACGCAGCACTTACCGCATCGAATCTACTGGGTCCGCTTCTAGGCCTCAAATCGCGAGCTCATAAGAGAGCTCGTATTTACTGAGACGTTCCACGGAGATTTTCTTCACAGCACTAACGCTCGACATTTCCTTACTTATCACCTTTAACTTTCAAACCAAAGCGCGCTAGAAATTTCCTTTTCACAACCCGCTCTTATTCAACCAAATTCACCAAGACCAATCTAAACTAAGAAAATTTGTTTTTAGCTTAACGATTTTTACACTTCACACGTAACTTTCCGCTCTGTTTCAACCAAATTCACAAATACCAATCTAAACTAAGAAAATTTGTTTTTAGCTAAACGATTTTTACACTTCACATGTAACTTTCCGCTCTGTTTCAAACAAATTCACAAAGACCAATCTTAACTAAGCAAATTTGTTTTTAGCTAAACAATTTTTACACTTCACATGTAACTTTCCAACCAATTCCAATTCACACCGACTCCACGCTCCTAAAATAACTCCTCCACACACTTCCCTGAAAGCAATTCAACCCTTCAACTTTTACTAGCCGCAGGTAGAACCATATCAACTTGCCACTTATTTGCAAATATCAATGTGTGTAAATTAAGAAAAATTATATGTAAAATAATATAAATAATATAAATTAATAGAAGATTCCACGCGAAAGAGAAAAAAACGCGTTTTTTTCCAACCACTGTGAACTGGAACCGTTTTACTCTTTATCCCCGAATTTAATCACACATCCAAACTGTTACCAAAACCGTAATATTCGAACTATTACTTTCAACCATAAACCCCTAAAACGTTGGGTGCCAATTTGTTGCCATTATAATTCCTGTAACACGCCTATAGCCCTTCACCTCCCGATGGAGTGAAAAGGGGACCGTTCCGGTCGGCAAACTCCCGCGGAAATGGGGGTGGGTCGATTGTAGGCGCCACTCGTTTTAAATTCACAACCGGGACTGTCTTTGAAGCCACCGTCTAGAAGCGAGAAATTGACGGGGGCGTACTTCGCTCTTACGATTTCCAAATTCCCGCTATAAGCAACCGATATTTTCTTCACGATCCTGCCAGAAGGGCACAAAAGCGACACCAACGATTACAACGTTATAGCAATTTTATTGATCACTATTCGCTCTACTCTACACTTACCGACGGCGCTGCGTTACCTATCTCACTTTACAATTATTTTACTAACATGAGAAAAACTTATCCTACCTTCGGTCCTTCTACACAAAAGAATGCGCTTGCCAATACTCGCTCGTTCAATCGCAAAAGCTGCCTACTCGGTGCTTCTCCGAAGCGACGTATTACTGCCGCCGTTATTTGGGCGGCGATATTTGATGCTACGTACGCTGACGTTGCGACACTACGTACACTGAGGTTTCTTCGTCGACGCTCGCTTGTCTTGGCCACAATTATCACTTAGCTGGTGCTTCCCCGCATCGATGTATTACTGTCGCCTTGGCTGGATGACGATATTCGATGCTGTGTACAATGATGATTTCACGCTGACGCTCGCCCGTCTTGATTAACATTAGCCGCGTTCAACTATCCGGTCCACTCCACTCAGCTATCGTCCAATTGCCGCCGTTGATTTTCCTACTCAACGCCACTTTGATTCTTTCGTTTCGGTTGAAATTCTGTTCCACTCGATCGCCAGTACAATTTTCCTCGTCGTCAATTGCCAGGAAGAAAAGAAAGAATCTATTAAACAGGAGCTTACGCCAATGCGTCTGAGTCTCACCCTTGTTCCAATCAAAGAGAGCTCTGTAGACCCCGTCGACTTGCCGCGAAACCTTCACTAGTGGTATTTACAACCACTTCTGCGGTATTCAAAATGCCGTTGTCGCCACCTCCTATTCATCATGTTGGCGGGTGCATTGGCCCATTACACTTGTTGCACGCGCATTCGAAAGTGCATTGTAATCGATGGCTAGCGGAACGCGCCCCTTTTTGTCTTTTTGCCGCGTGGTGGCGGTTCTGTCGCTGCCAGTCGCCATGTTGCCATTCCAGCTGTCAGTTGGTATATTTTTGTTTACCTTTCGTCCCGGTTACGCGGCTCGTAAGTATTGTCCTGGTACAATTGCGGCCCTTAATTTCGCTATAGATTCGTCGTCGGTCTCTTGATTAGTTTTGTTCCTGTGTAGTGCTCGTTTGTCGAAGGATGTAACCGCGTCGGGTTAGTTTGGTGGATCCAGCCTCGGATCCTTTACTTCCCCTCGGTTTCGGCTAAGTTAGTTGTTTATTGAGTCGAGCCGTCGCCGTCCGTCTTATTTGTATCGCCGGCAATGGCGCGACCTGGTAGAAGACAAACTCAGAGCACTCCGGGGTCATATACTTAAATTCTATTGCTAAACTAAATTCTAATTTCAATTCTAACCCTACTAATTCTAATTCTACTCTGCTTAAATTCTACTCTTTCGGATTCCACAATTCAAATATTTATCTACATTTTCTTTTCCTTTTTAGACCTATTTTCGTTGGCGTTACAATATATTATTGTGGAAACCCAAAAAAAAAATTTTGCTGTTAGCGTTTTCATCAATTTTCGGTGTAAGAACACCTTTTGTCTGTGAAATTCGAATGAAAAACTCTAGCGCACCTGACCCGCTAGAAACACTAATGTTCGAAGAACAGTAGAAGAATCGTACAGATTTTGAGTGCATATTCTACCACACTAGCTGCTTATTACAGCCAAACTAATTCAAACGCCAGGTTTTACTTTGGTCTTATAACTCATATGGTGGAAAGGTTTCAGATATTACCAGTGGCATGCATTTCAAAGTTTATGAGAGCAACACTTGTTAAATATATTCGCTCTCAGTTGCTTATTTCACAAACATTTTCAAAGCAGCATCTCATACAACATCAATGAAGAAAATTCTCAGTGCTTGCAGCACTATAGCTGAAGTTGGTGTTTGGGGCTGCGATCCGAAAAATTTGCAGAATTTTGGGAATTGAAACATTGGTTATTTATTTTCATTGTAAATGTTTCCGGTATGAATACTAACTGTAAGCATTTATTGATACAAAAGTAGCACAACCGACTCGTGCTGGCAGCCTTTTGCCAGTATCAAGGCCAATAATATATTACATCTGCTTCACGTTGTTATATTACATTCGAAGTTATAGGAGTATAAAGAAATTAAGGGTTACCTGCAGCAAGTTTTTTCAAATAATCGAAAACTTAATATTTCCTGTTTATTGTTACTACAATATCATTAACATTTGAAAATTCTACGATAAACCCGCTTGGTAAAGATATTGCAATTAAACACAAAACCAACAATAGCTGGCAACCCTATAGTGGCTTTTTGGCAACCCTATAGACCTGGTCCTACTTAAGTCCAATGCATTCTGTAAATTTCAGTTGTATCTGATTATTGGTTCGTGAGATCCCGTGAACAGCAGTTTTTGATGCTAAAAATATAGGTTAACTGGGAAAGGGTTACCGTTCTTGTCCGACATGAAATTTCCAAAGTTTTACTTTGAAAGTGTAGATTAAGCATAAGATTTGTATACAGATTGGTTTTATTTTAACAAACGGACGTTTTTTAGGATATTCGATGGTTTGAATGTTTTCACTTCCAAATTTTCATTTTTTCAAATTTAAGACACCAAAATTATCATAGCTGGCAGTTCCAACCGAATTTTTCAACCAAATTGCTATCAAATGTGGTCTGAAGCAAGGTCCAGCTATTAAGTGAATTTTGTCGAAATCGAACGATTCAATCAGAATTTATAGGGCTAAAAGCAGTTATCATTTTTAGTGATTTTTCAAGATGGCACCACTGGCACAGAATCGCCCGCATTTTAAAATCACTTATATCAGACCTGGTCCTATTTAAGGCCAATACATTCTGCAAATTTCAAATAATTCTGCTCATCGGATCGTGAGTTTCCGTGAACAGAAGTTTTTGATGCTAAAAATATAGGTAAATTGGACAAGGGTCCCCTTATACCATATCTTTTTTTTTTGGTTATGTAAACAAAGCACAAGATTTACATATGAATGGCTTTTTTTTGAAGAAACGGCATTTTTTGAAGAGAGACGATGATTTGGAAGTTTTCACTTTCAGTGCCTGCCCTAGCTACAGAGTTGTCAGCACGCTCACAAATCTACAACTAAATAATACCAATATGTTCTGAAAATTTCGTAATGATTAAGTAGCTCTGTCAAAAGTTATCGCAATTTAAAAATTTTCAAATTTTTCCGTTCTCTTTTTAGGCACCCAGCGCACACATAGGGTTAAAAAATTCCAAAACATTATCCGATTCACATGTAAAACACGTTCGAAATTTATCTCGTCAACTTTATTTATGCGAAAATTATTTGTGTATGGAATAGGTATATTAAAAATATCACTAAAATGGCCGCCGGCGCCAAAGGGCTAACAATAATTCACATTTAGTGAGATCTGGACCTATTCTGCATCAGTGGCGAAGCGTCCATATAACCCGATTCCTCCCGGCTTCCCTTTTGAAAATATTGACATGCCTAAGAATTTGAACAACATGTATGCACCTTACTTACTATGTGCATTTTAAACGTTCTACGCTACAGTAACGTAAACATTCCAATTCATAAGCCGAAATTTTCCGGCTTGCGAATTCATATTTGATGGTCACTGCATGCTTTTATCAAATGTCTAATGACTCGGATGTGTCTCTGTTCATCGTTTGCTGAAACGCTTGCGTTGTCTCGCTTTGAGAGACGAAAAATAAGCCGGGATGAATTGGCTTACTGGCGGTTCATGAATGGAAACTTGCTTTGATCGGTTCTTTCAGTATTGCCATTGTGCTATTTTCATGTGGAGTTTACTTTTGCTAGGAAGTTGGATTCTCAGAGTACTAATATAGTAGAGATGACATTGAGTCTATCTCTGAAGCCGGATAAAAATTTTCTTTAAAAGTATTAGTGCAGTCAACCAGTGGCGCACTATATTCTATTTTCGAAAATGGGGGCATTGATAAAAAGTGGAACAGCAAAAGGTCATATGTATATATATGTACAATATACATCCATATATATATATATATATATATACATATATATATATATATATATATATATATATATATATATATATATATATATATATATATATATATATAAATATATGTATATATATATAAATATATGTATATATATATAAATATATATATATATATATATATATATATATATATATATATATATATATATATATATATATATATATATATATATATGTATATATATATATATATATATGTATATATATGTATATATATATATATATATATATAATAACAATTTCACCATAGTCTTCTTAAGTTCGGAATTAAACTACATCAGGACCTGCCCATCGTCACAGCATTCCGTCAGACATTCCAGAAAAACCATCAAAGGCCGGATCACACTTGATATGGTTTCTTTTTGAACAAATTTCTTCTCCTGTGTTTTGGAATCATCCCGCGATTCAATATGTTTCCTTTCTTTCTTCCACAACCTTTTCAGCAAGTGTTCTTCCTTAAGTTTCTTCAGCACTCTAGAGACGCCTTTGGTTGTCAATAGGTGGATTTGATTTTCTCAAGGGTTTGTTCTAAGTTTTGTTAGTTAGAAGAAGCCCTAATAATGTGTAGAAAGTTAAAAAAGTAGTTTTCTGCTAGTTGCTTTTAAATTATTATTGCTTCTGACGCTTCTGACGTATACAACACTAAACACGGGCACTTTCACTTAACCCAAACAACAGTAATCCCAAATAACATACGTTTACGCAATGAAAATAGCGAAAGTCTTCGAAAATTAAAAAATAACAAAAGTTTTCTAACTATCCCGAATAGAACCCGGCCAGCATATTAAGTCATACATTGCGACAAATCGTCCAATGAAATGTTGCCGTGAATGTTCATATATAAAATAAGATGGTTGGTAAAATTAAAGTTGCTTGAGAATTTTTTTAAATTGATATCAATGTATGCTACAGTTACCATATAATAACTACAAATATAGCATTGATTACTACCGATGATACCAGTAGGCCTATTCCACGCCAAATAAAGATAAGATAAAAATTATATATATATATATATATATATATATATATATATATATATATATATATATATATATATATATATATATATATATATATATATATATATATATATATATATATATATATATATATATATATATATATATATATATATATATATATATATATATATATATATATATACTACCGCCCTTAGCATAAGAAAACTAGATTCGAAAACTACATACTCTATTACATCATTCTGCAAAATATCAAAAACCTATCTTTTGTGGAAGTATGTTAGAAACAAAGTATGTTAGAAACAAACAAACTTTTGTGGAAGTATGTTAGAAACAAAAATGAAAAATGGCCCCAATTACGAAAAACGTAGCACTACTTGGCATAAACCTTCTATCTAAACCAGGTAGAAAATTTATGCTAAGTAATGTGTAGATACAAGTTTTATGCTAAGTAATGCTATCGTTTTTTCATTGCATGTTCCTACAAAAAACCTTCTATCTGTCTATGTTTTCCTTTTCCGTCACATGCTCCTCAAATAAGCGTATTTGTATCCATGTTTAATTTTTCGTCCAATTTGAAGATGTCCGCAGCATCTAGAAAAACACAAATCATTGAATAACTGAAAATTTACTGCAAAACAGATAGAAGATTTATGCTAAGGACGGTAGTATTATATATTCTATAGAATAGTTTCATTATATATATATATATATATATATATATATATATATATATATATATATATATATATATATATTAACATATATATGTATATTTATATATATATTTACATATATATATGTATATATATTTATAGAAATATATATATATATATATATATATATATATATATATATATATATATATATATATATATATATATATATATATATATTTTATATATGCTTTGTTACTTATTACTAACTTCATATGTACAAGCTACATATTTCCACGAACAGACCTACTGACCTCTGAAAATCACTATACGAGTAAAAAGATTTCGATAATATGTTAAATGCTCACTTTCAGTTTTAGCTTTATACTTTAAACGGATCGATAGATATTTCTCTACAATTGATTTTATCAAAATTGTTTTATGCCCATCAATTGGTCCTGTTTCAACATTGTGGGCTTCTAGGTTTGAAAAAGCATTCAAATTATAAATTTCTTTCATTACACTAGTGTATATACTGCGGTACAAAAGTGAGGGTTTAACATTACGAAATCGACGAATACTAGCTTCTACAATTTCGCATATTCTTATAATGTCCTGTGAAGGATATTCTAAGCCACCGCGATCTTTTTGATTAATTAGTGAAAACATGAAATTGCTTTTATCACCCATTAAACTAGAAAGGCATTCTTCACATTTAAGGCTATTTTTTAATTGCCTTGCAACGAATCCCGAAACATAAGTAACAACTTCTTTTGCAAATAAAGATAACTCAGTTGTAATCTGCACAAGATCAACAAACTCACTATTCTCATCTTCTCTTGGAATAGTATCTGCGATAATCCTGCTATCCCTAATCATCTCCACAGCGGAAACGTTTAAAATATTAATGCTTTCAAGAGAAATACAATTTCCTAAACCGTGATCACTAATTTGTGCATGCACAACGATTCTTTTCATACAAGCTTCTAGCTGTCTTGCTGTTGGATTATTATTGAAGCCCAGTCTACTTCGAATAGTAGAGAATAAGAGTTCTAAGTGGTCTTGACTAATCCTATAGGTTGGAATAAATTTTAACTCACAAGTTTTTTCAACGTAGTTTTCGTAAATTTTTAACACATTATTTAGATCGAGTAAAAATCCTACAAACCCAACTTTCCTTCTACTTTTGACGAGCAAAGATCCATCTACATATTTTAGGTGTTTTATATACGAAGTAAAAGATTCGATGAAAGATCTGATTCTGGCAACATTTTGCTTACAAATCGCCTTCTTAAAACCCGGGGGATATGTGCTACGAGAATTTAAAATATCAAACGCATCATTAATGTAACTGATAAACTTAACTGTTCCTTCGGAGTTTTGAAATTCTGGCAATTGAAGTTTTATTCTCAAATAATCAATGGCATCTGCCACCGATTTACTAAGAGTTTGAGTAGCAAGCCGCACTTTCATTTTTTGCTTGAAAAAATTAATATGTGCTTTTCTCAATTTATTTGCTAAATGAAGACCCTCAGATTCCTGCAATTCCTGAAGGCGACGTATATGCTTCCAATCAATAATATTACCGTCTCCATCGTAAAAGGGACCAGTTTCCGCTAAAGCCGACCTTATTAATTTTATCATATGAGGGGCATCGAGGAAAAAGAAAATATCTTTACCTTCATATTCAAACTGGCTAACTAGTGGGCGTTCTTGCTTGTGAATTTTAGAATCAAAAAGTGATGCCATACTCATATTGGTGTGAGCTCCATCAAAAGTGAAAGTAGCAATCTCAACCCCAACACCTGACAGAAGTTCTAGACACTGTAAAACCAAATTTCTTTTCTGATCACCACGAAGTGAATTTACAAAAAAGTAGCCAAGAGGAATTTTCCACGTTCCGCAAAGGGATACCAACATAAACACCAATGCTTCGGAAGCAACAATTTGAGGGTTGTCTGCCTTGTCACCAAAGGTAACATATCCATAGAAATGGCCTCCATCGAACTCAGTATGACGGCGGATGTAAATTTCATCCATAGAAAGAGCACATATAGCTTTGCCTCTGGAAGATGTGAAAGTTTTTAATATATTAAAAGATTCTTGAGTAAACCCCGGTTTGCCATCTACAGTTTGATACCATCTAGATATCGTTCTAGGATGAGGAAGAGAAAAATTAAGCTGTTCCCTTACAAATATATAGGCTTTAGGAGATAAATAGTTTAAATCTAAAGCGAATTTCCTAATATTGGGAGAAAATTTAGTTTTGTGTGAAGAATGCCTTTTCTTTTGCCTAATATTCTTAAACAATTCTTCATTCAAAGCGTCCCTACCTATTGAATCACAATTAACACTAATTGTGTATATTTCTTCGGAATTTAAAAAGTTTTTATCCCTAAGATCATCCAAAAGTTTCTTTAAATTTTTATTACGCTTACCTAATCTGCGGCATTTTTGCTGAAGGGTTTTATTTTTTTTCCGCTCCAGTTTCAGAATGCCTCGAAGAGCTCGGTTTCTTCTCTTCAGCTTTATTCTCCTGGGGCTTCCTTCTGGGCTTGAAGACGAAGACGTCTTCAACAAACGATGAAGAGGTGTGGTTTTCGCCTATGTATACAATGAAAAAAGTAAGCCATATTTTCTAATTAAGTTTGTTGGCATAGCTAACCTCTTTACTTTTCTTCCTTGGGGGACTTCGAAGATTTTCATTTTCCTCCATTGTCTGTGAACAAATTGGAGGTGACTCATTTGTTGGCACCTAAAAAATTAAAATTGTTTAGGTATAACGTCCTCCTTGCATGGAATAATTCTAATTAATATAACTGTTACTGCATCACAATAATAACAAGAATTCGACATTCGACAAAAAAAGAAAATTTTATTGCTCTTAGACAACTGTCCCGCTTGGGATCGTGTTTCTCAACGCACAATAACTAATTGTTTTGCACATGCAGGATTTTATTTAAACGCAACAGAAAACTCTTTTGACCAAGATGATTCATTACCCCTAGCGGAATGGCGACGACTACAAAATGATCAAAATGAAGTTGAAGATAATCTATCTTTGGCTCAATGGGTCTGCACTTTGACTGTCGATGACTGGGCATCACAAGAATGTTGGGAATATTTTCCACGGTAGAGGAAATTTTAGCTATCTCAAATCCAAATTTGGTGTGGGATATAAACGACGAAGAGGAAATGAACCCAACTATCGATTTCCAACCACTTACCTCTAAAGATGCTTTTTCAGTGATTCAAACGGTACAACATTTTTTCACATTTAATGAGGATTTAAAATAAGCTTACACAAATTTCGCAGAAAGTAGTTGAAAAACACTTTTTAGAAAACAGAAAATCACAAAAACAAACAAAGATGACAGATTTGTTTTCTTAAAATTAAATTAAATCTGGCTAAGTTAAGTTGTTGTGTCCATTCTTTAGTATGTATCATTTCTGTTGTACTCAATAACCTTTCTCTTTTCTATCATAAATAAAAAGTACATATATGTACACATTTGAGTATTATTATTGTGTTTGGATATAGCGACCTACGGTTATAACGACGGAATTTCACCGGTCCATTCAACGTCGTTATAAAAAATATATACTGTATATATATATATATATATATATATATATATATATATATATATATATATATATATATGTATATATATGTATATATATATATATATATATATATATATATATATATATATATATATATATATATATATATATATATATATATATATATATATATATATATATATATATATATATATATATATATATATATATATATATATATATATATATATATATGTATGTATATATATATATATATATATATATATATATATATATATAGATATATATATATATATATATATATATATATATATATATATGTATGTATATATATAGTATAGTAACTAGTCAAATATATATAGTCGTGTATATAGTATAATAATATAGTAACATATATATATATATATATATATATATATATATATATATATATATATATATATATATGTATGTATATATATATAGTATAGTAACTAGTCAAATATATATAGTCGTGTATATAGTATAATAATATAGTAACATATATATATATATATATATATATATATATATATATATATATATATATATATATATATATAAATATATATATATATATATATATATATATATATATATATAAAAATATATATATATATATATATATATATATATATATATATATATATATATATATAAATATATATATATATATATATATATATATATATATATATATATATATATATATGTATATAAATATGTATATAAATATATGTATCTATATATAATATATATATATATATATATATATATATATATATATATATATATATATATATATATATATATCTATATATATATATATATATATATATATATATATATATATATATATATTTATATAAAACAAATAGAGTATTAGAACTAAATCCGTATCCAAGTACTTACCATATAAGCTGTTTCCTCCACATCTATATTCTGGTTCGAAGTCCCTGGAATTGCAAGCGAATCCTGGAAAGAAAGTTATTTAGATTGTTTTAAAAATAATGTATTTTGTGTTGTATTACCTCTACAGGAAAAACAGATGGTACAGCATCCGTTTTTAGTACTCGCTTTCCTGCTTTGTATTTGTAGTCTTCCTCCTTGAAGTGCAATCTACAAATACGATGCCGTTTGGGAGCGAGTGTTCCATCTACATAGGGTTTTAGCGCAGCAATCCAGCAGTCTCGCTGCTTCCACCATGTTGGGAAACTGGAATGATGAGAAATTATGAATTCCACATAGAAATAGTTCAATACATAAAATAAATTTGATTACTTTCAAAATCCCGCCCCGTTTTTAAAAATCAAAAACTATTTTCGAAACGATGAAATTTGTAACTCGCGACGCCACTGATTATTTTCGAACATGATATGTTCTCATATCATGCCGCGAATAAATTTTCAACACTTTTATAAGAAAACTAAATGAAATTTTACTATTTTTCGATGCGGAATAATAGAAGACAAAACGAAAAGCACAATTTTGCATTCTAAACGGAAAATCGCCAAATTTAAACGCACCGACAGCCATTTGAAAATCACTTGACGCACTTATGACAACATTAGGCACGAATTTATAAATAAAAATGTTACTTCTTAACCGCGTTGGAATAAAATTCGAAATTGGAACGCACATTTGTTATCAATGAAAAATAATTCTTTGTATTTACCGACTTATTTGAACGAAAACTATCAATAAAGCTATCACTTCAAAATACTGTGGCGAACGGTAGCATTCGATTGTTGAACCGATTTCGCGAGTATCATGACGATTCTTGTGTTTTGGTTTACACACAGAACACGAAACAAAGTGAAATTTCAATTTTTCGCACTTTCACTTCCTAATTTCACCGTCCTTTAACGGCCGCGGCAACTGAACTTACAAAATAAATACTCACCAGTGGAAGCCAACGTTTTCAGCTCCCTTTTCCCACGCTGAAACACAATTTTTCACTACACACTTCATTCTACACGACACTCGAAACGATTTTGTGCAAAATATTTCGCCGACAAACTTTCGCGTCACGATTTTCACTTTCAAAACTTGCAACAAACGTCCGCCCGCACGATTTGTTGACAAAATTCTAGTGGCCATCTTTAAATGTCAAAGTAAAATCGGCAACATATGTTCGAAAAAGTACTGCCAGATTTGAAAATAGCTTGAGGGATGTTTTGGGAAATTATCGTATCGATTTCGGATTTTCTGATAACAAATTTGATAGATTTATATATACATAGATAGATTTATATATATATATATATATATATATATATATATATATATATATATATATATATATATATATATATATATATATCTTTATATACATATATATATATATATATATATATATATATATATATATCTTTATATATATATATATATATATATATAAATATATATATATATATATATATATATATATATATATATATATATATATATATATATATATATCTCTTTATATATATCTATATTTAAGTATTTAATTAAATAAAATGTCAAATTTTTCGCAAATTGAGCTTGCGGTATTTCACGTCAGACTCATTTTCATTGTGTACATATACGAGTATATATGTGTATATTAGGTCTGTTCGTCTACTTTCAGCCACAGAATTTTCTTGAATTTTACTACATCATGTTGGAATTCATGAAAAGTACGAAAACGCTCTCATTGCATTTCCTGAAAATTGGCAACCAAAAGTGTAACTTTTCGAATTTTAGGAGAACAGTAGGGATTATGAAGTCATTCTAAGTGGCGACAAATATATTCGACGTTCATACCAACATTCCGCAAAAACTATGTTGCTTGTGGCGCATATTTGAAAATATTAGGTCTGTTCACGTACTGCGATTAATTGCGATTAGTCGCGATTAGTTGCAGTGAAGCCTGGCCGTCATATAAAAGGCCGGTCGCGACTTGCAATCTGACAGGTACTAATAAACTTTTATTGATTGAATTGGTCGGAAAATATGCGTCGACTGGTCGAAAAAAGGCACATTAAGCCCGCCATCTTGGTACGTTGATTGCTTTTGCTACCGACCTTCTATATGACGGCCAGGAATGAAACCGTTCCCTTAAGCCGTTTTACTGATAATTGACAATTTCCCCTCTTTCAGTAAATTTCAGCAAGGTCTGAGCTACCGAAAAATACTGAAAAGTTTCAAACGCGAGCTCAGAGTGGTGCTAATAAATATTTTCAAATGTGCGCGGCAAGTTACATATTTTTTGCGTAATGTTGCTATGAACGACGAATATTTTTGTGGCGATAATTTATCACCGCTTAGGATGACTTTCTAATCACTGTTCTTCCAAAAACCGAAAACGGACACTTTTGGCTGTCAATTTTCCGGAAATGCATTGAGAGCGTTCCCGTATTTTTCATGAATTGCCCCACCACATGATTCAGGAAAATTCAGTAAAATTCAGTGACTGAAAATACGGAAACATACCTATTTACTCGCGTCACAACGTTTGATACTTCTCAGTATTTTTCAGTATCTCACAACCTACTGAAATTTACTGAAAGAGGGAAAATTTTCAGTTTTCAGTAAAACGTAATACAAAAACGGCTTCATTGCAATTAATTGCAATTAATCGTAGTACTGGAACAGACATATTTACTTCAGAATGCTATCGATTTGTCTGGGAAATTTATAAGCTCATTTGGGACATTATCGCAACAAAATTCCTCCATTGATTTTAGCTGTGGCAGCACCATGTAATGCTTAAACAGGGTGCTCCACAATGTTTTGTTGAAAAAATGTATATTATTAGGACATATTCTCTAATGTCATTCGACGTATTGTCACCCTGTGCTTTTTTTCGAACATTGATTCGAAAAGCAAGGGATATTTTGAATGACGTCACAGCTAAACGTATATGTACGAGAGATGAGAGGGTGTATTGGTGAGGCTTCACCCAATTCATTAAGAGTCTTATGGGGCATGCCGCCTCTACTTAATTAGTACTCTGAGGTTGGATTGCTTACATAATAAGAATCAATAGAATACAATACGTTTGAGACATGAATATGAATATGAACTTCACTTCGAAAAATAAATAAATTAAGAAATAAATTCGTGCCAATTGCTTACAAGTACTCTTTCACTCTTATTTCAATTAAATTTGATAAGGCAGCACTAGAGTTGTGCCTTTTGAAACCAAAAATACAAATACTTGGTAAAAGAGACGAGAAGGAAAGCATGTATGTAGCATTATGACTCGAACGGCCTGCGCATATTGATATCACAGCAAAATGCGCTTTTGGGTAATGACTTGACTGTGAATAGGTGACGGCTATGATTGATACGAATACGAATGAACGACATAAAATAGAAGAAAAACATGTACGTAGCTTAGTGACTAGGACCATCAGCATGGGTGGAAATTCTTTAAAGCGGTCCCCAGACGACCAATATTATTGCACAATATGTAGTATTGTACAATAATATTGATCGTCTATGGATCATATTGAAGGATTGTGCAATATATTTAGTGAATTAAAAAGGTTTTGATTTTGATTGTGCAATATAGAATATATTGCACCGTCTGTGGTCAGTATTGCTCAATAATGGCATAAAAAACATTTGGAATAATAGAGCCAAAAATGTCAAAAGCTACTGAAAAATCGAACGAAAACTAAATATTGATCAAAAATATTGCATCGTCTGGGGCGCCCAGCAATAATATTGTTCAATATATTGTCACAATAATATTGACCGTCTATGGGCCGCTTAAGAAATTATGGTATTTTCCGAAAATCAAGTCAGTTAATATAAAAAAATTGTCTTTAAAAATCAAAACAAAAAAAAAACATATATTCTATTTAGGTATACGTAAAAAAATTCCCAATAAATAGTTGTGTTTTTTATTTTGTAAAGCAAATGAGCGATGAAAATAGTTAATGTCTTGTCTTTTGCGATATTGTTAGTCAGTGCTTGCATTTGTTTATCATTAATCGCGTGCTAAATACAGTGTTCGTAATTTTTCTTTGTGGAATGAGCATTTGTTCTAGTGGCAAATTTTATTTGTTCGGTAATATTTAATTTCATTTTGCTCAAGTGGGATTTTGTTGCATGTGCTTAAAGGACAGCAAATAAGTTGAGTAAGCATTTAGAAAAAGTAGGCTTTTATTTCTGGTTAATATTTGAAAACTCGAGATGGCTCTAATTTGTGTTGAATGTTGTTTGACAGATTTTTTGTTGAAAGAGGAACACCATTTTAATAGAATGTATTTTCAGCAGAAAAAAGTAGTTATTGAATTAGGTCGCGCCAAACCATTATTAAAAATAGATTATAAACGTAAAGATGGATTTTTCAAACATTTTAATGAATCACTTTATGAAAAATATTCATGGCTAACCGGTAGTTGCAAATTAAATAAAATGTTTTGCTTCCCTTGCCTTTTGTTTTCTAGGTCAAATAGTGTTTGGAGCCTTACAGGTTTTTCAGACATCAACAATTTTGTAAATTCGTCGAAAAAACATATCCAAACCGAAAAACATATTCGCAGTTGTTTATCATTGCATGAGTTTGGCGCGAACCGAATTGAAATCTCTTTAGGCCAAACATATGAAGTACACAATAAAAAAGTTGATAAAAATCGGAATTTAATGAGGCGCTTTATAGACACAGTTGTATTTTTGGGCAAGCAGGAATTGGCTTTTCGTGGCCATGATGAAAAATCTGCATCAAACAATCGAGGCAATTATATTGAGACTTTGTGTTTCTTAAGCAAATACGATACCTTGCTGGAATCACATTTGGATCAATCCGCATCCTCACAAAATGTGGTATTTTCAGGTCTTTCGAGCGATATTCAAAACGATTTAATTTCTAGTGTCGCCGAAGTGTTGAAACAAGAAATAAAAGGTCAAATTCACAGAGCTCAATTTGTGGCAATCATGATCGATGAAGCCCCAGATGTGAGTCACAGGGAACAACTCAGTGTCGTTTTACGGTATTTGTCGGAAACCGGAGTTGAAGAGAGATTCTTAGGTTTTTTAAATGTTAGCGCTAATCGTACTGCAGAAGAATTATCGTGCCAAGCCCTCCAGATTCTTGAAACATATGATTGCAAAGAAAAATTAATAGGACAATCATACGATGGCGCTGCAGTAATGTCAGGAGAACACGGCGGTGTGCAAACCAAAATTCACGAAGTTTGTCCAATGGCTGTTTTTATTCCTTGCTACGCTCACATCTTAAATTTAGTATTATCCCGATCATTGGAGAATATACCTGAATTGAAAATATTTTTCGGCTACGTGAACAGCATTGTGCGTTTTTTTAGCAAATCAACCAAACGTTCTAACCTTCTAAAAGAAATATCTGATCGGCGTTTACCAGGCGTTTCGGAAACTCGTTGGCATTATCATTCGCGTATAATAAACGTAATTTTCAATTCGAGACTAGATATGATAGATACTTTCAGCACTATGTTAAACGATCCAAAAAACTGGGACAATAATTCGCTTTCTCAGGCAGAAAGTCTGTGTCGAAAAATGGAAGATATGGAGTTCTGTTTCTTTCTTCATACTTTCTCGGAAATTTTCGCTAAAACTGATATTCTTTTTGCATTGTTACAAAGCAAACAAATCGATGTAAAAGCAACGATGATAGAAATTAATTTGTTTGAGTTTTGGATAAGTCTTCACTTTATGAATGAATTCGATTCAATTTTTGATAAAGTTCAAGAGTTTGCTCAGTTGCCACGAAAACGGCGAAGGTTTGACTTAGATATCGATTCGAAGACTTATTATCGACGTCTTTTCATCGAAATTAAAGACAATATTGTCAGCCAAATTAAAAGCCGATACAGCTCATTCGATGAATTATCATTTTTAGATTTACTGTGTAAGTCCAAATATGAATCATTTACGCAATCCTTTCCCGATGAAAAAATCTCTGCCTTAATTCGAATGATTCCAGGATTTTTTGAATTTACTTCTTTGAAGAATGAGTTGAAAGTTGTTTACACTACTCCATCCTTAAGCATGTTGGATGTTTGCGGATTATATACTCATTTAAAAAATGACATCTTAAAAGATGTATTTCCCCAAGTTTTGACAATGTGTAAAGCTTTTCTAACACTTCCGGTCTCTGTTGCTTCCGTAGAAAGGTCATTTTCTGCTTTAAAGAGGATACATACATATTTAAGAAATTCTCAAAATGAAGATAGGCTGTCGAATTTAGCACTTCTATCCATCGAAAAACAGTTGCTCCTAAATGTAAGAAATAACCCTAAATTTTACGAAAATGTGCTCGCACATTTCGTAAGAAAAAATCGAAGAATTGCTTTAGAGTATAAATAAATAAAGAATTGATACGTTATGTCAAGGAATGACATTTTTAATTTTGGTCGGTACTTACAAATGTTGTTTTATTTAAAAAAAAAACTTTTTTTCTAATATTTAATTGAATGAATTGTATTACTTATTTTACTTTTTCACTTTTATTTTTTTAAACATCATGTTCTGGAGGCTCAGAACGGCCCTTTAAGGGCCACTTTTGCTATACTTGAAATACATTATTTAAATAAAGACAAATGGTTTCAACTATATTGAAAGTGTCCTTTTAAATACTGCTCTCTGATTCGTTGACCAATATGTGACTATAATTTTTTTTAGCTGGGATCCCTTAAGCAGCCGCTCATTTAGTAAGTGCAAGTTCTAGGTATTTATGACATACATCGTTATTACACTTATATGTCAGATTTTTTTTAATCGGCTTCCCTCTATAAATAATTCACCCCTCGCCACTGTTCTGCATATACACCAATGTATCCTGAAAGTTTCCGCTCAATCGGATGGCGCGTTCCCAAGATTATCTCACTGAATTTTTTTTGATGATATATATATATATATATATATATATATATATATATATATATATATATATATATATATATATATATATATATATATATATATATATATATATATATATATATATATATATATATATATGGAAATATGAATTTTTGGCCGAATCGATTTTAATACTAATGTTCTTCGAACATTAGTAAAAACCGTTTAGAATGTCCAACATAAGTAAGTACTTATCCGCGCAAATTTGCCCCACTCACATTGATTCCTACGAGCCGCCACTGCGTTGAAGTATTGCTCTCGACTGCAATAGGTTAGCTTGCGCAATTGAACAAGGCACTTTTTTGAACAAGGCAGAAGTGGAATCCGAAGGAGGAGAGTGATTTTTTGTCAAAACATCTATTTCATCTTTAATTTGTGATGCCATCGCAAAGACGTCAACCAACGGAGATTCAGATTTTTTGAAGTCGTCGACTTTGATTCTGCAAGAATCGGAAAACCAGAAAATATTTCTTTTGTTCTGCGTTGTGTGCACAAATGCATATACCTGCTCCGAAACCTTCGTGCATTTTACGTGGTACAACTTTCCACACAATCCAACATATTCGACAGCGTTATTACGTCAGAGTAGTTATCACCATTCACCACCACTATCCTGCATTTTATGCGTCTGGGTGTCAATTTGCTTGAAAAGCATTTTTTAATCAAATAAATAAAAGTTTTCCAAGTCAAAACCAACATAACAAGCTAACACCCAGATGTAACGGTAGCGCAGAAAAATCTGTCAATATAATTAGGAATCTTAAAAGCTACTTATGAAAAAAAAACTTCAGGCACTTCAATCAAAAATTTAATTTGAACATAATTCAAATTTAACGATTCAGAAATTCAAGCGAAAATTGCAATTTCAAAAAAAGCTGTGAAAAAACACCTAAACTCTATCTAAGGATTTTGTCGCGATAATATCATGAAACTTAAACTTGACAATGAAAGAAGGTGTCCTTGACTATAATTGCTGAGCACCAGGATATTTTAAACTATACATTTGGTTAAAACACTGTTTGAATTAGAGTTAGGTCGTACTAAAATTTTCACATACTAGGTATAACTAGTACGAGTACAAAAAAAACCTGTTCCAAAAATACTAGGAAGTATTTTTTGAAGTATGTACATATATACATACAGTCATTTCCACAAGACCGTATACCTCACAAAATAAAAACAAAAATGTTACAAGTAAGAAATTTTATTTTTTATTGAAAGTAAATACAAAATACATTTTCGCAATTACATTTAATACACGTTCCAATCGCCGTCACTAGTTATTATTGACTGGCATCTTCGGTGACAACTTTCGGCCAATTTTTCCGCTTAGTCTGTCGATAAGTTCATTCAAATTTTTTGTAACGTTCGCCTTAAATGTGCTGCTCCTTTTATTTGCTTTCCTTGAAGCTTCTGCTTCATTAATCCCCAAACATTTTCAATAGGATTGGCATCCGGCGATTGCGAAGGCCAATCAAGTACTTGAATGTTATTTTCTTCTTTCCAGCGTGTACACAACCGGCTTTTATGTTTCGGATCGTTATCTTCTTGTAGAAACCAATCGGTGTTGTCGTTGCCATATAGCATCCTAGCAGACTTCAATAATCCTTTCTTGTACAAAATGATCATCCTTTCAGCAGTAAGAATTCCGGTAAACGTTATTAATTTTCCGAAACCGCGTGCAGAAAAGCATCCATAAACATGGACCTTCACAGGGTGTTTAACGGTTCGGTTCACGACAGCTTCTCCTTTTTGTAACCACACTCGTCTCCTGAACGTATTTACAGCAAAACTTGATTCATCCGTAAAGATCACGTTATCCCAATCACGATCGATGTTTTCCTTAGCCCACTCTACACGTATTCGCTTGTGGTTTTCGGTAAGTAATGGTTTCAACAAGGCATAACTGGTTTTGATGTTTTCCTCTTGAAATCTTCGCCGAATCGTATTCAAGGACACGTAAATATTCTTCTTCGATAACATTTCCTTTGCCTGCACTAAGGTAACGAACGGATTTTTCTTAAAAATATTAATGATGGCCTTATCCTGGGTTTTTGAAGTGCTTCGGGTTTTACCCCTACCAAATAGATCGTCTACATTTCCAGTATCTTTAAAACGCTTTATCCACTTATTCACAAACTGTGTCGAAACTTTCAGGTACTTTCCGGATGCAGGTGTCATTTTTGGTCCTTTCGGATGACTTACTAAAAACACAGCTTCGAATCGTTTTTTGTAAATCGCACTCATTTCACTTGACGTCTTATCACTCTCCTACTTGAACTTATAATGACCAAATTTATACAATGCGAAAAAGAGGATAAATGCAGGTAACTAAAAGTCCCCCACCACTCTTTGAGAAATGGTGCATTAAAAAGTTACAAAGTATACGCTCTTGTGGAAATGACTGTACATACGATTTACAATGATGTAATATATATATATACATATATATATATATATATATATATATATATATATATATATATATATATATATATATATATATATATATACATATATATATATATATATATATATATATATATATACATATATATATATATATATATATATATATATATATATATATATATACATATATACATATATATACATACATATATATATATATATATATATATATATATATATATATATATATATATATATATATATATATATATATATAAATATATATATATATATATATATATATATATATATATATATATATATATATATATATAAATATATATATATATATATATATATATATATATATATATATATATATATATATATATATATATATATATCTCACTGTATATCTATATATATATCTCTGGAGTTGTTTACATTTTAAGCAGTGTGACATGCTGACTTTGTAAGTAGGTCAAAGCGGGTACTAAACTAAATAATGAAAGGGGGCATTTTCAGCATATGCTCAGGTACATGAAAATAGAAAATAAAATAGTAAAATTGTAGTTTCTGAAGCCAATAAATAACAGTTAATTATGTAACGAGCATTGTAAATCTGCCATAGCCGGTCCCAAGCCCGGTTGAGAAAAGAGGAGGGAGGTGCGAAGCTGTGAGAATAGCTGAGTTTTTGCACCTCTATCGCAAATATGTGCAAATATATACATACATAAATAAATATATATATATATATATATATATATATATATATATATATATATATATATATATATATATATATATATACATATATATATACATATATATATATATATATATATATATATATATATATATATATATATATATATATATATACATATGCATATACATATACATTGATGTATATATACATTTTTATGTATATAGATATACATATATATATATATATATATATATATATATATATATATATATATATATATATATATATATATTTATATATATATGTATATATATATATATATATATATATATATATATATATATATATATATATATATATATTTATATATATATATATATATATATATATATATATATATATATATATATATTTATATATATATATATGTATATATATATATATATATATATATATATATATATATATATATATATATATATATATATATATTTATATTATATATATATATAGATATGCAAAGATCATGCACACGTAAATGTATTGTAATGTCCTTTAGTACTCTTATAAATGGTCTATATTCAAATGAATGTTTTGAAATTGTTGTTTGCAGAATATGTATTCAAAATCGTAGCCTTAACTGTCTTGGATACCGCAATTGCATCATTATAAAAAGTGCAAATTGCATTAGTAAGTGGAAGTGATAAATGTTCTGGGGAATAAGTTATATTGTGTTTTTTTCCCAGATAATGGAAACTACGATTGAATTTTTAAAATATTTTACAATCTGCTGTATTTGAAATTAACTAGCAAAAACTTACGCGAAATCATATTGAAGGAAAATCATATTGAAGATTCTAATAGGTATGTTCACGTACCTGAATCTATTATAATATAGGTGCGTTTTTTTGCACACCCGAGCAGATCAATATCTGTTAAGTGTATTGAATACAACAACAAAATTGTTATTGTATTCAATATAAGTACTTAACAAATTTGGATCTGCTCGGGTGTGCAAAAAAACGCACCTTATATTAAAATAGATTCACAGCAAGTCGTTTTAGCACTCTTGCTGCCACCCAAATTTTGCCACAGAAAGAAGCCAGCTGCAAAAATATGTTGCTGCTGCAGTACGCGAACAGATCTAATCTCTCACATATTTTCGAATGTAACTATTCTCTATGCTTCTAAATAATAACCCGGATTATATTATGAATTAAATTATCCAAGGGAAGCCGAAAATCCGCCAACGCCGGTCCAAAGCCCGGTTGCAAAAGGAGGAGGGGGGCTGGTAACTTAAGATTTGGTTCTGTGGTAAGATTCGTATTTTAAAATGCATTTTAAATATTCTGAGTTTATGGTTGATAAATGATTTGAACAGAAGTTATTATTATCAATAACATTGGTTTATAAATTTAATAACGCGCACTGATTTGTGTTGCATTTTCTCGGGATAAAATTCAGAAATTTATTCAAATCATTGATTCAATTTCTTTTATTTGAATTCATCACAAATGTTAATAAATAAAATTTCCACGTATTTCATCATTAACCGTTCATAGATATTGTGAAATTATTTTACTATTAAATTCTTCCAGTTAAATCGAAACACCATTTTAATATATTTAAAATATATTGGCCCCTTTAATTATACGAAATCGTATAATCACTACACCTTTGTATTTTTATGCCAGATGCATGTATTCACTACAACTATCAAACAATCCAAAAAATGGCAACAAAAATTTCGCTATGCCCATATCCTCTATACTTTTATATCAATGCGTGATAGCCAAATTTTAGATCACATTCGTGACAGCAGGCAAAAATGCCGTTGAAATGATTATTCAAATTTGTTTGACACAAATGATGTCGCACAGTATTATTAATTTGATTTGCACCCCTACCCACAAAGTTTAATCGAAACAATTGTAATTATTTTGAAGAATGTTTTTTTATACTAATAAATCAACTAAACAAAAATAACATGCAAAACTCTATATACATATTTGAAGTAGTGAAAAAGGCCTATCTACAGCATGTAGCAAAACACATACCGAATTTACAAATATTATCATTCACCCATGCATGCATATTTGCAATTTTAGCAATTAATACCTGGCACGAAATTGTTTTGTACAGGTAAAAATATATTTTCGATAATGTTACTTTGCATATAATTTCAATACTAAGCATATACATACGTGAATTACTCTATGATCATGAATGAATTATCATATGAACATATTTCATTGAATTGAATTCAGAAGCAAGTTGGGAAATTTGATGATACTAAAGTACAGGTGAATGGGTAAATAAATGTATGAACAGCCAAATAAACATACATCGCTTGAAACTTTGCCAATAACATAAGAAGTAAGTGTAGGGTTTAGAAACTGTTGTTTTATTTATGAAATTCAACGTTGTGTTTATCTCAATATCACGAGCTTCAACCTGGTACAAATGCTTGCTATTGCGTGCTAGTGCAAATGATAAGAAAATACTGCAGAGCACGCGGACTGGCGCGATAAGCACACAAAATGTTCCATTTTTTAAGGTCGCTGAACTTTGAAAGGAATTTACGAGCGTAGCCGCAGCTAACCGCAGGCAAATTAAGTTTTGATAGCTACTTTGGACTTTAATGAATATAACTAGACCTATTTCGTAACAACGTTTTGTGACGCTCTAAACTTAAAAGGGACTAGAAGTTTTAAACACCGAATGCCTATACTATCTGCAGTATGAACACGATGAAAAGGGGGGAGGCTAAATCATCAATGTCTTTCATAGCTTAATAACGCTGTATTACTCAAAGGTATTTTGATCTTCAAATTCTTAATTTAAAAAATAGGTTGAAAGACAGATGCAATTTTTGGCTGTTTTCAGCATCTGTGCTCTTACCCTTAAACTTATGAAACCCAATTACTACCTCAAATGATGGGGGCCATATAGGATAATAATACTCCCAAGTTTCAACTTCATACTTAAAAGTCCATAATTTGAATAAAGTTCACCTTTTTCGCGAAATAGACCACTGTGCGGCCATGGTACGGGTATTTTTGTGAACTATACATGTAATCAAGAATTTACCCGAAAGATTTCCTCCATTTGATTCATTTCAATCAAACAGTGACGTAATAGTGTCCCAATAATAATATGTACTCGTGTTTCATACTTTTATGCTCACGAGTATTTTCGTACTTAAAAGTAAGTATTTTTGTATCGAGTATTTTCGAATCGAGTATTTTCATACTTGTGAGTGTTTTCGTACTTGTGAGGATTTTCGTGCTTACAAGTATTTTCGTACTTGCGAGTATTGTCGTACTTGCAAGTATTTTATTCAAATATTCAAAAAGTTTTTAAGGCAAAACTAGCTGAAATCGGGCAAAATCGGCCAATTTCGGATTAGGGTGGTTTGGGACATAACGGGCTAAGACCTATTGTTCCGATACAAAAATTTCGGTTTTGTAGGGGAGTAAGAGATTTCTTGGCCATAGTTTGACAAAAACTGCCTTTACGGCGCTTTCGATGATTAAAAGTGGTCGGGGAGAACAAAAGTGATATTTTAAAGGCGATAAAATTTTTGGTAGGGGAAAATAATTTTTCGGTGTAGTCTGAATTCGGGGATATTTCTGAGTTGTTACGGGTTAAATTTTCATACAAGTCTGGGAAAAAGTGGCATAGTTTCGAAGATACGGCAAAATGAAAGCCGCCAGAAAACCGTTCGGAAAGGCTGAAAGTAGCACTAAAAGCGCTAAGGAGGTAAAGGTTGAGATTCTTTCTGGTTCGCCAGCTGGCCTCTCCGGCTGCGCTGCGGCTCTCCTCGTGACTGCAGGTCGCCACGAGGGTGTCTCCAACCCTACCCGGGTTGTAAAATTTACGAGACCGTGGGAGGTCAGGTGCCCCTGGACTCATGTCCAGACTTACTGAAGAAGTTGGCCCCCTAGTGGATGCATGTTTAATGAGCGAAATTTTTTTTGTTTACATTTCTTAATAAAATTTTCGACAAACTTCACGCATCAGTGAGGCGAAGTGGAAAACCGACTGTTTTAGATTAGCCAGGCAAAGTTTGGTATCAGATATCAATCGATGAAAAATCATAGAGATGACAATCTTAGTAAATTTTTTGACTTTGGTCATTTGAACGAATACAGGAAGTCTTTGCTGCATATAATAAAATGAAAATCAAATTAAATTGACTGAATTTGATTGTTTTGCTTTAGATGGCCTCTAGGTTGGAGAAAGACTTGCCAAATAAATGGCTGACCATTGGAAAGTTACGGACAAGTTGCACGGTCTAATGACTAAAATGCCGACTATTTGCAGTAGAAGGCGGTCAAGAAAATTAGTACACCTACCATCAGGGAAGCCCCACTAAGAACTACCAACGGGCAATGAGCCAGGAATGGCGCAGAGAAAGCCACCACCTTCGCAGTTCACCTCGAATAGGTTTCATATCTTTCACCATGGCAGCAAGTGGCTTGCCACCTATTACCAGTGCTCAGGACTCACAGCCAATCAGAGCTTCGGCTAAGGAAGTAGAAAATATTATTATCCATGAGACCTTCTCAAAAAGATTTCCGGGCATTGATCTTATCGCTAATGCTATGCTCAAACAGTTGCCACAAATCGTATTCTCTTGGCTGTTTAGTCTCTTCAACGCTATTTTTCGAATCGGATATTTCCCTGAAGCTTGGACAACAGGCGAGACCATAATGATTCCCAAGCCTGATCAAGACTCTTCCTAAGCGAAGTCATGCCGACCTGTCAGTCTTGGGTCCTGCGTCTCCAAAGTTTTCGAGAAAGTTCAGCTTAGAAATATACTTCCAATACTTGAAGATGAAGGGAAAATTCCAGAACACCAATTCGGATTTCGAAAACATCACAGCACCATCCAACAGGTCCATCGAATTGCGTCAGACGTCAAAATAGCATTCGAAGAGAAGAAGTATTGTGCAGCAGTCTTTTTAGACGTAACGCAGGCTTTCGTCGAAGTTTGGCATGAAGGTTTGATCTTCAAAATCAAATCAATACTTCCGAAAAGTTTTCTGGAAATACTCTTCTCCTATCTAACCAATCGCACATTCCAAGTTAGAAACAAAAGCTATACTGCCACGAAATATCGAGCGCATGCTGGTGTACCTCAAGAAAGTGTCTTGGGACAAAGAAAAATGGCTTGCACAATGGAAAATGAAAATGAATGAAACCAAATGCGTCCACGTTACTTTCACATTGCTCAAACTAACCTGTCCTCAAGTATATCTAAACATTGTACCAATACCTCAAAGCAAGGAAGCTGAGATTCAACCTCTGAGGATTCAACAATTTCAAATGGATGCTCAATAGTACGTCAAAACTTTCTCTCGACTCTAAAGTGCTCGTCTACAAGTCTGTTCTGAAGCCAATCCGGACCAGGGCATCCAATCCTGAGATTTCGGGATCTCGGGATCCCGACACGTTTTGGGCATTTTTGCTAATTATTACAACTGGCGTAGGATTACATGCTTAATATCCCACCAAAAAGTCTAGAACCCGAAATATATTTTTCAGCAGCTGAATATATGTGCAGCAAAATCCGGTCTAGTTTAAATTTTGAAACTCTTGACGAATTATGTTTATTAAGAGCATACTTCCAAAACGAATCAGCAGTTTGAACTAATCGATATTACTTCTTATCACTTGTTTCATTGAAAAGCAATATTATTTTGTAATTGATATGCATCCATTATGCTGATTAAATTTCAATTCGTTTTTAACTAATTTTGTAATTAACTATCATGACCAAATAAGGAAAAATTATTGGACAAGAAGATAAGAAGAAATTAGATCATAAGATTAAATTAGATACAATTAAGAGTAACGTTCTACTTGCTGGCACCCATGTACATATGTATGTGCATAAATTTAGCATTGTTATGAACTTAGCTTCTGGTTTTATGTATAGAAATTTGAAATAAAGTTTTAATTGAGTACAAATAAGCACATATATCTGTTTAAGGGGTAACACCTATGTGGAACGCTGTTTTCGAGGGTGATTTTTTGCATTTTTTTTCCAAGGAAACTTTATATTTGATTGAAGAAATAATTACATGGCTTTATTATACATGTTTTGAAGTATACAAATTAATTTTTACAACGTCCTAAAATACAAAATGGCGACTGTACCAGGCTACGAGCATCAGACGATTTTTCAAAGATGCCTCAACGGCCCGCAACTTTTCGTCGTCGCAAATGGTCTGAAACACAAAAATCAAAATTTTTCTTAAGGTTTGAACTAAAAGCAAAGGAAGTACGTACGGGTTTTCAAAAATATTGAATTTTGAAAGATTGGCGTACGGTTTTGCAAAAAATTTCCTTAGAAAATGATGTTGTGAAGTTTGCAACAAAATTTCAAATTGATCGGATAAAAATTGGCTGAATAATCGTGCGGGCCGTATCATGTAGTTTCGAGAAAAACGCATTTAAAGTTTGAAAACAAAAAAAAAATCGGACATAATTTCTCGTTTTCGCTTTGTTCATTTATTGCCTTTTTTTGTGGCAAATGTTGGTCTACTACCTGTCATACTGAATGATAATTTACTAACAAGGAAAGTCGCTAACGGATACCTGTGGTAGGTATAAGGACTTTGTAGCTAAGCGTGCCATGCGTGTGCCGCATAGGCCCCGGCCGCGCGGTGGGGCGTAAAACGTTTATGCTCAAAACTGGGAAAAAAAATTTTATTTTTGAAAATAACTTTGAAAATAACTTAAGACGTTATTCTAGACATGTTTCCCTACCATTTTAGCAAAAAAATCGATTCTTTTGAAATTTCTACATAGGTGTTACCCCTTAAATTCACTTAATATAGTTCTTTTTGAAAATCGCGAAATCTCCGGACTATCTCGGGATCCTGAAAATTCTAATCCCGAAGTTTCGGGACCTCCATTTCAATCTCGGGATTAATGCCCTAATCTGGACCTATGGCTTACAGCTTTAGGGAGCAACCCGCCCATCAAACATGAGGGCCCAATCCAAAATACTTCGATCTATCACTGGAGCCGCGTGGTACTTCCTTAATGCTAATATCGACAAAGACCTGAGTACCGAGATGATTGCAAAGGAAATTAAAGACCACAGTAGAAAATATTTTGCAGCTCTTGCTCATCATCCCAACAAGTTAACCAATAAAATATTAATCTATCGTAAATTCTAGCGTTTGAATGGAATTGACCGATTAGATTTTCCAACTCTAACGTAGAACAAAATTTGTTTAGTCACTTTCTTTTGCAAAACAAACCTCTTGTAGCTCTACAAAACTAATGTATATTGTAACTCTAAAAATTATAGCGCATCAGAACCGCTAGAAAACTAATTTTCGAAGAAATTGTCTTTGAATGACAAAAAAAATGTGGAAAGACGTAATACACTTTTTTGTAGAATCATATCAACCATTCCTTATCCCAAGCAACAAAACTCAACTATAACACAAATGATGAAAATGTTCAGTGCTGGTATATATAAATATACATATATATATATATATATATATATATATATATATATATATATATATATATATATATATATATATATATATATATATATCAACAAAATTAATAAGGGAGATAATCTCTGGAGTGGCCGATCTGATTGAGCTGAAATTTGCGGAGAACGTAGATATATATATAGTAGATAGATTCATGACTTTCTTAAATTCAGATATCCTAAACCTTTTGGCGGCGGCGAGCGTTTTAGTGAATTTTGAGGTACTCCTATATTTCCAAGCAGTGTAAATGTTTGTTAAAAAAAAGTATTGGGAATGAAAACTTATTATGTTCTTAGCGTGTCTATGATAAAGATATGAAAATTTTGAGCCATATGTGGGTGCTAAGTGCCTAAAAGTAAGCAAGGATTTTTTTCCAAATTTTGATTTGTCATTACTTCTGACAAAAACGTTGGATCATCGTGAAATTTGCAGAGCGTATTGATGTTGACTAAAATTTCGCGAATTTTCAAGATAGTGCGGGTAACCCTGTAGCTACAGCAGGCTCCTGAAAAAAAATCCTTCAAATCATTGACCCTCCTGAAAAATTTTTGATTTTTGACAAAAAATTCAAATCATTGATAAATTTTAACCTTTGTTCATCATGTCAAATTGAAATTTTTAAATTTCCGATTTGCACAAGAACAGCAACCCATCACTAAATTACCTCTATTTGCAGCACTTGAAAGTTCTATTCACGAGAACTGACGACCGGATTATCCGATCATAATAAAATTTACAGGACATGTTGGTATTAGCTAGGACCAAGTTTGATAGAAATGATTTTGAAATGTGGGCAACCCTGTGGCAGTGGTACTATCTTGAAAAATCACTGAGAAAAAAAACAGCTTTTTGGCCTATAACTTCCGATTCAGCCATCAGATTTTAACGAAATTCACATTGTAACATTTGATGAAAAATTAGAATAGGGCTGCCAGCTATGGCGATTTTTGTCTCATAAATCTTGCAAATTTGCTCAGCAAAAGAAAGCTTTTTTCCCTTTAACTTCCGGTCCAGTTTAGAAATCAAAACGAAGTTCATGCAGTAAGTGGACCTTAATGTGAAGTAAATGTCATAGGAATTTCGTACAAAAATCATGAAAGGGCTGCCAGCTATGACCATTTTTGTAATTTTGTGGAATTTCTTTACTGAGCAATTATGTCGTTAGATTTGCAAATGGAAATGATCATTCAATGAAAATTAACAACAAATATTAACGCTTTAAAAACTTGAAAAGTTTTGAGGGTGGTAGCCATCCAACCATCTGGAAAAACGCAGTAGTTGTGCCAATACTAAAACCTGGTAAGAACCCTCAGCTACCAGATAGTCACCGTCCTATTAGCCTTCTCTCCGCTCTAAGCAAGATATTTGAGAGAGTAGTTCTGCGGCGGATCAATAAGAAGTTAGATAGCCCGTGCATTATACCTGACTGCCAATTTGGATTCCGTCGAAAACACTCTACAAACCACCAAGTTTTTCGGGTCTATAAGAATATCAGGGACTCGATCAATCACAAAGAATCTACGGGACTTATAATCCTGGACATCGAAAAAGCCTTCGATACCGTATGGCATCAAGGCGTCATATACAAGCTCTCAGACTTTCAGTTCCCAATTTATCTGGTGAAAATAATATTATCGTTTCTTTCATCTCGTACTTTTATAGTTAAAGTAGGAGAAAAATACTCCCGTGCCCTCTCCATGCCTGCTGGACTCCCCCAGGGCTCCTGCCTAAGTCCTACTTTGTTCAATATGTTCGCCGCAGATGTACCTCAAAACCCCAACTGTAATATGGCAACATTCGCTGATGACATGTGCATTTACAAAAGTGCAACCGAGGCTAGCTTAATCATCGATACTTTGGAAGAACAGCTGGCAAAACTTTACCAGTACTATTATAGATGGAAAATTAAAATTAATCTGTCAAAAACAACGGCTATATTCTTCTCTCGTAAAAGGAAGAGACTCCTTTTACCTAGCCGAAACATAGATTTCCTCGGCAAAAAAATCCCTTGGGCGGACAAGTTCGATACTTAGGAATCGTCTTCGACAAGAAACTTACCTTTAGAGACCATATCGAAGAGACGTGCACTAAATTATCTAAAGCCATTTGCGCTCTGTATCCACTGATAAATCGCAAGTCAAAAATGTCCACAGAAAATAAGACGCTGATTTATAAAGTGGTTCTTCAGCCAATAATACTATATGGAGCTCCTACTTGGACACAATGTGCCAAAACTCACAAAAATAAGCTGGAAGTCGCGCAAAAATTAATAAGAAATAAACCATTTTATTACTCTACAAGGAGAATCCACCAAGAAGCCTATGTATACAGCATTGACTCCCTAGCAAATTTGCAGTCTTCCAGCTTTAAAACCAAGACCCGAAATATTCAAAACCCATTAATTAACAGGCTGTTTCCCTAGAGTTACACCCCTTTCGACTGTAAGAACTCCCTAGTGTTATGTTCAATTAGTTATAAGTAGCCGTAAGTAGCCTTTGTTATATATATACAAAAACAAAAATATACAATCAAGGTTTTAGTCAGATTTTCCTTGTATCTTTAATTAACCACACCCTGTAAACAGTAAACTGCATAAGCTAAATTTTACACCATAGAGCAAAGATTTTGTCTAATCTCTAAATGTTTTACTTGTTAAGCAACCTATGTATGAATTCTGAAATAAATAAAATAACTAAATAACTAACGCTTTAAAAATTTGAAAAGTTTTGAGGGTGGTAACCCTCAAATTCTTTTCGCCCGTATAACTTCCAGCGCAGTGATTCAATCGAAACGAAATTTACTGGTTGAGTTTAACTTAACGTGAAGCAGATTTGGTATATATTTTGCTCTGCTGCTGACCCAAGGTAACCAGCATTAGCCATTTTCGTAAATATTGCACCAACAGATGCTTCAAATTACGTACTCATATGCAAATCATTTGCGATAAAAATAAGAAACCAGTTTTTAAATTTCCTGAGTTTTGAACATTTTTCGGATGGTAGCCTCAAACAATGTTTAACCGCTGAAACTTTCGATGAAATCCTCCGATGAGAACGGAATTCAAAGGATAAGTTGATTTAAGTTTGAGCTTGTTATGGTAAACTTATTGCTGCTTCGTTGGGAAAGTGTTGCCAGCACTGAACATTTTCATCATTTGTGTTATAGTTGAGTTTTGTTGCTTGGGATAAGGAATGGTTGATATGATTCTACAAAAAAGTGTATTACGTCTTTCCACATTTTTTTTGTCATTCAAAGACAATTTCTTCGAAAATTAGTTTTCTAGCGGTTCTGATGCGCTATAATTTTTAGAGTTACAATATACATTAGTTTTGTAGAGCTACAAGAGGTTTGTTTTGCAAAAGAAAGTGACTAAACAAATTTTGTTCTACGTTAGAGTTGGAAAATCTAATCGGTCAATTCCATTCAAACGCTAGAATTTACGATAGATTAATATTTTATTGGTTAACTTGTTGGGATGATGAGCAAGAGCTGCAAAATATTTTCTACTGTGGTCTTTAATTTCCTTTGCAATCATCTCGGTACTCAGGTCTTTGTCGATATTAGCATTAAGGAAGTACCACGCGGCTCCAGTGATAGATCGAAGTATTTTGGATTGGGCCCTCATGTTTGATGGGCGGGTTGCTCCCTAAAGCTGTAAGCCATAGGTCCAGATTAGGGCATTAATCCCGAGATTGAAATGGAGGTCCCGAAACTTCGGGATTAGAATTTTCAGGATCCCGAGATAGTCCGGAGATTTCGCGATTTTCAAAAAGAACTATATTAAGTGAATTTAAGGGGTAACACCTATGTAGAAATTTCAAAAGAATCGATTTTTTTGCTAAAATGGTAGGGAAACATGTCTAGAATAACGTCTTAAGTTATTTTCAAAGTTATTTTCAAAAATAAAATTTTTTTTCCCAGTTTTGAGCATAAACGTTTTACGCCCCACCGCGCGGCCGGGGCCTATGCGGCACACGCATGGCACGCTTAGCTACAAAGTCCTTATACCTACCACAGGTATCCGTTAGCGACTTTCCTTGTTAGTAAATTATCATTCAGTATGACAGGTAGTAGACCAACATTTGCCACAAAAAAAGGCAATAAATCAACAAAGCGAAAACGAGAAATTATGTCCGATTTTTTTTTTGTTTTCAAACTTTAAATGCGTTTTTCTCGAAACTACATGATACGGCCCGCACGATTATTCAGCCAATTTTTATCCGATCAATTTGAAATTTTGTTGCAAACTTCACAACATCATTTTCTAAGGAAATTTTTTGCAAAACCGTACGCCAATCTTTCAAAATTCAATATTTTTGAAAACCCGTACGTACTTCCTTTGCTTTTAGTTCAAACCTTAAGAAAAATTTTGATTTTTGTGTTTCAGACCATTTGCGACGACGAAAAGTTGCGGGCCGTTGAGGCATCTTTGAAAAATCGTCTGATGCTCGTAGCCTGGTACAGTCGCCATTTTGTATTTTAGGACGTTGTAAAAATTAATTTGTATACTTCAAAACATGTATAATAAAGCCATGTAATTATTTCTTCAATCAAATATAAAGTTTCCTTGGAAAAAAAATGCAAAAAATCACCCTCGAAAACAGCGTTCCACATAGGTGTTACCCCTTAAACAGATATATGTGCTTATTTGTACTCAATTAAAACTTTATTTCAAATTTCTATACATAAAACCAGAAGCTAAGTTCATAACAATGCTAAATTTATGCACATACATATGTACATGGGTGCCAGCAAGTAGAACGTTACTCTTAATTGTATCTAATTTAATCTTATGATCTAATTTCTTCTTATCTTCTTGTCCAATAATTTTTCCTTATTTGGTCATGATAGTTAATTACAAAATTAGTTAAAAACGAATTGAAATTTAATCAGCATAATGGATGCATATCAATTACAAAATAATATTGCTTTTCAATGAAACAAGTGATAAGAAGTAATATCGATTAGTTCAAACTGCTGATTCGTTTTGGAAGTATGCTCTTAATAAACATAATTCGTCAAGAGTTTCAAAATTTAAACTAGACCGGATTTTGCTGCACATATATTCAGCTGCTGAAAAATATATTTCGGGTTCTAGACTTTTTGGTGGGATATTAAGCATGTAATCCTACGCCAGTTGTAATAATTAGCAAAAATGCCCAAAACGTGTCGGGATCCCGAGATCCCGAAATCTCAGGATTGGATGCCCTGGTCCGGATTGGCTTCAGAACAGACTTGTAGACGAGCACTTTAGAGTCGAGAGAAAGTTTTGACGTACTATTGAGCATCCATTTGAAATTGTTGAATCCTCAGAGGTTGAATCTCAGCTTCCTTGCTTTGAGGTATTGGTACAATGTTTAGATATACTTGAGGACAGGTTAGTTTGAGCAATGTGAAAGTAACGTGGACGCATTTGGTTTCATTCATTTTCATTTTCCATTGTGCAAGCCATTTTTCTTTGTCCCAAGACACTTTCTTGAGGTACACCAGCATGCGCTCGATATTTCGTGGCAGTATAGCTTTTGTTTCTAACTTGGAATGTGCGATTGGTTAGATAGGAGAAGAGTATTTCCAGAAAACTTTTCGGAAGTATTGATTTGATTTTGAAGATCAAACCTTCATGCCAAACTTCGACGAAAGCCTGCGTTACGTCTAAAAAGACTGCTGCACAATACTTCTTCTGTTCGAATGCTATTTTGACGTCTGACGCAATTCGATGGACCTGTTGGATGGTGCTGTGATGTTTTCGAAATCCGAATTGGTGTTCTGGAATTTTCCCTTCATCTTCAAGTATTGGAAGTATATTTCTAAGCTGAACTTTCTCGAAAACTTTGGAGACGCAGGACCCAAGACTGACAGGTCGGCATGACTTCACTTAGGAAGAGTCTTGATCAGGCTTGGGAATCATTATGGTCTCGCCTGTTGTCCAAGCTTCAGGGAAATATCCGATTCGAAAAATAGCGTTGAAGAGACTAAACAGCCAAGAGAATACGATTTGTGGCAACTGTTTGAGCATAGCATTAGCGATAAGATCAATGCCCGGAAATCTTTTTGAGAAGGTCTCATGGATAATAATATTTTCTACTTCCTTAGCCGAAGCTCTGATTGGCTGTGAGTCCTGAGCACTGGTAATAGGTGGCAAGCCACTTGCTGCCATGGTGAAAGATATGAAACCTATTCGAGGTGAACTGCGAAGGTGGTGGCTTTCTCTGCGCCATTCCTGGCTCATTGCCCGTTGGTAGTTCTTAGTGGGGCTTCCCTGATGGTAGGTGTACTAATTTTCTTGACCGCCTTCTACTGCAAATAGTCGGCATTTTAGTCATTAGACCGTGCAACTTGTCCGTAACTTTCCAATGGTCAGCCATTTATTTGGCAAGTCTTTCTCCAACCTAGAGGCCATCTAAAGCAAAACAATCAAATTCAGTCAATTTAATTTGATTTTCATTTTATTATATGCAGCAAAGACTTCCTGTATTCGTTCAAATGACCAAAGTCAAAAAATTTACTAAGATTGTCATCTCTATGATTTTTCATCGATTGATATCTGATACCAAACTTTGCCTGGCTAATCTAAAACAGTCGGTTTTCCACTTCGCCTCACTGATGCGTGAAGTTTGTCGAAAATTTTATTAAGAAATGTAAACAAAAAAATTTCGCTCATTAAACATGCATCCACTAGGGGGCCAACTTCTTCAGTAAGTCTGGACATGAGTCCAGGGGCACCTGACCTCCCACGGTCTCGTAAATTTTACAACCCGGGTAGGGTTGGAGACACCCTCGTGGCGACCTGCAGTCACGAGGAGAGCCGCAGCGCAGCCGGAGAGGCCAGCTGGCGAACCAGAAAGAATCTCAACCTTTACCTCCTTAGCGCTTTTAGTGCTACTTTCAGCTTTTCCGAACGGTTTTCTGGCGGCTTTCATTTTGCCGTATCTTCGAAACTATGCCACTTTTTCCCAGACTTGTATGAAAATTTAACCCGTAACAACTCAGAAATATCCCCGAATTCAGACTACACCGAAAAATTATTTTCCCCTACCAAAAATTTTATCGCCTTTAAAATATCACTTTTGTTCTCCCCGACCACTTTTAATCATCGAAAGCGCCGTAAAGGCAGTTTTTGTCAAACTATGGCCAAGAAATCTCTTACTCCCCTACAAAACCGAAATTTTTGTATCGGAACAATAGGTCTTAGCCCGTTATGTCCCAAACCACCCTAATCCGAAATTGGCCGATTTTGCCCGATTTCAGCTAGTTTTGCCTTAAAAACTTTTTGAATATTTGAATAAAATACTTGCAAGTACGACAATACTCGCAAGTACGAAAATACTTGTAAGCACGAAAATCCTCACAAGTACGAAAACACTCACAAGTATGAAAATACTCGATTCGAAAATACTCGATACAAAAATACTTACTTTTAAGTACGAAAATACTCGTGAGCATAAAAGTATGAAACACGAGTACATATTATTATTGGGACACTATTACGTCACTGTTTGATTGAAATGAATCAAATGGAGGAAATCTTTCGGGTAAATTCTTGATTACATGTATAGTTCACAAAAATACCCGTACCATGGCCGCACAGTGGTCTATTTCGCGAAAAAGGTGAACTTTATTCAAATTATGGACTTTTAAGTATGAAGTTGAAACTTGGGAGTATTATTATCCTATATGGCCCCCATCATTTGAGGTAGTAATTGGGTTTCATAAGTTTAAGGGTAAGAGCACAGATGCTGAAAACAGCCAAAAATTGCATCTGTCTTTCAACCTATTTTTTAAATTAAGAATTTGAAGATCAAAATACCTTTGAGTAATACAGCGTTATTAAGCTATGAAAGACATTGATGATTTAGCCTCCCCCCTTTTCATCGTGTTCATACTGCAGATAGTATAGGCATTCGGTGTTTAAAACTTCTAGTCCCTTTTAAGTTTAGAGCGTCACAAAACGTTGTTACGAAATAGGTCTAGTTATATTCATTAAAGTCCAAAGTAGCTATCAAAACTTAATTTGCCTGCGGTTAGCTGCGGCTACGCTCGTAAATTCCTTTCAAAGTTCAGCGACCTTAAAAAATGGAACATTTTGTGTGCTTATCGCGCCAGTCCGCGTGCTCTGCAGTATTTTCTTATCATTTGCACTAGCACGCAATAGCAAGCATTTGTACCAGGTTGAAGCTCGTGATATTGAGATAAACACAACGTTGAATTTCATAAATAAAACAACAGTTTCTAAACCCTACACTTACTTCTTATGTTATTGGCAAAGTTTCAAGCGATGTATGTTTATTTGGCTGTTCATACATTTATTTACCCATTCACCTGTACTTTAGTATCATCAAATTTCCCAACTTGCTTCTGAATTCAATTCAATGAAATATGTTCATATGATAATTCATTCATGATCATAGAGTAATTCACGTATGTATATGCTTAGTATTGAAATTATATGCAAAGTAACATTATCGAAAATATATTTTTACCTGTACAAAACAATTTCGTGCCAGGTATTAATTGCTAAAATTGCAAATATGCATGCATGGGGGAATGATAATATTTGTAAATTCGGTATGTGTTTTGCTACATGCTGTAGATAGGCCTTTTTCACTACTTCAAATATGTATATAGAGTTTCGCATGTTATTTTTGTTTAGTTGATTTATTAGTATAAAAAAACATTCTTCAAAATAATTACAATTGTTTCGATTAAACTTTGTGGGTAGGGGTGCAAATCAAATTAATAATACTGTGCGACATCATTTGTGTCAAACAAATTTGAATAATCATTTCAACGGCATTTTTGCCTGCTGTCACGAATGTGATCTAAAATTTGGCTATCACGCATTGATATAAAAGTATAGAGGATATGGGCATAGCGAAATTTTTGTTGCCATTTTTTGGATTGTTTGATAGTTGTAGTGAATACATGCATCTGGCATAAAAATACAAAGGTGTAGTGATTATACGATTTCGTATAATTAAAGGGGCCAATATATTTTAAATATATTAAAATGGTGTTTCGATTTAACTGGAAGAATTTAATAGTAAAATAATTTCACAATATCTATGAACGGTTAATGATGAAATACGTGGAAATTTTATTTATTAACATTTGTGATGAATTCAAATAAAAGAAATTGAATCAATGATTTGAATAAATTTCTGAATTTTATCCCGAGAAAATGCAACACAAATCAGTGCGCGTTATTAAATTTATAAACCAATGTTATTGATAATAATAACTTCTGTTCAAATCATTTATCAACCATAAACTCAGAATATTTAAAATGCATTTTAAAATACGAATCTTACCACAGAACCAAATCTTAAGTTACCAGCCCCCCTCCTCCTTTTGCAACCGGGCTTTGGACCGGCGTTGGCGGATTTTCGGCTTCCCTTGGATAATTTAATTCATAATATAATCCGGGTTATTATTTAGAAGCATAGAGAATAGTTACATTCGAAAATATGTGAGAGATTAGATCTGTTCGCGTACTGCAGCAGCAACATATTTTTGCAGCTGGCTTCTTTCTGTGGCAAAATTTGGGTGGCAGCAAGAGTGCTAAAACGACTTGCTGTGAATCTATTTTAATATAAGGTGCGTTTTTTTGCACACCCGAGCAGATCCAAATTTGTTAAGTACTTATATTGAATACAATAACAATTTTGTTGTTGTATTCAATACACTTAACAGATATTGATCTGCTCGGGTGTGCAAAAAAACGCACCTATATTATAATAGATTCAGGTACGTGAACATACCTATTAGAATCTTCAATATGATTTTCCTTCAATATGATTTCGCGTAAGTTTTTGCTAGTTAATTTCAAATACAGCAGATTGTAAAATATTTTAAAAATTCAATCGTAGTTTCCATTATCTGGGAAAAAAACACAATATAACTTATTCCCCAGAACATTTATCACTTCCACTTACTAATGCAATTTGCACTTTTTATAATGATGCAATTGCGGTATCCAAGACAGTTAAGGCTACGATTTTGAATACATATTCTGCAAACAACAATTTCAAAACATTCATTTAAATATAGACCATTTATAAGAGTACTAAAGGACATTACAATACATTTACGTGTGCATGATCTTTGCATATCTATATATATATATAATATAAATATATATATATATATATATATATATATATATATATATATATATATATATATATATATATATATATATATATATATATATATATATATATATAAATATATATATACATATATATATATATATATATAATATATATATATATATATATATATATATATATATATATATATATATATATATATATATATATATATAAATATATATATATATATATATATATATATATATATATATATATATATATATATATATATATATACATATATATATAAATATATATATATATATATATATATATATATATATATATATATATATATATATATATATATATATATATATATATGTATATCTATATACATAAAAATGTATATATACATCAATGTATATGTATATGCATATGTATATATATATATATATATATATATATATATATATATATATATATGTATATATATATATATATATATATATATATATATATATATATATATATATATATATATATATATATATATATATATATATATATATATATATATGTATATATATATGTATATATATATATATATATATATATATATATATATATATATATATATATTTATTTATGTATGTATATATTTGCACATATTTGCGATAGAGGTGCAAAAACTCAGCTATTCTCACAGCTTCGCACCTCCCTCCTCTTTTCTCAACCGGGCTTGGGACCGGCTATGGCAGATTTACAATGCTCGTTACATAATTAACTGTTATTTATTGGCTTCAGAAACTACAATTTTACTATTTTATTTTCTATTTTCATGTACCTGAGCATATGCTGAAAATGCCCCCTTTCATTATTTAGTTTAGTACCCGCTTTGACCTACTTACAAAGTCAGCATGTCACACTGCTTAAAATGTAAACAAACCGGGTGATGTTTTCGTTCTCGCGACAATTGCCAAGCTATCATTCACGCAAACGAAATAAACAGGCGTATTTGAAATTTAAACACTTCACGCATTCTCTAACAAAAGCTATATTTTAAAAATATTAAACCGTTCACTCATTAACTTTATTTTCTTTCACCACAACCAAACCGCACAACATAGAACCTGCTTTACCTAATTCTGTATACACATTAGCTTAATGAAATAATCACTCGACACTGCCACTCATATGCGCACGACACTAAATGCAATATTTTTTTGAATGCAGCTCCCGATCACGAATTATAAAGCGTTTTATAAATGCGCGGCTTGAAGACAATCGATTTTATGAAACGAAAATTGACAGTCCCAGTAACTGGAACGATGCTGGAACACCTGAGATTGTCAGAACACTGCATTCTCACCCATATTAATACAATTGTTTCTGGCAACAGTCACGGACAGTATACGTATATGCTATTCGCATATCCTCTATACTTTTATATCAATGCTATCACGTCACAATATTGATGAAAATTGCGTCAGCAGGAAACAATTCTAAAAATGATAGTTTCCTCAACATTGAGGCACGATAGGCGGATTTGGATCGCGGTTTCATGTTCAGCCAGCAAAAATACTATGGGAATGATAAGTTACACTCGTTCATTAACAAGAAAAATGTTTTACCTCAAAGTGAAATTTTCCAAATTTTGACCCTTTTTGGAAACTTTTTGTTAAAAGTTGGAGCCAACCTCAGAGTACTAATCTAGTAGAGGCGGCATGCCCCATAAGCCTCTTAATAAATTGGGTGAAGCCTCACCAATACACCCTCTCATCAGTCGTACGTATACGTTTGGCTCTGACGTCATTCAAAATATCCCTTACTTTTCGAATCAATGTTCGAAAAAAAGCACAGGGTGACAATACGTCAAATGGCATTAAAGAATATGTCCTATTAACATAAATTTTTTCAAGAAAACATTGTGGAACACCCTTTTTAAGTATTACATGGTGCTGCCACAGCTAAAATCAATGGAGGAATTTTGTTGCGATAATGGTCCAAGTGAACTTATAAATTTCCCAGACAAATCGATAGCATTCATACACATATAAGGTCTGTTCGCGTACTTTCAGTCACTGAATTTTACTGGATATTCCTGAATCGTGTGGTCGGGGAAAATGCATGAATAGTACGAAAACGCTCTCATTGTATTTTCTGAAAATTGGCAACCAAAAGTGTCAGTTGTCGGTTTTTGGGAGAACAGTAGTGATTATAAAGTCATCCTAAGCGGTGATAAATTATCGTCACAAAAATATTCGACCTTCATAGCAACATTTACGCAAACATAAGAGGCTTGCCGCGCACATTTTAAAATATTTGAAAAACGGCTTCATTGCAATTAATCGTAGCACGCGAACATATCTACATACTCGTATATGTACAGAATGAAAATAGCCTCAGGTGAAATAAGGCAAGCTCGATTTGCGAGAGATTTGACATTTTGTTGCATACCGCGAAAAAACTAATACTAGCCCTATACATTTATTCATTTAAATATTCCCATACATATATATATATATATATATACAGGGTGTTTGGTACTAAATGAACACTATTTGAAGGAGGCGTTCTTTGACATATTTTGAGTAAAAAATCGTTCTACAGGATGGTCCGGATTTCAAAACCTACGGAGTTACAGGGTGTTCAAAAAAACTTGTTCGGACCGGTACTCTGACTCACTTGAATCGTTATATCTTGAAAACTAATAATCACAACTCAAAGTTTTATATTGCGTTTATTAAACAATTAAATTACCTTTTATTTAGTGTATTGCACTTGATTGCAGTTGTACCGAGTTTTGAAATATTTTCTTCAAAACACAAAATTTTTTAATTTTAACCCCGAAAATTCTGTGTTCAAGGTCGTTTTCCTTAGAAAACCTCATTATAATGAGCCACTTTCATTTAAATATTTTAATAAGCCATATTACTGGCTACAAAAGTTGTATACATTTTAATGACTAAGATTCTACCATTTCGCAAGCATTGAGCGAAAAAAAATATCGCTTATAAACTTAATATGTCATAAAACGGTCCTCCTTGAAAAAACAAAGTTTAATATGCTAGTCGTACTAAAGTAATTTAGTACATATTTATTGCTATTTAAAGTATCAATAAACTTAACTATATTTTATTTAGTTTCAACATAATTTATGCACCTACCTAGATGTGACAGGTAAAAGCATGTCCAGTTCTTCGCCTTTATTAGTGGGATACTTTAAAAATTGAAAACGCATAAAAACAGAACCACTTTCAAATTCTTGTAGGTTTCAGTGCATTACTCGAACAACAAGATCTAAATAAAATTTACGAAAATACATGGAAAATGCCTCGCTACACTAACGAAGAATATGGAGATATTTTGTGCGTCTATGGGGAGTGCCGGGGAAATTCAGAAGCGGCGCAATCTATGTATCATCAGAGATACCCCAATCGACGGATTCCTGGAAGGAGAATGTTTCAACAACTTTACGCAAGGATTCGGGAAACGGGTAACGTCAGAACGAGCCGAGTAAACGCAAATCCTACAACTGCAACCGCTGTACGGACCGAAGAAGAAATATTGCATGCAGTGGAACCAGTATAACCAGTATTCGACGCTTAGCGTTACGGTTTAACGTGTCTAGCTGGAAAGTTTGAAGTATTTTGAAAGCAGCCCGTCTACATCCTTACCATCACACACCAGTTCAGGAGCTCCTACCCATCGATTTGCCCAAAAGGATGAAATTCTGCAATTGGCTCCTTGAGAGACAATTGGACGACGAAAATTTTGTCAACAGCATTCTTTGGACGTATGAGTCTTTATTTACGAGGGACGGTATCATAAACTTCCACAATTTACACACGTAAGCTGAGAACAATCCAAACACTGCAAGAACGTCATCATTTCAGCATAGATTCAGCGTAAATTTATGGGCAGGAGTGATTGGCAATAATTTCATTGGGCCTTTTAGGCTCCCGCCTACCCTAAATAGTACCAGCTACTTGCATTTTTTAGCACATGACCTGCAGGACTTATTGGAAGATATTCCTCTGCAACGATTGGTTTCCATGTTTTACCAACACGATGGTGCTCCAGCTCATTACGGCCGACCAGTCATAGATTGGTTGAATTTCAACTATCCCAATCGCTGGATCAGTAGAAATGGACCAGTACACTGGCCTGCGAGGTCTGCTGATCTGACTGTAATGGATTTTTACTAATGTTCGAAGAACAATAGTATTAAACTCGTTTCGCCGAAAATTCATATTTCTTTATATATATATATATATATATATCAGCAAAATGATTAAGGGAGATAATCTCTGGAGTGGCCGATTCGATTGAGCTGAAATTTTCGGAGAACGTAGATGTATATAGTAGGTAGGTCCACGACTTTCTCAAATTCAGATATTCTAAACCTTTTGGCGGCGGCGAGCGTTTTAGTGAATTTTGAGGTACTCCTATATATCCAAGCAGTGTAAATTTTTGTTAAAGAAAAGTATTGGGAATGAAAACTTATTATATTTTAAGCTCGTTTATGATAAAGAATTGGAAATTTTGAGCCGCGTGTGGGTGCAGGGTGCCTAAAAGTAGGCAAGGATTTTTTTTCAAATTTTGATTTGTCATTACTTCTAAGAAAAGCAATGGATCGTCGTGAAATTTGCAGAGCGTATTAATGTTGACTAAGATTAAGCACACCTGGATTTTCAAGATAGTGCGGGTAACCCTGTAGCTACGGCAGGCTGCTGAAAAAAAAACCTTCAAATCATTGACCTTCCTGAAAATTTTTTGATTTTTGACAAAAAAATCAGATCACTGATAAATTTTAACCTTTGTCCATCATGTCAAATTGAAATTTTTAAAATTCCGATTTGCACAAGAACGGCAACCCATCACCAAATTACCTCTATTTTTAGCACTCGAAAGTTCTGTTCACGAGAACTGACGACTGGATTATCCGATCATAGTGAAATTTACAGGACATGTTGGTATTAGCTAGGACCAGGTCTGATAGAAGTGATTTTGAAATGCGGGCAACTCTGCGCCAGTGGTGCCATCTTGAAAAATCACTGAGAAAAAAAACAGGTTTTTGGCCTATAACTTCCGATTCAGCCATCAGATTTTGATAAGATTCATCTAATACTTGGATCTTACTCTATGTAACAATTGGTGAAAATTTGGTTGAAAAATTAGAATAGAGTTGCCAACTATGGTGATTTTTGTCTCCTAAATCTAGCAAATTTGCTCAGCAAAATAAAGCTTTTTTCCCTATAACTTCCGGTCCAGTGTAGAAATCAGAACGAAGTTCACGCAGTAAATGGACTTTAATGTGAACCAAATGTCGTAGAAATTTCGTACCAAAATCATGAAACGGTTGCCAGCTATGACAATTTTTGTAATTTTGTTTAATTTCTTTACTGAGCGATTATGTCATTAGATTTGCAAATGGAAGTGATCCTGCAATGAAAATCAACAGCCAATATTAACGCTTTAAAAATTTGAAAAGTTTTGAGGGTGGTAACCCTAAAATTCTTTTCACCCGTATAACTTCCAGCGCAGTGATTCAATCGGAACGAAATTTACTGGTTGGGTTTAACTTAACGTGAAGCAGATTTGGTATGTATTATGCTTTGCTGTTGACACAGGCTAACCAGCATTAGCCATTTCGGTAAATATTACACCAACAGATGCTTCAAACAACGTTCTCATTTGCAAAGCATTTGCAATAAAAATAAGGAATTCTTTTTTAAATTTTTCGAGTTTTGAACATTTTTCGGATGGCAGCCTCAAACAACGTTTAACCGCTGAAACTTTCGATGAAATCCTGCGAAGAGAACGAAATTCAAAGGATACGTGGATTTGAGTATGAGCTTGTTATGGTAAACTTATTGCTGCTTCGTTCGGAAAGTGCTGCTAGCACTGAATTATATGTGTTATAGTTGAGCTTTGTTGCTTTGGATAAGGAATGGTTGATATGATTCTAAAAAAAAAAACAGTGTATTACGTCTTTCCACACTTTTTTGTCACTCAAAGATAATTTCTTCGAAAATTAGTTTTCTAGCGGTTCAGGTGCGCTAGAGTTTTTTTTTGTATGGGGACGGATGAAGGACCTTGTGTACGCAATGGGAGTATCCACTTTAGAAGAATTAAATACCAGGATCGAAAATGCTGCAACAGAAGTGAGGCAAAAGCTGAGAGACATGAATATGAAAAGAACGCTTGCCAAACGAGCTTTGACATGTATTCAAAATGAAGGTGGCAATTTTGAACACATAGTGTGGATTAAACATTTTGAAATAAAGCATAAAAACCTGTAGCGTTGATTAAAACACGTCCGTCTTCGTTACGGCTTACAATCGTAATCCTTTATTTTTCATCTCTTCTTCTTCTTCTTACCTACTAGGTCCTTATATACATTAGGTCTGTTCCCGGACCACCATTAATTACAATTAATCGCGATTAATTGCAATGAAGCTGTTCCCGTACTCCGTTTTACTGAAAACTGAAAATTTCCCCTCTCTCAGTAAAATTCAGTAGGGTCTGAGCTACTGAAAAATACTGAAAAGTGTCAAATGGTGTGGTGCGAGTAAATAGTTTCAAATGTGCGCGGCAAGCAACATATTTTTTGCGTAATTTTGCTATGAAGGTCGAATATTTTTGTGGCGATAATTTATCACCGCTCAGGATAACCGTACAATCACTATTGTTCTTCCAAAAACCGAAAACTGACACTTTTGTTTGTCAATTTTCAGGAAATGCAATGAGAGCGTTCCCGTACTTTTCATGAATTTCTCCCACCACATGATTCAGGAAAATTCAGGAAAATTCAGTGACTGAAAGTCCTGGAACAGACCTATTTACAGTTATTATAATCTATTGAATAGTATTAATGCTCTTTTCCAAATATACTTAATGCTATGGTTACACATGTTACGTTAATGTCCTTAATGCTATAGTTCGGTCGTCCTGACAAAACACTCGCCCTCGAGTGACTTACTTAGATATATTTGGAATTGCTATCCACGGCTTTAATTTGGAATGATCGATGATCCCTTCGAATGGTTTTTGAGTAAGCGGAAACCCGGGAACATCTGTCACGACATAACGATCACGATCCAACTTCCGCTTGATTACATACGGACCCTTAAACTTCGGCAATAATTTACGGTTAACGCCCGATTCAACAACACGATTTTCAATCATTACGTATTCACCTTCTTCAAATATTTTCGCGTCGCGTCGTTTCGAATCATATAATATCTTATTATTTGTTTGAGTTGTTTCATTTTTCTTAATCGCGTTGTCGCGTATTTGCTCAACGTCTCTATCCAATTTTAGCAATTCTTCTAGACATTCGCGTATTCCGTCAACGAATTGTCCACGTTGGTTGATACCAAATAGCACTCTACTAGGAGTTTCTCCGATACTGCGGTTAAAGGTGTTGTTGAACACATGTTCACAGTTTGATAGCTCTTTATCCCAATCAGAGTAATTCGAGGCTACTTTGCTTAGCATTGGACATAACGTTCGATTCATTCTCTCTACTTGACCATTAGATCTTGGACTTGCTGTTGCGTTTAGCACATGCTGTACGTTATTTTCATTTAAGAACTCAGCGAAAGCATGAGAAGTAAAACAAGACCCACGATCGGAAATTAAACGGCGTGGCCTGCTATAAGTTCGAAAATACTCTTTTAATAGTTGTATGACTTCTCTCGTATTCGTCGTCTTAGTAGGCATCAATCTGATAAAACGTGTAAATGCATCTATTATCAAGAAAATGTATTGATTTTTTCGTTTCGTGCGCTCAAGTGGGCCAAAGTGATCTACATGTATCGTGTCGAACGGAGTTTCACCTTTATCTATATTATGTAGGAGCCCTTCTGCCTTGCCTGTCTTTGGAGTATAAATCACACACTTCAAGCAATTTTGAATATGTTTATTAACTTTTTCGTGCATCTTCGGAAAATAATATACGCGTCTTATTAATTCCACCGTTTTCCCTACGCCGACATGTCCCATGTCATCATGACAAGACCTAATTAAGTGGTTTGGAACGTAAAATAATAGGCGCGTTTTTTTGCTCCTCTATCCAGCGGAGAGTAGAATGAGAGTAGAGTAGACGCATTGAAAACAACAACACTCCTACACCAGTGAATTCACTGGTGTAGGAGTGTTGTTGTTGTTTTCAATGCGTCTACTCTACTCTCATTCTACTCTCCGCTGGATAGAGGAGCAAAAAAACGCGCCTATTATTCGTCTACCGTCCTTGCGATATAAAACGTTGTCCTGAATTAAGTGTAAGGAATCTTCGTGATTTGTCAAATTATTTTTTATTTTCAGTATTTCCTCGTCTTGGGATTGACTTATTTTTAGAAATCGTATGAAAGAGTTATCTTTGATTAGTAAACATTCATCGTCTTGAAGCGAATTGTAAACACGACTTAGAGCATCAACATGAAGCAATGACCCACCCGGCCGGTGGACTATTTCAAAATCATAGCCTTGGAAAAGAAGAACCCACCTTCCTATTCGAGGGTTTATGTCTTTCTTTGAAAGCGTTAATTTCAGTGCGTTGCAGTCCGTGACAATGGTAAATGTGATTCCGTGTAAGTACATGCGAAATCGGTCTAATGCGTAGACAATAGCCAACGTTTCTAATACGTACGAGTGCTGTTTTTGTTCACTAAGAGTAGTGCGTTTACTAAAGTAAGATACGGGGTGCAAATTTCCATCGTTTTGTTCCTGTAAAAGTATAGCACCGAACCCGCATTTACTGGCGTCAGTGTGTAGTTCCGTGCGCGCACATGGATTATAAATAGCCAAAACAGGACTAGAAGTTAAACATTTTTTTAAGTTTTCGAATGAATCTAGTTGCGTCGGACCGAAGACAAAAGGTGCATCTTTTCTCAAGAGTTCGTACAAGGGCCCAGCAATTGTGGCGAAGTTTTTAACGAATTTACGGAAAAAGCTAGCAAGCCCTATAAATCTCTGTACGGATTTAGTATCAGCAGGGACGGGAAACCCCGAGATTGCGTGAATATGATCGTCACTGGGGTATAGTTTGTTATCATTGACTTTATAACCTAAGAACTCTATTTCGGTTTGGAGGAATATGCATTTAGTTGGTTGTAGTTCTAAGCAATTTTCAACCATTAATTCAAATATTTTACCAAGCATGTCGAAATGTTCTTCTATTGTTTGTGTCGCGACTAATATGTCGTCCATATATACGACAACTTGGTTAGTTTTTAACAAAGGCTTGAAGACAGAGTGAATAAATCTTGAGAAAACGGCAGGGGCGTTTGCGAGACCAAATGGCATTTTGATATATTCGTAATGCCCTTCATGCGTTAAAAATCCTGTCAGTTTAGCAGATTCATCATTCATTTTGATGTGGTAAAACCCATCCTTCAAATCAATTTTCGAAAAATATCGTTTGCCTTGTAGCTGATCTAAAACGTCTTCAATTAACGGTAGAGGGTATCGGTCTTTCATCGTGTTCTTATTTAATTCTCGAAAATCTACACATAAACGAGTCTTTCCGTTCTTCTTTGGTACTAGCACAATTCTGCTCGCGTATGGAGACACACTCTCCCGTATTATTCCCCTTTCGAGTAAATCGTGTATAATTTCGTTTACTACACGCTTCTCATCGAAGGATAATCGTTTTGGGCTGAAACTAATCTCTTTTTTTTCGTCGATAAGCTCAATTTTCATTTCTTGTTTAACTTTGGGCTCATTAGGACGCAGTTGATTTATAAAATTGGAGTAAAGTTCGTTTAATTTTTGTCGCGAATCGAAATCAACATTCGTATCTCCGATATTTAAATCGACTATCGCGTTTTCGGTTTCATCGATATAGTTAATACTCGCGAGCTCGTAATTCACATCGTCTTTTACCCGAATGTTAAATGATTTAGTACACCCGTCAAAAGAAACTATTAAATCCGAGCGTTGGATAAATTCGCGTCCGAGTATACAATCAAAGGTCATGGTTTTGTCTGGTACGACGTAAAATTTTATCATAGTACACATGTTCTTAACTCTAACTCTTATTTTTACACTACCGATTACCTTTAATCCTGAACCATTGATGCCAGAATATTTGCGTGGTGCGTCTTTATTATTAATATTTCCAAAAACTTTGCATCTTTTTATAAGATTTATTGCACTACCAGTGTCTAGCAATGTTCTAGCATCGATCGTCTCGGATTCATCATATATAAGTTTAATATTCGTAATAAATAAATTATCGTTTCGTTAATTACCATATTAATACTTCTCTGAGTTGCATATCGTTCGGGGCATCTTTCAGTCGGGTGCGTCGTCCTGCGGCAAGTTTCACAACGTGGCTTTCGCTGCGGCTGTAGACAGTTCATTGCCATGTGGCCAGTTTGGTTGCAGTTGTAGCACTTAACCTCGTTGGTAGCCTGATTCCGATGTTGAGAATAACGTCGTTGATCTTCCCGATTCGGCTTCGTAGTCGTCACTATTTGCTCTCGAACCATGTTGTCGTACCATCGTATGCGTGTCAGCAAGTCTTTAAGTGTCATAATAGGCGTCGCTAGCACGGCTGTACTGAAACGATCGTCGTTCATTCCCAAGCTGATATATTTAATAAGAGCCGGCTCATCTACATCGCCTTTCGCTGCAATGGCGGATAACGTGTGGAAATATTCCTCGCCACTTTCGTTTGATTTCCGCTGCGCCGCTGCGAGTTCGCAACTCATGATGAATATCCGCACTATTATATTTTGACGAAAAGTTCGATTTTATTTCTTCGCAGAACTTCGACCATGTTAGGTTTTCCAATGATAAACTACCGAACCACAGTTTAGCGTTCCCTTTCAGTTTTTGGGAAATCACAAATAAAACCATTTTTTCACTCACGTTGTAAAATTCACGAATAGCGTCAATATTTTGAATCCACTTTTCCACGCTTGGACTCAGCATGCTCCCAGGATCAAACTCCGGTATAATTTCCGCAATGTCTCGCGGACTGAAAAATGGCGGCTGCTGCATCACGTTTGGCGTCGGTTCTTCGGTCTCGCTTTCTTCTAAAGGTTTCGTTCCCAGCGAACGCGAACTTGAAGGCGGTAACATGAACTCTGGATCTCGTTTGTCTGCCTTGGCTAAGTGTTTTTGCGCGTCCACTTTTTTGCCGGAGGCTGCTGGCACTTACTCCTTTTTTGAACTCATTTCGGTTGAATCCCACTTCTGAACTGTAGCGTTGATTAAAACACGTCCGTCTTCGTTACGGCTTACAATCGTAATCCTTTATTTTTCATCTCTTCTTCTTCTTCTTACCTACTAGGTCCTTACATACATTTACAGTTATTATAATCTATTGAATAGTATTAATGCTCTTTTCCAAATATACTTAATGCTATAGTTACACTTGTTACGTTAATGTCCTTAATGCTATAAACCATTATTAAATCTTTCAGTTCAAGAAAAAAGTGTAGATCGACAACGAGGGCCACTTTATGGCATATTTAGTTTTTCAGCAATATTCATTTTCACTTAATACTTGTGAAATGGTAGAATCTAAGTCATTGAAATGTATGCAACTTTTGTAGCCAGTAATATGGCTTAACAAAATATTTAAATGAAAGTGGCACACTATAATGAGGTTTTCAAAGGAAAACGACCTAGAACACAGAATTTTCGGGGTTAAAATTAAAAAATGTTGTGTTTCGAAGAAAATATCTCAAAACTCGGTACAACTGCAGTCAAGTGCAATACACTAAATAAAAGGTAATTTAATTGTCTAACAAAGTTTTCAAGATATAACGATTCAAGTGAGTCAGGGTACCGGTCCGAACAAGTTTTTTTGAACACCCTGTAACTCCGTAGGTTTTGAAATCCGGACCATCCTGTAGAACAATTTTTTACTCAAAATATGTCAAAAAACGCCTCCTTAAAATAGTGTTCATTTAGTACCAAACACCCTATATATATATATATATATATATATATACATATATATATATATATATATATATATATATATATATATATATATATATATATATATATATATATATATGTATATGTATATATATATATATATATATATATAAATATATATATATATATATATATATATATATATATATATATATATATATATATATATATATATATATATATATATATATATATATATATATATATATATATATATATATGCATATGTATATATATATAGATATATATGTGTATATATATATATATATATATATATATATATATATATATATATATATATATATACATGCTGTTCAGAAGGATTAGTTTTTAGATCAAATTTATGTCCAATGTATTCATTCAATCTTAATTAATTTAATTTAACTTCATTTTATTTGTTGTAATCATTTATTATTAATTACGTGCATAGAGCTTTCTTTGTATACAAATTGTACTTAATCAAGCATAAACTCAATCAATTATCGATACAGTCAATTTCGCAATTCAGCAATTTACACTATTCATTGTACTTGCACGATAAAAGAACATTTCATGTATGCATCAGCTTTTTATGAATTGATCAATGTACACTTAACATCAGCATTAATTTCGCATAAAAGAAAGTAATTGATTCAATAAAGTTGTTGTTCTTTGGTAACCATCGAGCAAACGCGTTTCATTAATTGAAGTTAAACCTGAGCTTGGAAGTACGGAAACCTGCTTGCAACTCTTGCTTTAACATTTGGTGACCCGAGTTGGAATAATCGCGACTTTTTTCGTGGAGTTAATTCAAATAGTTCGATCTAAAAGATTGATTTGTGTTTCGTGAAACAAATTACAGACAGACAATAGATTTTTGTGCATAGACGATAATTCGGTCAAGTTATATTCGGAACTTTTGGTTATACATATTCGCAAAGTGATTTCGCGTTCGTAAATTTAAAAAATATTAAGCTTGTGTTGGTGTATAAGAGTGAATAAAAACAAAATAAACAAAGTTTAACAAGTTAAACCTGAGTTGAAAGTAAGGAAACCTGCTTGCAACTCTTGCTTTAACATTTGACATTTAATAATTAATAACAAACGTGATTCTTGTGCGCGTACGCTTATATTTTCTTGTGAGCAATCGCACCGAAGTTAGGTCAACAAAAAGCCAATATGGAAGGCTTAGTATTACGGCAGACAATCGTAGGTAAAGAAATCGAGAAGATCACGAATGCCTACTATAGAGAGTCGCCGGACAAAAAAACTATAATTTACTTAAGAGAAAAGCGTCTGGTATTAACTCAACTCTGGAATGAGTTCAAAACTGTAGACACCGAAATAAGAGACAGTTTCAGTGATGCAAGGGATAATAAATATTTCACGGAAGATTATTACAATAGAGTCCGTATGGCTCATGAAAAGGTAATAAGTGAAATTAATATACTCATTGAGAGTGTTGAGTCCCACGATAAGGAACAGCAAGCCAAGGAAACTGTGGCTAATGCTGGACCATCAAAAACAAACTATAAGCTCTCACAACCAGAAGAAATCGGAAGAAAGGCACGAAAACAACGTGTGCTGCTTCTGAATTTAGAAAGAATTTTAACAAAAATTTTGTCAGAAACTGGAGATCGAATCCTAGAAGAATATAACATAATGAAGGATTTGATCAATGACCAGTATCAAGAGCTAGTGGCCACTCACAATCTTTTGTGGGAAACATTGGATGATCCGAGTGAGCACGGATATGATTCTAATAAATATTTCGTTATCCAAGAATTGCATCAAAAATTGGTAACGCATGCACGAAGTGTTGTTGATAACAATAGTGCCATGACTCGAAATGAGCTACACTTATTGCAGCCGATGGTCAAGTTACCAAAAATAGAGCTACCAAAATTCGATGGAAATTATTTGAAATGGCAACAATTCTATGATTTGTTTAGCCAAATGGTCCACTCACAAGCGATGGGGAACGCTCAAAAATTCTTCTATTTAAAATCTCAATTATCTGGTGAAGCGGAAAAGCTCATTCGACATATCACAGTAAGTGAGGAGAATTATAAAACCGCTTGGGAAATCCTTACCACCAGATATAATAACAAAAGACTATTAGTGGCTGCACTAATTGACAAAATATTAGCACAGCCGACTTTATCATCAGAATCAGCATCATCAATTAAAACAATGCATGATTCAATCAAAGAATGTGTTCTTGGTCTAGAGAGCCTTGGGTTGAATGTACGCGACCAATGGGATCCAATTTTACTACAAATCTTAGTAAAAATATTAGATTGAGACACACATACATTGTATGAACAGTCTGTGAAATTCCCCAGAGAACTACAGTCACTTGAAGAGTTTTTAGGCTTTTTGGAATTAAGATTCCAGTCACTAGAAGCATTGGGACCAATAAAAACGATGAACAAAGATAGGCATAGTAAGATTGCACATGCTTATACGATGACTCACAGCAACAAATGTGAGTTATGCAGTAGTGATCATCCAATTTACTTCTGCAGTAAATTCCTAAAACTCACTCCTCCAGAACGTCAAGCAACTGCAAAAAAGTTGGAATTATGTATACACTGTTTAAAAAGTGGCCATAAAACAAGTAGTTGCACTTCGAGGAGCTGCTCATCATGCCAAAAGAGACATAATTCGTTGCTTCATTTTGATGGTTAGGTTAGGTTAGGTTGTACTGGCTGGCGCATGGCCACACATAGACCTACCGGTCCGTAGTGATACCAGATAAATGGACCTCGAGAAAGGAATTCAGTCCAAGCGGCCATCAAAGGCCCCGGACTTTTTCGCGAACTGAAGGATGTCCTTCAGCTTTTGCTCTGCCACGTGTGAGAGATCCACCAGCCAGGGCTCACCAAAGTATCGCAGTCTGGTTTTCCCCAGTGCCGGGCAGTGACACAGGAGATGCTGGATAGTTTCTGACACCCCCGGCTCTTGACACCTTCTACAGGTGTCGCTCGTTAGGAGTCCCATTTCCTTAGCATGTGCTGCTATAAGACAGTGACCAGTAATGATACCAACGAGTCGTTTGCAGTCAATCCGCACTAACTCGAGGAGGTACTTGGTCGATGCGAGATTGTATGACCCCCACATGATTTTGGTTACTCTGCAGGTCTGAGTTGCATCCCATCTGCGCGTCGCTCCCTGCATCATGTTGGAGTCGATTGAGTACTTAATCGCCTGGATAGGAGTAAGGATGTTAACCGCTTCCAAAAGGGGAAGACTAGCCCCATACTTGGCTAACGCATCCGCCTTTTCATTCCCATCAATACCCTTATGACCAGGAACCCAGAAGATTCTAACTCTACTGCTGTTACCCAGTCTGTTCAGAGCCTGAATACAATCGAATACACACTTCGATTTGTATGTGTTAGACAGCAGTGCTTTTACCGCCGCTTGACTGTCCGTAAAGATGTTTAGTACTTTGCTAGTAGTATCTTTGGCGTATATGAGGTCTGCGGCTTTACGTATCGCAAACACCTCCGCCTGGAAAATACTACTGTGATTTGGAAGCCTGAAAGCTGCTTCCATAGATGCATCTGCAGAATATACTGCAGCACCCACTCCTGCAGCTGTCTTCGAGCCGTCAGTGTAGATGCTAAGAGCTGCAGGACACATTTGTCGATTCCATTCCTGCCCATCTCCCACAGTCGCTCGATATCCCCGCTCAAAGCGCAGAGTCAGTGCTTCCTGCGTAACCCCGTTCAATACTGCTGTGGCCAAAGGATCCTGGCTCGAAGTGCCCTGATTCCCTAAGCCTGACAGCAGCCTTTGCGGCAGTGCCTCTAATAAAGAGATCAAGCGGGGGAAGATGAAGCAGGACGTTCAGAGCAGACGAAGGAGTCGAGGCTAAGGCACCTGTAGTGCAGAGAGCCGCCAGCCGCTGAACTCTATTCGCCATGGTAGCAAAGGTGCTTTTATTCACTGCTGGCCACCAGACCAAGCATCCGTAAACAAGGATCGGTCTAGCTATCGCCAAGTAGATCCAGTGCGTTAAGGCAGGGCTTAGACCCCACGTTTTACCCAGCACTCTCTTGCTGGCATAAATCGCGTTGCTTGCCCGCTTAACTCTTTCCTCTAAATTCGCCTTCCATGTGAGCTTGCTGTCCAGAATAAGACCCAAGTACTTAGTTTGTAACTTGAGACCTAACCTGGAGCCGCCCAGCATGATATGGTCTAAATCCGGGGTTTTATACTTCCTAGTGAAGAGCACAATATCCGTCTTGTTGGGGTTAATGCCAAGACCCACGGTATTCGCCCACTCCTCAACCAGCCCTAGAGAGTACTCGATGAGCTGACCAAAGGTGTGTGGAAACCTACCCGAGACTAAAATTGCAATGTCGTCAGCGTAGGCCACAACCGTGAGTCCCTTGCTTTCCAACTTTTCCAGAATTGAGTTTGTTACAAGGTTCCACAAGAGAGGAGATAGAACCCCTCCCTGCGGAGTGCCTCTGCAGACTTTTCTTGTAATTTGCGCACCCGACCACTCCGCTGATATGAGCCTGTGGTTAAGCATGTTGCCTATGAAGCTACAAATAGCGGGGTGAGTGTTGTGTGCGTGGAGGCTCTCCATAATAGCTGTTGTGTGCACATTATTGAAGGCGCCTTCAATATCTAGAAAGGCTCCCAAGGCGTATTCTTTGTAATGGAGTGCCCTTTCAATTTTGAGGACTACCCTATGGAGAGCCGTTTCAACAGATTTTCCTTTCATATACGCATTTGGGGCTCTCGATAGAGTTTGAGTACCAAGTCTTTGTTTGATATGAAGATCAAGTAATCTTTCAAAAACTTTAAGGAGGAAGGAAGTCAGGCTAATTGGTCTGTAGTCCTTCGGATACGCATGGTTGACTTTACCTGCCTTGGGTATAAATACAACCTTAGCGGTCCTCCAGGCTACAGGTACATGGCTTAGCACTAGGCAACCTTTGTAAATTTGTGTTAGCCAGGAAACAGCAAGCATACCTGTTTTTTGAAGCATGACCGGCAGAATTCCATCCGGACCTGGAGACTTGAAGGGCTTGAAGGTGTCAATTGCCCAGACAAGCCTCTGCCTGGTGACAACTTCGCCAATGCCTTCGATGTCATGCAGATCAGACGCCTGCACACGAGTTAAGGGGGTGGAGTCATCCAAACAGCCCGGAAAGTGAGTGTCTACGAGTACCTTCAGCGTTTCCGAGCTGTTGCTCGTCCACTCCCCATCAGACCTGCATAACAGGCTAGGCGTGACAGGGCGTTTAGCCAGCAAGTTTCTTAGTCTTGCCGTCTCCGAGGTGGATTCAATCCTACCGCACAGCTCTTTCCAGGAGCTCCATTTGGCTTTCCTAATTTCCGTTTTGTAGAGCCTAAGTATGTCCTTGTATTCGTCCCAACATTCCCTACAGTCAGCTACTTTGGCCAACTTAAAGAGTTCTCGTACCTGTCTTCTGCGACAACCCAGGTCTCTGTTCCACCAGGGTGGCTTAGGTTTGCGCTTCGGACAGACTTTGGGACAGGATCGTTCAAAAGCTTTTACCAGTTTACCAGTAAGAGTGTTGACCGCAGATTCCAGGCCAGCTACAGAGCTTATCCTGGGAGGAGGGCCTAAGTCGTTGGTCACTTCCCGTTTAAAGTTCTCCCAGTTTGTTTTCCTGGGGTTGCGAAACGACCGAGAAATGCGAGTGAGGCTGAAATTTAAGCTGTAACTAATGTAACAGTGGTCAGAGAATGATGGACTTCCAAGAACCCTCCAATTCTCTACTAACTGTTCATAAGGATCATTGTGAAGAGTTATGTCTAGAACGTTAACACTTCGAAGTCCCCTATGAGTGGGGGTATTTCCTCGATTTGCCACGACCAGATCATAATTAATAATAAAATTGAGTAAAGACTCACCTCTATCGTTAATATCGCTGCTGCCCCAGACAGTGTGATGCGCGTTGGCATCCGCTCCCACGAGTAGCAACTGGTGCTTTCTGAGCGCTTCCGCGGTGACTTTTTCGACCTCATCCGGCGGAGCGGGTCGATCGTGCGCCATGTAGGCGGATGCTAGGAGCACCTGCTCCTCCTCGTCCCCCTTGCATGCCACCACCGTCAAATCGTCTGTGCTGAAATTAGACAGAAGATAAGCGTGAATATCCCTCCTCACCAGCATAGCCGTTCTTATTCTTGCTACTGCGGTGGGGAAGAACAGATTGAAATCCTGTGACGCGTCCCGCAACCCGACCCCCCGCAGAGATCCAAGGTTCCTGAACCAGCGCCACATCAAACTTACCTTCGTCGAGTGTCTGCAGTAGTTCGGCCGAGGCCAACTTACTGCGGTGCAGATTGATCTGCAGCAGTTTGAGTGCTGGCCGCGGCATCCTCTTTGACCGGCGCCTCTTCTTTCTGGGGATCGGCCGCTGTACTTTGCAGGTCAACGGTGCCCAGATCCCTCTCAATCTCGCCAGCCTCCAGGGTGTTCTTATTTCCATCCTTCGGGTGGCGTTTCCTCAGGCGCAGGTAGACACTACCTACACCCCAAGCCATCTTGCCAAAGCGCGGATAAAGCAGGTCGTCAGCCTCCTTGTTTATTTGGAGGATGTACACCTGCCCTCCGTCCTGAGCAGCCGGTTTCCTAACATCCAAGATTTTCCAATCCTGTGTTGGAATGTCCGGGTTTTGCCGTTGTAGCAATTTCAGGGCCACATCTGGTTCCACTACCCGCGGTATTGTTACCTTCGCTTTAGGTAGTGTCGGGATGCTCCCTCTGTCAACAATCGCCAGCTGAGCTCCTTCCCATAGCCCCGGTAAGTCCGGGACTACAGTCGTACACCAGCGCAGCGACAACTCATCGTTGCATTTGATGATCTTTACACCCTTGAACCAGCCCGCCCCGTCAAACGAAGGCATAGCCAGTTCAGGGTGCTCCTCCATTCGATCAATCATCGCGTTGAGCAGGCCTGACTCTACGATCTTCCACTTCTCAAGCGACAATTGACCCAACGGGTTGCTTCGATCTACCAAAGCCACGATGAGGTGCTGTTTAGCCACATCACTGGCCTTAATGACTTTCTTCGGCTTCGAGGTAGAGGGTTGTTGGACCCCTTGCCGATTGGTCTCGTTTTTAGGCCTCTTGGACGCCGGTTTTTCTTCCTCAGCGGACCTCTGCCTTTTATCTGCCAGCTTCTTTGAGAAGCTCTGCTCCACTTTGTTGTGGAAAACAGAGTCCTTAAGAGCCAGCCTTTCTTTGCCAGCGAAGTACTCGCGGCCTTTTGCCACCGTCGTCCGAGCCCAGCACAACCGATCCTTCTCCTCCGCAGAGAGGGAAGGACTGTCGCCGAGCCTGTCGACAATGCGCAACGCCGCTTTATAATTCGCCAGCGCTTTCTTGCCCTCTTTGCTCGGCTTGGGCCTGTTCCTCTTCTGGGGACCAGCACCTTCGCCTGGCTCAGGCGATTTGAGGAGTTCCTCCTCCGCTTCGGTCGAAACCATGCTCTCCGAGTCCGAGTCTGCGAGTACTCTGGCACCCGAACGCATTAGCTTCGCGCGACTTGAATGGCGGCCAGCGGAGGTGCTAGCTTCCTCAAGCGTTGTTTTTCGAAGTGGGGATCGTTGTAACTTGGAGCTCCTTTTAAAAGGGTCCGCCACCGATTCCACCACCTCTGCGTTTATCGTAGGACCACTTGTAATTGGATCTGCTACGGTGGCCAAGTGGTCAACCTCCATAGCATTGCAGTCGATGGATAACGACGACCCGGGGCCTGCTCGCTCACCCCTGACGGCTGCCGGTACTGGGTATCCGACTCCCTGTACCGTAACTTTATCTCCTTTGTCTTCGTCCATATTTGGTTTTCTGTTCGGGGTCACCTTCCCCTAAGGTCACTTTAGCAAGGCAGCAACTCATCTGGCTGATGGGCCACTGCCCTGAGCCCCCTCACCGCGGCAAGGTCGGACCGTTGAGGGGGGCTTCATTTTGATAATAATAATAATAATTCCTTGCTTCATGAAGCCCGGAAGGCAGAAAAAGGACGGAATAAGACGGCATCAATAAAATTCAGCAATGATGCAGCAGTTCACGTGGGCTCTACAGAAGGCAATGAACAAAGCAGCTATGTATTCTTGGGCACAGCCGATGCAACCGTCACTGACAATCATGGCAATCAAGTCAAGTGCCGGATTCTTCTCGATTCCGGTTCTCAAATAAATCTAATAACAGAAAGATTGAGAAATAAATTAAAACTTGCTGGAATTCAAGACGAGCTAAGAATAAGTGGTATTGGAGAATCAAGATTGAAATCTAAGGATCGAATCAGCGTTGTTGTCAAATCCAGAGTTACGAAATATCAAACGAATATTGAAGCTTACGTCATTCCAGAAATAACTTCATACCAACCTCTTGAATTCGTGAACATAGAAGAATGGAGTATTCCATCCAATATGGCCCTGGCAGATCCTCAATTCAACAAACCAGGAGGTATTGACATGTTGATTGGCGCAGAATTATATGGAGAATTAATGCTAATGGGGCAATACAAACTCCATAAAGACCTACCAACATTGCAAAATACAACATTGGGATGGATTGTATTGGGAAAGGTGTCCAGCAACTTTTATAAAACGCCTTTCTGTGGAATGACCAATGGTGAGCTTGACGACCAACTAAAGAAATTTTGGGAACTTGAAGAGTGTCCAGGGAAAATAGAACTTACAAACGCCGAACAAAGATGCGAAGAATTCTTCAAAGCAACGACCATAAGAAACAACCAAGGTAGATATAAAGTTGCATTACCATTGTTTTCAAGCCCAAATTTACTCGGCGATTCTTGGAAAATAGCAATGAGACGCTTCATGAGCATGGAACGAAAGCTGTTAAGAGATCCAGAGCTGCACAAACAATATGCAGATTTTCTGGATGAATATTTACGGCTAGGGCACATGCAAGAAATTCAAAAGGAGCAAATTTCAGGCTCACACTATTTCATACCACATCATCATGTATTGAGGCCACACAGTAGTACAACAAAATTGAGAGTAGTTTTTGATGCTTCTGCGAAGACAACCACGCAGCTCTCATTGAATGACTTAATGGTTGCTGGCCCTAGAATACAAGATGAACTGTTCGACATAATATTACGATTTCGAACATACAACTACGTCTTCACCGCAGACATCGCTCAAATGTACCGTCAAATATTAGTAGACGAAGAAGCCCAAAAATTGCAGCTCATAATTTGGAGGAAAAACCCATTTGAAAAACTTCGCTACTTCCGATTGTGTACAGTCACATATGGAACCAAGTCAGCACCATATTTAGCCACTCGATGCTTGAAACAATTGGCGGAAGATGAATCCATCCGATTTCCTAAAGGATCTCAAGCTATCAAAGACTTTTATGTAGACGACATAATATCAGGTCATAATAGCTTGGCTGAAGCTCTTGTCATCCAATCTGAATTGATTAAGATGCTAAACTCAGGAGGTTTCAAGCTTCGAAAATGGTGCTCAAATCACCCAGCACTGATAGCTCAATTTTCAGAAGAAGATCTCGAGAAACAAATAAGTTTTTCGGAGAGTCCAGAAGGGCATATTAAAACTCTTGGACTAATGTGGAATCCATCCAGGGACTGTTTTGTAATAACTACTATCTGGCCGGAATGTGCAAAAATAACCAAACGGTCTGTTTTGTGAGATATGGCCCACTTGTTCGACCCTTTGGGACTAGTGAATCCCGTAGTCCTAACTGGGAAAATATTTTTACAACAACTATGGAAGGCAAAGATAGAGTGGGATGAAGAGCTATCAAATGAATTGCGTGATAACTGGCTACAATTCAGACAAGGACTAAGCACCTTGAACAATTTAAAGATTTCCAGACAAGTAATAATTGGGCCGGTTCCATGGAAAATTGAGCTACATATATTTGCTGATGCAAGCGAAAAGGCGTACGGAACCGTAGCATATGTTAAATCTATTGACAACGAAGGCAACGTTCTTGTCAAACTTCTTTGTGCCAAATCAAGAGTAGCACCTATCAAAGTGACCACGTTACCAAGACTAGAACTTTGCGCTGCTAGGCTTGCCACACAATTAGGTGAGAACATCCTTCGAAACATTAATATACAGTTTGAAAAAGTGATGTATTGGTCAGACTCTCAAATAGTATTGTCATGGCTTCGTAGTGACCCGGCAACACTAAAAACATTCGTCGGTAATCGAGTTCAACAGATACTCAACAAAACAAAGCCCAACCAGTGGAGGTACGTTCCAACGAAGGAAAATCCAGCTGACCTTGTATCACGGGGAACTACTGCTGATCACTTAACAGGATCCGAGTTTTGGTTCTTTGGGCCAACGTTTTTGCAAAAAGAAGAGTCAAATTGGCCAAAAACATCAAACGAACACATCCGAGCACTGGAAGAAGAAAAAACTACGAAAATTGTATTAAACTGCAATCAGGTCAATAGAGAAGACCATTTTGTACAGAGAATTAACCATCAAAATTCCTTTCTAAGGTTGCAACGTGTAACAGCTCTAGTTATTCGTGCAGCAAAGATGTTCCAAAAAGAGCTAACGAAGGACTCGATTCCAGAATTCATACAAGTCAGTGAAATAAAGCAAGCTACGGCAGTAATTTTAAGAGAAGATCAACGCATGAAATTTGACGAAGAGATCACCACCTTGACAAAAGAAGGGAAGGTCAAAAATGGTAGCCGACTCGCGTCTCTTACACCATTCATTGATCAAATGAGACTAATACGAGTTGGTGGACGATTACAAGCATCCGAGTTATCTTGTGAAGCCAAGCATCCCATTCTTCTGGCAGGTGATAGTACTATATCAAAGTTGCTGATGAACCATTTACACCAAAAGCATCTGCATGCCGGACCACAGGCTCTGCTTGCATTCTCTCGTCAAGAATACTGGATTCTTCAAGGTAGAAACCTGGCTAGATCGATAGTCAATAACTGTGTACCATGTACTCGGGCCAGACCACAGCTGTTGAAACAGTTAATGGGACGACTGCCTTCGGAAAGAATTATACCCAGTAGACCGTTTTCTTCAACTGGGGTGGACTTTTGTGGACCTATTATGACACATTATAAGATCCGCGGTAAAAGACCTCAAAAGACATATATTGCCGTATTTTGCTGCCTCACCACTAAAGCAGTACATCTAGAGGTGGTCTCCGATCTTTCGACTGACGGATTTCTTGGAGCACTAAAACGATTTATAGCCCGTCGTGGATTATGTCAAAACATATTCTGTGATAACGGAACCAATTTTGTCGGAGCCAAAAACAAGCTCGAGGAAATTTATAATATGCTCCAAGAAAAAAGGTCAAAACAAAAAATTGCAGACACCTTTTCATCACAAAGAATTCAATTTCATTTTTCACCACCTAGATCACCGCACTTCGGAGGAATTTGGGAGGCGGCTGTCAAGTCATTCAAGACATTATATACGAAGACAGTAGGCTCAGCAGCTTTAACATACGAAGAATTAGCTACTGTAACTGCAGAGGTTGAAGCAGTTTTAAACTCGCGGCCTTTAACACCATTGTCGTCAGATCCGAGCGATCTGACTGCTCTTACACCAGGACATTTTTTGATATGAGAGCCACTGAATTCTTTACCAGACCAACATACAGTAGAGAAGATGTCAGCAGCATCCCGGTGGAAACTAGTGAACTGTGTACAGCAGGAATTCTGGAAAAGGTGGAAAACTGAATATCTTAACGAACTTCAAAAAAGGGTGAAGTGGACTGGTGAACAGGCAAACATTAAGGTGGGCACTCTGGTCGTCCTAAAAGATAATAACCTCCCACCACTTGAATGGGCAATGGGTCGCATTGTGGAGATCATTCCTGGACCAGACGGATTAGTACGAGTAGTTAAAGTAAAAACAGCATCGGGCATATTTACCAGAGCTATTCATGGGCTATGTCCTCTTCTAGTCGAGACAAGTGAGACTCCGTCCGAGCAACCGTTATCTCCAGTTTCTACATCATCATCTCAGCCAACACCAATCATGCCATCTTCATCGGATCCACAGTCATCAGCTAAGGAGTCCAGAAAAACCAGAGCAGAAAACAATGAATCATCCCAGAAATCAAAGCGGCGGAAGATAAGAGCTGCCTCAAGTGCATTAGTCGCCGCGCTGCTTACTCTCGTGGTTTTTCCAGTCACAATATTAGCCGGACAACCGAATCAGTAAAGTCTTCCCTTTGAAGTAAAACAGTTTCAAAATCAACCGGGCCTGTATTTTGAGAAATTGGGACAATCACAGATCACATCATACAAATGGCAGTGGTTTGTCTACTTTGACATGATCCCGTACTGGAAAATGGGTAAAGATATTGAAGCAACTGTCTTCAAATTGGAAAAACTCAGAAAAATGACAGTCAATACCCACTTTGATATCATGGTGAACCAATATAAGTCAAGCTTGATGGAAATTGCTGAGGTCAATGAGATTATTCTGCATCATCAAGGGTTCAAATTAAGACAAAGATCTAAAAGAGGGTTGATAAATGGTGTCGGCGCAGTCGCTCGTCAGCTATTTGGTGTTCTAGACGAAGAATATGCAAATACCATTGCAAACACAATTAAGGAAGTAAACTCGAATGAAGGTCACATGCTCAGATTGCTTCGTAACCAAACATCGATCATAGAAGCAACCGAATCTCTTCTTAAACAATCCGACATAGACAGAAGTAATCAAATGAAATCGATAGAGCTACAATTCAACAATATCCTCAGAGACATATCCAATATGACTCTCATTCAAAAGCAGCAACATGTCATTCAAACATTTTTGACGGTAGCTACGATGTTATCACTCCTCATTACTGACTATCGGCGAGTTCAAGACAAGCTATTGGACATTGTCACGGATATAGATCATGGTCAGATGAATACGTTGATAATGTCACCCGAAACTTTAAGACGTCAAAAATCCATCATAACTGAGCACCTTCCACGATCTATATCTTTACCTACCAAAGATGTCACGAAACTATACCATCTAATGAACGTGAAGGTCAACGTCAACGAGACCTACACAATATTTGTGGTACAAATGCCGTTGGTCCTCAACATCCAATTTGAAACTTATCATCTCATTCCCATTCCAACTCGCATTGGCAATACTTCAGTAATTATCAAGCCTTCTACGGAATTACTTCTGGTTGACGTACAGCGGACATCATATTATATGCTTTCATCGATGGAATTTTCCGACTGTTTAAACATCGATACTTCAGAGTATGATAACCAAGCAGACATGATAACCAAGCACCAATTATCGGATGGATGCGATCTTGAGGTCAAGGCCCCATCTAAGAAATGGAGTTATTTAAAAGGCGTGAATCAGTGGATGTTTTCACTTGATAAACAGTACGTGTACCTGATCATTTGCGGTCAAGACGTGTTCCAAGGGACCTTTAATGGAACAGGAGTATTAACTCTTAAACCCAACTGCCATATGAAGGACGATGACTTAACTATTATCGCTCACTCTACGAGTAACACAACGCTCAAAGCAACACCTAATTTTATGTCATTTCAGTTCAACCTCACAGATGACTTTTCGAAGCTGCAAGAGTTGACGATACCAAGCACGGGCCGGCACACTATCTCCTACCAGAACCACTCAGCTGAATTGGAAGATCTTCATGCTGCAATTTCCAACATCCATAAATCCGAGGACCAAATGTTCGATATTCAATTCCAGCCGCATGATCTTCACCAGTATCTGGTCGGATACTCATCACTACTTCTTACCATCGCTATTACGATAGGTGTGGCGTATCTATACTTCAAATTTAAGTCTGTAGGAGTCCGTCCGATTCCAGCACCCCGAATACGTCGAGCAGCAAGCACTGACTTCACATTCGAAGTACGAGACTTCAAGAGGCGCGAAGATGTTCAGAAGGATTAGTTTTTAGATCAAATTTATGTCCAATGTATTCATTCAATCTTAATTAATTTAATTTAACTTCATTTTATTTGTTGTAATCATTTATTATTAATTACGTGCATAGAGCTTTCTTTGTATACAAATTGTACTTAATCAAGCATAAACTCAATCAATTATCGATACAGTCAATTTCGCAATTCAGCAATTTACACTATTCATTGTACTTGCACGATAAAAGAACATTTCATGTATGCATCAGCTTTTTATGAATTGATCAATGTACACTTAACATCAGCATTAATTTCGCATAAAAGAAAGTAATTGATTCAATAAAGTTGTTGTTCTTTGGTAACCATCGAGCAAACGCGTTTCATTAATTGAAGTTGTACCTGAGCTTGGAAGTACGGAAACCTGCTTGCAACTCTTGCTTTAACACATGCATTTAAACATATGACCATTTATAGCTGAAAGTTTTTTCCCTTTTCCCCGTGAATAGGTATCAAATAGCAATAAAAATCTACAACCAAACACGCCACTTCTGCATGCCCTAAAACATTTTTTAATATACACATTTATTTCACACCTGATTGGCTAAAAAATGTCGAGCTGGCTAAATTATGTTGTTACAATTACTTTTATTTGCAGCAATCTTTAATGCGTCGTTCAGTACGTTTTAGGCACAAGCATTCAAGTTAAATCCATTGCATTTTTCGCTAAATATATCTTTCAAATATTTTGTCATTAAACACATACAATGTAGGCCACATTTGTTGCAAATTTAACAAAATTTATCAAAAATGTTATCAAAAAATCCGAAATTGAGGCGATTATTTCCCAAAACATCCCTCAAGCTATTTTCAAACCTGGCAGTACTTTTTCGAACATATGTTGCCGATCTTACTTTGACAGTTAAAGATGGCCACCAGATTTTCATCAACAAATCGTGCATTCGGGCGTTTGTTGCACGTTTTGGAATTTAAAGTCGTGTCGGAAAAGTTTGTCGGCAAGTGAGATCATAGGAAATCGTTCAGTGTATCCTATAAAATGAAGTGTGTTGTGAAAAAGTGTATTTCAGCGTGGGAACAGGGAGCTGAAAACGTTGGCTTCCACAGGTAAGTTTTAATTTTATGAATTCTCTGGCCATGGACAATAAAAGACAATAAAATTATCGAGTGTTAATGTAAAAAAGTTAAAATTCAGTTTGTTGCGCGTTCTGTGATGTTAGTTTTAACATAATTCGTGTTCTGGTGCTCGCGAAATCGGCTACAGAAGCTTATGTGTCCGCTCGCCTTACTAGTTTAATGTGATACATTCAGTTTAAGTTTAGACAACATTTTTCGGGGAAATGTAAAGAAATGTCTTTAATTTACAAGAATTGTGCGTTCCGATTTAAAGTTTTATTAGAAATCGGCCAAAAAATAACATTTTTAGCTATAAATTCGTGTTTGATGATATCAAAGTCTTGTCAAGTGATGTTCTAATGGTACTCGCTGCGTTTGAATATAGTGAATTTGCGTTTATAACGTAAAATAGTGTTTTCCGTTTTGTTTTGTAGTATTCCGCATGAAAAAATAATAGATATTAATTTAGTTTTGTTAATAATTAGCTGAAAATATATTTGCGGCATGATATGAAAACATATCATGTTCGAAAATATTCAGTGGCGTCGCGAGTGACAAATTTGATTGTTTCGAAAATAGTTCTGGAATTTTGAAAACGGAGCGGGAGTTAGAAATTTATAAAATTCTGTCTTAATATATAACCATTTAAATGTTAAATTAATAATTTTTAATAATTGCACTTTACCAACAAGGAAAAAACAGAAAGACTGCTGGATTGCGGCGTTGAAACCGTTTCTTGACGGAACAGTCGATCCTAAACGGCATCGTGTTTGCAGCCTGCACTTTAAGGAGGATGATTACAAGTGCATAGCAGGAAAACGAGCACTAAAACCGGATGCTATACCATCTGTTTTTTCTGTGGAGGTAAAACACTAAATATATTATTTTTATAACCATTTAATTAATTTATTTTGGAGGTTTCGCATGCAGTATCAATGTCCATAACACAGATGTGGGGGAAGAAGCTTATATGGTAAGTCCTTAGATACGGATTTAGCTCTAATAATTTCATTGGAAATGTTTTTGCGGGATGATTAAAATTGAACAACTTTTTATTAACATTAAAAATTTTAATCTACATTGAAAATTCTATTTTGACAAAGTGGTTTCGAAAGTATGCACTGCTTCTCATCAGACACCAGCACACAGTGCATACTTGACTGGCGTGACCACTTGCAGGTGGAAATCATTAAAAAAGCAAAAACATTTCCAATTTGATTCTGCTTTCGGAGGCTGATTCCGCAAAACGATCGAAGTTTCCCGTTTCAATATGCTCGGCTTCGATGCTGTAGAAATGATATACGTTGTCTATGCTGATTTATAGACAAGAAGGGAACCATGATCAAATTCAATTACCTTTTCTAATAATTTATTTATATATATATATATATATATATATATATATATATATATATATATATATATATATATATATATTTATATACATATATATATATATGTATATATATCAGTGGCGTGGCGTTCATGGAAGCAAGGGAAGCATTGCTTCCCTTACATTTGGCTGACATAAATTTTAAATTGTTTTTTTTTTTAAATCGTGGAATAATCGCGTATAAACATTTATTAAAAAAAAAAATTTCAAACCAAATTGTGAACATCTCACACAGTTGATCTGGTAACGCCACAGAATGAAAATCATGAAAGCGCAACAACGGCGCTGTGACAACGGCTTGGAAGCAACTTAAAAATTGCATCTACGACCGTTTGTTTGACCCCATATAGGCTAGACTGTGACGTCATTAAAAAAAACGTGTTCATATGATCTGTTTGGAAGCAATGAAAATGTTGCTTCCTAGGGGAAATTATCTTCTCAAGAGAGAGACTCAGAGTCCGCTCTGAGTATCATATTCCTGCGTTCAGAACATATTCCTGCGTTCCCCTCACTAGCAGCAGGGTAAATTGTTATTGCTATCATTTTACTTTGCTTGTACAGATTTTTTGTGAATGAAGAATACTTGCTGTGAGCGAATTTGAATTGCGATATGTGACAAGCATTGCCAGAGGCTATGGATTCAATAAGTCGTTATTTTATGTGTTTTATTTATGATTTATATTATGACATTATTTTTTTGTATGTTCTATTTTGTATAGAAACTTTTATGAAGGTGTTTTCAATTGGCGAAGGCTTTTAGTCACTTATAGCTTATAGGATTTGGTAGTAATAGGTGAAGTTGTAGACTAGAATTTACTTTTAATTGATATTTGAAATATAGCAAGGTTGAAATAGGTGAATGTATTCACTTGTTCTGTGGGTCAAAATTTTAGAATTCGTCAACTTATTTAAATTTTATTTCATTGGATCTCGGTAATTTACTGAAAAAAAGGACATCATCAACCAGGACCGATCAAAACCGTGAAAATTGTCTCTATAACAAGGACATATACCTACTCGACAGTTTGATCACAAAATTATTAAATGAAAAACTCGGAACGGATTATCGGTTGTAATATTAAACAAAAATAGTTTTGCTGGTCATGTGTGCTTTTTTCAAGCGATTCAGACATTTGGCGAAATATCGGATTTTGTAATTTAAATAATGTTTAAGCTGTGAACAGGTATGGTACAAATAGCTCCTATTAATTTCCAAGTTTGATTCCGGTGATTTGAAGAATTGCTGAGTAGTTAATATAAATATTCAGTGATATTGCTCACAGTTAGGAGAAATTGAGAAACAATGAAGATTTTGATAAACATTGTGTGTCATGAAGGATGTCAAGAAGAAGCATTACATAGTCATAATGAAAATGTGTATTCTTGCAATAGGGGTAGATCACCTAAAGACAATAAATCTTTTGACAGTGCGTAACCGATAATTGCCAGCTCACTTGGACCAAGCAAGTGTTTCTTCTGGAACATCAAATTATATTCAAAACGATCTCGTTAGTTGGTTTTCAAAAAAAAATATTGAAAGATATTTGTAATGAAATTTAGAAAAGCAAATTCATAGCAATAATATTAGAAAAAACAACCGATATATCATATCGATCACAACTTTCAACAAACTTTGGTTATATTACTTCTTCCGGTGCAGTTAAAGAAACTTTCATAAATCTCACAGATGTTTCTGATAACCAAACTGCGTCCCATTCATTTAACCTTGTTTTGCATACTGTCCGAAAATTTAAAGCCTTGAGGAGCCTCTGTAATATCTGCCAAAATACCTGGATTGCAGGCATGTACAAAAAAAATGTATAAAAACGCAATATTTACTCATTTTTTCGAACATCGACTAAATTTGATTTTATCTAAATCGTTCAATAGTATACGCGAATGTCGATATTTTCCGAATCTATTACTAGTTTTTCAATAAAGAACATGAGTTTATGTGCTTTGTATTTATTCGTCAAAAAATGCTCCCAAAATTATCTCCAAAACGTTGGACTTTTAATGGTAGGTTTTTTTTTAAAAAATTTCTATAATAATTTGCAATTCAAATAGCTCGTGGAATATATAACTGAAAATGATAGTGCTAATTGAGACGGAGAGATCGTTAACAGTGAGAGTGGGCTTTTCATTTTACTTAAAGATTCTTAGTTTATTTTTCTGTTTAATGTTTTTTTCTAAAAAAAAAAACAAAAAACATACATACTATTCGATATATTTCAGTCCTAACAAAGTAATATAATGTATCATATTCAGATTTTATACAATCTTTAAGAAACAGTTTCATGGAAATCGGGAACGAATTATGGTCGATTTGCGAAACAGCACAGCGTCGTAAAACAGCAAGGTGCATAATTGACAACAATGAGAATGTTGTACAATTCTTTACAAGTGCTTATGTCGAAATATTTGATAGCATAATCGTTAAAATAAACTCAAGGTTTCATATTTTTAAACATTTTCAATTCTTCGAAGTTTGGCCACTTTCAAAAATATTATATTTCTAGTTCTGGGAATGTTATTATTTTACTGATAAATATTGATATGGTTTCTTATTGTGTGAAGGACTGTGAACTTTTATTTTCATAAGAATACAGAATGTCTATTCTCACGTCCCTGTTAGTAATTCCTGGGTGATTTTATTGAGGGGTTCTATTACACGTAACGAATTTGCGGAGAGCGTAATCAACCATGGACATCAACCAATTGCTTCCCTTCGGTGAATTGTCACGCCACGCCACTGATATATATATATATATATATATATATATATATATATATATATATATATATATATATATATATATATATATATGTATATATATATATATATATATATATATATATATACATATATATATATATATATATATACATATATATATATATATATATATATATATATATATATATATATATATATATATATATATATATATATATATATATATATATATACATATATATATATATATATATACATATATATATATATATATATATATATATATATATATATATATATATATATATATATATATATATATATATATATATATATTTATATATATTTATATATATATATATGTATATATATATATATATATATATATATATATATATATATATATATATATATATATATATATATGTATATATATATGTATATATATGTATATATATATATATATATATATATATATATATTTATATATATATATATATATATATATATATATATATATATATATATATATATATGTATATATATATATATTTATATATATATATATATATATATATATATATATATATATATATACATATATATATATATATATATATATATATATATATATATATATATATATATATATATATATATATAAATATATATATATATATATATATATTTATATATATATATATATATATATATATATATGTATATATATATATATTTATATATATATATATATATATATATATATATATATATATATATACATATATATATATATATATATATATATATATATATATATATATATATATATATATATATATAAATATATATATATATATATATATATATATATATATATATATATATATTTATATATTGTGGGAAACCACAATTAAAAAAAACGCTGTACTTACTCTACCTCTTGGGTGCTGTGGAAATGAGTTTTAAAGCCAACGTCAGGTATGGTATCATCGGTAGTAATCAATGCTATATTCTTGTAGTTATTATATTGTAACTGTAGCAAACATTGATATCAATTTAAAAAAATTCTTAAGCAACTTCAATTTTATTAACCATCTTATTTTATTATGAACATTCACGGCAAATTTTCATTGGACAATTTGTCACAGTGTATGACTTAATGTGCAATACATTTTATCGGCATATAGGTGGCCGGGTTCTATTCGAGATAGTTAGAAAACTGTTTTTTTTTTTAATTTTCGAAGACTGTTTCGCTATTTTCATTGCGTAAACGTATGTTACTTGGGATTAATGTTGTTTGGGTTAAGTGAAAGTGCCCGTTTTTAGTGTTGTGTACGCCAGAAGTATTCATTTTGGAATACCGGCCAACTATATTCGCCAATGTAATTTGTAAACAATTGCCGATTATGGTTGGTAGGGTTTATTCCTTTTTGAAAATTACAAAATTTAATTAAAAATTTTGTGCGGGCCGTGTTTCAAGTGAATTAGTAGTGTCCAGTCGAATCGGAATGCCTATCAAACCATTATGCCAAATCCTGGATGTAGATGGATTGGCTATTGTGATCGATAGATTACAAACTGATTCGCAAACACCAACGAGCAGGGTTATTTATTTTGATTAATTTTCGAAGGTTGCAGCGCAGTGCGTGTACATATCGTGTTAACTATATGTTAAAGATAAAAAAAAGTAGATTGAAAGATGCTGTAAATAATCTGCAGCCTGATATCGCGAAAGCTTTCGCGTTTAACAATTCTCTCTAAATCATGTCAAGATAGCGCCAAACAATACTTTTACGATCATGTTGTACCTACTGATGCCGTTCTCCCTTTAGCGGGTTGTCGAGCTCCAACTGACAAAAAATTCCATTTCAACTACGCAAACCAAAATAACCCGGACATGGTTCGTCTCTATTCCTCAGAAAATCACGTGAAACTAAACAAATCTGTACTTGTAGATACTTAAACTAGGAATGACCCTTCAAAACATTTGCAATGTAGTGCCGGCAGGATCATACGACAATTTGGATATTGCCTATAAACTTTTGAGCGAAAAGTAGATTACAGCCAATATTGAGAAGATGAAAGATGTATTCCGGGAGCCATATGCGGCCGAACAACAAGTCGAAAGGATATTAGCTGAATATGCAAAAGCGATTGCAGATGATCGTCGACTCGGCGCAATATTATTTAGCGTTGTCAGAGGAAGTTAAGCGAAGAACTGAATTTTGCCGATGATTTGGGAAGTTGTCTTATTGTTGCCGGTATGCCATACCCGAATAAAAATAGTCCCGAGTTACAGGAAAAATGAAATATTTGCAAAATACAATTTGTTCTAGTGCTGAATCTGAGTTCTACGAGAATTTATGTATGGAAGGCTGTGAATCAGTGCATAGGCTGGATATTTTTTTAATGAAGTCTATGAGTCTCCTCAAATATTTTTATTTTCACGTCGCGTCGGTCTGCTCGTCATATCAACGACTATGCGACCGTTTTGCTCGTTGACGAACGGTATAGCAGCGGGCATATTCGCAATAAACTACCACAATTGATATCTCATTTCCTGTTAAAACGTTTTTTAAGGAAAAGAATCATCCGCTTGTATGTAAAAATAAATTATGTAAACTGTATTTGTATTATATTTCTGCATAGTTCAAATGTCTCATATTATGAACATTGAATTGAGAAATATAGCTTTAGTAAAGAAGAATATTGTGCCATTACTGAAAATGATAAACTATATTTTATTAAATAGTGGGTCATGGACATAAAAAGCATGAAAAAATAGGCTCGGAAGTTAGTTTTAATCGAGAATTCGAATTATTATTGCAAGCATCAGTAGTAATGGTGCTCTTCTTAATTCGCCTCCGTGGTTCTTCCGTTTCTTAGAGCAAAGCTTGAGGATGTAGTTGAAATCTTGCAGCTACAATGCCGATCGGGATATCCACCTTCTTCATCGTTATATCAAGTGCCTTACATTAGGTGATGATTTTAAATGACTGGAAGGTTTCTATTTTTTCTATATCAATATTTTCGACTTTTTATACACAAAATATATACAAAACTACATAAATATACATACAAAAATATGGATTCATATATATATATATATATATATATATATATATATATATATATATATATATATATATATATATATATATATATATATATATATATATATATATATATATATATATATGTATATATATATGGGTGTCCCATAACGCAACGTCAAGCCGGAAAGGGGTGATAGGGCAGGTGGTGACAGTAATCAGAAAACTATTTAAAAAAAAGTTAGCTGCGTATTTTTTGAGATATTCGCTTTTGAAAAAAAATTGAAAAAATGCGTACCCTGTGACAATCTTTTCACTGCTACATCTACAAAAAATTTTTTTTTTTAATTTTCTTTTTATAATATAACCCCAGATAAATGCTCTTTAAATTACAGCCAAAAATTAAAAAATTACTGTTTTAGTTTTCAGTGAAATAGCACTTCTTTCACCAAAGATGTACTAAAAAATAACTCTTTACCCAACTTCATCTAACCGTACTGAAAAAAAAATGTACTAAGATATTTTGGCAAGTAGCTTTAAAAGATAGTCTACTAAGTCCTAATTCCAAAATGGTATTACACTTGCTTCTTAATGACTTAATTGAGATGAATATAAATTTTCTAACAGTCCGACATCCTAAGTTTGTTTTCGCACTATTTGATATAAGTTGAAATTAGAAATCAATTATTGAACAGAAATTACTTACTTTACTTATAAAAGGTGTTCGAAATGCTTGCCATCAGCGGCAATGCAGGCTCTGCATCTTCTTAAGAACGACCTTGAAATTAGGCGGGCAAAAATTCTTGAGTTTATTTCGTCGACCGCTTTTCTAATTTTAGTACGTAGCTCTTCTAAGCTTTGTATTTCAGTGGAATAGACTTTTTCCTTTATTGCGCCCCAATAAAAGAAATCCAAAGGATTTAAATCGGGTGAACGAGCTGGCCACGAAATTGTTCCACCCCGTCCTATCCACCTCTCGGGATACTCACTGTTGAGAAATTCCCGTACACTTCGAGCATAATGTGCTGGGCAGCCATCATGCTGGAAATACATGTTTCCATAAATCCTCAGTGGTACGTCGTCCAATAGTTGTGATAATTGGTTTTCCAACATATCCAGATAAACTTCGGCATTCAAATTCCCCGCAAGCTCAAATGGCCCAACAACTGAACTATTAAGAATGCCCGTCCACATGTTTATTTTAAATCGGTGTTGAGATTTGTTCTGTCGCATTAGATGCGGATTCTCCACGTGCCACTCGTGCAAATTATGGAGATTCATGTAGCCATCCTTGGTGAATGTTGACTCATCCGTCCAAAGAATTTCGTCAAAGAACCGCGGATTTTCTCTGTACTTCTCCAGCATAGTTTGACAAAACTGAATTCTCTCCGGGTAATCTCGCGGAAGGAGACTTTGTACACGTTGTACATGGTATGGATGAAGTTGGTTTCTCCTTAGAATTCGCTGAACTGAGCTCTTGGGTACTCCTGTAGTCATCTGAATGGCACGCACCGAGGTTGACGGTTCTTCTTCAACTGCTTCCAATACAGTGTCCTCGTAGAGATTCCAAGGTCTTCCCGCACAAGCCATTCGATGGGGCAAGCGACCCTCTGAAAATGCCCGATGCACGTTTATGAACACTCGATGATCTGGATACCGTTCAACATTTGGGTACCTCTCACGATAAAGTCGTGCTGAAGCAGAAGCATTGGATCTGCATTTCCCATAAATTAGGTGCATATTAGCATATTCCTGTGCACTATATCTAAACGGCATTATGGAATTCACACTTTACACTTTCAATAAACGGAACTACGGGAGTATTCTCTTATTTGCTAGAAAAATGCACACTTATCAAATGACCGTAATCCACTATAATGCCACGCAAATAGCAAAATAACATAACTACGCATCTAATTTTTCCATCGACCTATAGGTAACGGTTTTTAAGAAGAATAAAGTGCATTAAAATCATTTCAAATAACTAATAGCAATTAACTGGGAATTGGTTCTCTCCAAGGTAAAAACGTTATTTTTCCTTAATTAAGAAATAAAGAAGCAAGTGTAATACCATTTTGGAATTAGGACTTAGTAGACTATCTTTTAAAGCTACTTGCCAAAATATCTTAGTACATTTTTTTTTCAGTACGGTTAGATGAAGTTGGGTGAAGAGTTATTTTTTAGTACATCTTTGGTGAAAGAAGTGCTATTTCACTGAAAACTAAAACAGTAATTTTTTAATTTTTGGCTGTAATTTAAAGAGCATTTATCTGGGGTTATATTATAAAAAGAAAATTAAAAAAAAAAAATTTTTGTAGATGTAGCAGTGAAAAGATTGTCACAGGGTACGCATTTTTTCAATTTTTTTTCAAAAGCGAATATCTCAAAAAATACGCAGCTAACTTTTTTTTAAATAGTTTTCTGATTACTGTCACCACCTGCCCTATCACCCCTTTCCGGCTTGACGTTGCGTTATGGGACACCCTGTATGTATATATATATATATATATATATATATATATGTATATATATGTGTGTATATATATGTGTGTATATATATTTATATATATATATATATATATATATATATATATATATATATATATATATATATATATATATATATATATATATATATATATATATATGTATATATATGTATATATATATATGTATAGATATATATATATATATGTATATATATATATATATATATATATATATATATATATATATATATGTATATATATATATATATATATATATATATATACATATATATATATGTATATATATATATATATATATATATATATATATATATATATATATATATATATATATATATATATATATATATATATATATACGGTGTGTCCCACGGAAATCGGAACTTTTTCAAAATATCCTATATACATAACGCCATCTATTACTGACTATATGCGTTGGAAATGTTCATCCTTCCCGAACATTCCAGTCCAACATTCATGACATTTGGTTCAGTAAAAGCCGAGATATCGCGTTCAAAGTGACAGTGAGTTTGTGTCATCGGTCGAAAAATGAACTTCGAACAAAGAGCGAATATTAAATTCTGTTTTAAACTCGGTAAAACTTTTACCGAAACGTTTAATTTGATGAAAGAAGTTTATGGTGATAATTGTTTGTCCCGTACCAGAGTGTATGAGTGGTTTAAGCGGTTCCAGGCAGGTCGTGAGGACATACAGGACGACGAACATCCAGGTCCCTCAAAAACCATTGTTACTGAAAGTAACATTGAAAAAGTACGTGAATTCATAAAAAATGAGCCGAAATCTTCATTGAGATACATGGAAATGGAACTGAATGTGTCCAAAAATTCAGTTCATCGCATTTTGACCGATCATTTGAATCTAAGGAAGATCTGTGCACGATTTGTTCCACACAAATTGACCGACGACCAAAAAATGCTTCGAATCCAACATTGCTGTGACTTGATTAAAGAGTTAAAAAAGGATCAAAACTTCAAATATTCCATCGTGACTGGTGACGAAACGTGGTGTTTTCAATATGATCCGGAAACCAAGCGTCAAAGTTCTGAATGGAAGCACCCAAAACAAAAGGACCCAAAACAAAAGGACAAAAGGACAAAAAGGACCTTAAAAATTCATTCGACATGCTAATTGAACGTGCAAAACGTTGTATCGCAGCGGAAGGAGACTATTTTGAATAAAATGGAAGTTATTTGCAGAAATAATGAGTGTTTGCTTTTATTTCGAAAAAGTTCCGATTTCCGTGGGACACACCGTGTATATATATATATGTATATATATATATATATATATATATATATATATATATATATATATATATATATACATATATATATATATATATATATATATATATATATATATATATATACATATATATATATATATATATATATATATATATATATATATATATATATATATATATATATATATATATATACACATATATACATATATATACATATATATACATATATATATATATATATATATATATATATATATATATATATATATATATATATATACACATATATACATATATATATATATATATATATATATATATATATATACAGATATATATATATATATATATATATATATAGATATAGATATATATATAGATATATATATATATATATATATATATATATATATATATATAAATATATATATATAGATATATAAATATATATATATATATATATATATATATGTATATATATATATATATATATATATATATATATAGATATATATATATATATATATATATATATATATATATATATATATATATATAGATAGATATATATAAATATATATATATATATATATATATATATATATATATATATATATATATATATATATATATATATATATATATATATATATATATATATATATAGATACTGATTATATATACATAAGACCTTTTGCTGTTCCACTCTTTGTCAATGCCCCCATTTTCGAAAATAGAATATAGTGCGCCACTGGTTGACTGCACTAATAGACTCAATGTTATCTCTACTAGATTAGTACTCTGAGGAGCCAACACAACCCCAGAAATGGATTTCCCATGTTTGAAAACCCAAGAAACACTCAATCTCATACATCTAGTGGTTCTCGTGAATAAAGTTCACCTTTTTCGCAAAATAGACCACTGTGGGCCGTCTCTATACTGTATCAGACCGGACAATAGCATTTGATTACGTCACATGAAACAGTCAGCGTACATGCTTGTGCGGTCGCTCGTTTCGTAGATAATGAATGTGGTGGTCGTGGCAATATATTGATTTACGATGTGTGCACACACAAATATTTTAGTAAAATGATCTCGAATTAAAGTTTTGAAAAATATTTATTAAGTATAAGAATTGAATGTGTAGATTTTGCTTGTTGACTTATTCGATTGCTTTGATCATTGATGAACAACATTATTTTGGTAATTAAACATATATTTGATTCAATCAAAATAATATTGAATATATTTACGTTAATATCAATTATTTATAAGCTTTTTAAAAAAGTGAAATTTTGTAACAGTTCGTGAAAAGCATTTATGTGAAACAATTAGTTGGAAAAATAAAGCAAGTAATTCATTTATTTAGAGTATTTAGTTTTGGTTTTTTAGATTTGTCACTGGCGCAGTAAAATGTATTATTTGTGTTTTTGCAATAATTACTTTAAAAAATGTTGCACCAAACTAGTTAGGACTTTTTAGTTCAGGATACACTATTTTCACCACATTAGCACTATGCGACTGTATTTATTCCATTATCAAAGTAAATAAATCCATTATCAAAGTTTGTGGTTGCTTTTCCTAAGGAATGTTGTTTCGTATTTTTCCGATATAACTGTTCTGAATACTTGACAACCATGTAATCTGATGAAAAATGAAAGTTCTAAATGTTCAGTTTTGGTGGAGAAGTTCAAGTCAATTTTTTCTCAAGCAATAATAATTTAACGCATTTCGTACATTTTACTGCCTCATTGACTTTTTTCCCATTATAGCCCGCCACGAAAATAATGATCGATTCAGTGTGCTCTACCAGCTCTACTTCCTGTGCTGCTTTGGCTATGTCCTCGATTTCCGGAATATAACATGCATCCAACTGTTCCTGAGGATTTTGCTCTATAAAAAAGTCTGTTAAATTTATGTCACCCCGATGGAAAGAAATTAATTTCAAGACATTCATAATTCGAAGCTTTTTTTCAGATTCAAGAATTTGCTGAAATGAAACATTGCAATTTCTGCCGCTCATTTGACGATACTTTCTCCTCTCCTCTAATGAATCCGTTTGAAAAAAAAATATCAAACCTGCAGTTATATGAACCAAAGTTGAGTGAGTTTCTTTTGAAAGTTTGCCTTTTAAACATTCATTTGACATTTCATGGTTATCCCAGACTGTTAACCACTGAACAAATGACTCTAAAGTTTTCAAATTATTTTGCTGAAGATTTTTTATTGTATCTGCATATGAATTTCTCAAATATTTGCCTTTTTATGGATGCTTAACGTTAACCGTTGACCACCAATTTCGAATATTTGTAAAAATTCAATTATGCCGGACATATCATTATCTTGGTTCAATATCCTCAAAACTTCAATATATTTTTCATCAAACAATTCCAATGATAAGAAAATGATTTTTCATCCCAATTTAGAAGAATACAAGCTTTTACAGATCAGCGCAGGAGCTAATTTCATAGTTTGAAACTTTTCTTTTTCATAAACATTTTCATAAAATCTCCTAACTTGCAGAATTTGACCACGCTCCCATTGTCAATTGGTGGAAATATAAATTGCTGACATCTTTCGTTCAGCCAATTATTTCGAATGCATTTCAATAAATGAACAGTATCAAATAATAAAAATATTAGCTTCTGCTGATCAAAAGGTGAAACTATAAATGGTTGAAGCTGCTTAGTTGGCGAAAATTCTTTGAAAAGATTCCGGTTTACCCAAACGATTGTTACAACTTCATACCCTATATCATGTAGAATTTTTACAATTTTCATACTTGCCTCATAAAGGTATGCGTGGTTAAAGTTGACTGGATAAATACCAACTACGTCTTTATTGGAGGACAAAAGTGATGTTATCATAAAGGCTTGGACTGTAGTTGTTTGGATTAGATTATTGTCATTTACATTTTAAGCTATCCCTTCTATCTTGTTTCCTTTCTAACAAATCATAGGTTTGGCATAAATTTCATCTAGTAATAAGTTCACATATTTCTCGTGCTTGTCAAGGAATTCAAACTTTTGCCGTAAATATTGGACAGCCGCACCTGATTCTAAATTACCCGTAGTAAATTGTTTAAAACAACCAGCATGTGGAATAGTTAAAATTTTTCTGTCTCGTAATTGTCGATAAGCTGCGGGAAATGAATGTCACAGCAAACTGAAATCGAGTACTAAATCTGTTGAGTATCGTAGCCGAGAAGAAAACAACAATTGAATTTGTACAATCAAAAATTGAATGATTTTTTCTTTTCAGCAGGAAAGGAGTCATTTTCAACGAGTGAATTCATACTATTTAAAATATTTTCAATTTGAACTTCTACAGACAAAGAACTAGAATTTAAGTTTCTGAGAAAAATTATTAAATTTTCCGGATTGGAGTATCAATCTAATTTGTTATCGGGCCCCAAAATAAATTGTACACTTTTATTAGAATATTTTTTATCTTTTAATAAAATATGGACCGTAAAATTTTCTTCAATTAAAAATGATTAATCGACGCAAAGTAAATTATCCACCAAAAACAGTGAATAGAAAAATAGCTTCGAATTCGCCCGTTTGGAACTAAATGACTTTAAATCAAACTGATGTGAATTATTCATTATGTTGCTGATCGAATGGATGAAATCCTGCTCCAGCCATTCATCTTGTGCTGCTTCAGCCGAGCTAGAGTAAATTCTCGTCTCCTGCCAGGATCGTTGCGAGTATTGACTGGTGGTTTATACAAATACAAAGGAAGCCCAAGAAATATTCTGGTAACGGCATCTTTGTTCAAAGACATTTTCCCTCGAGGAACAGCAACTGATTTGCCATCGACGATTAGCACATCTTCCTTCATTAGCGTCGATGGCTCGAAATGATCCTCACAAACAAGAGAGCTTTAGAAGGATACGAAATAATCTCGTGGGATATTTCGGAGGCATTTGCTTTTGTGGCTTCATCGGCAGGGAAGCGGAATAAATGATGTATTTGAAATGCGGAGTAAATTATGTAGACCGATAGACACTGAAGAAGAGGGCAGATTACCCCCGAAATATCGATATTTGTCACAAAATTCAATATATCTAGCTTCGGAAGGAAAAATCGGTTTTTTATTAAAATATTTTTTTACAAGCTAGGAGAAAATTGGTACACATTGAAAACAATAAATGATGTGTTCGATATGTCGAATGACATCCAGGGTCACAGCACTAGGTGGATATATCTAAAATGTAAAAGATATAGATCTTACTTAGAATCATCGGCTATCCATTCAAAAATTGGATATCGACTATCCATTGAACTATTCACTGAATAAAAATTTCATGCAATCATAAAAAGCGCAAAAAGAACTACCGATCACAATTGCACATTGAACATTATAAAAGTAAACATAAAGCTTAAGAAATTACATTTTTTAGTGTCGAAGGGACATATTCATGGACTCATTGTGAAATACACATATTCCAACATTATTTACCTTTGACACTGAAAAACAACCTCATACCTGAAGCCTTATATTCAGACGTCACACACGATGACTTGACAGTTGCAAGTTGCATAGCATTCGGCAGCACAAAATTACTAAAACTTGGTTAGTATCCCGATTCCGAATAGATAATGATATCAAAACAAACTTTCCACTTACTTCTAAATATAAGTTTCAAAGTACACTTTTCACGATTCAGTTTACTTTTCATAATTCACAATATCACTTTTTTACGAAAAAATGGCACGCATTCAACACGATCGCGGGAATTGCATTGATGAGAGACTAGAGTGCGTGATGCAATCGCCAAGTTTGTGTTGTAAACAGCCAATCTTATACATTATAGAGACGGCCATACCCGTACCTAGTATATTTAAAATTCTTACTATGTAGTGGCTGTTCCAAAAAAATACCTGTTCCATATACCTGTTCCAGTATATACGCTTCATCTTTAGTTTGAATGTTTACTGTTGCTCTACTGCACCATACGTGCTTTTCGAACGTACAAAAGGAACTGGAACACTGCGTTGCTTGTAGTTCAATCGACTTTGTTCAGTGCCTGGATAGAGTCATAAGAAGCTTACGACCAGTATTGAATTGGCGCGTTCGCTTTCGTGCTCATGTGTGAACGCGACTTAATAGACCGCATTTGTTCGCTTGTATGGCATTCACAAGGAAGCTTAAAATTAAACTAATCATAAATATCGGATTTCTGATAGTTTGCATTGATTGTTTGAGTCATTAGTGCTTCAATGGCGATTAATATAAATCCAGTAGTCCAATACAAAGAAATTTAACATAAGAAAGCTTTGGAGATTTTACAACGTCCAAAGTCTCGAGGTATTGTCATTAAAACATTGATTCTCTTATATTGTAAAACTGGATCACACCCTGAAACAAAAATTTTCAATTCCCATTTTTTGGTAATATCTCCTATAACATAAATGAAGAAAATTTTCAGTGCTGGCAGCACTTTTCCAACGACGCAGCAATAAGTCTACCCTAACAAACTACTGCCAATATCCGAGGATTTCGTCGAAAGTTTCAGCGATTAAACGATGTTTGAGGCTACCATCCGAAAAAATTTCAAAACTCGGAAAATTTAAACATTGGTTCTTTATTTTTAAGGTAAATGCTTTGCATATAAATATTTGATGGAAGCATCTACTGGTGCATTATTTACGAAAGTGTCTGGAACCGTGTGGTAACAACATAGCCAAAAAATACACAAAATCTGCTTCAAGTTAAGCTAAATCCACGCTGTGAATTTTGCTTCGATTGAATGACTGCGCTGAAAGTTATAAGGGTGAAAAGATTTTAGCGTTATCACCCTCAAACCTTTTTTCGAAACCTCAATATTCGTTGTTCATAAAAACTTTAATTTGGTTGTTAAAGAAAAAAGCTTTATTTTGCTTAACAAGGTTTAAGAGACAAAAATTACCATAGTTGGAAGCTCTAGCCTGGCTTTCAAAAAAATTCTACCAATTTCAAAAATAGAGGTAATTTGGTGATGGGTTGCCGTTTTTGTGCAACGCGGAATTTTGAAAATTCCATATTGACATGGTGGGCAAAGGTGAAAATTTATCAATCATTTGAATTTATTGTTAAAAAGTAAAAGCAAATTCAGGAGGGTCGATGATTAGAAGGATTTATTCACGTACCTGCCGTAGCTACAGGGTTGATCGCACAGTCTTGAAAACATATGTGTGTACAGTTTTAGCAACATCAATACGCTCTGCAAATTTTACAATGATCAAATATTTCTGTCATAAGTAATGACAAATCGAAATTTGGAACAAAATCATTATTTTTGCTGAATTTTTTTGCGGGCTCCATATACGTACACATCAGATGAATATCTCCACTTTTCTGCCTATATTCTTGGAATTATTTATCCAGTGAAATTTCAAATCAAAAGGCTTGAAACATCAATAGCTGCACGCAACACACATGCGACTTTTATACATTGAAATCCACCTACCTCCTAAACTACTGGCCATCTCATTCTAAAACTTTTATCATCAAATAAGTATACTTTAGGCTTTATTTTGCTATAAAAAATAAACAAAATTAGCCTAGTCCAAATTATTCAAATAACGAGTTGAAATGCTTACTTTCGGTTTTACCCAGGAAGTGAAATTGTTTTTCAAATCTAATTTCAAAATCAAAACGAACAATCAATACGCTATACTAATCAATATGTTTAATGTTTTTAGATGTTTATTTCAATTTCACAATCGGCTTCCAAAAAAAACCTTTCATCAATTTCGTCAATAATTCAGGAGCCGATAACTCGGCAACTAAGCCTCATAGAACAAAATAATTGTGTATCCACGTTCATATCCTCTAGAAGTACAATTATGCACAATATGAACCTCGACTTTTTTTCGTTGTCCGCTTCACGTGAGATGCTCCAGATATAATATTATCTTCATGTTAAAGGATATATAAGTTTGGAATATAATTATCATCCAGTTTACACCATTCAAAATTAGTATTAATGATGAAATGTTCTGAAATATGTTATCTGCTACTGGATTGTATAGCTTTTTTTTATAGATAATATTTTTACTTCTGTTTAACAAACAATTTAACTGAAATACTTTTTGTCACTCCAGTTTTAAGTGTAGATCCTGAAAGATGATTTAGCAATCTAAAGAATATTGAAATCTATAATTCAATAAAATAAGTCGAAATCGGTTCATTTTATTAGCAGTTTTATCTATTAGTAAAAACGTACGGAAACTATTAATGCAAAGGTGATAGATTTATTTGCTCAACAGAAAAATAGGCGCATAGAATACCTGTATAAACAATAAGAAGAAGCGAGTATTTAGTAGATTTTCTCCGGAGCAATTCATGGCTGAATTGACTTATAGGTGCATAACATTTATTTATTTGAGCCATATAAAAAACAATATATCTATATATATATATATATATATACATATATATATATATATATATATATATATATATATATATATATATATATATATATATATATATATATATATATAAATATAATATATATATATATATATATATATATATATATATATATATATATATATATATATATATATATATATATATACATATATAATATATATATATATATATATATATATATATATATATATATATATATATAATATATATATATACATATTATTCTGTAAATCCCAAAAAAAATTTTGCTGTTAGCATTTTTATGAATTTTCGGTGTACGAACACGTTTTGTCTGTGAAAATTGGTTAGCGCTCTGAAGGCTGGATTGAAAAACCGTTAAGAATGTCCAATATAAGTAAATACTTATCCGTGCAGGTTAGCCCCACTCACATTGATTCCTACGAGCCGCCACTGCGTTGAAGTATTGCTCTCCACTGCAATAGGTTAGCTTGCGCAATGGTAAATTATCCTTTAAATTTGAAATTACTAGTTCCATTTTTTTGAACGAGGAAGAAGTGGAATCCGAAGGAACAGAGTGACTTTTTGTCAAAACATCTATTTCGTCTCTAAAGGTACGCTGCGGCTGGGAGCTGAAACTTAAAACTTAAACTAAAACTTATTTCGGTTTTAAGATTAGCAAAGCTTAATGACGTCATTTTGGGTTTAGTTTAGCACGCAAATGCTGCCGCTGGTTGCTTAAACTAAAACTTATATGATAGACATATAGCTTATAAAATGAGCAATTAAATATTTTCTTGTTTGTTTTTTATTATTTAACATTTGTAATATTAATTTCTGTCAACAATGAGAAAAATATACTAAAAAAAACAGTACAAGCTAACATATAAACTCCATAAGACCAAAACTAAAACTGAAAATAATGAACCTGTTCATTCCTCACTTTTAGTTTCTGAAAGCTCAGTTTGACAAAAGTTTCAGTTTTAGCAAGAGCTTTCAGTTTAGCATTCTATTGCAGCAGTCGCATGGGAATACTCAGGTTCATTCTAAAACTGAATTAGATTCAGTTTAAGTTTTTAGTTTTAGCTTCCTGCCGCAGCGTACCTTAACCGTTGATTCATAAACATGCATGAGTGTTATAGTTATATTGATGATTTTTGCTTTAAAGAATACAAGGAGCAATAAAACACACTTTAACTCTTTCAAGTTGGTTATTAATCACTAATTTTCAGCAATGAAAATAAACACAATAGCTATTCTGAGCAATCGACAAATAATAAGCCGCGGTGATCCATACACATGCATTTTTACTAATTTTCGAAGAAAATTATTACTAATTTTCGAAGAAAAGTAGTATTAAACTCGTTTCGCCGAAAATTCATATTTCTTTATATATATATATATATATATATATATATATATATATATATATATATATATATATATATATATATATATATATATATATATATATATATATATATATATATATATATAATATATATATATATGTATATATACATATATAGATATAGATATAGATATATATATATATATATACATATATATATATATATATATATATATATATATATATATATATATATATATATATATATATATATATATATATATATATATACATATATCAGCAAAATGATTTTCCGAGATAATCTCTGGAGTGGCCGATCCGATTGAGCTGACATTTTCGGAGGACGTATGTAGATGTATATAGAAGGTAGGTCTATGACTTGCTAGAATTCCGATATCCTAAATTTGGCAGCGGCGAGCGTTTAAGTGAATTTTCAGGTACTCCTATGTGTTGGCAGCGGCGAGCGTTTAAGTGAATTTTCAGGTACTCCTATGTGTTGGCAGCGGCGAGCGTTTAAGTGAATTTTCAGGTACTCCTATATTTCCAAGCAGTGTAAATTTTTGTTAAAATAAATGTTAGGGAATGAAAACTTATTATGTTTTAAGCTTGTTTATGTTAAAATGTTGGAAATGTTGAGTCGTGTGTGGGTGCAGCATGCCTAAAAGTAGGCAAGGATTTTTTTTCAAATTTTGATTTGTCATTACTTCTAAGAAAAACAATGGATCATCGTGAAATTTGTAGGGCGTATTAATGTTAACTAAAATTAAGCACACGTGGATTTTCAAGATAATGCGGGTAACTCTGTAGCTACGGCAGGATCCTGAAAAAACCTTCAAATCATAGACCTTCCTAAAATATTTTTGATTTTTGACAAAAAAATCAAATCACTGATAAATTTTCACCTTTGTCCATCGTGTCAAATTGAAATTTTAAAAATTCCGATTTGCACAAGAACGGCAACCCATCATCAAATTACCTCTATTTTCAGCACTCAAAAGTCCTGTTCACGAGAACTGACGACCGGATTATCCGATCATAGTGAAATTCACAGGACATGTTATATTAACTAGGACCAGGTCTGATAAAAGTGATTTTGAAATGCGGGCAACCCTGTGGCAGTGGTACCATCTTGGAAAATCACTTAGAAAAAAATCCGGTTTTTGGACTTTAACTTCCGATTCAGCCATCAGATTTTGACAAGATTAATACAGTACTTGGATCTTACCTTTTGAGTGAAAAATTAGGATAGAGTTGCCAGCTATGGTGATTTTTGTCTCCTAAATCTTGCAAATTTGCTCAGCAAAATAAAGCTTCTTTCCCTATAACTTCCGGTCCAGTGAAGAAATCAGAACGCAGTAAATGGACCTTAATGTGAACCAAATGTCGTAGAAATTTCGTACCAAAGTCATGAAAGGGCTGCCAGTTATGACCATTTTCGTAATTTGGTTTAATTTCTTTACTGAGTGATTATGTCATTAGATTTGCAAATGGAAATGATCCTGCAATGAAAATTAACAACAAATATTAACGTTTTAAAAATTTGAAAAGTTTTGAGAGTGGTAGCCGTAAAATTCTTTTCACCCGTATAACTTCCAGCGCAGTGATTCAATCGAAACGAAATTTACTGGTTGGGTTTAACTTAACGTGAAGCAGATTTGGTATGTACTTTGCTTTGCTGCTGACACAGGCTAACCAGCACTATCCATTTCCGTAAATATTGCACCAACAGATGCTTCAAATTACGTTCTCATATGCAAAGCATTTTCAATAAAAATAAGGAATCAATTTTTAAATTTTCCGAATTTTGAACATTTTTCGGATGGCAGCCTCAAACAACGTTTAACCGCTGAAACTTTCGATGAAATCCTCCGATGAGAACGAAATTCAAAGAATAAGTTGATTTGAGTATGAGCTTGTTATGGTTAACTTCTTGCTGCTTCGTTTGGACAGTGTTGCCAGCACTGAACATTTTCATCATTTGTGTTATAGTTGAGCTTTGTTGCTTTGGATAAGGAATGGTTGATATGATTCTACAAAAGAGTGTATTACGTCTTTCCACACTTTTTTGTCACTCAAAGACAATTTCTTCGTAAATTAGTTTTCTAGCGGTTCTGATGCGCTAGTTTTTTTTTCCATTGGGAACAACAGAACCTTGTCATTCAATTTTTTTTATAATTGCAAAAGGCACAATATTTTTTGAGGTCTACTGGGCTGTGTTTGATCATCGAAAGAAGTTTCCCCAAGGATTATGCAATTTTCCTTGTTAGGCATCGGGTCAAACTTCGCATTTCGTGGCGCTGGCGGCACCATGCGTCAGACAGCTTCCTCGACAATTTTTTTACAAATAATCGACGAGACATGGGTTTTTTGTTATTATCAATAGCGTTATGCACATAAATAACATAGGAATTAATAAGAGCCAGATTCAACATGCCAAAAAAGTAAAAAAAAAGCCCATCTTGTAGTTTTTCTGCTGCAGGACATACTTCCACACTTTTGATCAAATGTGTCCACTGCGCTTTTAGTCGTTTTATAAAATTCGATTATGTCGCGCAATTGTTCCTTGGCCATGCGTGGTAGAAACCAATAAAACATTTTTGTTTTTCTTAGGATTGTAGGAAACCAACGTGCATTGTTAATCGTAGTAAAGCATGGAGGAACTTATTGGTTTTTTCTTGATTTCGAGTAACTCTGATGAAATTTTTCTCTTTTTTTCTGATTTTTCCCAGGATAGTTAGTTTGTAAGGTTCGTTCAGTAAATCTTTAGTTAAAAGAACAGAGATAAACCAATTGTTCATCGTTACATATCGGTTGTTGCCCTATAGTGTTTCTGTCAATGTTTTGACGTAAAAGGTGCAAAGAAATTTATCATTCGTGGTAGTTTTTCCTACATATGGCATAGCATTTATCATATAGTTTTTGAATCGCATAGCATCAAAACTTTTATTCCGTATTTTGTTGGTTTTTAAGGAAACATCCTTAATGTGCAACGCCCTCTGAAACCCATCAGTTGCTCGTCTATTGTCGCATATAGCACCAATAAGCCCAATAAAGACCATTCGTATGGGTTACAATTTTACTGTCAATGTCGTTAGTAATGTAAAGCGCGGAACAATCAATGAGTTCTGTAACATCCTTTGTCGTACCTGTTGGACCCTGAGCAATGCGACCACTTATGACCATGTTTACCTCTCAAATTGTGAGAAAATGGAAAAAAAAACTCTAGCGCACCTGAACCGCTAGAAAACTAATTTTCGAAGAAATTGTCTTTGAGTGACAAAAAAACTCAACTAAAACGCAAATGATGAAAATGTTCAGTGCTGGCAATACTTTTCCAATGAAGCAGCAAAAAGTTTACCATAGCAAGCTCATACTTAAATCAACTTATCCTTTGTATATTTCTCATCGGAGGATTTCATCGAAAGTTTCAGCGGTTAAACCTTTTTTGAGGCTGCCATCCGAAAAATGTTCAAAACTCGGGAAATTTAAAATTTGGTTTGTTATTTTTATCGCAAATGCTTTGTATATGAGTACGTTATTTGAAGCATCTGTTGGTGCAATATTTACGAAAATGGCTAATGCCGGTTAGCCTGGGTCAGCAGCAAAAAATAAATATACCAAATCTGCTTCACGTTAAGTTAAACCCAACCAGTAAATTTCGTTTCGATTGAATCACTGCGCTGGAAGGTATACGGGTGAAAAGAATTTTAGAGTTACCACCCTTAAAACTTTTCAAATTTTTAAAACGTTAATATTTGTTGTTAATTTTTATTGCAGGATCATTCTCAATTGCAAATCTAATGACATAATCGCTCAGGAAAGAAATTCCACAAAATTACAAAAATGGTCATAGCTGGCAGCCCTTTCATCATTTTTGTACGAAATTCCTACGACATTTGGTCTACATTAAGGTCCATTTACTGCATGAACTTCGTTTTGATTTCTACACTGGACCGGAAGTTATAGGGGAAAAAGCTTTATTTTGCTGAGCAAATTACAAGATTTATGAGACTAAAATCACCACAGCTGCCAGCCCTATACTAATTTTTCAACCAAATTTTCACCAAATGTTACATAAAGTAACATCCAAGTACTGTGTAAATTTTGTTAAAATCTGATGGCTGAATCGGAAGTTGTTTTCTCTAAACCCTGTTTTTTCTTAACGAAATGAAACCCCGAAACTTTCAACGAAAGACTTTATTGTAGGAAAACTATTTAAAAATTCAAGTACATTTAATGCGAACTTCAAAAAACAGCGAATCGAAAAATTAAATGAAAGAATAGAGTTATTTCACGAAAACGAAAAAGAGATGCGCAAGATATGACAATTGCAAACGAACTTGACTTCAAAGATGTACCACTAACTTTTTATATTTTTCCAAAACTATCGGTTTTTCTTTTTCCGCTATTTTCAAACAAAGAAACTAGTTTTTATTAAAGCTAAACAAGAGGTTTGAGAATCTGTGCTGGTAAGTCAAATGAGCTGAGGATTCTCGTGCTGCTAGTTGATGTGCTGCAAACGTCAGTCATGATTCTCGTGCTGATAAGTCTAATGAGCTGAGGATTCTCGTGCTGCTAGTTGATGGGCTGCAAACGTCAGTCATTAACATCAGCATCAACATCAAATAAGACGGAACATTCTCCCCCCGGATGAGGCGCAGCTCTCATATCTTTCTGCAAGTAGACTTTATGAATTTATTTGGTACTTAATAAATATAAATTTTAGCTTTTCTCAATTGGTTGAACCAGAGTTCCGCAACATATTGCTTCAGCAAGATGAAGAAGGCAAGGTAATAAGGCGCGGCATTTCCTCCGTGCAACCCTACTGCCTTGCCCAGGAACGTGAGGATTTCAGGCGCCTCGGCTCGCCTAGCTGGAACTTCCATTGCAATAATAAGTCCGGGGTAAACAAAGTGATAGGAGAAGGATAGTAACGATCAGGAAATTTAGGTAATTAACTTGGGTTACGAAGATTCAAGTACAGAATTCAAGTGGTGTAATGATAGTTTTGCCTTCTAAGGTATGGTTTTCAATAATTCATTTGAATGTTGTTCGTTATTTTGGGGTTTTTCGATAGGTAGCAATGCAATTTTCGTGACTGGTCTATCTAGTTCCTTATGGGAAGTGCGAACTGTCACAACGCGAACTAATCCATCAGTTCCAGGATGTGTCTTTATAATTCGGCCCATTGGCCACTTGTATGATAGCAAACGCTCATCCTTAATGAGCACTAAATCATTTATTTCAATATTAGGCTGACGACGATTTCACTTTGGCCTTTCTTGTAATCTTGTTATATATTCTAGGGACCACCTTTTCCAAAAGTCTTGCGTTAGCCGTTGGGTGAATTGCCAGCGACTCAAACGGTTGAGTTGTAAATCCATGAGATTGTCTTCTGGTATTGCTAATAACGTGTTTCCAACAAGAAAATGTCCTGGCGTTAAGGCATTCAAAGGACAAAGAGGTCTTGAGTTCAAGTACGCTTCTACTTTAATCAGTACAGTGTTGAATTCTTCGTATGTCAAAGCTGCATTTCCTATAATCCTTTTCAGGTGATGTTTTGTGGACTTCACACCAGCCTCCCAAAGCCCACCAAAATGTGGCGATGACGGAGGGTTAAAGTGCCATGTGATGCCTTCATTAGCCAACTCTTGGGACAGATTTTGATTTCGCTTTAAAATTTGTATCAATTCCTTATTGGCGCCTACAAAATTTGTGCCAGAATCGCTATACACATCTCTGCATAGTCCTCTTCTGCTCACGAAGCGTCGAAAAGCTGCCAAAAAGGATTGGGTCGTCAAATCCCCTACTAGTTCTAAGTGTATTGCCTTCACGGAGAGACATACAAAAATAGCTATATATCCCTTGGATGTTTTTGATCCTCTGCCTTTAGCAACCTTTAAGTCAACTGGTCCGCAATAGTCAATGCCACAATGTGAAAATGGTCTGGATAGAGTCACTCTTGGCTCAGGCAAGTTACCCATGAGTTGTGTCATAGATTGAGCTTTCATTTTATAGCATGTTATGCACCTTTGTGTGAACTGGCGTGCTAAATTTCTAGCGTTAATAATCCAAAATTTTTGTCTAATACTATTCAACATAAGCTGTGCTCCTCCATGCAATGTAAGAGTATGATATTTCAAAAATATAAGAGGGACCAGTCTATTTTTTCTCGAAATAATGATTGGGTATTTGGTATCGTATGGAACATCAGCATTTCTGAGCCGACCGCCAACTCGCAGTATTCCATTTTCGTCTAAGAAAGGATCTAACTTCAACAAACTGCTTTTTTGGTCTATAGGTTTACCTTGTTTTAGGTTTTCAATTTCTTCCCTGTAATCCATTTGCTGTGTATATTTCACCCAAAACTGTAAAGCTGCGTTAAGTTCTGAAGTACTCAAATATAACTGTGTGGGGCGGTTACCCTTTGACGAGGCGATAAAACGGAAACAATATGCTGTTATTCTTATAAGCCGATTCAATGAAGAGTACTTGCTGAGCCAAACATCTACAAAGCTAGGTTCAGAGTTAGATACTAATAATGATATGACTGATTGTTTCCTTTGTTCCGTAGTGCATACTGGCAATTTTGGGTTTACAGGCCATTCTTCCTTTGGTTTTTTCAAAAATAAAGGACCTCTCCACCATAGCTTAGAATCAATTAGTTGTTTTTGGGAGGCACCTCGTGAAGCGATCGGCAGAGTTATGTTCAGATGGGATATAGCTCCAGGGAATATCTTCTGCTGCTTCATGGATATGTGTGGTTCTGTTCGCAACGAAAGTAGTCCACTGTGATGGGTGCTCGAATCAGTCCATAAGTATGTATGTTTCACATTTACCTTTAACGCATTCGTTATTCGCTGTATAGTTTTAGCCAGCAAGAGTGCTCCGCAAAGCTCTAAACGTGGAATGGAAATGGCTTTCACCAGTGCTACTTTTGTTTTCGCTACTAGTAAGGATGAGTTGAACTGATGTTGACTCCGAGAAATAATGTAAACAACTGCGGCATACGCGCTTTGAGAAGCATCACTAAATCCGTGTATTTCAAGAATGTCATTAGGCCCATTCTTCAACCATCTAGGTATTCGTAAGTTGCACAGGGTTTGTAATTCTGATTTAAAATCATGCCAACTCTTTGAGATATCAACTGGAACCCGGTCATCTCAAGCTATACCATCCAGCCATAGAGACTGCATCATTATTTTAGCTATAACTATGACTGGTGAAATCCATCCAAGGGGGTCAAATAATTTTGCAATGTCCGATAATATTTTGCGTTTAGTGTATATAACATCAGTCATATTAATATTTATTTTGTAGGCAAATTCATCCGAAGTGGGATGCCAGATAATGCCAAGCGTCTTAAGACCAGACTCGAGATTCATGTCCAGAGTGGCAAGGGTTTCGCGATCTTCCATAGGGATGTTGTCCAAAAGCTGTTCGTGGTTAGCTGCCCATTTTTTCAAATCGAAACCTGTTGAACGTAATAAATTTCTCAATTCGTCTCTTTTAGCTAATGCGAGATCTATGCTGGTGCCACCTGAAAGAAGATCATCCACATAAAATTCATTGAAAATTGCGTGGTGTGCCATGCGATGAGATGATTGATGATCCTCAGCGAGCTTTCGAAGCGTACGAATTGCTAGAAATGGAGCACAGGTCACTCCGAAAGTTACTGTATCTAGAGTGTAATCCTGGATTGGAAACAATCCATCCCAAACTCCGGAAACAATCCATCCCAAACTGGTTTTTTGTATGATTGGTCCTATCGAAACTTTGTGCATATCACCCGTTATCACTTGTGCATAGACATCGGCTCCTAGAAGCATGTCGATCTTCCCTGGTTGTTCAAAGTGAGGATCCGCCAATTCAAAGCCCTTTAACTGGTCTCGAACATTAGACGTGACCCTCCAAGTTGGTAATGAGTTGGTTAGTTGATCTAAGATGTATGCTTCAAATTCCAGTGGCTGTCCGTCGCCGAGTTTTAATGTTAACCACACAATCCCTTTAGCTTGAGAACGATCCGATTTGCCAATGCCGCTGATAGTGGTGTTTGTGTGTTTTCTTTTTATGTTTAGTCGCTTCATGGCATTTTCGCTTACAAATGACGCTTGGGATCCTTGATCTAGTAATGCTCGAAGGATACAGCTACCCTTTGAGCTTTCTACTCTTACGAGAGCCGTAGCCAACAGCACTTGCTGAGATGCAACAGCACTCAAAGTCTGTATGTTAGCTTGGAGTTGAGATGAGTTAGGTGAAGATGCGTGACGAGATGGAAATTCTGATGCACCAGCATTCAGTGGACTAGAAATGGTTGCTGTGGGTGTGGCTGTTTGTCTATGTAATAAAGTGTGATGCGACTTCTTGCATGTTGCACATCTACTGCGACTGGGACAATCTATCAACCTATGGCCTTGCGCCAGACAATTGATGCATAGTCGATTGCGTTTCACTAATTCGAATTTCGCATCGTACGCCATATTACCAAAGGTAGGACACTGTCGAATATGATGGCCAGCTTGACACACTTCGCACATTGGAGTCAGTTGACTTGAATAATTCTGCAAGTTACGCAAACGAAATGCACCAGTAGTCCGAGGAACTCATGATTGTTCTACTCCTGCAGCTTCTAACGCTCGGAATCTACGCTGCAAAAATTCTGAAAGTTGGCTCAACGAGGGAAGAGTAGCAGTTTGCATATGCTCTTGCTCCCAGAGTTGCCTAGTAGATGAAGGCAGGCGTTGGGAGATTACATGCACCAGCATTGCGTGCCACAGATTCTCAACACCCAGATTCTCGATTGCTTGTACACATTCCATCGTTTGATCAAGCAAAGTTTTTAAAGACGAAGCAGACTCCTGTGCGTTTGGTAAGGAGAACAATCGCTTGAATTGGTTGTTTAAGAGAATGTTGACATTATCGTATCTATCGTTCAAAATACACCAGGCAGTATCATAATTTACTTCCGTGATTGCGTATTGTCGAAGCAAATTTAGTTTGTAAGGAAGTTAGTTTGTAAGGTTCGTTCAGTAAATCTTTAGTTAAAAGAACAGAGATAAACCAATTGTTCATCGTTACATATCGGTTGCTGCCCTATAGTGTTTCTGTCAATGTTTTGGCGTAAAAGGTGCAAAGAAATTTATCATTCGTGGTAGTTTTTCCTACATATGGCATAGCATTTATCATATAGTTTTTGAATCGCATAGCATCAAAACTTTTATTCCGTATTTTGTTGGTTTTTAAGGAAACATCCTTAATGTGCAATGCCCTCTGAAACCCATCAGTTGCTCGTCTATTGTCGCATATAACACCAAGCCCAATAAAGACCATTCGTATGGGTTACAATTTTACTGTCAATGTCGTTAGTAATGTAAAGCGCGGAACAATCAATGAGTTCTGTAACATCCTTTGTCGTACCTGTTGGACCCTGAGTAATGCGACCACTTATGACCATGTTGTTGCCGACAGAGCAGTACACAAACAAATGTAGACAAACTGGTTCAATCCAATACACTAACACACACACACATGTAAATAAATCTAAACACACACACATGTAAATAAACCAGCATTTTAAGTAGAATTAAAGCGATCGTCAGCAAAACTAGACGTGTTTTCTTTTTGGGTTGTGTTTTTATTTTACAAAGTGGTCCTTCGAACCGGATCGTCCGTTCTATGGTGAAAATTTGTGCGAAAGTGAAAATGTCTGCAGGATACTTCAGAAATTTAAGTGAAATTGAGGGAAAACTGCAAAAGACATCTTCGGACATCTTAAACGCGATTCACTTTGTGTTGTACGGCCGGTACGTGAAACCGAACTTCCTGAAAAGAAACATTCGCAATTTCTCGGGATTTCCGTTCGAAAGTGAAAAACGCGGAATATACATTAAAAGTGTGAGTGAATCTCTAAGTTTAAAGCATTTGAAAGCAGTAGCGGAATTTTTCGATTTGAATTGTGACGCCATTTTAGACGCCTTAGAAATTTCAAGCCAAATCGTTGATCGCGTTGAAACGTTAGCACCCGTGATGAAGTCTACGTCGTTGCGATCAGTTAAGTCAGTGAAATCTGCAAAAAAAAGTGCTAATCAATCGATCAGGTCAGGAGGCAGTGAACTAAGTAGGACGCCAAAGGTAAAAATGGAAATTTGCCAAATAAAAGAAGCCGCGCTGCTTAAAGAAGCAGAAATAATCGAAATAGAAAGTGAGATCCTTGCGATGAAAAGTTCTGGTGAAGAGAGTGGCATGAAAGATAAAGACATTTCTCTCAAAGAGAAACTGTTAGAGAAACAGAGACAGTTACTGCAAGTGTATCAAGCTAGGATTGTGAACAAAGAAACAATGCTTGAAGAGTGTAGTGCAATCGAAGAAGGAAGTGTATGTGAAGACAATAGTGACATTCAAAGTATAAGTAAAGACGATAGTGAAATTGCAAGCGTATGTGAAAAGAGTGCAAATGAGGCGGACAAAAATGAAGCGATTGCGAAGTGGTCACGCGATGCTGCGCGAATGAATGAGACAGACGAAGAAGTGCGCGACCTCAAAAAATCGTTCAATAGTTTCTTGTCGCGGCAAACAGTAGGAAATAATGTGACATTTTTTGATGGTTCGTCAAGTCTAAAGTGGCCGGTATTTCTCTCTCAGTTTGAGATTTCGACCAAACTGTGCGGTTTTAGTGACCAAGAAAATGTAATGAGACTAAATCAATCGTTGCGCGGCGAAGCAAGACAGAGTGTGGAATTGCTCTTGTGTACGGCTCGTGATCCGAATACCATACTATCTATCTTAAAAACAAAATATGGACAGCCGGATATTATTCTTTGTGAGATATTAAAAAAAATAAACGGACTCCCGCGTGTGGTAAATAGTGAATCACTAATGGAACTTTGTTGTATGATTCGGAATATTGCTGCGATTGTGGATGACGCAATATACGATTTCGTCGACCAGCGAAGCATCATTGTAAAATTTGTTGGCAAATTACCACCGCATTTGTTAACCCAGTGGGGTAGCTACTTGGTATCAAACGGCATAGGACCTCGGAAAGAAAATTTAAAGGATCTCGCAGTGTGGGCAGATAACATGGCAGAAATTACGTCGCGAACCACATTTCCGGCTGACCAAGTAAGTACCAATTTTACTTCTACCAAATCTGTGGCAAGCACATCCAAGCAAAGATGTTGTGTCGTATGCCAGACAACTGAGCATAACCTAGACCGGTGCCCAGTTTTTAAATCGTCTGACACAAAGCGTCGCTGGAAACTAGCTGAGAATGCCCACGCATGCTATTGCTGTCTGAGTTACCATCGGGGAAGCTGTGGTAACAGAAAACCGTGCGGAGTAGATGGATGTGTGAAATACCACCACCAACTATTACACAAACAGACGTCGAATACAAGCACACACGTGACAGCATGCACCACCGATGTCAACTGCGACGTTCTTTTGAAAACAATTGTGGTAAAATTGTGTGGTCCTCGAGGAACTATGGAAATAAAAGCGATATTGGACGAAGGGAGCACAACCACTCTTTTAGACTCTTCGGTGGCAGCTTCTCTTGGCTTAAGTGGACCTACATCTCCTCTTTGCTGTAAGTGGACCGGTGATATTTTCCGGTACGACGAAAACTCACAAATTGTTGAGGCACGAATTGCTGGAACGAAAACAGATTCTTCAAAATATTTTGTATTGAAGGATATTCGTACGGTGAAAGATTTAAATCTTCCCAGCCAGAAGTGCGACGCAGATGAATTAGCAAAGAAATTCCCGTTCATTAAGCAAGTGGAAATAAATTACAGCAAAGACACAAAGCCAATGCTCCTGATCGGACAAAATAATGCGAAGTTAATCGTATCACGCCAAGTAATCCAGCCAAATGCAACAGCACCTATTTTATCGAAAACAGCTCTTGGGTGGACAGTTCACGGACCAATCACGTCATCCGACTCGAAAATGCAAAAAGATGAAATGCTATTCCTCTGTTGCGAAAATAGTGACGAGCGTCTACACCAGCTAATAAAAGAGTACTTCAAACTTGATAGTTTCCGAGCGACGAGAGGAAAAGTCAATAAGCAGAAATCATCAGATGACGAGCGCGCTATACAAATAGCCGAAAACTCGATAAAGTATAACGATAATCGATATGAGGTGGCTCTGCCATGGAAAACCGAAAATCCTAATTTACCGTACACGAAACCGATGGCCATGCAACGACTGAAATGTCTTGAAAATCGACTGCGAAGAAACAAGCAATTAAGCATCGCCTACTGTGATGAAATGCAGAAACTTTTCGACAAAGGATACGCATTGCCAGTTCAGGAAAGTGAACTAAATAATGCGCAACGAGTATGGTACCTTCCACACTTTGCCGTTCAAAATCCAAACAAACCAGGTAAGGTTCGAATAGTTTTTGATGCTGCAGCAACAGTTAATGGAATCTCGCTAAATGACCACTTGCTGTCTGGACCCGACTGGCTTATACCATTATTTAGTATGCTCTGTAAGTTCAGAACGCATAAGATTGCTTTCACAGGCGATATTGAAGAAATGTTCAATAGAGTAGAAATCACAGATGATGATAGCTATGCACAATGCTTTCTTTGGCGTAACTTAATAAAAGCCGAGAAAACACCTAAAGTGTATAGGATGAAAGCGATGATTTTCGGAACTGCTTCATCGCCATTCCTAGCTCAGTTTGTAAAGAACTATAATGCGAAAAAATACATGCTGACTCATGAAAAGGCAGCAATGGCAATTATAAATGATCACTATGTAGACGATTTTCTGTATGGCGCGGAAAATGAATCCGATGCACTCCAAATAATAAAGGAGGTCATTTTGATTCATTCAAAAGCGGGTTTCAATCTCAAAAAAATAATTTCCAATTCTGAGTTTGTGAATAAAAATCTTTCGCCAGAGATTATTTCGAGTGAAACGACGTCTTCATTGGATCGATCGCCACAAAAATATCAACGAATTCTCGGAATGCTGTGGAATTCAGTGCATGATACCTTTGGATTTGCATTAAATTTTCATAAAATCGAAGCAGATATAATAAGCGGGGAGAAGACACCTACTAAGCGACAAGTGCTCAAGCTTGTTATGTCAATTTTCGATCCACTTGGGCTACTGTCACCGATAATGATCAAAGCGAAAATCCTTCTCCAAGAAATCTGGCGATCGGGCATCGGATGGGATGATTTTATCAGTTCTGCGATGATGGCAAAATGGAAAAAGTGGTTGGGAGAACTTAAAGAACTCAAACAGTTGGCAATACCCAGATTCATCCCTGTAAGCTCGCCAGAAATCGAATTACACGTTTTCAACGATGCTAGTGAAAGTGCGTATGCAACATCATTGTACGCACGAATACCTCACTACACTGCAATCAAGGTAGTCTTGATAGCCGCAAAAGCGAGAGTAGCACCACTTAAAACTATAACTATTCCAAAAATGGAGCTATCAGCAGCACTTATGGGAGCGAAATTATGCGAAGAAGTGGTAACGTCGTTGAACCTAACAGTAAACAAAAAGTTCTTTTGGACCGATTCTCGTACTGTTTTACACTGGATAAAATCCGATAAAAAACTCCAAACTTTCGTTGCTGCACGAATAGGAGAAATTTTAGAACTCTCGGAAGCAGCTGAATGGCACTGGCTCCCCTCGAATCAGAACATAGCTGATATATGCACGCGTGATGGACCGATACAAAATTTCGATCAGGAACATGATTGGTTCAAGGGGCCTAAATTTCTCTACTTTAGTGAATATCACTTTAATGAATCTCCATCACCACAGAAACCAATTGATATCAACTTAAATTTAAACTTAATTGAGCCATCAAGAGTTCCACTACCAGTAATCAAAAGTCACTACACCTGGATCAAGCTACTTCGTATAACTGCACGCATTAAACGTTTCATAGATAATTTGAAATGTCAACGCGATAGTAGAAAAGTTGGACCAATGACAGCGGAAGAATTACTCTGGAGTGAGAAACAATGGTGGAAATGCGTTCAACAATCTGAATTTCCTGAAGATATTCGAAATATCAAAGGCTCGAGAAATAATCGGAATGGGAAATTGCGAAAACTCGCACTGGTAATGGACAATAACGATATTCTGCGCGTGTCAGGAAGAATACAAAACGCCGAAAATATCCTGATTGAAAAGGATCCAGTCGTTCTTTCTGGCAAAAACCCGTATGTTCGATTGATGATATTACACTTTCATAAAAAATTTGGACATCAAGGCTTGGAAACAGTAATGAATGAAGTGAGACGAAAATTTTGGATTCCACATTTACGTTCTGTCACTAAAAAGGTGTTCTACGATTGCCTCTATTGCAAAAAACAAAAATGCAAGCCAGCACAACCAAAAATGGGTCTGCTACCGAAGGAAAGATTCTGCTACTTCGAAAAACCCTTTACTGCTACGGGAATTGACTACTTCGGCCCATTTTATGTTAAATCAGGACGAAAGATTGAGAAGCGTTACGGTGTTCTTTTTACATGCCTGACAATGAGAGCGATACACGTTGAAATCGCTCATTCACTCAGCACCGATTCTTGTATTATGGCAATACGAAGATTTTTGTCAAGAAGAGGTTCAGTTAAAACATTCTGGACCGACAATGGTACGAACTTTCGAGGGGCTAGTCGCGAGCTAATAGAAGCTTATGAAGACATTAACGAAGAACGTATAGAAGAAGAATTGGCCAATAGACAAATTGAGTGGAAATTTATCCCACCCTTATCACCCCATATGGGAGGTGCGTGGGAAAGACTAATTGGATCTTTTAAAAGAGCGCTTCTTGCCATCATGACAGATAAACATCCAACTGACGAGGTACTAGCAACTACGTTCGCAGAAATCGAATATATAGTGAATAGCCGACCGTTAACATACGTATCTGGGGATGAGACTGACCATTGTAGCATCACTCCAAACGACATATTAATTGGAAAATCCGCATACGTACGTTCACCCGGATTATTTGATGAGAAAGATCTGCTACTACGAAAACAATGGCGGATTTCACAGGCTTTGGTTGATTCTTTCTGGAGAAGATGGCTTCGCGAATATCTCCCGACATTAATCGCACGAAGCAAGTGGATATCGGATGAGACGAATCTACAAGAAGGTGAACTGGTGATTGTCAACGATCCGAACCTCCCAAGGGGCGAATGGCCTATGGGGATAATCACGCGAACGTACAAAGGGGCAGATGGCATTGTGCGTGTGGCAGACGTTAAGTGCCCTTCAGGAGTATACCAACGACCGGCAACGAAGCTTCATCGCTTACGGATTTGTGTTGATTCAGAAGTCAACACGGAGGGGGAGGATGTTGCCGACAGAGCAGTACACAAACAAATGTAGACAAACTGGTTCAATCCAATACACTAACACACACACACATGTAAATAAATCTAAACACACACACATGTAAATAAACCAGCATTTTAAGTAGAATTAAAGCGATCGTCAGCAAAACTAGACGTGTTTTCTTTTTGGGTTGTGTTTTTATTTTACACATGTTTACCTCTCAAATTGTGAGAAGATGGAAAAAAAAACTCTAGCGGACCTGAACCGCTTGAAAACTAATTTTCGAAGAAATTGTCTTTGAGTGACAAAAAAACTCAACTATAACACAAATGATGAAAATGTTCAGTGCTGGCAATACTTTTCCAATGAAGCAGCAAAAAGTTTACCATAGCAAGCTCATACTTAAATCAACTTATCCTTTGAATTTCGTTCTCATCGGAGGATTTCATCGAAAGTTTCAGCGGTTAAACTTTGTTTGAGGCTGCCATCCGAAAAATGTTCAAAACTCGGGAAATTTAAAATTTGGTTTGTTATTTTTATCGCAAATGCTTTGTATATGAGTACGTTATTTGAAGCATCTGTTGGTGCAATATTTACGAAAATGGCTAATGCTGGTTAGCCTGGGTCAGCAGCAAAAAATAAATATACCAAATCTGCTTCACGTTAAGTTAAACCCAACCAGTAAATTTCGTTTCGATTGAATCACTGCGCTGGAAGGTATACGGGTGAAAAGAATTTTAGAGTTACCACCTTTAAAACTTTTCAAATTTTTAAAACGTTAATATTTGTTGTTAATTTTTATTGCAGGATCATTCTCAATTGCAAATCTAATGACATAATCGCTCAGTAAAGAAATTCCACAAAATTACAAAAATGGTCATAGCTGGCAGCCCTTTCATCATTTTTGTACGAAATTCCTACGACATTTGGTCTACATTAAGGTCCATTTACTACATGAACTTCGTTTTGATTTCTACACTGGACCGGAAGTTATAGGGGAAAAAGCTTTATTTTGCTGAGCAAATTTGCAAGATTTATGAGACTAAAATCACCACAGCTGCCAGCCCTATACTAATTTTTCAACCAAATTTTCACCAAATGTTACATAAAGTAACATCCAAGTTCTGTGTAAATTTTGTTAAAATCTGATGGCTGAATCGGAAGTTGTTTTCTCTAAACCCTGTTTTTTCTTAACGAAATGAAACCCCGAAACTTTCAACGAAAGACTTTATTGTAGGAAAACTATTTAAAAATTCAAGTACATTTAATGCGAACTTCAAAAAACAGCGAATCGAAAAATTAAATGAAAGAATAGAGTTATTTCACGAAAACGAAAAAGAGATGCGCAAGATATGACAATTGCAAACGAACTTGACTTCAAAGATGTACCACTAACTTTTTATATTTTTCCAAAACTATCGGTTTTTCTTTTTCCGCTATTTTCAAACAAAGAAACTAGTTTTTATTAAAGCTAAACAAGAGGTTTGAGAATCTGTGCTGGTAAGTCTAATGAGCTGAGGATTCTCGTGCTGCTAGTTGATGTGCTGCAAACGTCAGTCATGATTCTCGTGCTGATAAGTCTAATGAGCTGAGGATTCTCGTGCTTCTAGTTGATGGGCTGCAAACGTCAGTCATTAACATCAGCATCAACATCAAATAAGACGGAACATTCTCCCCCCGGATGAGGCGCAGCTCTCATATCTTTCTGCAAGTAGACTTAATGAATTTCTTTGGTACTTAATAAATATAAATTTTAGCTTTTCTCAATTGGTTGAACCAGAGTTCCGCAACATATTGCTTCAGCAAGATGAAGAAGGCAAGGTAATAAGGCGCGGCATTTCCTCCGTGCAACCCTACTGCCTTGCCCAGGAACGTGAGGTTTTCAGGCGCCTCGGCTCGCCTAGCTGGAACTTCCATTGCAATAATAAGTCCGGGGTAAACAAAGTGATAGGAGAAGGATAGTAACGATCAGGAAATTTAGGTAATTAACTTGGGTTACGAAGATTCAAGTACAGAATTCAAGTGGTGTAATGATAGTTTTGCCTTCTAAGGTATGGTTTTCAATAATTCATTTGAATGTTGTTCGTTATTTTGGGGTTTTTCGATGGGTAGCAATGCAATTTTCGTGACTGGTCTATCTAGTTCCTTATGGGAAGTGCGAACTGTCACAACGCGAACTAATCCATCAGTTCCAGGATGTGTCTTTATAATTCGGCCCATTGGCCACTTGTATGATAGCAAACGCTCATCCTTAATGAGCACTAAATCATTTATTTCAATATTAGGCTGACGACGATTTCACTTTGGCCTTTCTTGTAATCTTGTTATATATTCTAGGGACCACCTTTTCCAAAAGTCTTGCGTTAGCCGTTGGGTGAATTGCCAGCGACTCAAACGGTTGAGTTGTAAATCCATGAGATTGTCTTCTGGTATTGCTAATAACGTGTTTCCAACAAGAAAATGTCCTGGCGTTAAGGCATTCAAAGGACAAAGAGGTCTTGAGTTCAAGTACGCTTCTACTTTAATCAGTACAGTGTTGAATTCTTCGTATGTCAAAGCTGCATTTCCTATAATCCTTTTCAGGTGATGTTTTGTGGACTTCACACCAGCCTCCCAAAGCCCACCAAAATGTGGCGTTGACGGAGGGTTAAAGTGCCATGTGATGCCTTCATTAGCCAACTCTTGGGACAGATTTTGATTTCGCTTTAAAATCTGTATCAATTCCTTATTGGCGCCTACAAAATTTGTGCCAGAATCGCTATACACATCTCTGCATAGTCCTCTTCTGCTCACGAAGCGTCGAAAAGCTGCCAAAAAGGATTGGGTCGTCAAATCCCCTACTAGTTCTAAGTGTATTGCCTTCACGGAGAGACATACAAAAATAGCTATATATCCCTTGGATGTTTTTGATCCTCTGCCTTTAGCAACCTTTAAGTCAACTGGTCCGCAATAGTCAATGCCACAATGTGAAAATGGTCTGGATAGAGTCACTCTTGGCTCAGGCAAGTTACCCATGAGTTGTGTCATAGATTGAGCTTTCATTTTATAGCATGTTATGCACCTTTGTGTGAACTGGCGTGCTAAATTTCTAGCGTTAATAATCCAAAATTTTTGTCTAATACTATTCAACATAAGCTGTGCTCCTCCATGCAATGTAAGAGTATGATATTTCAAAAATATAAGAGGGACCAGTCTATTTTTTCTCGAAATAATGATTGGGTATTTGGTATCGTATGGAACATCAGCATTTCTGAGCCGACCGCCAACTCGCAGTATTCCATTTTCGTCTAAGAAAGGATCTAACTTCAACAAACTGCTTTTTTGGTCTATAGGTTTACCTTGTTTTAGGTTTTCAATTTCTTCCCTGTAATCCATTTGCTGTGTATATTTCACCCAAAACTGTAAAGCTGCGTTAAGTTCTGAAGTACTCAAATATAACTGTGTGGGGCGGTTACCCTTTGACGAGGCGATAAAACGGAAACAATATGCTGTTATTCTTATAAGCCGATTCAATGAAGAGTACTTGCTGAGCCAAACATCTACAAAGCTAGGTTCAGAGTTAGATACTAATAATGATATGACTGATTGTTTCCTTTGTTCCGTAGTGCATACTGGCAATTTTGGGTTTACAGGCCATTCTTCCTTTGGTTTTTTCAAAAATAAAGGACCTCTCCACCATAGCTTAGAATCAATTAGTTGTTTTTGGGAGGCACCTCGTGAAGCGATCGGCAGAGTTATGTTCAGATGGGATATAGCTCCAGGGAATATCTTCTGCTGCTTCATGGATATGTGTGGTTCTGTTCGCAACGAAAGTAGTCCAATGTGATGGGTGCTTTGCCAACCAGGATAAAACAATTGTCGAATCAGTCCATAAGTATGTATGTTTCACATTTACCTTTAACGCATTCGTTATTCGCTGTATAGTTTTAGCCAGCAAGAGTGCTCCGCAAAGCTCTAAACGTGGAATGGAAATGGCTTTCACCAGTGCTACTTTTGTTTTCGCTACTAGTAAGGATGAGTTGAACTGATGTTGACTCCGAGAAATAATGTAAACAACTGCGGCATACGCGCTTTGAGAAGCATCACTAAATCCGTGTATTTCAAGAATGTCATTAGGCCCATTCTTCAACCATCTAGGTATTCGTAAGTTGCACAGGGTTTGTAATTCTGATTTAAAATCATGCCAACTCTTTGAGATATCAACTGGAACCCGGTCATCCCAAGCTATACCATCCAGCCATAGAGACTGCATCATTATTTTAGCTATAACTATGACTGGTGAAATCCATCCAAGGGGGTCAAATAATTTTGCAATGTCCGATAATATTTTGCGTTTAGTGTATATAACATCAGTCATATTAATATTTATTTTGTAGGCAAATTCATCCGAAGTGGGATGCCAGATAATGCCAAGCGTCTTAAGACCAGACTCGAGATTCATGTCCAGAGTGGGAAGGGTTTCGCGATCTTCCATAGGGATGTTGTCCAAAAGCTGTTCGTGGTTAGCTGCCCATTTTTTCAAATCGAAACCTGTTGAACGTAATAAATTTCTCAATTCGTCTCTTTTAGCTAATGCGAGATCTATGCTGGTGCCACCTGAAAGAAGATCATCCACATAAAATTCATTGAAAATTGCGTGGTGTGCCATGCGATGAGATGATTGATGATCCTCAGCGAGCTTTCGAAGCGTACGAATTGCTAGAAATGGAGCACAGGTCACTCCGAAAGTTACTGTATCTAGAGTGTAATCCTGGATTGGAAACAATCCATCCCAAACTCCGGAAACAATCCATCCCAAACTGGTTTTTTGTATGATTGGTCCTATCGAAACTTTGTGCATATCACCCGTTATCACTTGTGCATAGACATCGGCTCCTAGAAGCATGTCGATCTTCCCTGGTTGTTCAAAGTGAGGATCCGCCAATTCAAAGCCCTTTAACTGGTCTCGAACATTAGACGTGACCCTCCAAGTTGGTAATGAGTTGGTTAGTTGATCTAAGATGTATGCTTCAAATTCCAGTGGCTGTCCGTCGCCGAGTTTTAATGTTAACCACACAATCCCTTTAGCTTGAGAACGATCCGATTTGCCAATGCCGCTGATAGTGGTGTTTGTGTGTTTTCTTTTTATGTTTAGTCGCTTCATGGCATTTTCGCTTACAAATGACGCTTGGGATCCTTGATCTAGTAATGCTCGAAGGATACAGCTACCCTTTGAGCTTTCTACTCTTACGAGAGCCGTAGCCAACAGCACTTGCTGAGATGCAACAGCACTCAAAGTCTGTATGTTAGCTTGGAGTTGAGATGAGTTAGGTGAAGATGCGTGACGAGATGGAAATTCTGATGCACCAGCATTCAGTGGACTAGAAATGGTTGCTGTGGGTGTGGCTGTTTGTCTATGTAATAAAGTGTGATGCGACTTCTTGCATGTTGCACATCTACTGCGACTGGGACAATCTATCAACCTATGGCCTTGCGCCAGACAATTGATGCATAGTCGATTGCGTTTCACTAATTCGAATTTCGCATCGTACGCCATATTACCAAAGGTAGGACACTGTCGAATATGATGGCCAGCTTGACACACTTCGCACATTGGAGTCAGTTGACTTGAATAATTCTGCAAGTTACGCAAACGAAATGCACCAGTAGTCCGAGGAACTCATGATTGTTCTACTCCTGCAGCTTCTAACGCTCGGAATCTACGCTGCAAAAATTCTGAAAGTTGGCTCAACGAGGGAAGAGTAGCAGTTTGCACATGCTCTTGCTCCCAGAGTTGCCTAGTAGATGAAGGCAGGCGTTGGGAGATTACATGCACCAGCATTGCGTGCCACAGATTCTCAACACCCAGATTCTCGATTGCTTGTACACATTCCATCGTTTGATCAAGCAAAGTTTTTAAAGACGAAGCAGACTCCTGTGCGTTTGGTAAGGAGAACAATCGCTTGAATTGGTTGTTTAAGAGAATGTTGACATTATCGTATCTATCGTTCAAAATACACCAGGCAGTATCATAATTTACTTCCGTGATTGCGTATTGTCGAAGCAAATTTAGTTTGTAAGGAAGTTAGTTTGTAAGGTTCGTTCAGTAAATCTTTAGTTAAAAGAACAGAGATAAACCAATTGTTCATCGTTACATATCGGTTGCTGCCCTATAGTGTTTCTGTCAATGTTTTGACGTAAAAGGTGCAAAGAAATTTATCATTCGTGGTAGTTTTTCCTACATATGGCATAGCATTTATCATATAGTTTTTGAATCGCATAGCATCAAAACTTTTATTCCGTATTTTGTTGGTTTTTAAGGAAACATCCTTAATGTGCAACGCCCTCTGAAACCCATCAGTTGCTCGTCTATTGTCGCATATAACACCAATAAGCCCAATAAAGACCATTCGTATGGGTTACAATTTTACTGTCAATGTCGTTAGTAATGTAAAGCGCGGAACAATCAATGAGTTCTGTAACATCCTTTGTCGTACCTGTTGGACCCTGAGTAATGCGACCACTTATGACCATGTTTACCTCTCAAATTGTGAGAAGATGGAAAAAAAACTCTAGCGGACCTGAACCGCTAGAAAACTAATTTTCGAAGAAATTGTCTTTGAGTGACAAAAAAACTCAACTATAACACAAATGATGAAAATGTTCAGTGCTGGCAATACTTTTCCAATGAAGCAGCAAAAAGTTTACCATAGCAAGCTCATACTTAAATCAACTTATCCTTTGAATTTCGTTCTCGTCGGAGGATTTCATCGAAAGTTTCAGCGGTTAAACTTTGTTTGAGGCTGCCATCCGAAAAATGTTCAAAACTCGGGAAATTTAAAATTTGGTTTGTTATTTTTATCGCAAATGCTTTGTATATGAGTACGTTATTTGAAGCATCTGTTGGTGCAATATTTACGAAAATGGCTAATGCTGGTTAGCCTGGGTCAGCAGCAAAAAATAAATATACCAAATCTGCTTCACGTTAAGTTAAACCCAACCAGTAAATTTCGTTTCGATTGAATCACTGCGCTGGAAGGTATACGGGTGAAAAGAATTTTAGAGTTACCACCCTTAAAACTTTTCAAATTTTTAAAACGTTAATATTTGTTGTTAATTTTTATTGCAGGATCATTCTCAATTGCAAATCTAATGACATAATCGCTCAGGAAAGAAATTCCACAAAATTACAAAAATGGTCATAGCTGGCAGCCCTTTCATCATTTTTGTACGAAATTCCTACGACATTTGGTCTACATTAAGGTCCATTTACTACATGAACTTCGTTTTGATTTCTACACTGGACCGGAAGTTATAGGGGAAAAAGCTTTATTTTGCTGAGCAAATTTGCAAGATTTATGAGACTAAAATCACCACAGCTGCCAGCCCTATACTAATTTTTCAACCAAATTTTCACCAAATGTTACATAAAGTAACATCCAAGTTCTGTGTAAATTTTGTTAAAATCTGATGGCTGAATCGGAAGTTGTTTTCTCTAAACCCTGTTTTTTCTTAACGAAATGAAACCCCGAAACTTTCAACGAAAGACTTTATTGTAGGAAAACTATTTAAAAATTCAAGTACATTTAATGCGAACTTCAAAAAACAGCGAATCGAAAAATTAAATGAAAGAATAGAGTTATTTCACGAAAACGAAAAAGAGATGCGCAAGATATGACAATTGCAAACGAACTTGACTTCAAAGATGTACCACTAACTTTTTATATTTTTCCAAAACTATCGGTTTTTCTTTTTCCGCTATTTTCAAACAAAGAAACTAGTTTTTATTAAAGCTAAACAAGAGGTTTGAGAATCTGTGCTGGTAAGTCTAATGAGCTGAGGATTATCGTGCTGCTAGTTGATGTGCTGCAAACGTCAGTCAGGATTCTCGTGCTGATAAGTCTAATGAGCTGAGGATTCTCGTGCTGCTAGTTGATGGGCTGCAAACGTCAGTCATTAACATCAGCATCAACATCAAATAAGACGGAACATTCTCCCCCCGGATGAGGCGCAGCTCTCATATCTTTCTGCAAGTAGACTTTATGAATTTCTTTGGTACCTAATAAATATAAATTTTAGCTTTTCTCAATTGGTTGAACCAGAGTTCCGCAACATATTGCTTCAGCAAGATGAAGAAGGCAAGGTAATAAGGCGCGGCATTTCTTCCGTGCAACCCTACTGCCTTGCCCAGGAACGTGAGGTTTTCAGGCGCCTCGGCTCGCCTAGCTGGAACTTCCATTGCAATAATAAGTCCGGGGTAAACAAAGTGATAGGAGAAGGATAGTAACGATCAGGAAATTTAGGTAATTAACTTGGGTTACGAAGATTCAAGTACAGAATTCAAGTGGTGTAATGATAGTTTTGCCTTCTAAGGTATGGTTTTCAATAATTCATTTGAATGTTGTTCGTTATTTTGGGGTTTTTCGATGGGTAGCAATGCAATTTTCGTGACTGGTCTATCTAGTTCCTTATGGGAAGTGCGAACTGTCACAACGCGAACTAATCCATCAGTTCCAGGATGTGTCTTTATAATTCGGCCCATTGGCCACTTGTATGATAGCAAACGCTCATCCTTAATGAGCACTAAATCATTTATTTCAATATTAGGCTGACGACGATTTCACTTTGGCCTTTCTTGTAATCTTGTTATATATTCTAGGGACCACCTTTTCCAAAAGTCTTGCGTTAGCCGTTGGGTGAATTGCCAGCGACTCAAACGGTTGAGTTGTAAATCCATGAGATTGTCTTCTGGTATTGCTAATAACGTGTTTCCAACAAGAAAATGTCCTGGCGTTAAGGCATTCAAAGGACAAAGAGGTCTTGAGTTCAAGTACGCTTCTACTTTAATCAGTACAGTGTTGAATTCTTCGTATGTCAAAGCTGCATTTCCTATAATCCTTTTCAGGTGATGTTTTGTGGACTTCACACCAGCCTCCCAAAGCCCACCAAAATGTGGCGTTGACGGAGGGTTAAAGTGCCATGTGATGCCTTCATTAGCCAACTCTTGGGACAGATTTTGATTTCGCTTTAAAATTTGTATCAATTCCTTATTGGCGCCTACAAAATTTGTGCCAGAATCGCTATACACATCTCTGCATAGTCCTCTTCTGCTCACGAAGCGTCGAAAAGCTGCCAAAAAGGATTGGGTCGTCAAATCCCCTACTAGTTCTAAGTGTATTGCCTTCACGGAGAGACATACAAAAATAGCTATATATCCCTTGGATGTTTTTGATCCTCTGCCTTTAGCAACCTTCAAGTCAACTGGTCCGCAATAGTCAATGCCACAATGTGAAAATGGTCTGGATAGAGTCACTCTTGGCTCAGGCAAGTTACCCATGAGTTGTGTCATAGATTGAGCTTTCATTTTATAGCATGTTATGCACCTTTGTGTGAACTGGCGTGCTAAATTTCTAGCGTTAATAATCCAAAATTTTTGTCTAATACTATTCAACATAAGCTGTGCTCCTCCATGCAATGTAAGAGTATGATATTTCAAAAATATAAGAGGGACCAGTCTATTTTTTCTCGAAATAATGATTGGGTATTTGGTATCGTATGGAACATCAGCATTTCTGAGCCGACCGCCAACTCGCAGTATTCCATTTTCGTCTAAGAAAGGATCTAACTTCAACAAACTGCTTTTTTGGTCTATAGGTTTACCTTGTTTTAGGTTTTCAATTTCTTCCCTGTAATCCATTTGCTGTGTATATTTCACCCAAAACTGTAAAGCTGCGTTAAGTTCTGAAGTACTCAAATATAACTGTGTGGGGCGGTTACCCTTTGACGAGGCGATAAAACGGAAACAATATGCTGTTATTCTTATAAGCCGATTCAATGAAGAGTACTTGCTGAGCCAAACATCTACAAAGCTAGGTTCAGAGTTAGATACTAATAATGATATGACTGATTGTTTCCTTTGTTCCGTAGTGCATACTGGCAATTTCGGGTTTACAGGCCATTCTTCCTTTGGTTTTTTCAAAAATAAAGGACCTCTCCACCATAGCTTAGAAACAATTAGTTGTTTTTGGGAGGCACCTCGTGAAGCGATCGGCAGAGTTATGTTCAGATGGGATATAGCTCCAGGGAATATCTTCTGCTGCTTCATGGATATGTGTGGTTCTGTTCGCAACGAAAGTAGTCCAATGTGATGGGTGCTTTGCCAACCAGGATAAAACAATTGTCGAATCAGTCCATAAGTATGTATGTTTCACATTTACCTTTAACGCATTCGTTATTCGCTGTATAGTTTTAGCCAGCAAGAGTGCTCCGCAAAGCTCTAAACGTGGAATGGAAATGGCTTTCACCAGTGCTACTTTTGTTTTCGCTACTAGTAAGGATGAGTTGAACTAATGTTGACTCCGAGAAATAATGTAAACAACTGCGGCATACGCGCTTTGAGAAGCATCACTAAATCCGTGTATTTCAAGAATGTCATTAGGCCCATTCTTCAACCATCTAGGTATTCGTAAGTTGCACAGGGTTTGTAATTCTGATTTAAAATCATGCCAACTCTTTGAGATATCAACTGGAACCCGGTCATCCCAAGCTATACCATCCAGCCATAGAGACTGCATCATTATTTTAGCTATAACTATGACTGGTGAAATCCATCCAAGGGGGTCAAATCATTTTGCAATGTCCGATAATATTTTGCGTTTAGTGTATATAACATCAGTCATATTAATATTTATTTTGTAGGCAAATTCATCCGAAGTGGGATGCCAGATAATGCCAAGCGTCTTAAGACCAGACTCGAGATTCATGTCCAGAGTGGGAAGGGTTTCGCGATCTTCCATAGGGATGTTGTCCAAAAGCTGTTCGTGGTTAGCTGCCCATTTTTTCAAATCGAAACCTGTTGAACGTAATAAATTTCTCAATTCGTCTCTTTTAGCTAATGCGAGATCTATGCTGGTGCCACCTGAAAGAAGATCATCCACATAAAATTCATTGAAAATTGCGTGGTGTGCCATGCGATGAGATGATTGATGATCCTTAGCGAGCTTTCGAAGCGTACGAATTGCTAAAAATGGAGCACAGGTCACTCCGAAAGTTACTGTATCTAGAGTGTAATCCTGGATTGGAAACAATCCATCCCAAACTCCGGAAACAATCCATCCCAAACTGGTTTTTTGTATGATTGGTCCTATCGAAACTTTGTGCATATCACCCGTTATCACTTGTGCATAGACATCGGCTCCTAGAAGCATGTCGATCTTCCCTGGTTGTTCAAAGTGAGGATCCGCCAATTCAAAGCCCTTTAACTGGTCTCGAACATTAGACGTGACCCTCCAAGTTGGTAATGAGTTGGTTAGTTGATCTAAGATGTATGCTTCAAATTCCAGTGGCTGTCCGTCGCCGAGTTTTAATGTTAACCACACAATCCCTTTAGCTTGAGAACGATCCGATTTGCCAATGCCGCTGATAGTGGTGTTTGTGTGTTTTCTTTTTATGTTTAGTCGCTTCATGGCATTTTCGCTTACAAATGACGCTTGGGATCCTTGATCTAGTAATGCTCGAAGGATACAGCTACCCTTTGAGCTTTCTACTCTTACGAGAGCCGTAGCCAACAGCACTTGCTGAGATGCAACAGCACTCAAAGTCTGTATGTTAGCTTGGAGTTGAGATGAGTTAGGTGAAGATGCGTGACGAGATGGAAATTCTGATGCACCAGCATTCAGTGGACTAGAAATGGTTGCTGTGGGTGTGGCTGTTTGTCTATGTAATAAAGTGTGATGCGACTTCTTGCATGTTGCACATCTACTGCGACTGGGACAATCTATCAACCTATGGCCTTGCGCCAGACAATTGATGCATAGTCGATTGCGTTTCACTAATTCGAATTTCGCATCGTACGCCATATTACCAAAGGTAGGACACTGTCGAATATGATGGCCAGCTTGACACACTTCGCACATTGGAGTCAGTTGACTTGAATAATTCTGCAAGTTACGCAAACGAAATGCACCAGTAGTCCGAGGAACTCATGATTGTTCTACTCCTGCAGCTTCTAACGCTCGGAATCTACGCTGCAAAAATTCTGAAAGTTGGCTCAACGAGGGAAGAGTAGCAGTTTGCACATGCTCTTGCTCCCAGAGTTGCCTAGTAGATGAAGGCAGGCGTTGGGAGATTACATGCACCAGCATTGCGTGCCACAGATTCTCAACACCCAGATTCTCGATTGCTTGTACACATTCCATCGTTTGATCAAGCAAAGTTTTTAAAGACGAAGCAGACTCCTGTGCGTTTGGTAAGGAGAACAATCGCTTGAATTGGTTGTTTAAGAGAATGTTGACATTATCGTATCTATCGTTCAAAATACACCAGGCAGTATCATAATTTACTTCCGTGATTGCGTATTGTCGAAGCAAATTTAGTTTGTAAGGAAGTTAGTTTGTAAGGTTCGTTCAGTAAATCTTTAGTTAAAAGAACAGAGATAAACCAATTGTTCATCGTTACATATCGGTTGCTGCCCTATAGTGTTTCTGTCAATGTTTTGACGTAAAAGGTGCAAAGAAATTTATCATTCGTGGTAGTTTTTCCTACATATGGCATAGCATTTATCATATAGTTTTTGAATCGCATAGCATCAAAACTTTTATTCCGTATTTTGTTGGTTTTTAAGGAAACATCCTTAATGTGCAACGCCCTCTGAAACCCATCAGTTGCTCGTCTATTGTCGCATATAACACCAATAAGCCCAATAAAGACCATTCGTATGGGTTACAATTTTACTGTCAATGTCGTTAGTAATGTAAAGCGCGGAACAATCAATGAGTTCTGTAACATCCTTTGTCGTACCTGTTGGACCCTGAGTAATGCGACCACTTATGACCATGTTTACCTCTCAAATTGTGAGAAGATGGAAAAAAAACTCTAGCGGACCTGAACCGCTAGAAAACTAATTTTCGAAGAAATTGTCTTTGAGTAACAAAAAAACTCAACTAAAACACAAATGATGAAAATGTTCAGTGCTGGCAATACTTTTCCAATGAAGCAGCAAAAAGTTTACCATAGCAAGCTCATACTTAAATCAACTTATCCTTTGAATTTCGTTCTCATCGGAGTATTTCATCGAAAGTTTCAGCGGTTAAACTTTGTTTGAGGCTGCCATCCGAAAAATGTTCAAAACTCGGGAAATTTAAAATTTGGTTTGTTATTTTTATCGCAAATGCTTTGTATATGAGTACGTTATTTGAAGCATCTGTTGGTGCAATATTTACGAAAATGGCTAATGCTGGTTAGCCTGGGTCAGCAGCAAAAAATAAATATACCAAATCTGCTTCACGTTAAGTTAAACCCAACCAGTAAATTTCGTTTCGATTGAATCACTGCGCTGGAAGGTATACGGGTGAAAAGAATTTTAGAGTTACCACCCTTAAAACTTTTCAAATTTTTAAAACGTATAATATTTCTTGTTAATTTTTATTGCAGGATCATTCTCAATTGCAAATCTAATGACATAATCGCTCAGTAAAGAAATTCCACAAAATTACAAAAATGGTCATAGCTGGCAGCCCTTTCATGATTTTTGTACGAAATTCCTACGACATTTGGTCTACATTAAGGTCCATTTACTGCATGAACTTCGTTTTGATTTCTACACTGGACCGGAAGTTATAGGGGAAAAAGCTTTATTTTGCTGAGCAAATTTGCAAGATTTATGAGACTAAAATCACCACAGCTGCCAGCCCTATACTAATTTTTCAACCAAATTTTCACCAAATGTTACATAAAGTAACATCCAAGTACTGTGTAAATTTTGTTAAAATCTGATGGCTGAATCGGAAGTTGTTTTCTCTAAACCCTGTTTTTTCTTAACGAAATGAAACCCCGAAACTTTCAACGAAAGACTTTATTGTAGGAAAACTATTTAAAAATTCAAGTACATTTAATGCGAACTTCAAAAAACAGCGAATCGAAAAATTATATGAAAGAATAGAGTTATTTCACGAAAACGAAAAAGAGATGCGCAAGATATGACAATTGCAAACGAACTTGACTTCAAAGATGTACCACTAACTTTTTATATTTTTCCAAAACTATCGGTTTTTCTTTTTCCGCTATTTTCAAACAAAGAAACTAGTTTTTATTAAAGCTAAACAAGAGGTTTGAGAATCTGTGCTGGTAAGTCTAATGAGCTGAGGATTCTCGTGCTGCTAGTTGATGTGCTGCAAACGTCAGTCATGATTCTCGTGCTGATAAGTCTAATGAGCTGAGGATTCTCGTGCTTCTAGTTGATGGGCTGCAAACGTCAGTCATTAACATCAGCATCAACATCAAATAAGACGGAACATTCTCCCCCCGGATGAGGCGCAGCTCTCATATCTTTCTGCAAGTAGACTTTATGAATTTCTTTGGTACCTAATAAATATAAATTTTAGCTTTTCTCAATTGGTTGAACCAGAGTTCCGCAACATATTGCTTCAGCAAGATGAAGAAGGCAAGGTAATAAGGCGCGGCATTTCCTCCGTGCAACCCTACTGCCTTGCCCAGGAACGTGAGGTTTTCAGGCGCCTCGGCTCGCCTAGCTGGAACTTCCATTGCAATAATAAGTCCGGGGTAAACAAAGTGATAGGAGAAGGATAGTAACGATCAGGAAATTTAGGTAATTAACTTGGGTTACGAAGATTCAAGTACAGAATTCAAGTGGTGTAATGATAGTTTTGCCTTCTAAGGTATGGTTTTCAATAATTCATTTGAATGTTGTTCGTTATTTTGGGGTTTTTCGATGGGTAGCAATGCAATTTTCGTGACTGGTCTATCTAGTTCCTTATGGGAAGTGTGAACTGTCACAACGCGAACTAATCCATCAGTTCCAGGATGTGTCTTTATAATTCGGCCCATTGGCCACTTGTATGATAGCAAACGCTCATCCTTAATGAGCACTAAATCATTTATTTCAATATTAGGCTGACGACGATTTCACTTTGGCCTTTCTTGTAATCTTGTTATATATTCTAGGGACCACCTTTTCCAAAAGTCTTGCGTTAGCCGTTGGGTGAATTGCCAGCGACTCAAACGGTTGAGTTGTAAATCCATGAGATTGTCTTCTGGTATTGCTAATAACGTGTTTCCAACAAGAAAATGTCCTGGCGTTAAGGCATTCAAAGGACAAAGAGGTCTTGAGTTCAAGTACGCTTCTACTTTAATCAGTACAGTGTTGAATTCTTCGTATGTCAAAGCTGCATTTCCTATAATCCTTTTCAGGTGATGTTTTGTGGACTTCACACCAGCCTCCCAAAGCCCACCAAAATGTGGCGTTGACGGAGGGTTAAAGTGCCATGTGATGCCTTCATTAGCCAACTCTTGGGACAGATTTTGATTTCGCTTTAAAATTTGTATCAATTCCTTATTGGCGCCTACAAAATTTGTGCCAGAATCGCTATACACATCTCTGCATAGTCCTCTTCTGCTCACGAAGCGTCGAAAAGCTGCCAAAAAGGATTGGGTCGTCAAATCCCCTACTAGTTCTAAGTGTATTGCCTTCACGGAGAGACATACAAAAATAGCTATATATCCCTTGGATGTTTTTGATCCTCTGCCTTTAGCAACCTTTAAGTCAACTGGTCCGCAATAGTCAATGCCACAATGTGAAAATGGTCTGGATAGAGTCACTCTTGGCTCAGGCAAGTTACCCATGAGTTGTGTCATAGATTGAGCTTTCATTTTATAGCATGTTATGCACCTTTGTGTGAACTGGCGTGCTAAATTTCTAGCGTTAATAATCCAAAATTTTTGTCTAATACTATTCAACATAAGCTGTGCTCCTCCATGCAATGTAAGAGTATGATATTTCAAAAATATAAGAGGGACCAGTCTATTTTTTCTCGAAATAATGATTGGGTATTTGGTATCGTATGGAACATCAGCATTTCTGAGCCGACCGTCAACTCGCAGTATTCCATTTTCGTCTAAGAAAGGATCTAACTTCAACAAACTGCTTTTTTGGTCTATAGGTTTACCTTGTTTTAGGTTTTCAATTTCTTCCCTGTAATCCATTTGCTGTGTATATTTCACCCAAAACTGTAAAGCTGCGTTAAGTTCTGAAGTACTCAAATATAACTGTGTGGGGCGGTTACCCTTTGACGAGGCGATAAAACGGAAACAATATGCTGTTATTCTTATAAGCCGATTCAATGAAGAGTACTTGCTGAGCCAAACATCTACAAAGCTAGGTTCAGAGTTAGATACTAATAATGATATGACTGATTGTTTCCTTTGTTCCGTAGTGCATACTGGCAATTTTGGGTTTACAGGCCATTCTTCCTTTGGTTTTTTCAAAAATAAAGGACCTCTCCACCATAGCTTAGAATCAATTAGTTGTTTTTGGGAGGCACCTCGTGAAGCGATCGGCAGAGTTATGTTCAGATGGGATATAGCTCCAGGGAATATCTTCTGCTGCTTCATGGATATGTGTGGTTCTGTTCGCAACGAAAGTAGTCCAATGTGATGGGTGCTTTGCCAACCAGGATAAAACAATTGTCGAATCAGTCCATAAGTATGTATGTTTCACATTTACCTTTAACGCATTCGTTATTCGCTGTATAGTTTTAGCCAGCAAGAGTGCTCCGCAAAGCTCTAAACGTGGAATGGAAATGGCTTTCACCAGTGCTACTTTTGTTTTCGCTACTAGTAAGGATGAGTTGAACTGATGTTGACTCCGAGAAATAATGTAAACAACTGCGGCATACGCGCTTTGAGAAGCATCACTAAATCCGTGTATTTCAAGAATGTCATTAGGCCCATTCTTCAACCATCTAGGTATTCGTAAGTTGCACAGGGTTTGTAATTCTGATTTAAAATCATGCCAACTCTTTGAGATATCAACTGGAACCCGGTCATCCCAAGCTATACCATCCAGCCATAGAGACTGCATCATTATTTTAGCTATAACTATGACTGGTGAAATCCATCCAAGGGGGTCAAAGAATTTTGCAATGTCCGATAATATTTTGCGTTTAGTGTATATAACATCAGTCATATTAATATTTATTTTGTAGGCAAATTCATCCGAAGTGGGATGCCAGATAATGCCAAGCGTCTTAAGACCAGACTCGAGATTCATGTCCAGAGTGGGAAGGGTTTCGCGATCTTCCATAGGGATGTTGTCCAAAAGCTGTTCGTGGTTAGCTGCCCATTTTTTCAAATCGAAACCTGTTGAACGTAATAAATTTCTCAATTCGTCTCTTTTAGCTAATGCGAGATCTATGCTGGTGCCACCTGAAAGAAGATCATCCACATAAAATTCATTGAAAATTGCGTGGTGTGCCATGCGATGAGATGATTGATGATCCTCAGCGAGCTTTCGAAGCGTACGAATTGCTAGAAATGGAGCACAGGTCACTCCGAAAGTTACTGTATCTAGAGTGTAATCCTGGATTGGAAACAATCCATCCCAAACTCCGGAAACAATCCATCCCAAACTGGTTTTTTGTATGATTGGTCCTATCGAAAGTTTGTGCATATCACCCGTTATCACTTGTGCATAGACATCGGCTCCTAGAAGCATGTCGATCTTCCCTGGTTGTTCAAAGTGAGGATCCGCCAATTCAAAGCCCTTTAACTGGTCTCGAACATTAGACGTGACCCTCCAAGTTGGTAATGAGTTGGTTAGTTGATCTAAGATGTATGCTTCAAATTCCAGTGGCTGTCCGTCGCCGAGTTTTAATGTTAACCACACAATCCCTTTAGCTTGAGAACGATCCGATTTGCCAATGTCGCTGATAGTGGTGTTTGTGTGTTTTCTTTTTATGTTTAGTCGCTTCATGGCATTTTCGCTTACAAATGACGCTTGGGATCCTTGATCTAGTAATGCTCGAAGGATACAGCTACCCTTTGAGCTTTCTACTCTTACGAGAGCCGTAGCCAACAGCACTTGCTGAGATGCAACAGCACTCAAAGTCTGTATGTTAGCTTGGAGTTGAGATGAGTTAGGTGAAGATGCGTGACGAGATGGAAATTCTGATGCACCAGCATTCAGTGGACTAGAAATGGTTGCTGTGGGTGTGGCTGTTTGTCTATGTAATAAAGTGTGATGCGACTTCTTGCATGTTGCACATCTACTGCGACTGGGACAATCTATCAACCTATGGCCTTGCGCCAGACAATTGATGCATAGTCGATTGCGTTTCACTAATTCGAATTTCGCATCGTACGCCATATTACCAAAGGTAGGACACTGTCGAATATGAGGGCCAGCTTGACACACTTCGCACATTGGAGTCAGTTGACTTGAATAATTCTGCAAGTTACGCAAACGAAATGCACCAGTAGTCCGAGGAACTCATGATTGTTCTACTCCTGCAGCTTCTAACGCTCGGAATCTACGCTGCAAAAATTCTGAAAGTTGGCTCAACGAGGGAAGAGTAGCAGTTTGCACATGCTCTTGCTCCCAGAGTTGCCTAGTAGATGAAGGCAGGCGTTGGGAGATTACATGCACCAGCATTGCGTGCCACAGATTCTCAACACCCAGATTCTCGATTGCTTGTACACATTCCATCGTTTGATCAAGCAAAGTTTTTAAAGACGAAGCAGACTCCTGTGCGTTTGGTAAGGAGAACAATCGCTTGAATTGGTTGTTTAAGAGAATGTTGACATTATCGTATCTATCGTTCAAAATACACCAGGCAGTATCATAATTTACTTCCGTGATTGCGTATTGTCGAAGCAAATTTAGTTTGTAAGGAAGTTAGTTTGTAAGGTTCGTTCAGTAAATCTTTAGTTAAAAGAACAGAGATAAACCAATTGTTCATCGTTACATATCGGTTGCTGCCCTATAGTGTTTCTGTCAATGTTTTGACGTAAAAGGTGCAAAGAAATTTATCATTCGTGGTAGTTTTTCCTACATATGGCATAGCATTTATCATATAGTTTTTGAATCGCATAGCATCAAAACTTTTATTCCGTATTTTGTTGGTTTTTAAGGAAACATCCTTAATGTGCAACGCCCTCTGAAACCCATCAGTTGCTCGTCTATTGTCGCATATAACACCAATAAGCCCAATAAAGACCATTCGTATGGGTTACAATTTTACTGTCAATGTCGTTAGTAATGTAAAGCGCGGAACAATCAATGAGTTCTGTAACATCCTTTGTCGTACCTGTTGGACCCTGAGTAATGCGACCACTTATGACCATGTTTACCTCTCAAATTGTGAGAAGATGGAAAAAAAACTCTAGCGGACCTGAACCGCTAGAAAACTAATTTTCGAAGAAATTGTCTTTGAGTAACAAAAAAACTCAACTAAAACACAAATGATGAAAATGTTCAGTGCTGGCAATACTTTTCCAATGAAGCAGCAAAAAGTTTACCATAGCAAGCTCATACTTAAATCAACTTATCCTTTGAATTTCGTTCTCATCGGAGTATTTCATCGAAAGTTTCAGCGGTTAAACTTTGTTTGAGGCTGCCATCCGAAAAATGTTCAAAACTCGGGAAATTTAAAATTTGGTTTGTTATTTTTATCGCAAATGCTTTGTATATGAGTACGTTATTTGAAGCATCTGTTGGTGCAATATTTACGAAAATGGCTAATGCTGGTTAGCCTGGGTCAGCAGCAAAAAATAAATATACCAAATCTGCTTCACGTTAAGTTAAACCCAACCAGTAAATTTCGTTTCGATTGAATCACTGCGCTGGAAGGTATACGGGTGAAAAGAATTTTAGAGTTACCACCCTTAAAACTTTTCAAATTTTTAAAACGTATAATATTTCTTGTTAATTTTTATTGCAGGATCATTCTCAATTGCAAATCTAATGACATAATCGCTCAGTAAAGAAATTCCACAAAATTACAAAAATGGTCATAGCTGGCAGCCCTTTCATGATTTTTGTACGAAATTCCTACGACATTTGGTCTACATTAAGGTCCATTTACTGCATGAACTTCGTTTTGATTTCTACACTGGACCGGAAGTTATAGGGGAAAAAGCTTTATTTTGCTGAGCAAATTTGCAAGATTTATGAGACTAAAATCACCACAGCTGCCAGCCCTATACTAATTTTTCAACCAAATTTTCACCAAATGTTACATAAAGTAACATCCAAGTACTGTGTAAATTTTGTTAAAATCTGATGGCTGAATCGGAAGTTGTTTTCTCTAAACCCTGTTTTTTCTTAACGAAATGAAACCCCGAAACTTTCAACGAAAGACTTTATTGTAGGAAAACTATTTAAAAATTCAAGTACATTTAATGCGAACTTCAAAAAACAGCGAATCGAAAAATTATATGAAAGAATAGAGTTATTTCACGAAAACGAAAAAGAGATGCGCAAGATATGACAATTGCAAACGAACTTGACTTCAAAGATGTACCACTAACTTTTTATATTTTTCCAAAACTATCGGTTTTTCTTTTTCCGCTATTTTCAAACAAAGAAACTAGTTTTTATTAAAGCTAAACAAGAGGTTTGAGAATCTGTGCTGGTAAGTCTAATGAGCTGAGGATTCTCGTGCTGCTAGTTGATGTGCTGCAAACGTCAGTCATGATTCTCGTGCTGATAATAAGCCGTTCACACTACACTCTAAATCAAGTAGATTTAGAAGCTGTCAAAGTTAATCAGGTAAGCGTTCACACTACCCGAAGTGATTTAGAATGAGGAGATTTAGAGAGCGAACTGTCATTCGAATTTGTGTGTACAATTTTTTTTGCATGAAAGTTGTTCAAAATGGTGCAGAAACATGCAAGAGCATTTTCTTTTCATTTTGTACAACTCACATTTTCCTTTTTTGTCCAATTTTTGCTATATTTGAACGAAATTCGAATGACATTTCGTTGAAATCTACTCTCCCTCTCACGGATGGAATTAAGCACGCTCTGAGAACAATTCAGCCCGGAAAAATTCACAATAGTACCTGATTTGTACTTGATTAACTCTAAATCTACTTGATTAACTCGGTCGGAAACCGAAAAAAATGTATGGGTAATCAGGTAGATTTAAGTTGATTTAGCTCTAAAGCGATCAGCTGATCGAAATCGCCTGATTTAGAGCCTAGTGTGAACGGGCTATAAGTCTAATGAGCTGAGGATTCTCGTGCTTCTAGTTGATGGGCTGCAAACGTCAGTCATTAACATCAGCATCAACATCAAATAAGACGGAACATTCTCCCCCCGGATGAGGCGCAGCTCTCATATCTTTCTGCAAGTAGACTTTATAAATTTCTTTGGTACTTAATAAATATAAATTTTAGCTTTTCTCAATTGGTTGAACCAGAGTTCCGCAACATATTGCTTCAGCAAGATGAAGAAGGCAAGGTAATAAGGCGCGGCATTTCCTCCGTGCAACCCTACTGCCTTGCCCAGGAACGTGAGGTTTTCAGGCGCCTCGGCTCGCCTAGCTGGAACTTCCATTGCAATAATAAGTCCGGGGTAAACAAAGTGATAGGAGAAGGATAGTAACGATCAGGAAATTTAGGTAATTAACTTGGGTTACGAAGATTCAAGTACAGAATTCAAGTGGTGTAATGATAGTTTTGCCTTCTAAGGTATGGTTTTCAATAATTCATTTGAATGTTGTTCGTTATTTTGGGGTTTTTCGATGGGTAGCAATGCAATTTTCGTGACTGGTCTATCTAGTTCCTTATGGGAAGTGCGAACTGTCACAACGCGAACTAATCCATCAGTTCCAGGATGTGTCTTTATAATTCGGCCCATTGGCCACTTGTATGATAGCAAACGCTCATCCTTAATGAGCACTAAATCATTTATTTCAATATTAGGCTGACGACGATTTCACTTTGGCCTTTCTTGTAATCTTGTTATATATTCTAGGGACCACCTTTTCCAAAAGTCTTGCGTTAGCCGTTGGGTGAATTGCCAGCGACTCAAACGGTTGAGTTGTAAATCCATGAGATTGTCTTCTGGTATTGCTAATAACGTGTTTCCAACAAGAAAATGTCCTGGCGTTAAGGCATTCAAAGGACAAAGAGGTCTTGAGTTCAAGTACGCTTCTACTTTAATCAGTACAGTGTTGAATTCTTCGTATGTCAAAGCTGCATTTCCTATAATCCTTTTCAGGTGATGTTTTGTGGACTTCACACCAGCCTCCCAAAGCCCACCAAAATGTGGCGTTGACGGAGGGTTAAAGTGCCATGTGATGCCTTCATTAGCCAACTCTTGGGACAGATTTTGATTTCGCTTTAAAATTTGTATCAATTCCTTATTGGCGCCTACAAAATTTGTGCCAGAATCGCTATACACATCTCTGCATAGTCCTCTTCTGCTCACGAAGCGTCGAAAAGCTGCCAAAAAGGATTGGGTCGTCAAATCCCCTACTAGTTCTAAGTGTATTGCCTTCACGGAGAGACATACAAAAATAGCTACATATCCCTTGGATGTTTTTGATCCTCTGCCTTTAGCAACCTTTAAGTCAACTGGTCCGCAATAGTCAATGCCACAATGTGAAAATGGTCTGGATAGAGTCACTCTTGGCTCAGGCAAGTTACCCATGAGTTGTGTCATAGATTGAGCTTTCATTTTATAGCATGTTATGCACCTTTGTGTGAACTGGCGTGCTAAATTTCTAGCGTTAATAATCCAAAATTTTTGTCTAATACTATTCAACATAAGCTGTGCTCCTCCATGCAATGTAAGAGTATGATATTTCAAAAATATAAGAGGGACCAGTCTATTTTTTCTCGAAATAATGATTGGGTATTTGGTATCGTATGGAACATCAGCATTTCTGAGCCGACCGCCAACTCGCAGTATTCCATTTTCGTCTAAGAAAGGATCTAACTTCAACAAACTGCTTTTTTGGTCTATAGGTTTACCTTGTTTTAGGTTTTCAATTTCTTCCCTGTAATCCATTTGCTGTGTATATTTCACCCAAAACTGTAAAGCTGCGTTAAGTTCTGAAGTACTCAAATATAACTGTGTGGGGCGGTTACCCTTTGACGAGGCGATAAAACGGAAACAATATGCTGTTATTCTTATAAGCCGATTCAATGAAGAGTACTTGCTGAGCCAAACATCTACAAAGCTAGGTTCAGAGTTAGATACTAATAATGATATGACTGATTGTTTCCTTTGTTCCGTAGTGCATACTGGCAATTTTGGGTTTACAGGCCATTCTTCCTTTGGTTTTTTCAAAAATAAAGGACCTCTCCACCATAGCTTAGAATCAATTAGTTGTTTTTGGGAGGCACCTCGTGAAGCGATCGGCAGAGTTATGTTCAGATGGGATAAAGCTCCAGGGAATATCTTCTGCTGCTTCATGGATATGTGTGGTTCTGTTCGCAACGAAAGTAGTCCAATGTGATGGGTGCTTTGCCAACCAGGATAAAACAATTGTCGAATCAGTCCATAAGTATGTATGTTTCACATTTACCTTTAACGCATTCGTTATTCGCTGTATAGTTTTAGCCAGCAAGAGTGCTCCGCAAAGCTCTAAACGTGGAATGGAAATGGCTTTCACCAGTGCTACTTTTGTTTTCGCTACTAGTAAGGATGAGTTGAACTGATGTTGACTCCGAGAAATAATGTAAACAACTGCGGCATACGCGCTTTGAGAAGCATCACTAAATCCGTGTATTTCAAGAATGTCATTAGGCCCATTCTTCAACCATCTAGGTATTCGTAAGTTGCACAGGGTTTGTAATTCTGATTTAAAATCATGCCAACTCTTTGAGATATCAACTGGAACCCGGTCATCCCAAGCTATACCATCCAGCCATAGAGACTGCATCATTATTTTAGCTATAACTATGACTGGTGAAATCCATCCAAGGGGGTCAAAGAATTTTGCAATGTCCGATAATATTTTGCGTTTAGTGTATATAACATCAGTCATATTAATATTTATTTTGTAGGCAAATTCATCCGAAGTGGGATGCCAGATAATGCCAAGCGTCTTAAGACCAGACTCGAGATTCATGTCCAGAGTGGGAAGGGTTTCGCGATCTTCCATAGGGATGTTGTCCAAAAGCTGTTCGTGGTTAGCTGCCCATTTTTTCAAATCGAAACCTGTTGAACGTAATAAATTTCTCAATTCGTCTCTTTTAGCTAATGCGAGATCTATGCTGGTGCCACCTGAAAGAAGATCATCCACATAAAATTCATTGAAAATTGCGTGGTGTGCCATGCGATGAGATGATTGATGATCCTCAGCGAGCTTTCGAAGCGTACGAATTGCTAGAAATGGAGCACAGGTCACTCCGAAAGTTACTGTATCTAGAGTGTAATCCTGGATTGGAAACAATCCATCCCAAACTCCGGAAACAATCCATCCCAAACTGGTTTTTTGTATGATTGGTCCTATCGAAAGTTTGTGCATATCACCCGTTATCACTTGTGCATAGACATCGGCTCCTAGAAGCATGTCGATCTTCCCTGGTTGTTCAAAGTGAGGATACGCCAATTCAAAGCCCTTTAACTGGTCTCGAACATTAGACGTGACCCTCCAAGTTGGTAATGAGTTGGTTAGTTGATCTAAGATGTATGCTTCAAATTCCAGTGGCTGTCCGTCGCCGAGTTTTAATGTTAACCACACAATCCCTTTAGCTTGAGAACGATCCGATTTGCCAATGTCGCTGATATTGGTGTTTGTGTGTTTTCTTTTTATGTTTAGTCGCTTCATGGCATTTTCGCTTACAAATGACGCTTGGGATCCTTGATCTAGTAATGCTCGAAGGATACAGCTACCCTTTGAGCTTTCTACTCTTACGAGAGCCGTAGCCAACAGCACTTGCTGAGATGCAACAGCACTCAAAGTCTGTATGTTAGCTTGGAGTTGAGATGAGTTAGGTGAAGATGCGTGACGAGATGGAAATTCTGATGCACCAGCATTCAGTGGACTAGAAATGGTTGCTGTGGGTGTGGCTGTTTGTCTATGTAATAAAGTGTGATGCGACTTCTTGCATGTTGCACATCTACTGCGACTGGGACAATCTATCAACCTATGGCCTTGCGCCAGACAATTGATGCATAGTCGATTGCGTTTCACTAATTCGAATTTCGCATCGTACGCCATATTACCAAAGGTAGGACACTGTCGAATATGATGGCCAGCTTGACACACTTCGCACATTGGAGTCAGTTGACTTGAATAATTCTGCAAGTTACGCAAACGAAATGCACCAGTAGTCCGAGGAACTCATGATTGTTCTACTCCTGCAGCTTCTAACGCTCGGAATCTACGCTGCAAAAATTCTGAAAGTTGGCTCAACGAGGGAAGAGTAGCAGTTTGCACATGCTCTTGCTCCCAGAGTTGCCTAGTAGATGAAGGCAGGCGTTGGGAGATTACATGCACCAGCATTGCGTGCCACAGATTCTCAACACCCAGATTCTCGATTGCTTGTACACATTCCATCGTTTGATCAAGCAAAGTTTTTAAAGACGAAGCAGACTCCTGTGCGTTTGGTAAGGAGAACAATCGCTTGAATTGGTTGTTTAAGAGAATGTTGACATTATCGTATCTATCGTTCAAAATACACCAGGCAGTATCATAATTTACTTCCGTGATTGCGTATTGTCGAAGCAAATTTAGTTTGTAAGGAAGTTAGTTTGTAAGGTTCGTTCAGTAAATCTTTAGTTAAAAGAACAGAGATAAACCAATTGTTCATCGTTACATATCGGTTGCTGCCCTATAGTGTTTCTGTCAATGTTTTGACGTAAAAGGTGCAAAGAAATTTATCATTCGTGGTAGTTTTTCCTACATATGGCATAGCATTTATCATATAGTTTTTGAATCGCATAGCATCAAAACTTTTATTCCGTATTTTGTTGGTTTTTAAGGAAACATCCTTAATGTGCAACGCCCTCTGAAACCCATCAGTTGCTCGTCTATTGTCGCATATAACACCAATAAGCCCAATAAAGACCATTCGTATGGGTTACAATTTTACTGTCAATGTCGTTAGTAATGTAAAGCGCGGAACAATCAATGAGTTCTGTAACATCCTTTGTCGTACCTGTTGGACCCTGAGTAATGCGACCACTTATGACCATGTTTACCTCTCAAATTGTGAGAAGATGGAAAAAAAACTCTAGCGGACCTGAACCGCTAGAAAACTAATTTTCGAAGAAATTGTCTTTGAGTAACAAAAAAACTCAACTAAAACACAAATGATGAAAATGTTCAGTGCTGGCAATACTTTTCCAATGAAGCAGCAAAAAGTTTACCATAGCAAGCTCATACTTAAATCAACTTATCCTTTGAATTTCGTTCTCATCGGAGGATTTCATCGAAAGTTTCAGCGGTTAAACTTTGTTTGAGGCTGCCATCCGAAAAATGTTCAAAACTCGGAAAATTTAAAATTTGGTTTGTTATTTTTATCGCAAATGCTTTGTATATGAGTACGTTATTTGAAGCATCTGTTGGTGCAATATTTACGAAAATGGCTAATGCTGGTTAGCCTGGGTCAGCAGCAAAAAATAAATATACCAAATCTGCTTCACGTTAAGTTAAACCCAACCAGTAAATTTCGTTTCGATTGAATCACTGCGCTGGAAGGTATACGGGTGAAGAGAATTTTAGAGTTACCACCCTTAAAACTTTTCAAATTTTTAAAACGTTAATATTTGTTGTTAATTTTTATTGCAGGATCATTCTCAATTGCAAATCTAATGACATAATCGCTCAGTAAAGAAATTCCACAAAATTACAAAAATGGTCATAGCTGGCAGCCCTTTCATGATTTTTGTACGAAATTCCTACGACATTTGGTCTACATTAAGGTCCATTTACTGCATGAACTTCGTTTTGATTTCTAGACTGGACCGGAAGTTATAGGGGAATAAGCTTTATTTTGCTGAGCAAATTTGCAAGATTTATGAGACTAAAATCACCACAGCTGCCAGCCCTATACTAATTTTTCAACCAAATTTTCACCAAATGTTACATAAAGTAACATCCAAGTACTGTGTAAATTTTGTTAAAATCTGATGGCTGAATCGGAAGTTGTTTTCTCTAAACCCTGTTTTTTCTTAACGAATTGAAACCCCGAAACTTTCAACGAAAAACTTTATTGTAGGAAAACTATTTAAAAATTCAAGTACATTTAATGCGAACTTCAAAAAACAGCGAATCGAAAAATTAAATGAAAGAATAGAGTTATTTCACGAAAACGAAAAAGAGATGCGCAAGATATGACAATTGCAAACGAACTTGACTTCAAAGATGTACCACTAACTTTTTATATTTTTCCAAAACTATCGGTTTTTCTTTTTCCGCTATTTTCAAACAAAGAAACTAGTTTTTATTAAAGCTAAACAAGAGGTTTTAGAACCTGTGTTAATAAGTCTAATGAGCTGAGGATTCTCGTGCTGCTAGTTGATGTGCTGCAAACGCCAGTCATGATTCTCGTGCTGATAAGTCTAATGAGCTGAGGATGCTCGTGCTGCTAGTTGATGGGCTGCAAACGTCAGTCATTAACATCAGCATCAACATCAAATAAGACGGAACAGAAGTTATAGGCCAAAAAGATGTTTTTTTTCTCAGTTATTTTTCAAGATGGTACCACTGCCACAGGGTTGCTCGCATTTCAAAATCAATTCTATCAGACCTGGTCCTAGTTAATACCAACATGTCCTGTAAATTTCATTATGATTGGATTATACGGTAGTCAGTTCTCGTGAACAGAACTTTCGAGTGCTGAAAATACAGGTGATTTGGTGATGGGTTGCCGTTCTTATGCAAATCGAAATTTTGAAAATTTTGTCTTGAGATGAAGGACAAAGGATAAAATTTATCAAAGATTTGAAATTTTTGTCAAAAATCAAAAATTTTTCAGGAAGGTCAATGATTTGAAAGATTTTTTTTCAGCAGCCTGCCACAGCTACAGGGTTACCCGCTTTATGCTGAAAATCAATATGCGCCAAATTTTAGTCAACATCAATACGGTCTGTAATTTTCACGATGATCCATTGTTTTTCTTACAAGTAACTTCTACTTCTACTTACAAGTAACTTCTACTTCTACTGTAGTAAAATCAAAATTTGAAAAAAAATTCCTTGCGTACTTTTAGGCACCCTGCACCCACACATGGCTCAAAATTTCCAATTCTTTATCATAAACAAGCTTAAAACATAATTAGTTTTCATTCCCAATACTTTTCTTTAACAAAAATTTACACTGCTTGTAAATATAGAAGTTCATCAAAATTCACTAAAACGCTCGCCGCCTTTTGGCGGCGAGCGTTTTAGTGAATTAGGATATCTGAATTTAGGATATCTGAATTTGAGAAAGTCATGGACCTACCTACTATATACATCTACGTTCTCCGAAAATTTCAGCTCAATCGGATCGGCCACTCCAGAGATTATCTCCCTTAATCATTTTGCTGATATATATATATATATATATATATATATATATATATATATATATATATATATATATATATATATATATATATTTATATATATATATATATATATATATATATATATATATATATATATATATATATCTATATATATATATATATATATATATATATATATATATATATATATATATATATATACATATATATATATATATATATATATATATATATATATATATATACATATATATATATATATATATATATATATATATATATATATATATATATATACATATATATATATATATATATATATATATATATACATATATATATATATATATATATATATATATATATATATATATATTTATATATATATATATATATATATTGTTTAGGCTTATGCAATTAAAGAAAGCAGGTTTCTCTACTTCTAAAATTGTTGCCTGGTATTGTGATAATCTATTATGGCAGGAAACTCTACCAAATAGATTTTTCTCACTGAGCTGTAAAACGTCTTCAAGTTAATGATAAAGCGTTTGATTAACAACTCCATTTTATTTTACTATAACCAACGTATTTATAACAAATTACCTACACTAATTCTTAGTCTAGAAAAAAGCTGACGCTGCATAACATGCACAATAATTTTCCCAGGCGCGAGAATAAATTTGATATGTCGTTGATTCGTTTCCCACATATGGGAAAAGAATCTGCAAAATGTGCTGACATAATGTCTGCATTTAAAACGTTCGTTTGGGAAGATTATTGTGCATGCAGAAGTTATTGTGTTACAGTATGTTCACTTAAATCTAGCATTTATGCTGTTTGAATGTGAGATGAGATGAAAAATGTTACGTTACAATCAATTAATTTAGGTATTGATAAAATAATTAGTGAAATGTATTACTACAATAAAGTTGTGCTTAAACATACTGCCGCCTGTTGAAGTATTATACTTCAAAACTATACTGAAGATCATGCGTTGACTGCCGTGGAGCTGGAATTGGCTTATTGACGATTCGGATCCTTGTTGACTTCAGATGTCGATAGATTAGCCATACACCGATGATAACAATGATGACCAAGGCACTGTAACTCACTATTATTGTATGAGTGGTATGAGGTTGAAGGTCGTGTAACTCTGTTTGCTTATCTGTTAGTTCGTCCATCTTCCTTGTCAGTGCTTCCATGTGCAATGTATGTTGGATGATTTTGGGATTTGTTATTGATCGAAATGAGCCAATTATATCTTCAAACTCTGAAATGGATATGTTAATGATAGGAGAAAACGGTGCATTCAATGAAGTTTGTCTGCAGTCAAATGATTGAAGTGTGAGCTCCTCATCTTTTAGTGTGCAGCCGGATTTCATTGCTAAGATCCCTTTTTGCTGAAGGCGTTGTTGGGACAATTGGTTGTCGCAGACAAAAGTGAATTCATATGGTTTGTTTAAGGAAAAAAGCCAATGGCTTGGTGTTCTTAATTGATGCCATATCTTGCTTCGATGGTCCAATTTGAACTCACAGCTGGGTAAAAGCGTATTGCTAGCAATGATTTCCATAACACAGTCAGTGTTTGACTTAGATTTAAGTGTTATGGGTCGATGTTGGTCGCAGATGTAATAATTGTCCTCTGGAGTTTTGCATTGCATGAGTTCGGTCATATCCATAGGATAAAATTGATCCTTGAAAATGTTTGATATGATGAGTTCCGGAGACGGTGGTAGGTACAAAAAGGTATTGTTGATCATCGTGGGTAAAGTTAATAGTCGAAAAACATGGAATGTGGTTGAGAGCAGCAGAGGTATTGTAACGGCAAATATGAGATATCTTCCTTCATGCATGTGTTGAACTTTAGCGATCTGGTATAGACGTGAGACACTGATTGGAGTTCCAAAAGCTGGCAGTTCTAAATCTTGTGGGAGATTGTCTTTGATCAATGCGATCTGAGTTTTGAGTTGTTGAGGTGATATGACATTGGGATTAACTGTTTCATGATGAGTGATTATTACTTCAATCAGTGAATGTTGCATATCTTGGCATTCAGTTATCAAAGCCATAATGAGTAATGAAAGGGTATTGAAAGCTTCAATTGTCTTTTGTTGTTTGAATTCAGAGTTGAAGAATTTAATGTTCTCATAAACAGTATCGAATGCCTTATTAATTTGTTCCGTTTGATTTCCTCTTTCCCATTCGCTTTTTGTGATGACATTGATTGTGGTTTCCAAAATAGAGGTGTGCTGTCTCAAGGCTATTTTCATTATTTTGAATCTTAGCAATGGTCTCGCTCATCGATGTTGCGTATTCGTTATCTAAAACTCCGAAAAGTTTGTTAGCTATCGATCCAATTATATCAAAAGGGGATCTTTTCTGCCTAGTTTTCGTCGTATCCTGTATAAGCAGATTGTCTCGGCTGAGTAGTTGTAGTCGATGACGGTATTGTGTGACAATAGCGTCATGATACGTGTTGTTGGTAATTGTCTCTTTCAGCCGTTCTAGTTGTTTTATACCTGCTTCTAAGGTTTGAAAAACTTCCCAGTAGCCTTTCAGATCGAAAAAGACTATGAGTTTCCAATTGTTTGGTGATAATCGTACACTCCCTACATTTTCAAAATATACACCTGCATTGTTTTCAATATTGATGATGTCTATTGGTGCTTTTGCTGCAGATGACATGTGCAAGGTAGTAAGTGGCAATACCAGCAAAGTCAAAAGGCATATTTTGAGTGAGCTGAGTTTTGCGGGTGAACGTCTTCGTTTTCTGTGACTTTTATAGCTTGTGTCAATGTTATCGTTTGTTTCCATCGGTTCATCAGCCTCCTCAAACGACTCGTACGAATCTTTGAACTCTACACCGTCGTAATCGATTGGTAATGGCGCTAACTGATGAACTGATCGTCTTATGATTCCAGAGCTCGTCTGCACATCAGCAACACGTACACGGCCGTCTGCTCCATGAATGGTCTCTAAAATTCGACCTAGTTTCCATTTGAAAGGTGGTAGATTATCTTCCTTTATGGTAACTAGCGTTCCCGTTTTGATGTTCATCTGCGTGGAAGCCCATTTTGTACGTTTCTGTAGCTCGCCTAAGTATTCTATGTACCACCGTTTCCAAAACTCGCTCTTCAGCTGATTTGTCAGCTGCCATCTGGACGCTAAAGACATTCTCGTCGTATCATTTGTGGCGCTGCTTGCGCCAACGAGTGGTTCACCAATCAAGAAATGTGCTGGTGTTAATGGTGCTAAATCGTTCGGGTCGGAAGACAATGGAGTCAGGGGTCTCGAATTAAGAATCGCCTCCACTTCAGTTACTACAGTGCAAAGCTCTTCATATGTTAATGATGCTGATATCAATGTTCGTTGTAGCAAATGCTTAGTGGATTTTACCGCTGCTTCCCAAAGTCCCCCGAAGTGCGGTGATCGAGGGGGGATGAAATGGAACTGAATATTGACACTCGAACAGCTGTTAGCAATTTTTTCCCGGCATTTTTGATCGGTCAATATATTTTCTAATTCCTTCAGTTGGTTATTTGCACCCACGAAATTCCGTGCGTTATCACAGTAGATATTTTCGCACCTACCTCTCCTGGATTCGAACCGTTTTAGTGCACTTAGGAATCCATCAGTGGTTAGATCTGAAACGACCTCCAAATGTATCGCTTTCGTTGCGAAACAGCAAAACACAGCTATGTACGATTTTTGGGGTCTTTTGCCTCGAATCTTGAAGTGAGTATATATAGGCCCGCAAAAGTCTACGCCACTATTTAAAAATGGTCGAGTTAATCGAACACGATCCTTAGGTAAATTGCCCATTTGCTGAACTTGGAGACGTGGTCGAAATTTGGTACATAAGACACAATTTGTCACTATGGTCCTAGTTATGTTTCGGCCATTTAAAACCCAATATTTTTGTCTTGCGATGTTGTGCAGTGCTTGGGGACCTGCATGCAAGTTCTCTCGGTGGAGCTGAATCAGTAATAGCCGTGTAACAAAATGGTCACCTGGCAGAACAATAGGATGTTTCGCATCGAAATTGATTTCTGATGCTTGTAATCTTCCTCCGACTCTAATAATATTATCGGATGTTATGAAAGGTGTTAGGGTTCGAAGTTTACTTGATTTAGCAATTTCTTTGTTTGCTCTCAATGCGCCAATTTCATCCCGGAAGCTCTTTTGTTGCACTTCTCTAACGATAATTTTGAGTGCATCATTTAGCTCTTGGGTTGACAAATAGCTAGACTCTACTTTGCTGTTTTGGTTTTTAATAATGTTTTTCATTCTGATTATGTAGGCCATGACACGCAGTAGTTTGCGGAATGAATTACCATGATTGATCGAATATAATGGATGTGTATTCGTTTCAACCATAGTGGTGGCAACAGATTTGTTAATCTTGGTTTCTTCATCAGTTATAATGCTTGAATTCGGTTCAATTGGCCATGCGCTTTTGGGCATTTTCAAGAAAGCTGGACCATTAAACCATATATCTGATTGCCTTAACTGTTCCGGAAAGAGTCCACGTGAAACAAGGTCAGCCGGATTGTCCTTTGTGCAGACATATTTCCATTCTTTTGTTGACGTCATTTCTTGTATGGCTGCAACTCTATTTGCCACAAATGTTTTTCGAATTGATGGATCGCCTCGTATCCAATTAATGACAATGAGTGAATCAGACCAATAGAAAGTTGCATCCATCTTCAAATTGGTGGAGTCTGTAACTTGTTTCACCAAATGGGCAGCCAATTTTGCAGCACATAATTCCAATCTCGGAATTGTCGTGGGTTTGATTGGAGCTACTCTAGATTTTGCGCATAGTAATCTGACTAAAACTTTCCCTCGTTTATCTTTTGACCGTATGTATATGGCTGCACCATACGCCTTTTCACTTGCGTCAGCAAAGGCGTGAATTTGTATGTCGACAGTGTCATTTTCGCTAAACATATACCTTGGTATCTGGATTTCATTCAAGGATTGAAGCTCATGACGATATCTTTCCCATACCGTTTGGAGTTCTTCTGGTATTTTTTCATCCCAATCCACGTGAGATTTCCATAACTGTTGCATAAACAGCTTCCCCGTAACAATCACCGGGCCTACTAAACCCAGGGGATCGAAAATTTGCGAAATATCGGCAAGTATACTCCTTTTGGTTGTCGTTTTTTGATCTTTTAAATCTGTGACGAGCGTGAACATATCTGTCACTGGCTGCCAAATCATTCCTAGAGTTTTTACAGAGTCACTATCTAATTTCGCGAAATCTAGTTTGATATCAAGGTGCTGGTTTGCAATACCTTCTATTAATTTTGGATGATTTGCGCACCATTTATGAAGATCAAACCCTGCTGAGGCCAGTAATAGTTGTAGTTCATTGCGTATTGCTACCGCTTCGTCCAAGCTATCACTGCCAGTTAGGACATCGTCGACGTAAAAATCTTGAATTGCTGCAGTCCCTAATGGGTACTGGCTACTTCCTTCTTCAGCCAAGCGTCTCAAGCATTTAATTGCTAAATAAGGTGCTGATTTGGTACCGTATGTGACCGTGGAAAGTTTGTAGTATTTCACGTCTTTGCTACTATTCTTTCGCCACATTATTAACTGGAGGCTTTGATCTTCTTCTGCCACAAGTATTTGGCGATACATTTTTGTAATATCAGCCGTGAATACAAATCGTTTCAAGCGGAACCTGGTTATGATTGCGCTAATATCTTCTTGTACTTTCGGTCCTTTGAGCAATAGATCATTAAGTGAAAGCTTGTTCGTGGTTTTTGCCGAAGCATCAAAAACTACCCGTAATTTTGTCGTACTACTGTCGGGTTTCAGTACATAATGATGTGGCATAAAGTAATGGGGTCCATTAACTTCAGATGCTGGAATCTCTTTCATGTGCTTTAAGTCTAGATATTCTTGCAGAAACTGATCATACTGCTCTTTTAACGTGGGCTGTTTGGCTAATTTTCTTTCCATTGCTAAGAGTCTTTTGAATGCTAATGATTTCGACTCTCCGAGCAATGAGACGTCACCCAATAAAGGTAAGTTTACCATAAATCGACCACTAGAATCTCGATTGGTTGTAGCTTCAAAATACTCTTCGCATTTTTTGTCAGCCGTCGACAGTACAACTTGTCTAGAGCATTCTTCCAGTTCCCAAAACTTTTCTAACTGGCGTTCTAAGTTTGTATTGGATATTCCACAGAACGGGGTGCAGTTGTATACTTTACCCAGAACTACCCAACCTAATGCGGTATTTTGTAAAATGGGTAGATTGTCCAATAACCGAATTTGTCCATTCCTTATGACTTCTCCGTAAATCTCCGCCCCCAAAAGAATGTCTATTCTTCCCGGTTTATTAAATGTTGGATCAGCCAGTGGAATGGTTTTTGGTATGTTCCAATCATCGATATTGATGTAACATTGCGGCTGATTGTTCGTAATTTCTTTGATCGAATATACCTCCAATTGGGTTGTAAATTCTTTACCAATAGATTTTAGTGATACTTTGATTTTATCACTTGCTTTCACTCTTGTGTTGCCTATCCCAGATATGTTTATGGTTGAGTCACCTGATGTGAAACCTAACCTTTTCCGCAACTTGTCGGTTATGAAGTTTAACTGCGAGCCAGAGTCAAGCAGTATACGCGCTCTCATGGCTTTACCTTCACGATCAATAACTTCTGCAATCGCAGTTCCTAAGAAGACGTATGCATCGCCTTCACTGCATTGTGCCGACAAATTTGTATTTTGTGGTTCTTTCGATGTGTTCTTGGCAACTTGGTAGTGTAGGAGTGTATTGTGTTTTTTACCACACTTCTGACATCCTCTTGATAAACACCTTTTGTAAATGTGTCCCTTTTTCAAGCAATTTGTACAAAGGTCTAGTTCTCGTGACTTTTCAACTCGTTTCGCTGGTATCAATTTTAGAAACGATTCGCAATGATATATTGCATGTCCGTTTTTGCAAACAGGGCATTCTAGGCCTTTGTTCGTTCCTACTAACGATGATTGCTTAGCTAGCTTGTTTGATTGTTTAGATGAACCTGCCCTCTGATTCAGTGTTTCCAATGTCTGGAATCTCATTTCAATGAACTTTAGTAGTTCGTCTAATGACGGAAGTTCGCGTGGCGATTTCAATGTTTGTTCGTACAATGTGTACGAGGTCTTGTCCAGTTTTTTGAGGATCGAATGTATTATTATTGGATCCCAATGCTCTTTGGCTGCAACACCTATTGCTTGTAGAGTGAACAGACATTCTTTTGTTGTGTCATGCAATGATCTGAGTGCTGAAGCTGACTCAGTTGTAATAGCTGATTGGGCCATTAGTTTATCTAGTAAGGCATTTACCAATAATCGCTTATTGGCGTATCTATTGTTCAACATTTCCCAAGCAATGTTGTAGTTGCCATTAGAAATTGGTAAATGCATTACCAGCTTTGCTGCTTCTCCTGTTAGGTTCATTTTTAGATACCAAAATTTTTGGCAGTTTCCTATTGGTTGATCGTGAACCATTTGTTTGAAAAGGTCTGCGAATTGGGGCCATTTTATGTATTCCCCATCGAATTTTGGGAGCTCTATCTTTGGAAGCTTCAATTGAGACTCATTTGCAGCTGAAGGAATGCTACCATTAGATTCTGGCTTCTTAATACTGCTGTTTAACTCAATGAGAAGAGTGTCGCTTAAATTTTGCAGTTCAAAATATTCTTGCAAATTGTATGCTGTAGATTCAATATCTTCTACTGATTCCCAAATCAAATAATGAATTTGTTCAATGTCGAACCACGTTTTAGTCACTTTTTCTTTCTTCAGCTGTAAATATTCTAAAGGCTGATTTGAAGTGACAGTTGTATTGCTAATTAAATGTTTCAATGCAACTTTCAACGCTTGTTGCTTTTTCATAAGCCGAGCTAGATCGGGACTTTCAAGTTTCGATGCAATCTTTTGTATTGCTTGGTTTTTCGAACTTGTGTGAGCCTCTTCGAATGATTGCGTCTTAACATATTCCAATAAAGACATCACCTCTATTCGAAACTTTTCAACTGCTGTCTTCACAGTTCTATGGTAATCCTTTGAGAAATATGGATGATCGAGAGACACACCAGCGATTTCTCGTATCTCATCGTCATTTTTCTCAAATTTTTCCCACAAACTATCAACAATTGTAAGTTTTTCTTCCAAGTAGGAAATTGTCTTCTTATCAGGCGATTGTTCCTGATAAGATTTAATTATTTTTTCGATCTCTTTTCCGAGACGAGACTGTTCTATTGCAATTGACTCCATTATTTCAAAATTGCAAATATTATTTAGTTAGTTTTGCACGTTTTGTGCTTTCGAATTGAAATTTGTCAATCAATTGCTAGATACTAGCAACTAATCTCGAAATCAAATCTATGAACTTGTGTTCATAAAAGTCGGGGTCACCAAAAAATGTTTAGGCTTATGCAATTAAAGAAAGCAGGTTTCTCTACTTCTAAAATTGTTGCCTGGTATTGTGATAATCTATTATGGCAGGAAACTCTACCAAATAGATTTTTCTCACTGAGCTGTAAAACGTCTTCAAGTTAATGATAAAGCGTTTGATTAACAACTCCATTTTATTTTACTATAACCAACGTATTTATAACAAATTACCTACACTAATTCTTAGTCTAGAAAAAAGCTGACGCTGCATAACATGCACAATAATTTTCCCAGGCGCGAGAATAAATTTGATATGTCGTTGATTCGTTTCCCACATATGGGAAAAGAATCTGCAAAATGTGCTGACATAATGTCTGCATTTAAAACGTTCGTTTGGGAAGATTATTGTGCATGCAGAAGTTATTGTGTTACAGTATGTTCACTTAAATCTAGCATTTATGCTGTTTGAATGTGAGATGAGATGAAAAATGTTACGTTACAATCAATTAATTTAGGTATTGATAAAATAATTAGTGAAATGTATTACTACAATAAAGTTGTGCTTAAACATATATATATATATATATATATATATATATATATATATATATATATATATATATATATATATATAAAGAAAGATGAATTTCCGGCGAAACGAGTTTAATACTATTGTTCTTCGAACATTAGTAAAAACTCTAGTGCACCTGAACCGCTAGAAAACTAATTTTCGAAGAAATTGTCTTTGACTGACAAAAAAATGTGGGAAGACGTAATACACTTTTTTGTAGAATCATATCAACCATTCCTTGTTCAAAGCAACAGAACTCAACTATAACACAAATGATGAAAATGTTCAGTGCTGGCAACATTTTCCCAACGAAGCACCAATAAGTTTACCTTAACAGACTCATACTTCAATCAACTTATCCTTTGAATTTCGTTCTCATCGGAGGATTTCGTCGGAAGCCTTAGCGGTTAACGTTGCTTGAGCCTGCCATCCAAAAAATGTTCAAAACTCGGAAAATTTAAAAATTGGTTTCTTAGTTTGCAAATGTTTTGCATATGACTATGTAATTTGAAGCATCTGTTGATGCAATAGTTACGAAAATGGCTAAAGCTGGTTACCCTGTGTCAGCAGCAAAATATATACCGAATCTGCTTAACGTTAAACTAAACCCAACCAATAAATTTCGTTTCGATTGAATCACTGCGCTAGAAGCTATACGGGTGAAAAAAATTTAAGGGTTACCACCCTCAAAACTTTTCAAATTTTTAAAGCGTTATTATTTGTTGTTAATTTTCATTGCAGAATGAAAGAAAAAGAAAAGAAAAAAAAATGCAGCAAAATTGCATCAAAATCTATTTACTGCATAAACTTCATTTTGATATCATGACTGCACCGGAAGTTATAGGGAAAAAAGCTTTATTTTGCTGAGCAAATTTGCAAGATTTAGGAGACAAAAATCACCATAGTTGGCAACACTATTCTCATTTTTCAGCCAAATTTTCACCAAATGTTACCTTAAGCAAGATCCAAATGTTGTGCGAATTTTGATGGCTGAATCGGAAGTTATAGGCCAAAAAGCTGTTTTTTTTTTCTCAGTGATTTTTCAAGATGGCACCACTGCCACAGGGTTGACCGCATTTCAAAATCACTTCTATCAGACCTAGTCCTAGTTGATAACAACATGTCCTGTGAATTTCATTATGATCGAATAATCCGGTCGTCAGTTCTCGTGAACAGAACTTTCGAGTGCTGAAAATAGAGGTAATTTAGTGATGGGTTGCCGTTCTTGTGCAAATCGGAATTTTAAAAATTTTAAATTGACATGATGCACAAACCTTAAAATTTATCAATAATTTGAATTTTTTGTCAAAAATCAAAAAATTTTCAGAAGGTTCAATGATTTGAGGGATTTTTTTCAAGAGCCTGCCGTTACCCGCACTACCTTGGAAATCCATGAGTGTTAGATCTTAGCTAACGTCAATACGCTCTACGAATTTCACGATGATCCAATGCTTTTGTCAGAAGTAATGACAAATAAAAAATTGAAAAAAAAATCTTGCCTAATTTTAGGCACTTAGCATCCACACACTGCTCAACATTTTCAAATCTTTATCATAGACAAGCTTAAAACATAATTAGTTTTCATTCCCAATACTTTTTTTTACAAAAATTTACACTGCTTGGAAATATAGGAGTACCTCAAAAATCACTAAAACACTCGCCGCCACCAAAAAGTTTAGTATATCTGAATTTGAGAAAGTTATGGACCTACCTATTATATACATCTACGTTCTCCGAAAGTTTCAGCTCAATCGGATCGGCCACTCCAGAGATTATCTCCCTTAATCATTTTGCTGATATATATATATATATATATATATATATATATATATATATAAATATATATATATATATATATATATATATATATATATATATATATATAAATATATATATATATATATATATATATATATATATATATACATATATATATATATATATATGTATATATATATATATATATATATATATATATATATATATAAATATATATATATATATATATATATATATATATATATATATATATATATATATATATATATATACATACATATATATATATATATGTATATATATATATATATATATATATATATATATATATATATATATATATATATATATATATATATATATATATATATACATATATATATATATATATATATATATATATATATATATATATATATATATATATATATATATATATACATATATATATATATATATATATATATATATATATATATATATACATATATATATATACATATATGTATATATATATATATATATATATATATATATATATATATACATATATATATATATATATATATATATATATATATATATATATATATATATATATATATATATATACGTATATGTATATATATATATATATGTATATATATATATATATATATATATATATATATATATATATATATGTATATGTATATATATATATATATATATATATATATATATATATATATATATATATATATATATATATATAAAGAAATATGAATTTTCGGCGAGAAACGAGTTTCATACTAATTTCGAAAATTAGTAACAAAGACGATGTGATGGTATGGCTATTGCCTTTTGTAGCTCGTCTCAAAGTAGTTCAAAAAAAGGGAAGGCAAAATAAAAGACAATCTAACCTTTCGAACACAAGTAGTCTTAGCTTTGGCGTGGAAAATTAAACCGCCCTCATTAGTATCAGCTGAGATGTACTTGAGGGAAAATGAAATCTAGACGATTACTTTAATTTCAATTAACAAAGTCTGCTTAGTCGCCGACTAATTTGGCTTACCGAAACAGACTGTCTTTCTTGTGTCATACTCCAGTCTTAAATATTAACATTTTTCGTCAAATAAGTAAATGAAAAGTATATGTATTAAAAGGTGTTTTCGAAGAAAATTAGTATTAAACTCGTTTCGCCAAAAATTTATATTTCTTTATATATATATATATATATATATATATATATATATATATATATATATATATATATATATATATATATATACATATATATATATATATATATATATATATATATATATATATATATATATATATATATATATATATATATATACATATATATATATATATATATATATATATATATATATATATATATATATATATATATATATATATATATTAGAGATGGGAAAAACGACTCAGTTTAGTGTGTCGACACACTTCGACTCACTCATTTTGATGAGTCAATCAGTGTGAGTCAATCAATTGTGTCAATTCGTTTTTGATTGATGTAAAATGTAGTTATGAAAAAGGATTATGCATATGATTAGAATTTTTTCTATTTACCACTTATACATGGCCATGAAAAGGCGACAAAGAACATTAAATGCACAGAAAATTTCCCAGTATTTAGTTTAATATGTGTCTTTTTTTTTGTTTTGAACATTTGAAAAAGATTTTAAAATGTAAAGAAAGTGTCCGATAGCTTTGTTAACTATAGTTGATTTGAATTACAAATTAAAAAACTCTAGTCCGTCAGAAAATCCTATTTTCGTAAAAAAGTAGAGGAAATATGTATGTAGGTCTTCAATGCATGTTTTGGTCCATACTATAACTAGAGTCAGGTCGTACTAAGATTTTCACATACTAGGTATAACTAGTACAAGTACAAAAAAATACATGTTCCAAAAATACTAGCAAGTATTTGTTGAAGTATGCTATAGATACTATACATACAATTTGCAGTGATGTTCTGAAAAGGTATGATATGCCCACCCCCACCCTCCAAACCCAAGGTTCGCTTCACTGAAGCATGAAGTTAAATAAAAATTGTATTAAGAAATGATAAAAACAAAATGTTTCGCCTATTAAACATGCACCCACTAGGGGGCCAACCTCTTCGGTAAGGCTGGATATGAATCCAGGGGCATCTTAACTCCCGCGGTCTCGTAAATTTTACAACCCCGGTAGGGTTGGAGACACCCTCGTGGCGACCTGCAGTCACGAGGAGAGCCCCAGCACTGCCGGAGAAGCGAACTGGCGAACCAAAAAGGATCTCAACCTTTTCCTCCTTAGCACTTTACGTGCTACTTTCAGTTTTTCCAGACGGTTTTCCGGCGGATTTCATTTTGCCGTATCTTCGAAACTAGGCCGCTTTTTCACAGACTTGTATGAAAATTTGACCCGAAACAACTCAGAAAGGTCCCCGAATTCATGCTAGACCAAAAAAAAATAATTTTGGTAAAAAAGGACGTTTTCACCCAATTTCCCCTATCAAAATTTTTTCTCGCCCTTAAAATATAACTATTGTACTCTCCGACCATTTTCAATCATCGAAACTGCCGTAAAGGCAGTTTTTCCCAAACTATGGCCAAAAACCCCTCATTCCCCTACAAAACTGAAATTTTTGTATCGCAGAAATAGATCTTGGCCCGTTATGTCCCAAGCCACTCTCACCCAAAATTGGCCGATTTTGTCCGATTTCAGCTACCTTTGCCCTAGAAACTTTTTGAATATTTGAATAAAATACTTGCAAGTACGAAAATACTCGCAAATACGAAAAAACTCGAAGCTAGTATTTTTGAATTTCATACTATGTACTGATTGTCCCAAAAGAATACCTGTTCCAGTATATGCGCTTAATCTCTAATTATAACCTAACTATGTCTAAATTCCAAAATTTGTGAATAATAACCATTGTTACTTGTTATAGATATATGTTGCTAATCACATGAACATTTTATGGCCGCATTTCCTACACCATAAATGAGGAAAATAGTTGCTTTCTTTGAAGTACTCCCCACTCACATTATTCTAAAACGTTACCTCAGCGAAGAAAAAATCACTCATAGAAACTTTTTTCGAACGGTATATAATTGAAAAGTTTACTATTTTAAATTTATCAATGGTAAATGAATTTATAGACTAATGATCAATTAGAAACAAAATTTCACAAGTATCTTATCTAAATACACTCAACTTCACTGCATCGAATTGTGTGAAATGTACACTGATTTCAATATACACTTCAAGAGATAATGCAAATCAAAAACTTTTTTATTTGAATTATAAACCCACTTCAACTCCCAGATATAACAAATAATCACAGGGATAATCATCCAAAAAAAGCGGGCAAACCCAACTATTTTCATTTCGCCCATTCTCGTATTTTGAGGTTTTTTTCTTCATCAAAATATAATTGTTTCTGATTTTTGCTCGAATATCCCTATCCAATATCTATACCTCTTATACTTCATCAATATCCTTAAAAAATTTCATTTCGATCGGACATCGCATTCCTGAGATAATCTTACTGCATCCAATCACAAAAAAATTGAGAAAGTCTGCAGGAAGAAAGTTTCAATCAAAATCTTCATCATATGCACACATAAAGTGCACATAAGTTCTTCCGGTCAGTTTCGATCATCACAACCAACCACGGCATGCTTGCACTGTACGGCATTACCTACAGCCTTTACGAAATTCATATCGCGGCACCGATTGACTTGCTCCTGTGCAAAAGTGTCGAGCTCATAAACAAGCTCCTAATCATATAAACTGATTGCCTCGTTCTTGTGCTGCTCATCTCTAGCTCTACTGTGTGTATACAAACGTGTCGGCCAACACACGTGTTGAGGTTAGTGATTGCTTCACCAAACGCTCAACTCCGACGAGATCCGTGAAAAGCTCCGCGGCACGGAAATCTTCGCGCAAATGATTGCTTATGTGCAACGATTGACTCGCTCCTGTGCAAAACTGTCGAGCTCATAATCAAGTTCGAGCTCATAAACAAACTCCTAATCACATCAACTGATTGCCTCGTTCATGTGCTGTTCATTTCTAGCTCTACTGTGTGTACACAAACGTGTCGGCCGATACACTTGTTGAGTGCAAGTGATTGCTTCACCAAACGCTCAGCTTGCTCATACTGTAGGGATTGCTTCACCTGTGAAGCAGCTCGCTCAGTATAGAGTGTGTCGACACACGTGTTGGGGGCTAGTGATTGCTTCATCGCGATTGCTTCACTCACGTGTTACCCATCTCTAATATAAATATATATATATATATATATATATATATATATATATATATATATATATATATATATATATATATATATATCTATATCTATATATATATATATATATATATATATATATATATATATATATATATATATATATATATATATATATATATATCTATATATATCTATATATATATATATATATATATATATATATATATATATATATATATATATATATATATCTATATATATCTATATATATATATATATATATATATATATATATATATATCTATATATATCTATATATATATATATATATATATATATATATATATATATATATATATATATATATATATATATATATATATCTATATATATATATATATATATATATATAGATATAGATATATATATATATATATATATATATATATATATATATATATATATATATATATATATATATATATATATATATATATATAGATATAGATATATATATATATATATATAGATATATATATATATATATATATATATATATATATATATTTATATATTTATATATATACATGTATATATATTTATATATTTATATATATTTATATTTGATGTTATCGTGCCGGAATTAAGTGTTTGTGAAAACAATTAAGACAGTTAAAGGAATTATAGTGCCTGGTGATTTAGAAATAGTGATTTAAACTTAAACAGACTTAATATATCAAGTGCGGGCGCGATAGCAGATAATCGGGAAAATTCATATAACTGTACAGAATCCTGTAAGCCGGGGTAAGTCCTGTTCCTTTTTTCTTCCTTTTTGTTCCTTTTTTATATAAATTGTCATACATTTCATATATATCCATATATTTTCCATACATGCTCAATAAATTATCGTACATCCATTTTTCTGTCCTTTTACTTGGTCGTATTGGTACAAGAAGTACACAGATTTGTGAAATTTGAAGTAATATTGGGCGAAATATACATTAAGTCAGTTCAAAGTGCGATTTTCGGCAAACATTTTATTGAAACTACATCCAGCACTTTGTTGACTCGAATATTCTTATATTGTGGCTTTAAATCAAATATTAAGTCAGTTCAAATTGCGAATTTCGGCAAACATTTTATTGAAGCCACATCCAGCACTTTGTTGACTCGATTATTGTTATATTGTGGCTTTAAATCAAATATTGAAATTTGTGATTGAGTATTGGGCGAAGTCCCTAGTCAGAACGCAGATAGTGTGTATTGACTATCATACACTTAATTGGAAAATTCGATTTTGGGCAAATAGTTGATTTGAGCTACATCGGGCATTTTGTGGATTGAATATTTATATTGAATTGGCGACTCATTAACTTGTGAATTGTGTTGATGAGATCGTAATATAACTAGATACTTGTTGGTTAGTGCATTCCATACCGTTGGAATTTTCCAAATATTACATTGGGCACTGTTGCAAAGTAGTAACTCGTGAGTTTCGCAGTGAAAACTGTTCTAAATAAATGAAGTGTGTCACGGTTCTCACTATGGAAAATTTGATGGTGCAACAGAAATTAGCTTTACAGCAAATAAATAAACTTCGGTCTAATTACGAAAAGGATTCTGTTACTCGCAAAACAGTTTCGTATTGCGAGAAGATCCAAGAAAGGTTGAAAAGTAGCTACGATCTTTTCAACGAAAACCACCTTAAAATACTTTCGTTACTGAAAGGGGAAGACGCTGAGCTCAACTTGGAATATTTTTCGAATGAAATATACAGCCAGTTTGACGAGTTGCAGTTGAAATTCGTATCGGAAGTAGAGGAGCAGTTGAGAGAAGCTCTAAGGAAACAATGGGCAGCAGAGCAGCAAGTAGCAGATAAAATGGCATCGGAGCAAAAGGATTCAGGAGTCACTCAGAATGGAAGAGCTGGACAAGAAGGAAAAGCACTTATAGAAACTGGAAAACAGGAGTTGGAGCCGCACTTTGAGGATATAAAACTCCCTCGTATTTCTTTACCAAAGCTTCATGGCAACTATGACTCGTGGATTTCGTTCCGTGATTTGTTTAGATCGCTCATTCACAATCGTCCGAACATGTCGCAGGCGCAAAAGCTTCACTATTTGAAGTGTAGTTTGCCTGGGGAAGCTGAAGGTCTGTTGCGACAATATGCAATCACTGAAGCGAACTACGACATTGCTTGGCGAGTCCTAAACGATAGGTACGACAACGTGAATGTTTTGTTGAGCACGCAGTTTAAACGCTTGTTTTCGATACCTTATGCTAATGAGTCAGCATCGTCGCTAAAAACTTTATTCGATAAAGCGATGGAGTGTATTCAAGCCATTGAAAACATGGGTATAGAAAATTTGTGGCATGCCACGTTAGTGCATATTATCACACAAAGATGACCTCCATCTACAAGACAACAGTGGGAACAAGAGCATGCACAGAGGACCACACTTCCTTCATTGAATGATGTATCTGCATTTTTACAACGGAGATTTAGGGCATTGGAAGCTGCGGGAATAGACCGTCTACGAGTTCCCAGAAATACAAGTATGTTTCAACCCCAAAGCTTGCAGAACTATGCAACTCAAATGGCTCAAAGTTGTGTAGTTTGTAGAGCAGGCCATCACATTCGGCAGTGTCCCTCCTTTAGTGAAATGAATTACGATTCAAAGTTCGAAACTGTTAAACGGAACAGGCTTTGTATTCATTGCTTGACGAAGGGACACATATTTGCAAATTGTCCAAGTAGTAGTAGATGCGCAAAGTGCAACAGATCCCATCATACTCTTCTGCACAGAGAGACAGCGATAACAAATGTGGTAACTTCCGACCCACTGAGCGCCGACGCAGCAGAGTTTGCATCTATTCGCGCACCAGCATCAAGTGTTGCTCTGAACGAAGCCGAAATACAAGCACTGAGTGCTGTTGCACCAAAGCAAGTTCTCTTAGCAACAGCATTAGTATCAGTACAAACTCCAAGTGGTTGCGCAAACTTAAGGGCATTATTGGATCAAAGCTCTCAAGCATCGTTCGTTAGTGAGAATGCCATCCAGCAGCTAAATGTAAAAGGATGTACACAAACACTACTATTAGTGGTATAGGCAGAACAAATAACACGTCAACGAAAGGAACCGTACGCTTAATGTTAAATCTTTGTGATAAACAATCTTTGGAAATAGAAGCCTATATTTTAGATCAATTAACAAATCTAATACCCACTTGAAAAGTTTCTACGGAAGTACAAAATCAATTGAAAACCTTCAATTTAGCTGATCCCAACTTCGACAAACCGGGAAGGATTGATTTACTGCTGGGAGCGGATGTTTATGCTCAAGTTATATCAGGCGATATTCATAAACTTCCGAACTAGCTTAGGATGGATTGTTTCAGGAGCAGTGCACACTCAACCGCAACGTACTCTTCAAAGTTTCAAATTGGAAGTAAATCATCATGACAATTTATGTGGAGAACTAAGGAAATTTTGGGAATTGGAGGAAGTCAATGTATCTCAGCAGCAAACGAAAGAAGATCAGCTTTGTGAAGAGTTCTACTTGAAAAATACTTATCGTGATACAGATGGTATATATGTTACTCGTCTGCCATTTAAAGAAGGTTTCAACCAACAGATGTTAGATGAATCAAAAAATAGTGCGCTCTCCAGCCTAATGTCGTTAGAAAGAAAGTTTGCAAAGAATCCAGAATTGTATACGGAATATTCAAAGTGCATTCGGGAATATTCGGAGTTGAATCATATGCGTGAAGTCGGTGACAGTATTGAATTACAAGTTGATAATAACGGAGTTGCTAAATGCAAAAGTAATGACCTCCCTCATCATGTGGTATACAAAGAAAGCAGCAGTACACGAGCTCGAGTTGTTTTTGATGCTTCGCGAAAAACAAGTAATGGAATTTCTCTCAATGAAGCACTCTATGCTGGTCCTTCTCTTCAAAATAGCCTCGATACTATCTTGCTAAAATGGAGATATTTACGATTCGTATTTATAGCAGATATTGAAAAAATGTACCGTCAAATTCGTATACATCCAGAAGATTCTCACTTACAACGTATTGTTTGGCGAAATAGTCTTCAAGAAGCAATCCATGACTATTGCTTGACCACAGTTACTATTGCTTGACCACAGTTACTTTTGGTGTGACTTGTGCACCATTCTTAGCCATCCGTACTCTCAAAAACTTGCGGAAGATTCACAGTCCTCGTTTGTCATGGTACACAAGGCAATTATGGAAGAATTTTATGTAGACGATCTTTTGTCCGGTTGACCCAGTTTGGACCATGCCCTCGCTAAAAGAAATGAATTAAGAACGTTATTAAGCTCGGCAGGTTTTAAACTACGGAAATGGGCAGCCAATCATGAACAACTCCTGTGTGATATTCCTTTGGAGGACCGTGAAACCCTTCCAATCCTAGATATGAATCTCGATCAGGGTCTCAAAACGCTTGGCCTTATATGGTATCCAAACACGGATGAATTTGCATACAAGATAAACATTGATATGAATGATGATATGTATACAAAACGGAAAATACTATGTGACATAGCGAGACTGTTCGATCCCCTTAGATGGATTTCCCCAGTCGTTGTCGTAGACAAAATATTGATGCAATCATTATGGTTAGATGGGATAACTTGGGATGAAAACGTTCCTACTGACATAGCAGGTAAATGGCACACTTTCAAATTAGATTTGGAAACTTTACAGAATATCAGAATACCTAGATGGTTAAAAAATGAGTCTAAGGATATTATCGAATTGCATGGTTTTAGTGATGCCTCGCAGAAAGCGTTTGCGGTAGTCGTTTATTTCGTTACACGGGCTCAAACCTACAATACATCTTCACTACTATTAGCCAAAACGAAGGTAGCACCAGTTAACTATTTCAATTCCACGTTTGGAATTATGTGGAGCGCTCTTGCTGGCTAAACTTGTACATCGGATTACACAATCACTAAATTTAAACGTATCAGGAGTATATTTATGGACTGATTCAACCATCGTTTTGGCATGCTTGGCCAAGTATCCATCAACTTGAACAACTTTTGTAGCTAGTCGAACTACACAGATTCATGAAGCGGTCAAGGATATTCCATGGAACTATGTACCGTCGGAGCAGAATCCAGCAGATATGGCACCACGCGGTATTTTTCCCAAGCAACTCACTGAAAGCAAACTGTGGTGGAATGGACCTGAATGGTCGAAACAGCGAAAGGAAAATTGGCTTGTTAAACCATCTCTGCCAGCATGAGTAACAGAAAAGAGGAAAGGGTCAATCATGAGCTTATTAGCATCTCTTTCGGAAACACAATTTTTGGACTCGTGGTTGGCCAAGTATTCGTCATTGACACGGCTCTTCCGAATTACCGCTTATTGCTTTCGATTTATATCACTAGTAAAGGGAAGTCGTAACATGTCCTCACATTTGAGTACAAAGGAGCTTGACTTGGCTTTAAAATTTTGGATTGGATACTCGCAACAAACGGATTATCAAGCAGAAATTGAACTTTTAAGGCATAAACGGCCTATCGATAATAAATGTCATTTATTGAAATTGAACCCCTTCTTAATGCTGGTACTGAGTTCGAGTTCACCTGAAATTTTGACATGTCTCCATTATCTGGTCATTCTTTCGAGCGAAAATTTTGGCAATGGAGAAAAGCAGAGACAATGCTCATTTCTGACGGATAAAATGTCAAGAATTTCACTTTTCGATCGATTTTCTCATTGGAAAGACATTTGCACTGCTCCATTTTCAAATTGAAACACCAAATGTTACTTTTTCGCTCGAAAGAATGAACTGCACAAACTAAATTGGCGTGAAATGATTGGAGACATGTTTCAGTGCCATCTACGTTTTCAACGCGAAAGCAACTTCAAAGCAACTTTTCATGCTAAGAACACAGTACTACTCTTGCTTAATTTCAAGCTAAATTTTCGCCGAAATCAATTTCACGTGAAATTTTGTATGAAAATTTCACGTGAAATCGAACTCAGTACTATGCTTTAAGCATAAGTTTATAGTAGTTTTGTAAACAGTTAAAAAAGTACCGAAATTTTTATTGCTATAAAAGAAATAGATCTGTTAGTTGAAATTGCTCTTCTTTGTTAGTTAAAAATTTGATCTCGTTCGCTACATTTCGTATTTTTCGCAATTTTCGTATTTTTCGCATTATACTTTTCGCATTTCGTATATTTGAATTGTTTCTTTACAATCGAAGTAAGAATAAATGTTTGAAAAGTTTTTCTCGCGTTTTTTTCTTGAAAGTGAAAGACAAAGCATTTGATTTTCGTATTTTTCGCATAGTAAAGGCAAAACAAGAGCTTTGGTTACTCTGTTTTTAAAAGACGCTTTCGAAATTGTGGGGGAATAGTGTTGGCTCATGCTGTTGAATATCTTACAGCATCTATTTATTGGCTCATTATCAGCATATGCTGTGCTATGCCTATATTCAACTAGTATTTGTCGGGATCTAGTGACTCTTACGGGCTGGTTAATCACAAATCTTTCGTGAATGAAGTCGACACTAACAGCGTCTCTAATGACATCGAAACTGAAGCAGGCAGATAACATTAATCTTTTGGATGCAAGTGGTGACAAATTTAGAAGTCTAAGGCGAGATTCATGTAGCGGTAAATTGCTAAAATCACAGGGATGGTAAAGATGGTAAAGAGCGAATAGCAAGAATTGCTTTTGAACAGATTCGAATCTGTGGGTGTGAATTTCGAAAACCGGGTTCCAGATAATGCAAGCATACTCAAGAAGAGGGCGAGCGAGCGCGGTGTATAGCGATTTTGTGACCCAAAGTTTCTGAAACCCCCTGGCTCGCCACTTAATGAAGCCTAGTCGTTTACTTGCTTGAGAGATTATTTTGTCGTAATGCAAATTAAAGCGGAGCTTTTCATTCAGCACCAAACCGAGGTCTAATATATTGTTAACCCTACTGAGTGTCGTATTGCTTAAAAGATAAGTATGATGTACGATGTACTTGACGTACTTTTTCGAGAGAAGCTTATCACATGAGATTTTGCGATATTGAGAGGTAGGTTGTTTACGCAGCCCCAATGATCCAGGGAATTTAGTTTTAGTGGAAAAAAGTTGGCATCAGATGACGACTTTATAGTATGAAAAATTTTCAGATCGTCCGCATAGGGTAGATGAGGTACATCAGATAAAACCTCCGACAGGTCTGATATAAAAATGTTAAATAGCAAAGGGCCAAGATTGCTACCTTGAGGTACTCCAGAGTTGACATGAATTTTTTTAGGGATAAGCCCTTGGAATTTCACATATTGTGAGCGGTTCTGGAGGTAAGAGCTAAGCCATTTTAGTAGAGATCCTGCAATTTCGAACTGCTGCAGCTTGAAAATCAAAATGGAGTGGCTAACATGATCAAACGCTGTACTAAAGTCAGTGTAGACTGCGTCAATTTGACCACCTTTCTCCATTTCGCAAAGAACATGGGAAAACAGCACTATTAGGTTGGTAGTGGCAGAACGACCTTTCGTAAAACCATGCTGCTGTTCGTTAAGTCAAGCATTGACCAAGGGAGATAGTTTATCACATATGATTTTTTCAAGCAGTTTAGGAATAGTTGATAAAATCGCGATACCTCTATAATTTTGAATTGATCTTCTATCACCATTTTTGAATATTGGTATAACGTAGGAGGTTTTCCAATACGATGGAAAGTGCCCAGAAGAAAGAGATGTATTGAATATGATGTGAAGAGGAGAGATTAACTGTGCGACACATTTAATAAGAAAAGTCGGAGGAAGAAGATCGGGTCCAGGGCCTTTGTTACTATCAAGCTCCAAGATAGCTTTAAAAATATCATCTCTGGAAATATTTATAGCCTCAGCGAACATTGTTCTAGATACTCTTGGGAGGTGACAGAGTGATGGAGTACTGACAGGGCTAAAAACCTCTTGAAAGTTATCTGCGAAAAAGTTACAAATTTCTTGAGGAGAAGAAGACTTTGAGGTTCTATTGCACATAGAAGAGGGATAACCGGTTGTTTTCCGCTTCATATTCACAAAGTCAAAAAACTTTTTGGGGCTATGAATTATATTCTCGCCGGTAGTTTTAATGAATCTGTCATATGCTTCATGAGACTTTTCCTGGAATTCTTTGGCCACTGCATTGTATTCTTCTTTGATACGATGGCTAGAGTCGACATTGTTTTTTATTGATTTGTGAAACTTATTTCTGTGATTTCTCAGACGTTCAAGAGTCTTGTCAAGCCAAGGCTCAGAAAGCCTATCTTTTCTCATAATTTTAGGGACATATCTTTCGACCACGTCGAACAGTATTTTGTAGAAAGAATTTATAATTTCGTCAAGAGATTGAGATGTAAGCGTATCTGCCCAGTGGACATTATTAAGAGAGTTGTGAATGCTATTGTAATCAGCATTGCGGAAATCGTATACAATAGTATTATTGTAAGTTTGAAAGATATTAGAATCTGTAGTGGGTAAATCAATAGTAAGAGCGGAATGGTGTAGGCTATTAGAGAAAAGATTCTCCGTGTCGATAGTCGGGCTAACCACTACTTTGTCATAAACGTTTGTAAATATAAGGTCTAACCAATAACCATTACGGTTGGGAGTCGGAGCAAACTGCTGCAAATCATTACCATACAAAGTACTCACAAGGTTAAAGTCAGAACAATCGACATAGCAAATAGGTAGTAAGTAATTGTCAGTTTCATCAATAACGAAACGTAAATTAGGGCGATTAAAATCTCCTAGGAGTATAATTTGATCCTCTGTCCTACGAGATCCCATAAAGTTATATATAAATTCACATATATAATTGTACACAGAGTCGTCAGATCTAGGCGGGACATAAAATAAACCGATATATACCGATGTGCTATCGAATGATATTCGAATAATTTTATGCTGAAACAACTTATGCGGCCTCTTGTCTGGCCAGTGGAGACATAATCACGGTCATTTCTGAATATTGTCCAGCTACTATCGATGATCTCTAACATGGGAGTCCTTTAACCAAGTTTCGGTAAAGGCAAGTACGTTGAAATGGTGTGATTTGGCGTCAAGGTAGAGTTTATTTAATTTGCCCTTCATACCACTGCAATTGTGGTAAAAAACTCTGAGGCCATTGGAAGAGCATAACTTGTTAAGAGCGATACCTAACATTATACCGGGGTTTTCGTGAGGAATTAGAAGTCGGATGATTTTTATCCGAAACTGTATTAGAGAGAGTGGAAGACGAGGGATTATGAATAGCAGACGCCCTGCAGCTATACGTCAGAGTATGAGGAGATATGTCCATAGACGAACGTCTGGGCGCAGAATTACGAATATTCTGAAGTGGAATATTTACAGAATCAGTGGTGGAGACTTCCGATAAAGGTATATTTTTAGTATGAAGATTAGTGGGAGTTTTCTGGATGGTTGGCAATTTGCTTATAGTACAATTTTTGTTTTCATTAGCATTATTACTTATTTTCATAAAATTGTTGCTGCTGTTGGTTGATTTCCAAGGAGGAAAATTGATGCCTTTCCATTCATAACTGCTGCTGCTTCCATCCACGTGGGTAAAAGCCAGACGTATTTCTCGGGGATCCAGACCTTATAGTGCTTAGGTGTTCCATTGCAATGTTGAAGAGAGTGCTGAATACGGAACCCGTTGATACGAAAATAGCTCTTGATGAGCTTTCCAAGCCGAGAGACGTTGGTAGTATAAGGTACTCCTTCGACGAAAAACGGCACTCTTTTCCTGTTGGAAAATGAGTGGTCACGTTGAGAATTGTAGAGACCTAAGTTGGAGCATTTTTTCAATGCGTTTTCGTCTAGCGGATGGTGGCATGTGCATTAGTGGGTTACCATGTGAACCCGTAATTCCTCCCCCTTAGATGGTAGCGACGGCCAGATGAATCTTATGCTAGAAGATTCGGCTGCTGGAGCTGCTGCTATATTATGGTCGATCTGGTATTTGTGGGTCATCTTGAGTTTTGGTACATGCTCGTGGAAAGAATGATAACTCCGCAAGCTATGATGGTAAGTACAACTGTTGTTGAGATGTACAGGATTTTCGGCTGCGTGTAGGTTTCCGAAATTTATCGTGGAGGGATCTTACGAACTGATACTGGTTTAGGTCCTTGAACTTTAACTCGAACTAATATTGGCGAATATCATTGGATGGATGCTGGTTTCATCCCAGTGGATGGAGCTGCTGCTGATGTAACTAATGTTGTTAACCGATATTTCACACTCTTTGAAGCGAGTGAGAATTGTTCCGTTGATTTTGATGTTTTCTGGACCAGAAGTTGTTGTTACGGTCGTCTCAGGGATGTTGATTAGTAGCAAATTATTCGGTTCGGGTTGGTAAATGTCCATCATGTTTTCGCGGTCGTAGATTTCACAGTGTCCTGGTACGTTTTTTATGAGTTTTCCCATGCATGGTGACTCGGAGGTTTCCTTTAGAAGTGTCGTTCGAGGGCAATAGTACGTATTTTCGACATTGTGGCATTTTTCGTCGATTACTTGGAAGTTTTCAGAGCTCATTAAGAGGTAAGGTTTAACCAAGATAGTTTTAGTTTTATCTATAGGTAGAGGAATGATGTGAAAGAAGGAATAATTTTCTTTTGAGAGGATAGGGATTTGAGTATTGAAAATAGTATTGGAGCCGTTAGTGTAGGCTTGTAAATCCAATAGTTGTGTAATACAAGTGCTCGTTTGATAATATTTCTATTGATTGATTTGTAAATATAGAGTATAGTTCCGACAGTTCGATAAGCATAATATCAATTAATTTTGATATTATGCTTAGTCTTGCTAGCATTACTGCTTCTAATATTCCTGATAAATGGTTATTAAGCAAGTCGATGTTAGAATTAATTTGTGATAAAAATTGAAAATGTTTCAGACTAATGTTATCTGTTTTGATTTAATTTTGAAAATTTTCTTGGATTTGTTTCAAATATTCAGTAATGCGCTTTTGCTGACTATTTATGTGCTGTGTAACGTTTCCAAACCGTTCAATCATCTGTTCGTTGACTTTAAATTGCTGGTTTATTTCAGATTTCATGTAGTTTTCGTCGTTCAGTATTTTATTTATGTTATCATTAATTTTGATTGCATCGTTATCATCTAGGTTACCGGTTATGCTTTTAATTATGTTGCCAAGTCCGTTGATAAGTCCTCGCCTAGTACGTCTTTTGGGCATTAGTTGCATCATCAGTTTGTTGTCGACTTCTTGTAGTTTGATTTTGCTTATTTCTAAGGAGTCGGTCATGTCTGTGTAAGACCCCAAGGTCAGAAGTGTTTCGTTGATTTTAACGATGGTCTCTCGGTGTTTGTCCAATTGAACTATGTGTAATAAGCTACTGTGTGATTCAACTAGTCTAGCGTCACCAAGTTTCATTGGTAGAAGTTCTTGTCTATTGGTTAGGTCCTGTATGTCTATCTTCTGTCCGTGAATTGTTTTGAGTAACCTGTGCAGTTTTTGGTTGTTTGTTGTTGTAAGAGTTATATGATTATTTTGCCTAACTTTATGTTTTGTGAATCTTCGAGCTAGCTTGTTCCTTCTGCATTCTTTTCTAAATACAATAGATCCTTCATTGGCCGGCTCGGGGTTTTTTCTTGCTTGGTTTAGTTTTTCAATTCTCTTGTTGGTTTGAGTTTCCAAATGCTTTTGAATTTTAGGGAATAAGTCTGCTTGGAATTCTTTTAGCTTTTCTAGATAATCATGTACTGTATTTTCTTGTAGACTGTTATTGAATTGGTATGTCCTGCCAAAAAAAGATTTCGTATGGGGTATAGTTTGCAGAAGAATGGATAGCGTTGTTATATGTGATAATTGTTTCGTTTAGTATGCATCCGCTGTACAGGTCACTCCTTTCGAATATCAACTGTCTCAGCAAGCTTATTGCTGAAATGGTTGGTAATTTTGCAGTGAGTGTCTTGCACAGCGGCTGGCTGCCATTTGGCCAAGCCCCGACATGTATAAGGAAATTAATCGGCTTTCTGGTAAAAACATCAACCGGGAGATAGCAGTAATGACTGGCAATGTTTCTGTGTGCAACTCTGATCTGCAGGCCAAACTGTTCGCAGAAACATTTCAATCGCAATTAAATGCTGTTTCACCCAACTTCTCTGCTTCTAATAGCCAAAATGTACTTGAGGAAGTTAATTCGTTTCTCAATAGTCACAACGAGCCGCTGGTCACATTTTCATCTGAAAACCCATCGGATGATCCGCAACTCTCAAGTGACCAATTTCACTTTGTCAATAGTGAATACTTGGTGCACTTGTAAGGTGGTATTTAAAGTAAAAAGTAATCTGGGCATGATGGAGTGTCTAGCTTTATTGTTAAACATCTTCCAATCTCTATGCTAAAATTATTTTCCATAATTTTCAATAATGCCTTGAACAACGGTTACTTTCCCAACACATGGAAAATTGCTAAGATTGCTCCCAATCACAAAAAAAGGCAAAAACAATGAGGACAGCAATTTCCGCCCGATCTCTCTGCTTCCTAATTTGGGAAAGCACTTTGAGAAGATTTGGTTGGAAATGATTTCCACCTACTGTGAGCTCACTTATATTATACCAGAATATCAATTTGGCTTTAGGCTTAAGCATGGGACCCAGCACGCTATCTCGTACTTGCACGACCAGATTGTGTCACACCTGACTGAGCGACACACTCCAACGGTTGTTTGTGCCTTGGATATCGAGAAAGCCTTCGATAGTGTATGGCACGGAGGTCTTCTATACAAGTTGATCAAGTTGGGATTTCCAGAAATAGTAATACGACTCGCCGCAAGCTTCCTTAACAGCAGACAATTTTATGTTTGCGTTAATGAAGGAAACTCACCCCGGGGATCTGTGATATGAGGGGTGCCACGGGGTTTTGTCACTGGACCTGTTTTATACACCATTTTCATTGCTGGCTTCTCATTTCCAGCGGGCAATCCTCAAGTTAAAGTCCTACAATATGCAGATGACACGCTCTTATTCGCGTCGAGCCAAGACCCGTTCAAAGCTGCGAAGAGCCTTGGAAATTACTTGGTCAACTTTAAATTTTATTTTGATGAATGGGGCATCAAGCTAAATAGTTGCAAAACACAGCTGACTGTATTCAGGAACCCTTCCAAGTCTCGGAGATCCCAAACCATCCGCAATAAGGCCAAAAAAGTCGCTGTCTTTTTTGGAACTTCTACAATTACTCTTTGTCCTACATTGCGCTACCTTGGAGTAGAAATGCATGAACTCTTGAAATTTAACCCCTATGTTTGACATAGAATAAAAGTAGCCAGGTCCGCATTTCAGCCCATCAGACATCTTTTCGCCAAAAAGATGGGCATGACGACAAAGGCTAAATCCATTTGCTAAAAAACACTCATTCGGCCAATCCTCACATACGCATTCCCATCCTGGATTACCTGTTTCAAATCTGCCATGGCAGAAGCGGAGATGTTCGAATGGAAAATTCTGTTTCTGCATTGGCAGGTTTTACAACCCAGTAGCTAAAAAGTGGCCGAGGAACTCTCTCCTATATCAGGAGACAAGTCTTGGGCCGCTTAGGGACCGGGTTGTAGAACTGACGACAAGGTTTTACGCACAGACAGACGGACATCAAAACGGACTGATCCGGGGTATCGGACGTATCAGTGGCTCTAATGAGCCATTTATGCGTCCAGCGGAAAAAGCAGGACAGCGACGGCTCATGGACATGCTGTTCAATTATGTTAGCCTTCCGACAAATCGGAGAGGATAGTTAAGACCTAGGTTAAGTCCTAGGTTAAGTAGGCTAAGCTAATTATATTTAGACTAAAGCTAGATTTAGTTAAGTAAACTCTCTCCTATATCAGGAGACAAGTGATGGGCCACTTAGGGACCGGGTTGTAGAACTGACGACAAGGTTTTACGCACAGACAGACGGACATGAAAACGGACTGATCCGGGGTATCGGACGTATGAGTGGCTCTAATGAGCCATTTATGCGTCCAGCGGAAAAAGCAGGACAGCGGCGGCTCATGGACATGCTGTTCAATAATGTTGGGCTTCCGTCAAATCGGAGAGGATAGTTAAGACCTAGGTTAACACCTAGGTTAAGTAGGCTAAGCTAATTGTATTTAGACTTATGCTAGATTTAGTATAGTAAACTAAGTTAGTATTTAAGTACTATATTGCTAAGTCAACCGCAGGTATTGCACTACCTGGGTAATAGTTAATCAGTGAAAATAAAAAAAAAATGAATCATGAAAAACAATTAAAATAAAAATCCAATCAGAGCCAGCAGGCTAAAATAGGATAGCCGCTAAGTATAAGTTGTTTAATGTTAAATACCCCTTTAGTTAAGTTATATATGTACAATGTAATGAATAAAATTTCTATTATTATTACTAGGGGGCTTTGCCCCCTGCTCGCTTCGCTCACCAACCCCCAGACCATTTACGATTTTAAATTGTTCATTTTACTGGACGTATGTACTAAAGCCGTGCGAAAATCAATAAAAGTTCACAGTCGCAGTATATATATATATATATATATATATATATATATATATATATATATATATATATGTATATATATGTATATATATATATATATATATATATATATATATATATATACATATATATATACATATGTATATATATAGATATATATATATATATATATATATATATATATATATATATATATATATATATATACATATATATACATATGTATGTATATATATATATATATATATATATATATATATATATATATATATATATACATATATATACATATGTATGTATATATATATATATATATATATATATATATATATATACATATATATACATATGTATATATATATATATATATATATATATATATATATATATATATATATATATATATATATATATACATATATATATATACACGCCGGATTTCGTACGTTTATGTGCCTACTATAAGAGAAAAATAAAAATATAATCCGACCAAATTTCCAAAACTTTTTTTATTAATAGAGGGAAGAGATTATTATATATTCGTTTAGTATGTCGTCGTGGTCCTTGTCACGCTGCTTGTCATAAATAATTCGATAAATTTCGGTCAAGGTCGAGTGAAGTCTTTCGACAGGTCCGTTACTACTGGTTTGTTGGTATGAAGTCATGTGGTGTCTTATTTCGTCCTTCTACAGAAGTCCTTAAAAATAGTGGACTTGAACTCAGTTCTTTGGTCTGTTATCAAGGTAACTGGTTGTTGGGTATGCCGTGTAGGCTTATGTAATGTTTTAAAGCTTTAACTATTGAAAGACTGTTTCAACTCTTGTTACGTTGTAACAATGTGTACGAGTACGTGTACACGTTTTTACATTGAAAAAAAAAATTACAGCCTTCCCCGGGGAAGGCTGAGCAACCGCGGGCAATCCACCATTCCACTCATTAGGGAATTGGTGACCACCACTCAGTAGGAAGTTAAATAGAGCCGTGGCAGCACCCGACTTGTGTGATATACTTGTCGGTTGCTAACCACCTAGCTGATAAGTTAATTTTAATGATACTTACGTTACGTACCGGATTTGTTACGTACATACTCATCCCCATTCCAAGGAGTTCATAGGGCAGTCAAACGGCGTCATTCTTTCGTATCGTCACAACTCCTCGAAGACCCGCCACAATCGCACCCACGGGTTATGTTGAGGAGCGTCGAGGAACGAGCAATTTGCGATATTGCCCCAAAGCGAGTGCTCGGTTCGGGGCAGTGCACGCTGCTGAGACGAGCACCGGATGACCTGGAAGGAACAGATAGAATGGTCACAAAGTATCGTGTCCTGGATGCACAAGGAATAAAAACAAAAGGTAGAATACTTATCTAATGACCACCAGCAAACGTCCACTTCAACGAGCCCTGATGGACCCTCAAGCGCCGGAGCTGAAGATATAATTTAGACTCAACTAGTAGCTTACGCTGATGATATCAACATTATGTCACGTTCGTTCAACGACGCCAAGGAAGTATTTGTAGCTCTAGACGAAACCGCCAAAGAAGTTGGTCTTCAAATTAACGAAAAAAAAACTAAAGTTATGACTCAATCAAGGAAAAGGACGCCAATAAGACAAAACATAACGAAAGGGGACTATAACCTTGAAAACCTAGACAACTTGGTGTACCTAGGGACGAACTTCTCGAAGGATGGGAATGAGCTTGACGAAATCAAACGACGGATTCAATTAGCCAATAAGGCATTTTTTTCGGTGCTTCCCACTTTGAAATCTCGATGCGTACACAGAAATACGAAGCTCCGCATCTATAAAACAGTTATTAGACCTGTGCTTTGCTACGGAAGCGAAACCTGGACGCTGACCCAGGCATCTGAAAAGGCCTTGAATACGTTTGCGAGAAGGGTATTGCGAAGGATCCTCGGTCCAATACGGGAAGAAGATGGATGGCGAATCCGATACAATAACGAGCTGTATACCTTATATGACGAGCCGGAAGTCTCTACCGTCATACGACTCCAAAAATTACAATAGGCTGGCCACGTCGAACGAATGAGCGACAATCGAATCCCCAAACGATCTCTCAAGGGGCGAGCGAGCGGAGCCAGGCCAGTCGGTAAGCCACGCAAGCGCTGGGAGGATTCTAGAGATGCTGACAGCAGGTCACTTTTGGGAGCACCGAACTGGAGCACGCGGTCACTGAACCGAGACGAATGGAGGCGAAATATTAAGGCGGCTAAGGCTCGATTCGGGCTGTAGTGCCCCGAACAAAAATAAAAATATATATGTATATATATATATACATATATATATATATATATATATATATATATATATATATATATATATATATATATATATATATATATATATATATTATATATATATAAATATATACATATATATACAGCCTTGGCCAAAAGTTTGAGTCCACCCCAGAAAAGTGACAAAAATCAAAGTGCTTTGATATTGGTTGAAAGAAAATGTCAAATATAATTAGTATACATATTGTTTTATTAAAATAAGCGATCGGGTTGTTGGACCTCCTTTGGCTTTAATAACTGCAGCGATTCTTTGTGGCATAGTGGAAATTAGGTGTTTGCATTCTTCCGAAGTAATTGATTCCCACTCTTCTTCCAAAGCACAAATTAAACTTGCTTTGGAAGTTATGGGTCAGTCATGGATCCTTCTTTTCAGAATGCTCCATAAATGCTCGATCGGGCTAAGATCTGGAGACTGAGGAGGCCATTCTAACAAATCTACACCATGCTCACGGAACCAGCTCATTGCAACACGAGACTTGTGGCAGGGTGCGTTGTCTTGCTGGAATCGAACATGATCAAGGTTGGTTCTCCCAAAAATCTTGACGGCTGATTCGAAAAGTACATTTTCAAGCATTGAAATGTATTTTGAAGAATCAATTCGACCTTCACACAAACACAAACTTCCAACTCCGCTTGAAGCCATGCAACCCCAAACCATTATGCTGCCTCCTCCGTGTTTCACAGTTGGTACCACACACTGTGGTTGGTACGCTTCACCAATTCGTCGTCGCACAAAGACCGCACCCGGTGTTCCAAAAATCTGCAATAAGTGAAAAAAAACATTTCCTTGAAAATAGCCCATTACATAAAATGCATCTAACCTTAAGCTTATTAGATGCTTTCAGATAAAAGCACACAACATTTTGAGAACTTACTTCAACATTAGATTCGTCTGACCAGATAATATTCGACCAATCTTCTTCGGTGAGATGTTGATGCCTCCGAGCCCAGTCTAGTCGAATTTTCTTATTTTTTTGTGACAGCCACGGCTTCTTTCTCGCCTTACAGCCTCTCAGCCCTTTTTCGCACAGGCGTCTCCGTACTGTTCTGGATGACAAATTTTTCCCAAACTCGTCGGACAGCTCAGCAGCTAACTTCGCAGATGTTTTTTTCCGACCTCTCAAAGATGCACGTACCATCAAACGGTCCTCCTGTACGGTTGTTATTCTCTTTCAACCGCTCCTTGTTAAATCCTTATGCGAACCGGTTTGCTCAAATCGGCGCATAGTCGAGCGAACTGCTCCGCGCGAACATCCAAGGCGTAGGGCAATTTTTCTCGAAGTGAGCCCTTCTGCATGTAGCAATTGAATTTGTGCACGCATATCTGAACTTACCTCCTTTGTTTTGGACATTTTCGAGAACAAAGAATTTTAACTCACTAAATGAATCACTGTTGATCGTTTAAACAGCGTACGCAAACTGTAACAGACCAACAAACTGCAAAGACTTATGTAGGAAAATTTCGGAATTTTCCATTATTACCCATCCCGTGCCCGGGGTTTTCAAGAAACTTTCTAAAATCATTTTATTACAGCTAACAAGTAGCCTCACCGATGAGGAACAGCCGATAAATAACGAGCATTTAAGGGGGAATATACCTTTGTAAAAATTTTTTTTTCAATTTATTTTTTATTGGCTTAAATGGTCCCTTAACTATCCAAAAATGATATCCAAAAGGTTTTATGAGGGAAAAAAATTTTTAAGTGATTCAAAAACTCGATTTTCCGAGGAAGGTTTTAGTGCTATTTTTCAGCATTTTAAGACAATTTTTGAAATACTTGTATTTTCAAATTTGAAATAGTATGGCGCCAAATATGTATATTATCGACAGTAGATGTTAATTATATCTACTAATTAGTCACTCAATGGTGCCAAAATAATAGAAAGAGAAAGCGATAGACGCCAGAGACAACGTAAATTCCGTTTGAAAGTGACGCCGCGTGCCTCGTGTTTCTTGTTGATGCAGTGATTTTCAAACGTTTGCATTAGTTTTCTATTATACATATGAGTGGTACATCGTATCAATCTCGCAAAGGAATGCGAGGTGGACAGAGGAAAAACTCTAGACGTAATATACGTCATCACACAGTGGCTAATCCTCGGCTTAATCCGCACGAGCAGGAAACAGAAGCTGAGAGTGTCGGTACGTCGGCGAAAAAAATGAAGCTGTCCGAAAATAATTATGAAATTGACTACGATTCTTCTTTTGGCTATCGTATTTTGTGTTTTGGCTTAGTTTTTTCTGCTCTGTCAGATATTTTAGTGTGTCAAAAGTGCCATAAAAAAGTAAAATTCACTGAAGCCGGCAAACAAGGCTTGGGTTTTAAGATCGTCCTTACGTGTGATGATTGTGCTCCTGTGTATATAAACAACTGTCCAAAAATAGCAAATAAAGCATATGAAGTGAATAGACGTCTAATTTTAGTGATGAGATTGCTAGGCATCGGAATTAATGGAATTAAAAAATTCTGCTCTTGAATGGACTTACCGTCGCCAGTAGCACAAATAAGTTATGATGTAATTGTCTCAACAATTCACAAAGCTTCCGAAACTATTTGTTCTTTCTCAATGAAAAATGCTGCTCAAGATGAAAAAAGGATGTCTGTTGAAAAAGGAATCGATAATGGAATAACAGTTTCAGGCGATGGAAGCTGGCGTAAAAGAGGTTTTTCGTCTTTCCTTGGCGTTGTTACACTAATCGGCTGGTGTACTGGAAAGGTTGTCGACGTCGTCGTGAAAAGTAAGATATGTAAATCGTGTTCATTTTGGCATCAAAAAGAGGGCACGGCAGAGTTCGAGCAATGGCAAGAGGGACACAAAGACGCATGCCAAGCAAATCACGAGGGTTCAGCTGGAAAGATGGAGGTGGACGGAGCGACCGAGATGTTTGCACGATCGAACGAAAAGAATGGAGTTTCTTACATAAATTACATCGGAGATGGCGATTGTAAGACTTTTAAAGCGATTCTTGAGGAAAATCCTACAGTTCATAAAAAAGAGTGTGTCGATCACGTACAAAAACGTATGGGTACCCGACTCCGAAATCTCGCAAAAAAAAAAAAATTGGGCGGTAGAGGCAAACTAACTGGTAAATTAATTGATAAACTCACCATATACTATGGACTGGCAATTCGTAGGAATTGCCATTCAATTGAAGAAATGAGAAAAGCCATATGGGCCACGCTATATCATAAGATTTCCACTGACGATAAACCTCAACATCACTATTGCCCAGTAGGTCCAAAATCATGGTGCGGTTGGCAACTTAGTAAGGCTTTTGGAGGAGATGAAAGTCAGTATGAGCACGAGCCAGCGATGTCGGAAGAAGTATTTGAAGCCATCAAAAAAACATACGAGGAATTGAGTACTGACGAATTGCTGTCTCGTTGTCTGGGTGGATATACACAGAACGCGAACGAAAGCTTTAATGCGATGGTATGGTCGATGGCTCCAAAAACTGTTTCTGGCGGTAAGGTAATGCTTGATATTGCAGTCAATCTAGCTGCAATTTACTTCAATGATGGCTATACAGGCATTATGCAAGTTATGAACATTCTGGGTTTGTCCATTGGCCTTCAATGCTATAATTTTTGTACCAAAGCTGACGAAAAACGAATCGAAAAATCGGAGCGCTCTCTCACAGAAGAGGCAAAAGCAGCCCGTAAAGAAGCCATAGCTTCAAGAAAAGAAGAAGACCAGGAAAATCTAGAAGTTGAAGGTCAATTATATGGTCCAGGCATCGCAGATTGAAGGTAAACATTAAATTTTCGCGATTTTATAGTACTTAAAACTTTAAACGCGTTTTCCTCGAAACTATGTTTTTTGACTCGGGCGTATTCATAGTGCCTTCAATTTTCAAGCGATCGACTTGAAATTTTACTTGCAGCTTTCTGAATATATTTTCTAGAAAAGTACGACAGATTTTTCCGATCGGTTGAAAATTAACGATTTTATAACCGATTTTCGATCGATTTTTTTCGAAAAAACGTTGTTTTTTTTTCATATTGGCGCCATTTTATTTTAAATCAATATTTTGGAAAAATCTCTCGTACTTTTCTAGTTTTTTATACATACTTTCAAAATCTTTTTCGTTTTTTGTTCTAGAAATTTAATTGCGACCTGTACGAATACGCCCGCGGAGGACTGTGAAAAAAACAAGTTTTCTGGCATCAGCCATTACGCCGCCATTTTGTTTTAAAATTACATTTAAATAATGTTTTCTTGTACCTTAAGAGTTGTACTAACACGAACAAAAACCCGAATTAAAAAATTTTGCATTGTCTTCTTAAAATAAATTGTTGAATATGACCCTTGATTTCGACCTCACAAAGGTATATTCCCCCTTAAGTATTTGTAATCTCCAGCCGAAAAATAGGGTGGGTTCAAACTTTTGGCCAAGGCTGTATATATATATATATATATATATATATATATATATATATATATATATATATCTATATATATATATATATATATATATATATATATATATATATATATATATATATATATATATATATATATATATATATATATATATATATATATATATATATATATATATCTATATATATATATATATATATATATATATATATATATATATATATATATATATATATATATATATATATATATATATATCTATATATATATATATATATATATATATATATATATATATCTATATATATATATATATATATATATATATATATATATATATATATATATAATATATATAATATATATACATATATACATATATACATATATATATATATATATATATATATATATATATATATATATATATATATATATATATATATATATATATATATTTATATATTTATATATATATATATATATATATATATATTTATATATATATATATATATATGTTATATATATATATTCATTTGGTCCTTCGAACCAGATAATCGAAGTTAATATCGTCGGAAATTAATATCAGTTGATGTTATCGTGCCGGAATTAAGTGTTTGTGAAAACAATTAAGACAGTTAAAGGAATTATAGTGCCTGGTGATTTAGGAATAGTGATTTAAACTTAAACAGACTTAATATATCAAGTGCGGGCGCGATAACAGATAATCGGGAAAATTCATATAACTGTACAGAATCCTGTAAGCCGGGGTAAGTCCTGTTCCTTTTTTCTTCCTTTTTGTTCCTTTTTTATATAAATTGTCATACATTTCATATATATCCATATATTTTCCATACATGCTCCATAAATTATCGTACATCCATTTTTCTGTCCTTTTACTTGGTCGTATTGGTACAAGAAGTACACAGATTTGTGAAATTTGAAGTAATATTGGGCGAAATATACATTAAGTCAGTTCAAAGTGCGATTTTCGGCAAACATTTTATTGAAACTACATCCAGCACTTTGTTGACTCGAATATTCTTATATTGTGGCTTTAAATCAAATATTAAGTCAGTTCAAATTGCGAATTTCGGCAAACATTTTATTGAAGCCACATCCAGCACTTTGTTGACTCGATTATTGTTATATTGTGGCTTTAAATCAAATATTGAAATTTGTGATTGAGTATTGGGCGAAGTCCCTAGTCAGAACGCAGATAGTGTGTATTGACTATCATACACTTAATTGGAAAATTCGATTTTGGGCAAATAGTTGATTTGAGCTACATCGGGCATTTTGTGGATTGAATATTTATATTGAATTGGCGACTCATTAACTTGTGAATTGTGTTGATGAGATCGTAATATAACTAGATACTTGTTGGTTAGTGCATTCCATACCGTTGGAATTTTCCAAATATTACATTGGGCACTGTTGCAAAGTAGTAACTCGTGAGTTTCGCAGTGAAAACTGTTCTAAATAAATGAAGTGTGTCACGGTTCTCACTATGGAAAATTTGATGGTGCAACAGAAATTAGCTTTACAGCAAATAAATAAACTTCGGTCTAATTACGAAAAGGATTCTGTTACTCGCAAAACAGTTTCGTATTGCGAGAAGATCCAAGAAAGGTTGAAAAGTAGCTACGATCTTTTCAACGAAAACCACCTTAAAATACTTTCGTTACTGAAAGGGGAAGACGCTGAGCTCAACTTGGAATATTTTTCGAATGAAACATACAGCCAGTTTGACGAGTTGCAGTTGAAATTCGTATCGGAAGTAGAGGAGCAGTTGAGAGAAGCTCTAAGGAAACAATGGGCAGCAGAGCAGCAAGTAGCAGATAAAATGGCATCGGAGCAAAAGGATTCAGGAGTCACTCAGAATGGAAGAGCTGGACAAGAAGGAAAAGCACTTATAGGAACTGGAAAACAGGAGTTGGAGCCGCACTTTGAGGATATAAAACTCCCTCGTATTTCTTTACCAAAGCTTCATGGCAACTATAACTCGTGGATTTCGTTCCGTGATTTGTTTAGATCGCTCATTCACAATCGTCCGAACATGTCGCAGGCGCAAAAGCTTCACTATTTGAAGTGTAGTTTGTCTGGGGAAGCTGAAGGTCTGTTGCGACAATATGCAATCACTGAAGCGAACTACGACATTGCTTGGCGAGTCCTAAACGATAGGTACGACAACGTGAATGTTTTGTTGAGCACGCAGTTTAAACGCTTGTTTTCGATACCTTATGCTAATGAGTCAGCATCGTCGCTAAAAACTTTATTCGATAAAGCGATGGAGTGTATTCAAGCCATTGAAAACATGGGTATAGAAAATTTGTGGCATGCCACGTTAGTGCATATTATCACACAAAGATGACCTCCATCTACAAGACAACAGTGGGAACAAGAGCATGCACAGAGGACCACACTTCCTTCATTGAATGATGTATCTGCATTTTTACAACGGAGATTTAGGGCATTGGAAGCTGCGGGAATAGACCGTATACGAGTTCCCAGAAATACAAGTATGTTTCAACCCCAAAGCTTGCAGAACTATGCAACTCAAATGGCTCAAAGTTGTGTAGTTTGTAGAGCAGGCCATCACATTCGGCAGTGTCCCTCCTTTAGTGAAATGAATTACGATTCAAAGTTCGAAACTGTTAAACGGAACAGGCTTTGTATTCATTGCTTGACGAAGGGACACATATTTGCAAATTGTCCAAGTAGTAGTAGATGCGCAAAGTGCAAAAGATCCCATCATACTCTTCTGCACAGAGAGACAGCGATAACAAATGTGGTAACTTCCGACCCACTGAGCGCCGACGCAGCAGAGTTTGCATCTATTCGCGCACCAGCATCAAGTGTTGCTCTGAACGAAGCCGAAATACAAGCACTGAGGGCTGTTGCACCAAAGCAAGTTCTCTTAGCAACAGCATTAGTATCAGTACAAACTCCAAGTGGTTGCGCAAACTTAAGGGCATTATTGGATCAAAGCTCTCAAGCATCGTTCGTTAGTGAGAATGCCATCCAGCAGCTAAATGTAAAAGGATGTACACAAACACTACTATTAGTGGTATAGGCAGAACAAATAACACGTCAACGAAAGGAACCGTACGCTTAATGTTAAATCTTTGTGATAAACAATCTTTGGAAATAGAAGCCTATATTTTAGATCAATTAACAAATCTAATACCCACTTGAAAAGTTTCTACGGAAGTACAAAATCAATTGAAAACCTTCAATTTAGCTGATCCCAACTTCGACAAACCGGGAAGGATTGATTTACTGCTGGGAGCGGATGTTTATGCTCAAGTTATATCAGGCGATATTCATAAACTTCCGAACTAGCTTAGGATGGATTGTTTCAGGAGCAGTGCACACTCAACCGCAACGTACTCTTCAAAGTTTCAAATTGGAAGTAAATCATCATGACAATTTATGTGGAGAACTAAGGAAATTTTGGGAATTGGAGGAAGTCAATGTATCTCAGCAGCAAACGAAAGAAGATCAGCTTTGTGAAGAGTTCTACTTGAAAAATACTTATCGTGATACAGATGGTATATATGTTACTCGTCTGCCATTTAAAGAAGGTTTCAACCAACAGATGTTAGATGAATCAAAAAATAGTGCGCTCTCCAGCCTAATGTCGTTAGAAAGAAAGTTTGCAAAGAATCCAGAATTGTATACGGAATATTCAAAGTGCATTCGGGAATATTCGGAGTTGAATCATATGCGTGAAGTCGGTGACAGTATTGAATTACAAGTTGATAATAACGGAGTTGCTAAATGCAAAAGTAATGACCTCCCTCATCATGTGGTATACAAAGAAAGCAGCAGTACACGAGCTCGAGTTGTTTTTGATGCTTCGCGAAAAACAAGTAATGGAATTTCTCTCAATGAAGCACTCTATGCTGGTCCTTCTCTTCAAAATAGCCTCGATACTATCTTGCTAAAATGGAGATATTTACGATTCGTATTTATAGCAGATATTGAAAAAATGTACCGTCAAATTCGTATACATCCAGAAGATTCTCACTTACAACGTATTGTTTGGCGAAATAGTCTTCAAGAAGCAATCCATGACTATTGCTTGACCACAGTTACTATTGCTTGACCACAGTTACTTTTGGTGTGACTTGTGCACCATTCTTAGCCATCCGTACTCTCAAAAACTTGCGGAAGATTCACAGTCCTCGTTTGTCATGGTACACAAGGCAATTATGGAAGAATTTTATGTAGACGATCTTTTGTCCGGTTGACCCAGTTTGGACCTTGCCCTCGCTAAAAGAAATGAATTAAGAACGTTATTAAGCTCGGCAGGTTTTAAACTACGGAAATGGGCAGCCAATCATGAACAGCTCCTGTGTGATATTCCTTTGGAGGACCGTGAAACCCTTCCAATCCTAGATATGAATCTCGATCAGGGTCTCAAAACGCTTGGCCTTATATGGTATCCAAACACGGATGAATTTGCATACAAGATAAACATTGATATGAATGATGATATGTATACAAAACGGAAAATACTATGTGACATAGCGAGACTGTTCGATCCCCTTAGATGGATTTCCCCAGTCGTTGTCGTAGACAAAATATTGATGCAATCATTATGGTTAGATGGGATAACTTGGGATGAAAACGTTCCTACTGACATAGCAGGTAAATGGCACACTTTCAAATTAGATTTGGAAACTTTACAGAATATCAGAATACCTAGATGGTTAAAAAATGAGTCTAAGGATATTATCGAATTGCATGGTTTTAGTGATGCCTCGCAGAAAGCGTTTGCGGTAGTCGTTTATTTCGTTACACGGGCTCAAACCTACAATACATCTTCACTACTATTAGCCAAAACGAAGGTAGCACCAGTTAACTATTTCAATTCCACGTTTGGAATTATGTGGAGCGCTCTTGCTGGCTAAACTTGTACATCGGATTACACAATCACTAAATTTAAACGTATCAGGAGTATATTTATGGACTGATTCAACCATCGTTTTGGCATGCTTGGCCAAGCATCCATCAACTTGGACAACTTTTGTAGCTAGTCGAACTACACAGATTCATGAAGCGGTCAAGGATATTCCATGGAACTATGTACCGTCGGAGCAGAATCCAGCAGATATGGCACCACGCGGTATTTTTCCCAAGCAACTCACTGAAAGCAAACTGTGGTGGAATGGACCGGAATGGTCGAAACAGCGAAAGGAAAATTGGCTTGTTAAACCATCTCTGCCAGCATGAGTAACAGAAAAGAGGAAAGGGTCAATCATGAGCTTATTAGCATCTCTTTCGGAAACACAATTTTTGGACTCGTGGTTGGCCAAGTATTCGTCATTGACACGGCTCTTCCGAAATACCGCTTATTGCTTTCGATTCATATCACTAGTAAAGGGAAGTCGTAACATGTCCTCACATTTGAGTACAAAGGAGCTTGACTTGGCTTTAAAATTTTGGATTGGATACTCGCAACAAACGGATTATCAAGCAGAAATTGAACTTTTAAGGCATAAACGGCCTATCGATAATAAATGTCATTTATTGAAATTGAACCCCTTCTTAATGCTGGTACTGAGTTCGAGTTCACCTGAAATTTTGACATGTCTCCATTATCTGGTCATTCTTTCGAGCGAAAATTTTGGCAATGGAGAAAAGCAGAGACAATGCTCATTTCTGACGGATAAAATGTCAAGAATTTCACTTTTCGATCGATTTTCTCATTGGAAAGACATTTGCACTGCTCCATTTTCAAATTGAAACACCAAATGTTACTTTTTCGCTCGAAAGAATGAACTGCACAAACTAAATTGGCGTGAAATGATTGGAGACATGTTTCAGTGCCATCTACGTTTTCAACGCGAAAGCAACTTCAAAGCAACTTTTCATGCTAAGAACACAGTACTACTCTTGCTTATTTTCAAGCTAAATTTTCGCCGAAATCAATTTCACGTGAAATTTTGTATGAAAATTTCACGTGAAATCGAACTCAGTACTATGCTTTAGACGCGAATGGAATCTTGCGAGTTGGTGGTCGACTTGCAAATGCCGATCTTCCTTATGATATAAAATATCCGATAATTATCTCAAAAAGGAGTAAGCTTTTACCACTCATTTGCTCGAATTATCATTTGCTTTCGTTTCATGGAGGAGTGCAACTCACGTTAAACATAATTAGACAAAAATACTGGATCATTGATGGAAGAAACGTAATTCGACACTTCATACAGAAATGCATTGTGTGTTACAAACAAAAGGCACAAACGAGAACACAATTGATGGGTAATTTGCCAGAACAAAGAATTACTCCTTCCAGACCATTCACGCATTGTGGTGTTGATTATTGCGGGCCAGTTGATATCAACATATCTAAAGGAAGAGGTTCACGATCATCCAAGGGTTACGTGGCAATATTTGTGTGTCTGGCTGTGAAAGCAATCCACTTGGAATTAGTTGGCGATTTGTCTACACAATGTTTTTTAGCTGCTTTCCGACGCTTCGTAAGCCGACGCGGACTATGTAGTCACCTATATAGTGATTGCGGTACAAATTTCGTTGGAGCCAACAAAGAATTCAAACAAACGATTGAACGAAACAAAACATTGGCACAGAAACTTTCTAATGAAGGCATTACTTGGCATTTTAACCCTCCGTCAGCTCCACATTTTGGTGGATTGTGGGAAGCCGGAGTCAAGTCTACAAAGCATCACTTGAGAAGAATTGTTGGGAATGCAGCTTTGACCTTCGAAGAATTTCACACAGTCCTGACCAAAATAGAAGCGTGCCTGAATTCACGACCTCTCTGCCCGCTGACGAACGATCCTAATGATTTAAACGCCTTAACACCTGGACATTTTTTGATAGGAGCCGCATTATTAGCAGTGTCTGAGGACAATCTCATGGACATAAAACTCAATAGATTGGATCGCTGGCAGTTAACACAACAAATAACACAGGATTTTTGGGAAAGGTGGTCGATGGAATACATAACCAGACTGCAACAAAGACCCAAATGGAATCGCCCAAACGTCAAAATTAACGATTTGGTTTTAGTGAAAGATGATCGTTTGCCATCGTATAAATGGCCTATGGGCCGAATTGTTAAATTACACCCTGGGAAAGATGGACTAACTAGAGTAGTAACAATTCGCACAGCCAACCAGGAATTAGATCGGCCCATTGTTAAAATCGCGAAAAAGCCCAAACAATGGAGCATTGAATTGAATTTATAGTATATGAATGATCGACAATAATGAATTAGATATCATGAATTATGAAATTGGAAGGCAATGAATTAGAAGCCAACATTATTATTATGTATATACTATTGAATCTTCGTTGACCAAGTAAAGTTATTTGAATTTCCTTTTCGTTATTATCATAATCCTCATCCATTTCCTATCCCCATACCCCCCGGTATTACTTACAACGTCCGAGATTGGCGAGTCGGGGCGCCGCATAAATAACCCCTATTCGCAGGATATGTTGTTTACTTGTAAGGAGGAAATGCCACAAGTAACGCCAACATATCGTATCCCGTAACAAATAAACGGATTTAAAACCATTGGATTGTTCATGACAGAACTTCGAAAAGAAACCCAGGATTGGTAATTTAATATCAATATGAAAGGTTATTCAAGCTCTATTTACAGGCGTTAATTCTGATCCTGGCGGACCATCGGGGGGAGGATTTTAAAGCAACCTAAACAGAAATTAATAAGTTGTGGATCCGATGTTGTTACTCACCTGATTGTTCGATGACAGCGGACTGATTGTCAGCATGACATTGCCCAGCCATTCCAGTGAAATCGGCAAATTCCAGTCAACTGATATATTGAAAGGTAATGGTATATTCCATTTTGAAAATTTGACCAACTTAAGAGTAGTTTAGTAAACAGTTAACAAATGTACCGAAATTTTCATCGCTATATAAGAAAAGTACCGGTCAGTTGGAGCTCTCTTCTTCGTAAGTTTAAAATTTGATTTCATTCACTGCATTTCGCATTTAGTTCGATTTTTTCGTATTTTTTCGCATTGTACTTTTCGCATTTTCATACATTTTAATTGTTTTCGTATAATTGAATTAAGAATAAACGTTTGAATAGTTTTCCTCGCGTTTTTTCTTGGAATTGCAAGTGAAATACAAAACATTACTTCAAATATTACTTCAAATTTCACAAATCTGTGTACTTCTTGTACCAATACGACCAAGTAAAAGGACAGAAAAATGGATGTACGATAATTTATCGAGCATGTATGGAGAATATATGGATATATATGAAATGTATGACAATTTATATAAAAAAGGAATAAAGGGGAAGCACTTGATATATTAAGTCTGTTCAAGTTTAAATCACTATTTCTAAATCACCAGGCACTATAATTTCCTTAACTGTCTTAATTGTTTTCACAAACACTTAATTCCGACACGATAACATCAACGGATATTAATTTCCGACGATATTAACTTCGATTACTTTGTTGATGATCAATCGCAGCCCAGTAGACCTCAAAAAAACAAAAATCTGCCTTTTGCAATTATTTATATATATATATATATATATATATATATATATATATATATATATATATATATATATCTATATCTACATTTATGAACAAAAGTCTTACGTACCGCCCAATATCTGAGCATTTCTCTCAGTTCGTATTATCCTAATTCTAAGCATTCACAGCAAAAACATGTATTCACTTAATTTAAGCTTAAATATAATTAAATATTTGAACTGTTTCTATCGAAACAATAATAAGAGGGATATAAATGAAATCTTCACACCCGAAATGAAACAAAAGTCTACGTACAGCTTAACGTGTGTTTGAATAATTTTCATTGCGCATGTTTTCATTGAATGGTGATATTTTTATTAGATTCAAGAGCTGACGGCGTGTTGACAATTTGTTTAAAGTTATCATGGTTCCGATTAGGAAAGAAATCTCTGATGATTTTAGAAAATTAATTGTGAACCTTAGAAAAGAAGGGCGATCTTATCGTGAAATTAGTGAAATAGTCAAAAAACCGCGGTCAAGTGTTCAGACTGTAATTTTAAATTACCAGAAAATAAAATCATTTGAAAACAAAGCCAGGAGTGGAAGACCGCGAAAGCTGACCGACCGTGAAGAGAGAAGGGCACCCGCAGAAATGCAAAATAATCCTCGTACGTCGTCAAAATTACTAGCTGAAGGCATCAAGGAGGTTAAGGGCAAACACTTAAACCCTATTACTGTGCGCAGAGTGCTTCACCGCAACGGCTATTTTAGCAGGAAACCTCGGAAAAAACCATTCATTTGTAAAACAAATGAAGGTAAACGACTCGAATATGCAAAACTCCATGAAGGCAAGCAGGAAAATTTTTGGAATAGCAACTTGTTTAACAACGAGAGCAAGTTTAATATTTTCGGGCATGATGGTAGGCAACGAATGTGGAGAAAACCAAACGAAGGCCTCAAAAAACAAAATTTAATTGGTACGGTAAAGCATGGGGGTGAAAGTGTTCCTGTTTGGGGATGCATGACGGCGGCGGGGGGTGGGGAATTTAGTTGTTATCGACGGTATTATAGACCGTGCTGAATATTTAGACATACTTAAAGCTAATTTAATTCAATCAGCGCAAAAATTGGGACTAGGGCCGTCTTGGGTCTACCAAAAAGACAATGACCCCAAACATACAGCGCAGATTGTTTAAAAGGTTGTTTGTTTTTTAATATCCCCAAAAAACTTCATTGCCCACCCCAATCTCCAGACTTAAAGCCAATCGAACATTTATGGGATCATTTGAAACGGCAACTTCAAAACCATAAAGTTTCAAACAGATTCGACCAAATTTCTGTTCTTCATGAAGAATGGGACAAAGTTACAACAGAAATTTGAAAAAAATCTAGTCAATTCAATGCCAAGCCGATTGAAAGCTGTAATTTCCTCCGAAGGAGGCCCCACCTAACACTAGTTTTTCAGACAACTACTGTTAAATGTGACTGTACGTAGACTTTTGTTCTTTTTTATTGTATGAAATTTTATTATTTTTGTTTTATGTTAATTTGTTCTAAATGAATATGTATATTTTGGACGTGATATGAAATTAGTTGATTGTTTTCATTATTCCTTATCATTTTTGTTGACATCAGGCGTTCAGTTAAATATTTTTCACGAAAATTGCAGGGGTACGTAGACTTAAGTTCACGACTGTATATATATATGACTATATATATATATATATATATATATATATATATATATATATATATATATATATATATATATATATATATATATATATATATATATATATATATATATATATATATATATATGACTATATATATATATATATGACTATATATGTATATATATATATATATATATATATATATATATATATATATATATATATATATATATATATACGATATATATATATATATATATATATATATATATATATATATATATATATATATATACGATATTCACATATATATATATATATATATATATATATATATATATATATATATATATATATATATATATACGATACACACATATATATATATATATATATATATATATATATATATATATATATATATACGATATATATATATACATATATATATATATATATATATATATATATATATATATATATATATATATATATATATATATACGAAATTCACATAGTCTTTGGATCTTACTTTAGATAACATTTGGTGAAAGTTTGGTTGAAAAAGTAGAATAGAGTTGCCAGCTATGGTGATTTTTGTCTCCTAAATCTTGCAAATTTGCTCAGCAAAATAACGCTTTTTCCCCTATAACTTCCGGTCCAGTGCAGAAATCAAAACGAAGTTCACGCAGTAAATGGACCTTTATGTGAGCTAAATGTCATAAGAATTTCGTACAAAAATCATGAAAAGGCTGCCAGCTATGATCATTTTTGTAATTTTTTGGAATTTCTTTACCGAACGATTATGTCATTCGATTTGCAAATGGGAATATCCTGCAATGAAAATTGACAACAAATATTAGCGCTTTAAAAATTTGAAAAGTTTTGAGGGTGGTAGCCCTAAAATTATTTTCACCCGTATAACTTCCAGCGCAGTGATTCAATCAAAACGAAATTTACTGGTTGGGTTTAACTTAACTTGAAGCAGATTTGGTATATATTTTGCTCTGCTGCTGGCACAGGGTAACCAGCATTAGCCATTTTCACAAATATTGCACCAACAGATGCTTCAAATTACGTACATATATGCAAAGCATTTGCAATAAAAATAAGAAACCAATTTTGAAATTTTCCGAGTTTTGAACATTTTTCGGATGGCAGCCTCAAACAAAGTTTAACCGCTGAAACTTTCGATGAAATCTTCCGATGAGAACGAAATTCAAAGGATAAGTTCATTTAAGTATGAGCTTGTTAAGGTAAACTTATTGCTGCTTCGTTGGGAAAGTGTTGAACATTTTCATCATTTGTGTTATAGTTGAGTTTTGTTGCTTCGGATAAGGAATGGTTGATATGATTCTACAAAAAAGTGTATTACGTCTTTCCACATTTTTTTGTCACTCAAAGTATATTCCTTCGAAAATTAGTTTTCTAGCGGTTTTGATGCTCTAGACTTTTTTTTAATATTAAGTGTACTTGCTCGAATCTTCGCTAAGTTAAGTCTAATTTTAGTGCTCACCACTTTCCTGGCATGTCGCTAAAATCGTATAGTGAATATTTTTAATATGTAAAAACCAACATAAGAAGCTAACGCCCAGATTTAACGGCAGCGCAGAGAAATCTGTCAATATTATTAGGAAGCTCAAAAGGAGATTGGTAGCTTAGCTGGCTAGCTCGTCAGTCCGAAGCAGCGATCTACTGGCTGCGGGTTCGAATCTCGCCGTGCCCATGGCTGTTTTTGTTCATCTTGTGTTGTCTAAACAGTCGGCGACTGGGCATAATACAAGCGCTCCATTAAATAAGTGCCACATTAAAGCTTTAGTAGCGACTATGCATAACACTAGCGCTTTAGAAAATAAGAAAAAAATGTGGCACTTAAAAGAATAATGGAATAATTGATATCGGCTTCTCCCATATGTGTCTCCCTACCGCCATCGCCAAGCATTCGCTTCAAAGGGCAATCCCCTGAGCTTTGGCATTATCATAGAAAAAAAAGCAGTACTTACTAATAAATTAAAAAACCTTGGGCACTTCAATCAAAAATTTTATTTTAACATAATTCAAATTTAACGATCCAGAAATGCAAGCGAAAATTTAAATTTCAAAATAGCTGTGAAAAAAAGCCATAACTAGTTAGTTGTCTGTCAAACCAACAATGGAAATAAATCGAAAAATGTAAACGAAAAAAGCTGCCAGTTTAGAAGCGAAAACAAACACCAAAAACCTAAACTTTATGTAAGGATTTTGTCGTGACAATATCATGAAACTTAAACATGACAATGAAAGAAGGTGTCTTTGCCTGTAATTAATGTGCACCAGGATATTTCAACCTACACATTTGAATAAAACACTGTTTGAATTAGAGTTGAATCGTACTAGGATTTTCACATACTAGATATAACTAGTACGAGTACAAAAAAATACCTGTTCCAAAAATACTAGCAAGTATTTTTTGAAATATGTACATATATACATACAATATATACGATTTGCAGTGATGTAATTTTTTTTTTTTGGTATTTGGAATAATAGCTTTATTAACTGTTTCCATCGTACAAGAAGCTTCAGTTAGTTTTAAAATCTTACATACTAGGTCAAATGATGTGCACCCCTAACAATTGAGGACATGTACATGTTGAACGCCAGCTACGTTAAAACAGAGAGCAAAGTCAAGATTAGGTTTCTAGAGTTACAATATACATTAGTCTTCTAGAGTTACAAGAGGTTTTTAAAAGGTAACTAAACAAATTTTGTTCTACGTTGGAGTTGGAAGATTTGCTGAGTGAATATTCTTTTGACTAACTTGTTGGGATGATGAACAAGAGCTGATATATATTTTCCACTACGGTTTTTAATTTCCTCTGCAATTATCTCGATACTCAGGTCCTTGTTGAAATTAGCGTTACGGAAGTACCACGGGGCTCCGGTGATAGATCGAAGAATTTTTGGTTTGGTCCTCTGAATGATATCAATGTTTGATGGGCGGGCTGCTCCCCAAAACTGTAAGCCAAATGGTCCAGATTGGTTTCAGAACAGACTTAGAGTCGAGAGAAAGTTTTGACGTACTATTGAGCATCCATTTGAAATTGTTGAATTTGAGCTTCAATTGCTGATTTTCGCTTCAATATGCCGTGTCCAGATGTCAAGGTGCATTCCGAGATACTTCGCTTCCTTGCTTTGAGGTATTGATACATTGTTTAGGTATACTTGAGAACAGGTTAGTTTGCATTTTGCTAGCCATTCTTCTAGAAGTGAGATGTGTGCTTGCAGTATTCGGGATACCACAACTGGATTCGAATCAGTGCATAGAATAGCGTCGCCGTCCGCAAAGTTAGCTGTAGTTGTTTTTTCGCTTATTGGGGGATCAGATGTGAAGATTGTGTAGAGAACAGCTCCCAAGACACTTCCTCGAGATACTCCAGCATGCGCTCGATATTTTGTGGTAACTAAGCTTTTGTTTCTAACCTGGAATGTGCGATCGGTTAGGTAAAAGAAGTATTGATTTGACATTAAAGATCAAACCTTCATGCCAGACTTCGTTGAAAGACTGCATTACGATTAAAAAGAATACTTCTTATCTTCGAATGCAATTTTGACGTCTGACGCGGTTCGATGGACCTGTTAGATGGTGCTGTGATGTCTTCGAAATCCGAATTGGTGTTCTGAAATTTTCCCTGCATCTTCAAGTATTGGAAGTAGATTTCGAAACTGAACTTTCTCGAAAACTTTGGAGACGCAGGACCCAAGACTGACAGGTCTGTATGACTTCGCTTGGGGAGAGTCTTGACCAGGCTTGGGAACCATTATGATCTCGCCTGTTGTCCAAGCTTTAGGGAAATATTCGATTCGAAAAATAGTGTTGAAGAGACTAGACAGCCAAGGGAATACGGTTCGTGGCAACTGTTTGAACATAGCATTAGTGATAAGATCAATACCCGGAGATCTTTTTGAAGAGATTTCATGGATAATAATATTTTCTACTTCCTTAGCCGAAGCTTTGATTGGCTGTGAGTCCTGAGCACTGGTAATAGGTGGCAAACCACTTGCTGCCATGGTGAAAGATATGAAACCTATTCGAGGTGAACTGCGAAGGTGATGGCTTTCTCTGCGCCATTTCTGGCCCATTGACCGTTGGCAGTTCTTTGTGGGGCTTCCCTGATGGTAGGTTTACTAATTTTCTTGACCGCCTTCGACAGCGAATAGTCGGCATTTTTAGTGGGAGCGAGGTTTTCTGCAGTGATGTAATGAAACGGTATGATATGCCCTCCTCCACCCTTCAGACACAAAGTGCCTAAGCTACAACGGTGATGGTGCAAGATGACCTTCAAAGGACACCGAGTCATTAGACCGTGCAACTTGTCCGTAACTCCTCAACCTTTACCTCCTTAGCACTTTTAGTGCTGCTTTCAGTTTTTCCGAACGATTTTCTGGCGGATTTCATTTTGCCGTATCTTCGAAACTAGGCCGTTTTTCCCAGACTTGTATGGAAATTTCGCCCGAAACAGCTCATAAATGTCTTCGAATTCATGCTTGAAAATATCACTATTGTACTCCCCGACCACTTTTAATTTTTGCCAAACTATGCCCAAAAAACCCCTTACTCCCCTACAAAACCGAAATTTTTGTATCGCAATAATAGGTCTTGGCCCGTTATGTTCCAAACCACCCTAATCCAAAATTGGCCGATTTTGCCCGATTTCAGCTACTTTTGCCCTAAAAACTTTTTGAATATTTGAATAAAATACTTGCAAGTAAGAAAATACTCGATACGAAAATACTTGCAAGCACGAAAATACTTGATACGAAAATACTTGCAAATATGAAAATACTTGCAAGTACGAAAATACTCGCAAGTACGAAAATACTTGCAAGTACGAAAATACTTGCAAGTACTCATGAGCATAAAAGTATGAAATACGAGTACGAAAGCACTTCCAAGTATGAAATACGAGTACATATTAATATTAGGATACTATTACGTCACTGTTTGATTGAAATGAATCATATGGAGGAAATTTATTGGGTAAATTCTTGATAACACGTATATTCACAACAAAACCCGAACCTAGTATTTTTGAATTTCGTACTAGATACTGGCTGTTCCAAAAAAAAATACCTGTTCCATATATCTGTTCCAGTATATACGCTTCATCTTTAGTTTGAATGTTTACTGTTGCTCTACTGCACCATACGTGCTTTTCGAACGTACAAAAGGAACTGGAACACTGCGTTGCTTGTAGTTCAATCGACTCTGTTCAGTGCCTGGATAGTCATTAGAAGTTTACGTCCAGCCTTGGAGTGGCGCGTTCGCTTGCTTGCTCATGTGTGAATGTGACTCAGTAGACCGCATTTGTTCTCTTGTATGGCATTCGCAAGGAAGCTTAAAATTAAACTAATCATAAATACCGGATTTCTGGTAGTTTCCATTGATTGTTTGAGTCATTAGTGCCTCAATGGCTGTTAATATAAATTCAGTAGTCCAATGCAAGGAAATTTAACATAAGAAAGCTTTGGAGATTTTACAACGTCCAAAGTCTCGAGGTATTGTCATTAAAACATTGATTCTCTTATATCGTAATACTGGATCACATCCTGAAATAAAAATTTTGCATTACTATTTCTCGATAATAGGTCTGTTTCCGTACTTCAGCAAACTGCAGCAGTAACAGAATTTGGCAGCTGGCTTCTTTTTGCTTCAAAATTTGGCTTGCATTTGGCTTGCAGCAAAAGTACGCAAACGACTTGCTGCGAATCTATTTTAATATATTATAATAGATTCAAGTTCGGAAACAGACCTAATATCTCCTATAACATAAATGATGAAAATGTTCAGTGCTGGCAGCACTTTTTCAACGACGCAGCATTAAGTCTACCCCAACAAACTCATTTATTTATTTATTTATGCATATATTTACTGTCCAAATCCACAGCACAAATCCAATTATAGATCAGACAAGGAGAAAAAAAAAGCACATATAGAAGTATATATAAGAAAAAGAAAAAAAATTACATAAAAACTAAGAAAATTAATAAATTCGGAATGGAATACTAATACAAGAAAAAAGAATAAAAAGCTAATCGACCGAAATAGAAACAAACAAATTGAGTAACTTAGGACATATTCCGAGTATATGAAAGAACGTTCTTTTTTAAAGTATTTTTAAACACTGATAACGTTCGAGGCATAGGAACAAGGTAAAAGCTTTTGTGCTGACGAGGCAAACGCAAAAGAAGGGAAAAGAAATAGGTGCGAATGTAACATTAAAGTTAAATAATATTCTACTAGAACGGCCTGATTCTGTCGTTTAAAAGTTTAAAAAGGAGGCACTCGTCAAGGAACAATCTACGTGACTCAAGGGAAGGAATTTGAAGGATGGAGAGGCGCATACTGTAATCACAATACGGAATACTGTACTTTTAGAAAAAGGAGCGGGTGAATCGGCGTTGCACGGATTCAACTGCATCGATCAAGTATCCGTTATGTGGATACCAAAATTGGCAACAGTATTCAAGAACACTACAGACGAAGGAAAAAAACAGATATAGAGAAGTGGAAATATTAACAAAACGTTTAGAGGATCTGATGATGAAGCCAGAAAGATGAGAAGCCATGGCAGTGATGTGTAGAATATGTAAGTCGAACTTCAATTTGGAGTCAAAAATCACGCCAGCAACCTTGATACTAGAAACGACATTGAGAAGAGAGCCAAGGACACAGTAGGAGAAGCAAAGAGGATGTTTTGTGGGTGAAAGACATTTGATGACACTTCACAACTTTCAAAGTGAGGGAATTAGCAGTGCACTAGTTAGCCAAAGCATCCAAATCGCTCTGCAATATGGTACAGTCACTAGCTAATTCAATCACTCTGAAAATTTTAAGATCATCAGCGTACACAAAGCAGGGTGAGTTAAAGAGGGAAGGAAGATCGTTAATAAACAAAAGGAACAATAAAGAGCCAAGAATGGATCCTTGCAAAACTCCTGAGGTAGGCAAAAAAGGTGTAGAGGGACAAGAGTTAACAGTAACAACACAAGAGCGATCACAGGCGTAGGAAGCAAACCAACAAAAACCCGGCTAAATTTGACAGAAGAATATCATGATTCACAGAATCGAAGGCCTTGGCAAAGTCGGTATAGAGGACATCAACTTGCTTTTGCTGGTCGATTGCGGAAGCAACGGTATTTGTCAAAGACAATGGTTTTGTAACCGTTGACTTACCTTTGATGAATCCATGCTGTTCACTGGCCAGCAGGGGATGGACGAAAGAGTACACTCTATTCTAAACAACTCTTTCGAGGAGCTTACTAAAACAAGGCAAAAGGGATATGAGACGGTAATAACAGATGAAAGAAATATTACCAGCTTTAAGGATGGGAAATGTGTTGGCGGATTGCCAAAGGGATGGAAAGGTCCCGGTTGAGATGCTGAGGTTAAAAGTTATTGACAGAGGAACACACAAGAAAGATGAAAGTGATTTGGTGAAAAAATTTGGAATGTCGTCAGCACCGAAGCTAGTGCTTGAGTCGAGAGACAACATTAACGATTCGACTTCTAAGGGATTAGTAAAAAAGGCAGAAAGGGTACAATCAAATGCGGGAAAAAATGTTGATGGCGAAGAGTTACTATGATGGGAGGTGAAAGAAGAGAAAAATTGAGCAAAGAGCTCACAAGAATCTTGAGGTGAGGACGCAGGCTTATCATGAAGATACATAACAGAAGGAATGGCAGAGGAAGTATTAAGGGAAATGATATAGGACCAAAAAGGTTTAGGATTGTCAGAAGTAATAGAAGTTTCGACATACTCAAGGTAAACACGCATTGCGTCATTGGCTGCCCTTTTAGCCGCAGCTCGTAACCTTTTAAACTTCAAAAGGTTATCAAGTGAGCCAGTCCTTTTGTATTTGCTTCGCGTTGCATCTTTGGCACTAAGAGCAATCGCAACATCAACGGTGAGCCACGGAGGATCGGAACTTCTTTTACAGCGAAAGAAAAGAGTGTAGCAGGAAATTAAGTTGGACAAGAAGGAATAAAATTTGTAGAGAGCATCATCCACATTTAGCCCTCTGAAAAAATTAAACCAGTTAGTATCATTTATTTCATTGTACAGAGCGGAATAGTTTGCTTTTTTAAAATTGAAACGAAGAGTAGAGGCAGATTTGTCTTTAAACGAACAGTTTAGAGTAAATTCCATAAAAAGAGGAGGATGGTGAGGACCGGGGCGCACATACGGAGATAGAGAAGGACTCAAGCAAGGTTAGTCAGGTTAGTCAGAATCGAAATCGAGAATCCTGTTGTTAGTATTAGGTACGTTGTTAAATTGGGAAAGTGAGCAAAGGGACATAAAGGAAGAAATAGCGAGAGAAATATTGCTTGAAGATAAAATACATGAGAAAGTATCATCTCAATCCAGCGACGGCAAATTAAAGTCACCACATAGCAGTAAGGAAGCAGAAGGGAAGTGGCCATTGAGGTAGGACGAGATTTCCGCAAAGAAACGTTCATATACCAGAATGGGGCTACTAGAAGGAAAGTAGATTGAGGAAACAAGCAACACTGAGGATGGTGAAGGAAAAATACGGACAATCACACATTCAACCGGGGCGGAAGGAATGAAATCACTGCAGAGCGTTCCGTTCAGAGATTCATGTACACCAATTAAAACACCACCTCCTAATGAAAGATTACTCATAGATCGATTACGATTCCTGCGAAAAACAGTGTGAAGGGGCAAAATTTCATTGCTAAATATATCCCCAGACAACCAGGTTTTAGTTAGACAGACAATATCATCAGACCCGATTACAGAAGAGATATTAACATAATTAACCTTGGTCCTCAGATCACGAACGTTCTGGTAATATATTTTCAGAGGTCGGTTCATGTTCTGTTTTTGTTCTAAGGTCTGGAACGAAAATTTATGGCGGAAGTCCTGACGAATTCTTTAGCAAAAACTCCAGTTGGCCAGAAGTTATTTTTCAGAAGATCGGTAACACCAGTACTGATGGTAATGCAGAAAGAAGATATTTGCTGGTCTTCCAGATTGTCCCGTGTAAGCTTTCAACACAGCAAAAAGCGAGGATTATAGCCGAGTTTAGCTCGTACATACTCAGTAACTTGTTCAGCTGTGGTTCTATAAGCAAACCAAGAAATAAATATTTTGAGTGGAGGCACAATCACTTCCAGTTGGGGGATACTACAAACAGTATCCATGGCAGCCGGAGGATTATCAGAGGTACCAGTTATCCCGTATGTCAATTGTTCCGAGTTGGATGCAAAAGATCGTTGAGGTGGGTTATTCGAGATCAATGATGAATCCTCGGGAGCTATATACGTTTTACTAGCAGAAATATTGCGTTGTGGGACTGGTGACGTAAGTTTTCGTGGAGCTGGAGGCTTGGATGATGGATTAGTTTGCGCCTGCGAGCTCGGAGAATTTATTTGGTGAAAATCCACTGGAGGTACCGATTCCGGCGATGTAATAACATGCCGAGCTTGAGTGTTAGGCTGCAGCAGCTGGGCCCAAGTTGATTGTAGTTGCTTTTGGCTGCGAGTGTAAATTTCAGCTGGTAGAAGAATTTTAGAGACAAACAGGTGAAGCAAAAGGTAAAATCGTAGCCGCTTCACAGACGGTCAGCAAATTTTGCGAAGTAGATGTAGATGAACGCTCCGTTAACGCAAATTTAAGGAGCTTTTCGGTCTCCTTGCGGGAATCCTCAAGCTGCTTATTCAGAACGTTGAAGGAAGCCTCGAGCGCAGCAAAGTTTTGAAGATTGGCCCTGAGTCTCTCAACGTAGGTTGAAATGGAGAACTTCCGGCATTTATCGCAGTAGTAATGGATGCCGGAGTCCGCGCGATTGATGCAATCGCCCATGGGTGCAGTGAAACCTGCACACTTCGCGTGAAAAGATAATCCACAAAACCCGAAGCAAGTTATGAGAGGTGTTTTTCGGCTTTGTCGCAACAGGCATTGGCGGAACAGAGCGACATGATCAAAGAATATGAAAGAATAAAACAAATCTTAAATAAATGAAAAACCGATACGAAAATGTGAGCGTGGTAGCACTTTTATAAGCAAATGTACAATACTGGTAGCGCTACGACAAAAAGCTGGTAAGTGTTAATAAAACTTCACGATCAATCCGGTTTGAGAATTTCAAGAATCTTGATTGAAGTGATCACTGTAAGCTTAGGATCTCCAAAGCTTTGAAAGCTTAGGGTTGGAACACTAATGGTCTTGTGCCGGTCATTTGACTATTGTTTATGTAACCGCAGATTCACACCACAACAAATTATTGAACAAAGGACAAGTCATACTGCCGGTCGCAAAAGTTGGCCGGCAAAAAAAGTTTCACTACCGAGCTTATAAATGTCACTAACGCAAACAAAGCCTAAGCTTGAACCGGCAAATTAGCAAAGATATTTACAAATAAATCTTGAGAACAAGATTATCAAGAAAGCACTGAACCGGCACTCGGGAAAAAACTACGTAGTAGCGCGAAGAGAATTTTAAATAGTAAAAATTATCGATGTGAAGCGCACAAAAGAAAAGATAGTAGTAAGCAATCGCAGCAAAAAATTTGCAGAGTAGCTCACTGATAAATTTTAAAAATAAGATAATGTTTGAAGCACTGAACGGCACTTTAAAGAACTGTGCAATGGTGCGATAAGTATTATTAAAAACACATTCAATGCAAAGTGCGAAGAAAATATGACGGAAATATTTAAATAGAGCGAAAAGAAAAGCGGAGCGAAGGTACACGATGTGGACACTTGTCAAAGTATAGACAATTGCAATATTCCTTTTGTTTTTTTTTTTACTTTACCCAGTGTTGCGACTGCTGAAAGCTCTGTCGAGCCGTCGTCAGTGCAGCATAATTATATTTAAGAAATCGTGGTTACATTTACCCTGCGTGCCTTAACCCCGCCGACTAGTGAAATACGCTGGGGTCGTCAGGAAATATGGGCCTTGGGATATTTCTCCGTTTGTTTGTGTCGACGTAGGGTCCTTACTGTAGTGGAGTAAAAGTTAGTCTAACCCAACTGTGGAGTATGGATTGTACCGCTATTCTACCTACCAAAGCGGCGAGGCCGCAGTTAATGATGGCACCATGTCTGAGCTATTCTTAGACATTTGCCGTGCTTAGTTAATGCTTTGCAAGTATAGCCTCGCAAGAGCAGAGACTCAATAGAATAAAACAGTGTATTGCACGCTTACTCAAATGAATCTATTTTCCAAACATTCTTACCACTCCTTATATACGATTTTTACAAAACATTACAAACATAACTTAACCTATTTTATTATCTAAACTCAGCATGCCCTGAAATAAATCAATAACGCATAAATTTCCCATGACACAATATTCTATATGAATCACATGTGTTCAACTTTCTCACGCTACACTTGACCAACATTTCTAGCGCCACTCAATCAACACGTACAAGATTTATCGCCATGTGCGCTTATTCACACTGTAACCAAAACATATCATATTTGGGTCGCGTGCCATGGTGACACATAATTTATTATCGATCGCAACATGACTCTGCATTGCATTTGAATATACCATATGGCATGGATATTCACGGTCGCTACTCGGAAACCTGATATGGTCAGTTGAGCGCAAATGTATAGCATTGTGTGGTCTGCTATTACGTAGACAATATTAGTGAACTACATGGTGTTCTATTTTGACTTGTTTGTTTTGCTTTGATTTATTTCATGCATGTGATGGTATATCATTACACTAGCTCAGTCTGGTCGTGGGCCTTTGGGGACCAGGATTTCTTCGTGCTACGGCACGCACACGAAACAGACAAACACACACAGGCTATGGGAAAGGATATTGAAGGTTCCATGTGGGCATCATTATTTATAAAAACTCAACTCTACTCCATCCTTATTACACTCTTTATTGCTTCTTTAGTCATGGTGTGAAAACAAACAAATTAGAGAACAAAAAAAAATCAGTAACCGTGGAATAACAAGCACCTATGAAATAGACTTAAAAAAAACAATATAAGGCACTTTAACAAGATCTCTGCTGATTTCTGATGTTAGATGCTGTGGGTGATTATTGATTCTGCCCCATTCCGATCGGAATCGGTTCACACCGATCTTAACAAATATCTCCCAAATTAGAATTCCAAACTTATATAAATAAAATTCTAATATATAAAGTATATGAGATAAAATATAAATAAAAATTCAAATATATATAGTATATGAAACTAAGTCGAACACAATTAACACCCACTCCAAGGAAAGAGAGAAAAAAAATTCAAATTAAAATAAATCGACAAATAAATCAACGAAAGAAAAAAGAAAGACGAGATATAAAAAGTATGGATATTTTCTTAGTTGTTTTTTATATATTAGTTCATTTACCAAAATTATATATAAATTTTTCATTTATGCTAAATTATTTGCTTCTTTTGTTTTGTTACTATTTCTGAAGAATTAAATCTTTAAAACCAATAACTCATGCAATTTATCCTAATCAATTTTCATACTTAAATCAAATAAAATCTTCTGACCTTGAAACTCGGTACTTAACTTGACCACGTGACCATCCAGTAGCTGTTCTTAAATTCCTCGAACTACCAAAACTTCTGTCCGCAATTTCCGTTCAAGATATTGATCATAATGTCGGCCGTTTATCGATTACAACACTCTTCTTGAAGTACGCTTCTTTACCAATATGACCATGTTCTGCATACGACTTTTCAGCGATTCCAGAATATGACGATAACTAATCACTGATGTTAAAACAATTTTCTTGTTTCTTCCTCTGCACTCAATGTTTCAGGTATTAATTTTTCGGAGTTTCAATTTTTCTGCATACGACTTTTCAGCGATTCCAGAATATAACGATAATTAATCACTGATGTTAAAACAATTTTCTTGTTTGCTAAAGTTTTACTATATTTAATATCACCATTAAACTTATGTGTTCCCCTTTTGGGTTTTCAAAAAAAATTCCTTCTGTTCTACACCACGGTCAAACCGAAAAAGACCCCTTTGTTCTTTTCACTCGAAAAAAATTTTTCCATGAACCGCAAAAGCGGTTCTTTTCCCCAAATTCTTCCGTATCATCCGTTTTGCTACGTAATTAGGGCATCCCCAATTCCATTTGTACAGTCTCACAAATTACTTTTTCAGCTCTATTGTGAACCGACTGTACTGTCTGTAGTGATTTTGATAGATGTCAAAGCCGGAGTTGTTTATTGATTGTTCCGGCTGACAGCATTGCGACACATTTCGAAGCGCCCACAGAGGAGAAACGTATTTGTTGTGATGACGGATCATGCCAGAGGTAAATCAATGCATTTTAATTTTTCATAAATTAATCTTTTATACAATGTTCGCAGATTTGGTGTTGATAGTGAAAACGGATAATGAAGCGATTGGTCACCATGTAGCGCTTCGTGCGAAGGAGGACAACAATTCAGCAGAAAATTATGTGACAGAAAGGAATGCAAAGGCAACCTGCAAACTTCCAGAGCATGTAACACGCAACCATGTGCAGATTGGAGCTGTTGGAGCGATTGGTCCGTGTGTTCTGTAGCGTGCGCCAGAGGTGTCCAATTCAGGAGAAAAGGTCATGTCTCGCCGGTGACTGCGAAGGCAAGAGTCGCGAAGAAGAAGTTTGTGATATGGAATCATGTGATCCTGATCCATACGTTATGCAAGGTAAAAAATTCTCAAATAGATGTTTCTAATTGCATTTTACAATTTTAGAAAATAGTACTAACTTCAATTTAGTACAAGGGACAAATTTAATCAAAACAAAAATTGTCTGCCATCGCAGCAGTGCTATGATTCTTATCCAAATCACTATGAAAGTCTACCTACAAAGGATGTAAGAAACACTTGGATGTGCCAATTGTTCTGATTTTGCTTATGTGAATTTCCATTTTCAGCTTAACGAACGCCGAGTCAAACCGAAGCGACAATCCAGTTTCAATTCCGGCAACACTAGTACGAAAAATATGGGACATGATACACTTACAAAGACCGCAAATCTTGCCGGAAAATATAATACCCCGAAGGTTTGTCCAATAGTATATATATATATATATATATATATCCACAACACCAGCTTTTATTAATGTTTAGCGTTACTATTAGCAGCTTCTTCGATACGATTAAAAGCAATATCCGAAGAATTTAAGAATGCATACAAAGTGCATAATTTTTCCAAATAATTTATACAGTAACAATGCGCAAGAAACTGGCAGGACTTATTCAAAAATAATATTAAGTATTATTGATGATTGAATCATCACAGTCCTTGTCAGTCTAGTAATGGGCCATACTAAATTAAGGCAACCATCAGTTCCGCACATGATTATCTACTTAGCCAATCGCACATTCTTCTAGCGAACAAAAGCACTCGGAATGAGAAAATGGCAAAAATATGCATTATTGTCAGACACATAGTAATATAAAGGCTCCGCGAAGCATCAGCTGCGTCTACGCTTGCAAATGCAGGAAATATGAACGACAAATAGGAAAGAAAAAATGATGTGCTGCTATTACACGTTTCAAACGTAGCAGAAGCAATGCGTACAATGTAAAATAGGTTTGATTATTTATTTCAACCAAACAAGGCGTACAAAAAAAACACTTACAATTAATATTTAAAAATTTATATAAATTTGTACAATAAACAATAATGAACGAATTTTAAAAATATAACCATCTTTGGTAGGGAATTGGATAGGGCATTCATGACGTGAGCACCTTAGTCAAAGCAGTTTTAAACCTAGGTCGGGAAATTGTTGGGGAATAGTGTTTTGAGAAGCTATTGAATATTTTGCAACATCTATTGATTGGCTCATTGTTGGCGTAAACTGTGTGGTGTCAGTATTCATTGAGTAAACGTGTGTGCCTCGTTTGTCTTACTGATTCGTTGAAGGTGATCTTATTGGACAGGGACACAACATTGATCAAGCCCCTAATAACATCAAAAGTAAAGCAGGAGCATATGACTATCCTTCGCGAAGATAGACTTGATAGATTTAAGAGCCTTAGCCTGAATCTGTATGAAGGTAGATTATCAAATTCGTAAGGATTATACAGATATCTCAACGCAAATAGCAAGAACTGCTTCTGCACCGATTCGAGCCTATCGCTATGGACATCAAAGGTAGGGTGCCAGACAATACATGCATATTCGAGCACCGGCCGAACTAGAGCTATGTATAAAGACTTCGTGACCCATAGGTTTTTGAATTCCTTTGCACGTCTTTTGATGAATCCAAGCTGCTTATTAGCCTTGCTTAAGACTTTGTCATAGTGTAAATTAAAACGCAGCTTTTTATCCAAAGTAACACCGAGGTCGATGACATAGTCAACATTAGGTCTGTTCCCGTACTTTCAGTAACTGAATTTTACTGAATTTTCCTGAATCATGTAGAGGGGAATTTCATGAAAAGTACGGGAACGCTCTCATTGTATTTCCTGAAAATTAATAACCGAAAGTGTCAGTTTTCGGTTTTTGGGAGAACAATAGTGATTATAAAGTCATCCTAAGCGGTAATAAATTATCGCCACAACAATATTCGACCTTCATAGCAACATTACGCAAAAAATATGTTGCTTGCCGCGCACATTTGAAAATATTTACTCCGTTTGACACTTCAGTATTTTTCATTAGCTTAGACCCTACTGAATTTTACTGAAAGAGGGAAAATTTTCAGTTTCTGCTCAAGAGAAAGCACTTTCGATTGAAGGAAAACTGAGTCTGATTTCGATTTAATTGTGTGGTACATTTTCAGATCATCTGCATAAAAAAGGTGAGGGGTGTCTGCTTAAACTTCAGAAAGATCCGATACGAAAACATTGAATAACAGGGGCCCCAAGTGACTACCTTGTGGTACACCTGATAAAACTTAAATTTTTTTGGATAGGATACCCTGAAACTTAACGGACTGCGTCCTATTTCGAAGATAAGAGTCTAACCAGTTTAATAAAAGACCCGAGATACCAAATTTCTGTAGTTTGATTCGAAGAATATCATGATCAACACGATCAAAGGCCTTGCTGAAGTCTGTGTAGATGGTATCAATTTGATGCCCTTTTTCCATGCCACAGAGAACATCTGAGACGAGAATCACGAGGTTGGTACAAGTTGACCTGCCTTTTCTAAAACCATGTTGTTGTTCATTTCAAAGAGGTTCTATTAGAGTAGTGAGCTTATCATAGACAATTTTTTCAAATAGTTTAGGCAATGCTGATAGTATTGCAATACCTCTGTAATTATCAATTGACCACCTATCACCACATTTAAAAATCGGGGTCAGATCGGATGATTTCCAGAAGGAAGGGAAAACCCCACAAGAAAGTGATTTGTTGAAAATTAAATGAACGGGTAAGATAAGCGACTCCATGCATTCGAGTATGAAACTAGGAGGTAGCAAGTCAGGACCAGGACCAGCTGATATTTGGTGGAAATGTTTGAGAGAACTGAATGTTAGACAACAAAATACTTCCTGGAAATGCTCAGCGAACAGGTCACAAACTTTGTGAGGGCATGACGAACAAAAGTTCTTTTTGTACATCGAAGTAGTGTAGCCCGAAGTTTTCGGTTTGGTGTTCACGAAATCAAAAAACTTTTTAAGATCATGAATTATATTTTCGCCCATGATATTAACATAGCGCTCATCCGCTTCACGGGATTTCGACAGGAATTCTTGAGCTAATTCATTATGTTTATCCTTGATATCATCTCTGACATCAGTGCTGGTTGTAATTACTTTGTAAAGTTTATTTCTTTGATTTCGAAAATACCTTAGATTGCTATCAAGCCATGGTTCAGATATTTTGTCTTTTCTCTTAATCTTTGCGGTGAGCTTTTCAACGGCGTCAAAAACCAACTTATAGAATAATGATACAGCATCATATAATTCTAGCGTTGAAAAATTACTAGCCCAGTCAACTCTGAGAAGACAATCCGTAATGCTCTTATAATCAGCATTGCGAAAGTCATATGCAATAGAGTTATTGTAAGATAGGAAAGTGAACATATCAGATGTAGATAACAACTCAACTGTGAACGCAGAGTGGTGAAGAGTGTTACCAAAAAAATGTTCTGTATCAACAGTTGAGTTAGCCACTACATCGTCGTAGCTATTAGTAAATATGAGATCTAACCAATTTCCATTTTGGTTAGGTGTCGGAGCTATTTGCTGCAAATCATTGCCAGAAAATGTACTAACTAGATTGAAATCGCTGGAGTAAAGAAGATGAAAAGGAATGAGATTATTACCAGTTTCATGAACCGTAAATTTCAAATATGGACGATTGAAATCACCGAGAATTACAATTTTATCCTCCTCATTAAGAAATGAAACTAGGGTAGAGATCACTTCGCATACATCATTATAAACGGCTTCGTCTGAACCGGGTGGGATGTAGAATATTCCGATATATATGAAACCTTTGGACCAGCAAATGCGAAAAATCTTGTGATCGAAGAGATTATATGAGCTGCTTTCGACTAGTTCGCTTGATAGCGAGTTACGAATAGCTACTAAAACACCGCCACCTCGAGTTTGGAAAGTAGAAAGATAGTTTCGGTCCTTCCTGTAAATAGTCCAGTTACCATCTAATATTTCTGTGTTTGTGTGCGAACTGTTTAACCAGGTTTCCGTGAACATCAGCACATTGAATTGGCAAGATTTTGAGTCAAGAAAGAGTCTATTCAGTTTGCCTCTCATACCACCGCAGTTGTGGTAAAAAAGTTTGAGGCTGTTTAACGAAAACTTCTTGTTAGGAATGATAGTTTTTAATATCATTCCTTGCTTTTTGAAGGGAGGAAATATACTTAGCTGAGACATGTGAGGTAAAGGTGCTTAGCTCTTTTTTCACTTGGTCAGCTGTTATGCCAGTTGCTCCGAACAAAAATATCTAGTATGAAGAGCCTGAAAATCTATGGGAAGACCTTCCTGTTAAATCAGGAATTTAAGATGAGTCTTCGTTTTACCCTCGAAACAAGCAGAGTCAGTGGCTTTGTGCATGTAAGCAAGGTAGAGGCGAACGTTATAGATTTTCTTATCGCTTAGCCGAGAAAGCAGATACCTGCTTTCGAGATCAGCACTGGAGTTGATTGTGACATTAACTATAGGAGGCACTAGTGGGTAAAGGAACTTAGGCGCAGTTGCCACTGGTTCACACGAGGGATTGGCAGTAACTATTATACCAGGGGTAACGGAGGAGGTTTGAACTTCGCCACGAACAAAATTAGGTTATTGCACGGGTTTAGAGACGGTGTTAACGAGATCAGATGATTTTTTGGCAAGAGTATTCGGAAAACAATCGATATTTCTAGTGTTTGGTAGTTTAAGAGGGACTTTTTGCTTTGGGGAAATTTTTCTTTTAATTCTCTGAATAAAATTCTTGTACGGAGATGAGACTGCTTTGGAACTGATGTTAGGGGCTGTGAATAGTTAAGTGTTGGAAAGTGCTTGGAGATTTTTTTCCCCCTAGTGTAGCTGGCAAAAAAAAAATCTGCTTACCAGATCCCCGTGTAACCTATCACCACGGGGTATGTAAGGTTTGACTCACTAAAAAAAGGACCATCTACAAGCCCACGAAGTTCCGAGTCGGGACCCGCCTAAGCACTGCTTCGATCCGGTCGTGCTGACTCACCCATTGGTAACCACGGACTTCAAGAACTACCACAGCTTATGGGTCGGTAAGGCAACCCTCCTCCCGCTTAATACGCAGCACTTTCTCAACGTACGTTGTGACTGCGAGCCAGTTCTCCTCGTTTCGCAGCATTGCATCCACGTGGACTCAGGCCGATCGTGGACTCAATATTGCGCCTCAAACTTACGAAGCGACTGCACATAAAGAATGTGTGCTGAATATCATCGAGCTCAGTCACACAGTACCGGCAGTACGGTGTGACCACCTTAGCGATTCTGTTCAGGTATTTCCTGAAGTAACCGTGCCTTATCAAAAATTGATAAAGGTAAAAGTATACCTCTCCGTGGCTCCGGTTAAGCCAAGGCTCAATAAGACCAATTAGCTTAGCCGTCCAGCGTCCTTTATCACTTTCATTCCAACGTTGTTGCCATAGTTGGAGGGTCAGTGTACGCGCGTGCGTCAAAGCCTCAGTTCTGTTCAGCTCTGAGCGAAAGAGGTACCCTTCCTTGCGTTCTCGCGCTAGCAGATCGATCGGGATTACTCCCGATACAACCATCACAGCCTCTTCTGAGACTGTGCGGTAGCTACACGCGATTCACATGGCGCCTCTGCGCTGAACACTGGCAATGCCCTTCCGGAACTTCCTAGTTCGAACCGCATCTACCCAAATTTCGGCACCATATAGCAAGATGAAATTGGTCGTCACCATCAGCAGTCTCCGTTTCGTCTCACTGGGTCTGCCAACGTTAGCCATTAGCCTACTCAGCGGAGTGACGACTACTAGAGCCCTGTCTTATGCCTTGCGGATATGATCCCAATACGTCAGCTTGGTGTCCAGGGTCACTCCCAGATACCTGACCGACTTGCTGGTGTGGACCCCGACGGAGCCAACTGCCTTGGATATGACGGTTGGTATCGTCCGCTTCGTCAGCATGACAATCTCTGTCTTTGAGACTGCCAGCTGGAGCCCGTGCTCAGTCATCCACCAATCTACCCTTCTCTTAACTTGTTAAGTCTAAGTTGAGCGAAATTGGCAGATCTAGAAGTGATTACAGCTGCGACGTCGTCAGCGTAACCTACTAGGAACACATCCGCAGGTATTTCCAGTCACAGCAGATCATCGTACATGATGTTCCAGAGGTCAGGTCCTAAGATCCTAAGATCAACCATCGGTCCTTGAGGTAGTCCCGCATCATGGCCAGCAAGTACCCTGGGATACGGAACCTCCCTTCAAGAGCTCAAAGGATGTCCGTCCACCTCGCCGAATTGAAGGCGTTATGTACGTCAAGCGTTACCAGCAAGACGACCGGTCTGGTTTGTTGACATGCCTCTTCCGCTCTTGCTACAGCTCCAACAACCTCTGAGATGGCATCGATTGTTGAATTACCTGTTGAATTACCAGCTGATCTCACAGCTGACAGCAATCGCGGCTTTAGCAACCCTTCGAAAAGCTTCCCAGCAGTGCCCAGCATGCACAGCGGGCGGTATGCCGATGGGCAGCCCAGGTTACCCTCCCCCTTGTTTACAAGTACCAGTCAAGCCACTTTCCACCGCGACGAGAACACCCCCGCGACTAAACATGAATTATACAAATCCAATAATAGACGCGGTTGACTCTCCGCCACGACTTTAAGTGCCTCGACCGACACTCTATCAGGCCCCGGGGCCTTCTGGTTCTTCATTCTGGACACGGCACTGCTCACCTCCCCGTCCGTAAAAAGAGGAGCATCCGCCTGGTTGACGAATATAGGCCCATCAATCCTTGGCGGATGCACAGGGAACAGCGAACCAACGATACGCTCCATGGATATCGCATCCATGAGAGTGCTAGATCGCATGCAGCCAAGTCTGCGAGTGACCAGTTTGTAGCCATCTCCCCACGGGTCTGAATTGGCCTCCTCACAAAGAGCCTGCCATTTGGCACGTTTACTCCTCATAATAGCCTTGGTCAGCTCCCTCTTTGCCGCAATGTGAGCAACAGATAGCTCTGCCACTCCCAGCCTATTTCTGGCTCGCTGTGCCCTGTGCCTGCACGCCAAAGCAATGCGTCGCAGTTCGGCGATTTTTTCGTTCCACCAGAACGCATGTTGCCTCCTACGAAAGGGATACCGTTTTGGCATTGAAGCCTCACACGCCCTGCGAATCCACGCCATGGTGCTATTAGCAGTGGCCTCTACTGCTACACGAGTCTTTGAGGTCTCATATGTTAGACGCTCCCCTCCCAAACTCGAAACGAGCGATGCGACCATCTCGTCCCTGTTAAGTTTAGCGGCATTCCAGTCTAGCCACTTACAGGGAGAGCCTTGGCGTCTTTGCCTGCTCTGAGCAATTTAGAAGGTGATGTATTTATGATCACTTGCAGTGTAATCTTCCATCATCCTCTAATCACTGACGAGTGCCGCAAGTCTCTCCGATGCCATGGTGACATCAGAAATGGATTCGCCAAAACCGGGCCTTCGGAAAGTTGGCGTCGAACCCGTATTCAACACCAACAAACCCAACCTCAATGCCATCTCGACTATGCGCCGTCCGCGAGTGTTTTCGGTGCCCTTGCATTAAAGTCGCCCCCTACGATGACGTTGCCAGCGATACCGCGGAGAGAGTCTTCCAATGAGCTAAGTTTGACTTTGAATTCCTGCATTGAGTCATTCGAAGATAGGTAGCAGCTCACAAAGGTGATCTCTCCGTATGTCACCCACACGTGACCGTTACCTGAGCCGCGGGCGCCAATGCGAGCCCTCCGCCCGTCAGCGATCCAGATCGCCACGTACCCCGTAGCATCTACTAGCCAAACGGACGAGTTCCTCTCCCTATAAGGCTCGCTGATCAATATGATCTGAGCCTTATGTTCGCAGACTAGTTGCGTGAGGAGGTCGTCCGCAGCTCTGCAGCCCTGCAGGTTGCCTTGAAGGACTCTCATGTCCTAGCCTGCTTTTTCTTGGCATCGAGTGCGTCTCTGAAAATCCGACACGCACTCGATCACATCAGATGCTTTCTCAGTGCATAATATGCACTGAGCCTGCGGAGAGCAGTCTGCTGCCCGGTGGCCAACCTGTCCACACTTCCAGCAGCTGGCGCTCCGGTCTGCACCTTTGCAGCTACGAATTGTGTGGTCGTAGCCTAGGCACCGGTAGCAGCATGTCGTATCAGCCCACCTTCGCACTCGGGCACTTATCATTCCTACCCGGACTCGACCAGACTTGAGGATTTTGGATGCTGGTGCCTCATCCAGCTCCAGCACGGCTCTCCTCTGCTCGCTTGTGTTAGGAGGGAAGAGTGTGGTTTTCACCTCGCCGGCTCCTTCCTCTCCAGCCTCGCGTTTGATGGAGGATATCACCTCTTCGCTAACTGTGAGGGAATCGAGGTCGAGAAGCTCGATGTTAACTCTAGGAGTCACAAGCTTCACGTCTCCATGGCCATCTACGGCGGCCCGGATCGAATCGTGCAATTTCGCGCGGTCATCACAGCGCACGATCTCCAAAAGGACCCCTCCTTCTGCTGTCTTTTTGATACGCTTTACTAGCCTACCAGTTTCATCCGGGGAAACACCGTGGCAGATGACCTCTAGAACCTCCGCGTAGGTCTTTCCCGGAGCCGGTTTTACTATGACAGCGTCTATTTTTTCCCTCGCTGTCTTTGTCTGCCATTCTTCTTTTTTTTCTTCACCACTACTTTCTTATTGCCCTGTGGTAGATACTCTTTCTAGGCCTTTTCCGGCCCAGCGGGAGTCACTGGTGTTTTTGCGACGCTCCCTTTTTTCTTCTTGTGGGTACCCGTCACCCACTTCCTGAGGTCCGAAACTGGCACCTCCTTCCTCACCTGGACTTCCTGAATATCTTCAGGGCTAGATTCAGCCACGCGCTTATTCTGCCGTGGCCGATCTACCCCCGAGACCCCTGCAACAATGACTGACTCAGCGATCTTTTCCTCCAAGACCCGCTGGTAGTCTACCTCTGCCTTCTGCCAGTTCGTCCGGCAGGTCAAAATGACCTCAAAGGCCTCCTCCAGCTCCAACATACCGTCCTTGACGTGCTTTGAAATATTCCTCTGCACGTTGGCGGCTTGAAGCATTTTTTGAAGGATACGTTGACACTTCTTCAACATATCCTCCTCAGCCACTCGCTCACGCTTTATGTTTTTCCTCCTAGGGGACACACGTGCAAGTGGCACATTTTTTCTGGAGCTCTTGTTTCAGTGCTCTCCCTTGGATGACCTTTCGGGGTCTCCAGATTACTGCGAGTGGATTCAGCAGTTTCAGGTTCCTGCACCTCTACTGCGCACCCGGAACCAATCAATTCCTCTATTTGCGTTGAATTGCACATCGGAGGTGGGGTCCTCTGGACCCTTGACCTCCTTGCAAACGCAAAACGGTCGATGGCGGCGCCTCCTTCGCCTTGCGTCGCCGCTTTCATCCCCATGTTTTGTTGTCCGTCTGTCTTGTCTTTTGTGCTATTTTGTTTATGTAACATATTCTGTTTTGTTGGGTCCCAGCTCAGAGCCGCTATCTCCACCCGGATGTGCAGACGCATTAATGACCTCGTGGTAATCTATGCAACCGACCGACGCGAGGGTTGATCACCAGTCTTCATGGCGATGGATCTCTGAGCCAGGTCAGCGCTAATCGGGAACAATGTCAACCGAACCTGCACCACCAACTCAACGGTGCGGGCTTTGAACGTACTGTGAGACTTGCCAGGTTTTAACGGGACGGAGACGGCATGAATTTAGCCTGGAGCCGTTAACGCTTGGATTTTACTCCGGCGGTACCGCGCATGAATCGACTAGGTCCAGAATGCCATAACCACCAGCCCAGATACATTTTTCGCTAATCATCGGTCGTGCCTTGAACCATTAAGCTAAGACAGGTTATGCCATAAAAAATCCTTACTGCCATTGCCAGAAATTCCAACCATCAATCAAATCGTAAAGCCATGAGAAAAGCCGAGTCGTACCGGTTGTTGTTGGGCCATTTGGAGTTACCCGGGGTGCACCGCGAGGAGGCGACCCAACATTAACATCTTCAACATTGCAGTCAATGTGAATGGGATTAATTACTCGAAAGTTGTTCGGTTTGGGATCCAGGTTTATGGAATCAATATTCTTGGTGTCGCCATTGTCAGGATTGAAAAGGGAACTGATAGGAGTTGTGGTTAAATTACAGTTTTTATTTTTACTAATTTTATGACTATGACTAGCTTTACCTTTGCTATTTTTATGACTATTACTGGCTTTATTTTTCCGACGACCAACAGTCTGAGTCTGGTTTCTCCAACGACGGAACGTTAATCCTTTCCAAGTACAGTCATTGTTGTTTGGGTGGAAGTTGGTGAAAAGCCAAGCATATCGTATGGGAATGGTGATTTTGAAAAAACTGCCGAATTTCCGATTCGTTCAACTGCGTGTCCTTAATGCGTTGCACTCTTTTATTAATGCCTCTTTTTCGAGGAACTCGTACATCCATGTAACATCAGCAGAGCGCGGAGCTCCCTTCACAATAAAAACTTCATATGTCATACCAGTTCGTTCTGTTATTATTTCAGTTTTTCCGAGTTGCGCTGTATTATACTGTCTGATTTTTTCAATGCGGCGCCGCCGTTCGTCTTCTGTCCAATAAGTGCCAAAGTTAAAGATGTTATTTGTGTGCTGATCAGCTGGATTTGCCACAAGAGAGGCTGCACTTATCTCTCTCCCCTCAATGATTGCATGTTTGATAGAGGAAGTTGATGCGTCTTGCGTCTTTATTTTATGTATCTGGGTACCAATCAAGTTGTCTGCTGCAATATTTGTATCAGCTGCCATCAATTCAATATCTAAGGATATTTCATGGCTTGGTATATTATGGCTACCACATAACTTCTCGCAGATATGACTTAACGTGTCCTCTATCGTGCTGACTGTGGTGCGAAATTGAGACACTGTTGAATTGAACATCGAAAAGTGATTTTCAAGTAAGGTACTCGTTTGAGTTTCGATCAAGGCCTTCATTCTGTTTTCAAGACCCACCAGGAGCGTGTCAGGATTAAAAGTTGGTGGGGATACTGAAGATGAGCTCCCGTCGGATAGACGATCGTAGATTTCATTAGCCTTCCGTTCCAGCTTCTCAGCTATTTTATTCATGTTTCCGCTTTTATCAGTAGAAACCACGTTGGTAAGTCTGTCGAAGGAGCTTGCCATTTCCGCGAAAGTTTCGCTGTTGGCTCTGAATTGCGCCTGCTGCATAGAGAGTAGATGGTATTTTTCTACATTCAGCTTTTCGATTTTGTTAATAAAGCTGTCATACATGCATTTGAAAAGCTTCTCTATCTATTGGCAATCAGTGCAGATAAAATGATCTTCAATGTAGGGATGATACCAATCCCTAATCGCATCCATACATGCTTCATGAAGCTTTCGATTGCAGAACTTTGCACACACTCAACAAATTAATTAAGTTATTCGGGGTTATTAAATTTTTTTGATATAAATTAGTAGTCTTTGGGTTAAGATCTTTAATCACGTGATTTTCAATGAACGTAAATACAAATGCTTATATATGACTCAGCAATAATTTTTTAATTCTACAATTAACATACTATGCATAAGTAGGTCACTGGGTTATATGCAATTGCTTTCACTTACACAAAATAGCTCGCGAATAATATTAATATGTTTATGTCGCACTTTTTTCACTGCATGAAAGTTTCAAGTTAAGATAGTCAAAGTCGTTGGAAGTGGCGGAAATGAAAAGTAGATTTAAGTAGATTTAAGTTCCCGTGCGACTGTGCATCATTGCATAATATACTGTGCATCATTGCATAATACCGCAGCAAAATTTGCAAAAAAAAGGTATTAGTTCTCAGGAAGTATGACAAGTGTATGGGAAATTTAAAATGTTAATTATGCTTTTAAACCAAATGTTGGGTTAACAAGGCTTTTTATAATTGCATCTGAATAAATTAAGAAAGTGTTTGCATGATGTAATCACTCAATAACTTTTTGTCCTTAGAATGAGTGTCACCTGGGCAGGGTAAGTTTTACGGACTGCATTTATCTGCGTTCGAGCTTCATGGTTCTTTTCAAGGCCTTTTGTTCCATTTCCTCAAAATGTTCCGAAAACAGTATTTTAAATGTAGGATACATCAAATGCAAGAGATTGAGTTCGCTTATTGTAACCTCCATATTGTCGAAAGCAATGCCTACGTTGCTAGCCAGAGGCGTATTTATCCGAGGTATCTTAGCGTAAGTTTGACTGAAATGAGTTAATAATGTATAATTAGAGTTCATTTTTACTCCTTGTTCAATCGCTTCAGAGACGCACTTCACTTTACGTCGCACTTCATTTACTAATTCATCTTCCATAGTTGCTTCATGTATAAGAACAGCTGAATTTTTTCCTAATTCAATTAATTAATCGCACAGAGCTGAATCACCACTATAGGTTATTTTAATTAAATCGGTTGAATCTTTTGCATTATGAAAATGAATCGCGAGTCCGAACGCAAATGGACAATGCCAAACCAAGCAAGTACGCAGGCTGTCAATACCCATTTTTGAGAGATTTTCGCTTTTGTACGGCGCCTGTACCAAGGTGTCCTTTGCAATCAATGTAAAACTGTTTTCTATAGGCTCTATTCTTTGGTTATAGATATACAACCAAGAATTTATTTGTTTCGGAGCTAAAAGAATTATTGGGTCAGTTGTATTATACTTCCCAATACATCCTGCCTCGTATTTAGAATACGTATCAATCCCATGTGGTGATCTGCGTGCAAATGTGAAATGTATATTAATTTGATTTTCGCTAACAGCTCCAATCCTCGTCTTCTCCATAGTAACGTATCAACTGACTAGTGATGGGCAGCACCTGTGCGTGCTTAGCACAGTGTGCTAGCACACTTCGGTGTGTTGTGCGAGTGCGGCACTGTATAAGTGTGTCGGCAGCACACTGACACAATGACACACTGACACAGTGCCGACACACTGACACAGTGCCGGCACTCTGACACTGCCGACACACTGACACAGGGCCGACACACTGACACAGTGCCGACACACTGACACTGCCGACACACTGACACTGCCGACACACTGACGCTGCCGGCACACTTGTACTGGCAGGCACACTCCACACTGATGTGCTTGGGAACGAATGGTGTACGAGTGGCGTTGATTTTGCCCATTAATATGATGTGTTTCGGTAACAAGGCGTTGTTTGCATTGCAGAATGTGTACACATTTTGCGGTTTCGAAAGCATTAGCTATTGAATGCATTAGCTGATGAATGAGATAATTAGGGAACGAAGAAAGGCAGATAAGATTTGTTATTCGTATATTTTCTGGGTGAAAGTTTTAATTTTGAGTATACTACCGATGATTTGTATTTTTCTAAATGCTGCGGACCTCTGCAAACGGGATGAAAGTTTAAACACACATACAAATACGTTTATTTGCGGTAAATCTGAAAGAAATGCTTTCACATTGAAAATATTTGTGGAAAATAGGTTTTAAGCAGATAGAAGGGTTTTGTCGTAACATGCAACGATAAAATGATAGCGATAAAATGATCTGCTGCAGATAGAAGGTTTATGCTAAGTAGTGCTATGTTTTTAAATATTCAAATATTAAAGGAGGTTTTAGGGCAAAAGTAGCTGAAATCCGCCAATTTTGGGTTAGAGTGGTTTCGGACATAACGGGCCAAGACCTATTGCTGTGATTCAAATATTTCGGTTTTGTAGGGGAGTAAGGGTTTTTTTGGCCATAGTTTGGCAAAAACTGCCTTTACGGCGCTTTCGATGATTGAAAGTGGTCGGGGAGCACAATAGTGATATTTTAAAGACGAAAAAAAAATTTTGATAGGGAACATTGGGCAAAAATGCTCAATTTTCACAAGAAATTTTTTTTCGGTCTAGCATAAATTGGGGGACATTTCTGAGTTGTTTTGAGCGAAATTTCCATACAAGTGTGGGAAAAATCGGTCTAGTTTCGAAGATACGGCAAAAGTAGCTGAAATCGACCAATTTTGGGTTAGAGTGGTTTCGGACATAACGGGCCAAGACCTATTGCTGTGATACGAATATTTCGGTTTTGTAGGGGAGTAAGGGGTTTTTTGGCCATAGTTTGGCAAAAACTGTCTTTGCGGCGCTTTCGATGATTGAAAGTGGTCGGGGAGTGCAATAGTGGTATTTTGAGGACGAAAAAAATTTTTGATAGGGAACATGGGGCTAAAAATGCCCAACTATTGCAAACATTTTTTGGTCTAGCATGAATTCGGGAACCTTTCTGAGTTGTTTCGAGCAAAAATTCCATACAAGTGTGTGAAAAGGCGGCCTAGTTTCGAAGATACGGCAAATTGCACAGCCGGAGAAGCCAACTATCGAACCAAAAAGGATCTGAATCTTTTCTTACTTAGCACTTTTAGAGCTACTTTCAATTTTTCCGGACGGTTTTCCGGCGTATATCATTTTGCCGTATCTTCGAAACTAGGCTGCTTTTTCCCAGACTTGTATGGAAATTTCGCCCAAAACTACTCAGAAAGGTCCCTGAATTCATGCTAGACCAAAAAATTTTTTTTTGGGAAAATGACGTTTTTGCCCAATGTTCCCTCTCATAAAATTTTTCGTCCGTAAAATATCATTACTGTACTCCCCGACCACTTTCAATCATCGAAAGCGCCGTAAAGGCATTTTTTGGAAAAACTATGACCAAAAAACCCCTTACTAAATGTTTGTAACGCAGCAATAGGTCGTGGCCCGTTATGTCCGAAACCACTCTAATCCAAAATTGGCCGATTTCAGCTACTTTTGCCGTATCTTCGAAACTAGGCCACTTTTTCCCACACTTGTATGGAAATTTCGCTCGATGCAACTCAGAAAGGTCCCCCAATTCACGCTAGACCAAAAAAAAATTCTTTCGAAAATTGGACATTTTTGCCCAATGTTCCCTATCAAAAAATTTTTTCGTCCTTAAAATATCACTATTGCACTCCCCGACCACTTTCAATCATCGAAAGCGCCGTAAAGGCAGTTTTTGCCAAACTATGGCCAAAAAACCCCTTACTCCCCTACAAAACCGAAATATTCGTATCACAGCAATAGGTCTTGGCCCGTTATGTCCGAAACCATTCTAACCAAAAATTGGCCGATTTCAGCTACTTTTGCCCTAAAAACCTCCTTTAATATTTGAATATTTAAAAAACTCTAGCGCACCTGAACCGCTAGAAAACTAATTTTCGAAGAAATTGTCTTTGAGTGACAATGTGGAAAGACGTAATACACTTTTTTGTAGAATCATATCAACCATTCCTCGTCCAAAGCAACAGAACTAAACTATAACACAAATGATGAAAATGTTCAGTGCTGGCAACATTTTCCCAACGAAGCAGCAATAAGTTAACCTTCACAAGCTCATATTTAAATCAACTTATCCTTTGAATTTCGTTCTCATCGGTGGATTTCGTCGAAAGCTTTAGCGGTTAACGTTGTTTGAAGCTGCCATCCAAAAAATGTTCAAAACTCGGAAAATTTAAAAATTGGTTTCTTAGTTTTATTGCAAATGTTTTGCATATGTGTATGTAATTTGAAGCATCTGTTGATGCAATAGTTACGAAAATGGCTAAAGCTCGTTACCCTGTGTCAGCAGCAAAGCAAAATATACACCAAATCTAATTCACGTTAAACTAAACCCAACCAATAAATTTCGTTTCGATTGAATCACTGCGCTAGAAGTTATACGGGTGAAAAATTTTTAGGGTTACCACCCTCAAAACTTTTCAAATTTTTAAAGCGTTAATATTTGTTGTTCATTTTCATTGCAGGATCGTTCCCATTTGCAAATCTAATGACATAATCGCGCAGAAAAGAAATTCCAAAAAATTACAAAAATGGTCATAGCTGGCAGCCCTTTCACGATTTTTGTACGAAATTCCTATCAAATTTGGCTCACATTAAAATATATTTACTGTATAAACTTCATCTTGATACCATGACTGCACCGGAAGTTATAGGGAAAAAAGCTTTATTTTGCTGAGCAAATTTGCAAGATTTCGGAGACAAAAATCACCATAGCTGGCAACCCCATTCTAAATTTAGCTAAATTTCACCAAATGTTACCTTAAGTAAGATCTAAATATTGTGTGAATTTCGTTTAAATCTGATGGCTGAATCGGAAGTTATAGGCCAAAAACCGGTTTTTTTTCTCAGTGATTTTTCAAAATGGCACCACTGCCACAGGATTGCCTGCATTTCAAAATTATTTCTATCAGACCTGGTCCTAGTTGATACCAACATGTTCTGTGAATTTCATTATGATCGGATAATCCGGTCGTCAGTTCTCGTGAACAGAACTTTCGAGTGCTGAAAATAGAGGTAATTTAGTGATGGGTTGCCGTTCTTGTGCAAATCGGAATTTTACAAATTTCAAATTGACATGATTGACAAACGTTAAAATTTATCAATGATTTGAATTTTTTGTCAAAAATCAAAAATTTTTCAGCAGGTTCAATGATTTGAAGGATTTTTTTCAAGAGCCTGCCGCAGCTACAGGGTTACCCGCACTACCTTGAAAATCCATGTGTATTAATTTTTAGTCAACATCAATTCGCTCTGCAAATTTTACGATGATCCAATGTTTTCGTCAGAAGTAATGACAAATCAAAATTTGAAAAAAAATCCTTGCCTACTTTTAAAACTACTGCACCCACACACGGCTCAAAATTTCCAATTCTTTACCACAAGCAAGCTTAGAACATAATAAGTTTTCATTCCCAATACTTTTTTGAACAAAAATTCATGCTGCTTTTAAATATAGGAGTACCTCAAAATTCACTAAAACGCTCGCCACCGCCAAAAGGTTTAGAATATCTGAATTTTAGCAAATCGTGGACCTACCTACTAATTACATCTACGTTTTCCGAAAGTTTCAGCTCAATCGGATCGGCCACTCCGGAGATTATCTCCCTTAATCATTTTGATGATATATATATATATATATATATATATAAAGAAATATGAATTTTCGGCGAAACGAGTTTAATACTACTTTTCTTCGAAAATTAGTAAAAACCTAGCACTACTTAGCATAAACCTTCTATCTGCAGCAGATCATTTTATCGCTATCATTTTATCGTTGCATGTTACGACAAAACCCTTCTATCTGCTTAAAACCTATTTTCCACAAATATTTTCAATGTGAAAGCATTTCTTTCAGATTTACCACAAATAAACGTATTTGTATGTGTGTTTAAACTTTCATCCCGTTTGAAGAGGTCCGCAGCATTTAGAAAAATACAAATCATCGGTAGTATACTCAAAATTAAAACTTTCACCCAGAAAATATACGAATAACAAATCTTATCTGCCTTTCTTCGTTCCCTAATTATCTCATTCATCAGCTAATGCATTCAATAGCTAATGCTTTCGAAACCGCAAAATGTTCATCACATTCTGCAATGCAAACAACGCCTTGTTACCGAAACACATCATATTAATGGGCAAAATCAACGCCACTCGTACACCATTCGTTCCCAAGCACATCAGTGTGGAGTGTGCCTGCCAGTACAAGTGTGCCGGCAGCGTCAGTGTGTCGGCAGTGTCAGTGTGTCGGCACTGTGTTAGTGTGTCGGCACTGTGTCAGTGTGTCGGTACTGTGCCAGTGTGTCGGTACTGTGTCAGTGTGTCGGCAATGTCAGTATGTCGGCAGTGTCAGAATGTCGGCACTGTGTCAGTGTGCCGGCACTGTGTCAGTATGTCGGCACTGTGTCAGTGTGCGGCACTGTGTCAGTGTGCGGCACTGTGTCAGTGTGCGGCACTGTGTCAGTGTGCGGCACTGTGTCAGTGTGCGGCACTGTGTCAGTGTGCGGCACTGTGTCAGTGTGCGGCACTGTGTCAGTGTGCGGCACTGTGTCAGTGTGCGGCACTGTGTCAGTGTGCGGCACTGTGCCAGTGCTGGGAGCACAGTGCTAGCACACTTAAGTGTGGTGTGCGAAGTGTGCTAGCACAGTAAAGTGTGCTGGTTTTACCCATCACTACAACTGACCCTACGTACCTTCTCCACAATCAAGCAGCATGCACGACTCGCTTGAACTTTGAATTAATATCGCACTAACATTTCTTGTTTTATTCGGAACACACGATCCAGTTCCCAAAAATAAGATTTTCGGGACCTCAGAATTTGGATTCTTATGAGAATGGATCCGAGCAATAGTTTCTTTTGATTGAGAAAGTGACTCCTGAAAGCCTTCTGTTTTGTAAGCCTCGCCTAAGTAGCTCACAGATATGAAAGAAAATGGATACGAAATGGCTATCCGTGTACCCATACGTGAGTGTGCCTTTTTTAATACAAGCACAACATTGCTCTCTCACAAAAATTTCGCTTAGTGTGTCCCTTTCTACCGCACTCACAACCGAAAAGCCTTAATGCTCTGTCTTAATGCTGTGAACACCAGATCGGTGTAAAAGCGTGCAAAGGGCAGCACGGAAAGAAACGTCAATGTCAGTTTGATTTGTGTCGGGGACTGAAAACATTGACTTTCAGTCAAAATTTGTGAAAGAAAATTTGAAAATTTTTCGACGTTCGGTAGAAACCATAGACATATAAAGAATGGACACGCAATCATAATCCATGAACCCGTGAATGAAGCAATTTTACTACATATGCAATTTACTCTCTGCAAAAAAGCTTTCCCCTCAATGCCGCACACTATACCCTTCTGCGCTGTAGACTCTCTATGTAAACATACATTTCCATACATTTCTATTGTTGTCACCATGGTCGATTTACGGGTTAGTTGGAATGGCGGAAAAATAAAATATGTGTCACATGGGGCACAAATTTCAAAATTTTCTGAAAGAAATTTGATGTTATTTTGTAAGGGGAGGTCGAAAATGTTACTTACACACATTTAGCAACCATTTCTTTCCACAAGTCGAAAGCTTTCTATACTAAATTCGAAAAAAATAGATGTGTTTGTTCAAATTGAATTTGTACTTACATTACACATTCTAGGGCGAAATCCTATGAGTAATTGGTGCAAAACACTTTTTACTTTCGTACTGTTTATTCACCAATCTAAACATTTACACTTTTAATTGACGAAAACACGAAAATAAAACATGTGTCAAACCGCCCGATGGCCATTTTTATTTATTGCTTTTGTTCATAGGCGGGGAAAGCTTGATAGCGTGTAGGGGCATTAAGTTTGTGGTGTCAGCCATTTAGGTGAAGGAAATTGTTCGAACGATGAAAACCGGTGTGAATGAACGATTTAAAGTAGCACAAGCAAACTTTGAAATTGACTTGAGCTACTATTTAGGAATGCTGCGAGCAGATTATAATGCTAAAGGATCTATACGCGTCGTTTATATATATTTCACGTGTAGATGTTTTATGTTACGTTGGTAGGAAAACCGATTGATTGAAATTTAATTAGCTAGTGTTTTGGTTGTGAAAATTTAATTCGTAGTTTTAAACGGTATTCAGTTTGATTTCAAATATATCTTTTTTAGGGAATTTATGGGAATTTTAGATTTGCATGCAAATAAATGGTAAATGGTATTCCTTATACTATAGTTAAACTTTTTATGTTAATAGAAAATACGTTGAATAAAGTGCCTAATCAAGAAGCAATAGGTCTGTTCCCGTACTTGAATCTATTATAATATATTAAAATAGATTCGCAGCAAGTCGTTTCCGTACTTTTGCTGCAAGCCAAATGCAAGCCAAATTTTGCAGCAAAAAGAAGCCAGCTGCCAAATTCTGTTACTGCTGCAGTTTGCTGAAAGTACGGAAACAGACCTAATATTATTGCTCTTGCATTATTTGCATCAGTACAAAAATGAATATTCATGCAAAAAACATTTTCCTCTCTAGCAAGAACGACAAGAAGTAATTCAATTTTGACTAGAAAGCACATCCAATCACAATATATTTAATTTGAAATGGAAATATGGCACAAACGTGATCTTTATGTAAATCTGAATGTTTTTAGTATTTTATTCAAATACTCAAAAGGCTTTTAGAGCAAAAGTAGCTGAAATTGCCCAATTTTGGGTTAGAGTGGTTTGAGACATAACGGGCCAAGACCTATTGCTGTGATACAAACATTTCGGTTTTGTAGGAGAGTAAGGGGTTTTTTGGCCATAGTTTGGCAAAAACTGCCTTAACGGCGCTTCCGGCGATTGAAAGTGGTCGGAAAGTATAATAATGATATTTTAAGGACAAAAAAAAATTTTGATAGGGACCATTAAGCAAAAACGTCCAATTTTCTCAAAAAAAATTTTTTGTCTAGCATGAATTCGGGGACCTTTCTTGAGTAGTTTCGGACGAAATTTCCATACCAGTCTAGGAAAAAGCTCGAAACTACTCAGAAAGGTTCCCAAATTCATACTAGACAAAAACAAATTTGGGGAAGTTGGACGTTTTTGCCTAATGTTCCCTATCAAAAAAAATGTTCGTCCTTAAAATATCACTATTATACTCCCCGACCACTTTCAATCACCGAAAGCGCTGTAAAGGCAGTTTTTGCCAAACTATAGACAAAAAACCCCTTACTCCCCTAGAAAACCGAAATGTTTGTATCACAGCAATAGGTCTTGGCTCGTTATGTCTCAAACCACTCTAACCCAAAATTGGCCGATTTCAACTACTTTTGCCCTACAAATTTTTTGAATGTTTGAATAAAACACTCGCAAGTACTCGATACTTGATATGCTTTCAAACCGCACTACCTTAAAGCAGATTTTATTTTAACATACTTGAAAGCATCACAAAACTCAACTTCATATAATATTTGATCATACACTTTGATCAGACTTAATGGTTTTAGCAACACTATCAGCCATTTATGCATGGAAAATGCTAGATAAATGCCTGATAAATTATGCATGATAAATGGTAGATAAATGCAAATTCTACGCACACTTTTAATACAAATCGAAACTCATTGATTCGCTATTGACGCGAATTACATCAATAGTAATAAATTTGTATTTACACCAAAAAAGTTGCCAATATATATATAAAAGTTGCCCAATATTTCACGCCGTCCTCGTCATACAAACACATGCGACCTCTCGCTCACACAGAGGTCGAAGATTGCTTCATTTCTCTCGGCCCATTTCGTATCCATTCTTCTCATATCTATCAATGCCTCCTAGAAGTACGGGCCGTAATGCAGAATGATGACGTCACAGCAATAGGACAAAATGTCGCGAAAAACACACGTAGTCTTTTGGGACGTCCGCGGGAAAATGTTAATTGTACGGGGTTGTGTTCAATGTGCATGCTATAGCAGCTATTAGCTGCTATTTTAGCAGCTCTGGCTGTCCAATGTCACGAAATAGCTACTTTCTGATGCTTGCTATTTTACAGTTGGGCTGTCCAAGATTCCGGAATAGCTGCTGTGCAGTGAGGTAGTAGAAATGGAGTGGACATGCCCATAAGATTTACATTGAAGGGGATGGTAGTAATTTTTTAGCTACTCATTGTCAAATCGGGTCAAATCCAAGTAGTTCCCCTCCAATTTGACAATGAGATCAAAATGGCGTAAAGGCAGCTTTAACATGCTTTGTGCGCAAGAGGATTGAAGGGGCTAATGGTGGAAAGTTATACCGTCCGTGTCCAGGGACTGCTGCTCGTAGTCTGGAGGATAGCAAGAAAGTAGCTAAGGCAAAATAGCCGTGCGTACACAGCTGACATACTGTTCAAATGTCAATTTTGACTAGAAATCGAAATGAAAAGCGGTTTTTGCGCTTTGGTGGCAAAGGAGATGAATAATAAACTTGAAAAATACATTCATAAACTAAATACGGGCTTTCGAACACTTCAACTCAACTCGAGTTTTAAGTAGGCTTTTACACAGTGCAATTCATCTTGAGTTTTTAGAAGGCGGGTGTGAAACACTACAGGCCGGGTACGCTGAATCGTATACCATGATATTTTGAACGTTTCTTTTTCGCTCTTTTCACAGATATGGTTCAAAAGCCAGGAATAAGTGAAACATTTTGAATATGTTTGGAAAATGTTAATGCTTTTTCTGCAGCTGTATGCTGAAAACGCGCAAATTTTATACATTTTCCAAAATGCAAGGCAAGTGTTTAGCTGATACAAGTAAGCACAAAGATTAAAGTTAAAAAAACTGAAGAGATTTGCTATTGAGTTATGCTGTGTAAAAACCGACCTACGTAGCAGCCAAGAGCTCCTAAACTCCTAAATTTTATACAATTTCCAATGTGCAATGGAACTAATCTACGAAAGCACAAATATTAAAATTAAAAAAAAAATTTTTGAAAAAGTATTTTTGAATTTGCCGACCTTCGTAACAGCTCTTGACTGTCCAATATCCATAGCTGCTTCATCTAGCTACAGCGAATTTTGACACTTGCTAAAGTGATGCTATGCTATGCTTTTGGAGCAGCTATAGCATGCACATTGAACACACCCCAGGTTGTGTTAAAGTGAGTGAAATGAAAACAAAGTGGTATATGCGGAACAGTGCTAGTGAACAGCTAAAACACAAATTAATGCGGTGCTTGCGGCATAATTGGAAAAATTCGCTACGAAATGTTTATCAGTTGTTGTTAGGTTATGTGAGGTTCCGTGACGATTTACTATCGCGATACAATTGGTCGATATAAAATAAAAGGTATGACTAAATATTTTTACTACAACGCATCCACGCACAAAAAACTAACGTTTTATTCATATTTTAGCTAAAAAAAAAATAGCAAGGGAAATCTCGGTGTGTCGGCACTGCCTCGTGGAAATGTCAAAATTCCCTATCGCTATGACGTCACAGCGGGGACGATTACATAGCCTGACGGCCCGTACTTCTAGGAGGCATTGTATCTATGGTATAAACGTACATCTACGCTTGTGCGCAATAATTTGAGTCGGTTTCGCGAGTAAATTAGCGGTCAAAAATTATAAAATAGTGCGATAATTAAGTGCCGCGTTCCAGGCTGCAAAAGTAGCTACCGAATTGCTTCGCAGGGAATATCGCATTAAGGGTAAGTAAAATTAACCGTTGACATCAATTTCGTTTTGTTTTTATGTGAAATCATAATTAATTTCATTCACAAAAAGCATTTTAATCTCCACTCGCCAGTTGCGTGGAAAGAAATGTCAAACTACGTTCAAAATGGCGATCCATCGTAATTTTTGCATAAGCTTTACCATATGAACTGTGTAGGGCACACACCAGTACCTCATTTTCACACCAGTAAGCAAAAAGTCGAAAATTGGCACATTTCTCTCGGTCGATTTTTAATCCATTCTCTCGTATATCTGTGAAGTAGCTAAATGGATTCAAACTCGCTTCGTTGCTCCGATCCAAACCTTTCCTTGGACGCAAATGATAAGCTGTTAACGATTTCGCCTTATCTACATATCCATCACGGCAAACATTTCTCTTTTCCTCTTGCGAAATTCCGGCAGGACTTTCATCACAGGTGTCTGGGCTATCACTTGTTTTTACTGGAGTAAGCTTACAAATGAATCAAGTTTGTCAGATTTCGCATGTGGACTTTCCTTCAACGGAGGAAAAATATATTCATCAATCTGGTTTAGTTGCCACTGGATCTTATGAACTGCTGTGTAACCTGAAAACTTATTCGATCCATTTAATACTAAATGTTTTGTGCTTGCAGGAAAATTTCCCATAAAGTCATCGTAAATTTCGGTATTCACTATTTCTTCAGGAGTGAAATGAACGACGCACAGAGCAGCATTAAATTCATCTGTACCAGTGGATTGATTTTCTCTGAACTCTGATTTTCTATTTTTAAGGAACGGAAGATATTCTACACTAGGAATGTCAATGAATATAAACACGGGTCCAGGATCACTTGGTGCTCGAACTTCATCTGCAGTGACTACCGTACCATCTGGTAATGTGATATCATGACCATTCTTCAATTGCCCCAGTAAAGGTCCTGGTGTCACTTCTTTATCGACACACTTTTCCAGATTCAAAGCTCCGGTCTTAGGTTTTAATTTGCAGATGTAACACAAAACCATGTTTTCCTCTCTTTTGTCGTAATATAATATCAGACGAGGAGGCGGTGGATCAGAAGATGTCCCATTTTCATATGCATAATAGTCGGTATTGTCTAGTTCGAAATCGGATGTTTGTTTCTCTATCAGTATTTAATTCACAGTCATGACTTCATCCTCATAAAATGATCTTTTCTTGCAAGTTTCCGATG